>CAOLHI010000339.1:0-689366 GCA_948474755.1 Ctenosaura bakeri
ATTGATGTGATGAGAAGGTAGGAATCATATTAACAAGTGTGAGCAATCATGCAAAGTTCAGTACACACCACACTGATGGAAAACACTAAACAAAGATGTCCATAATGCAGGGGGAAAAAAATAGTGATGCTTCAAGTAAGCACATCCAGAATCAGTAAGATGTCTCGAGTGTTTGTTCTAAACCAGCCTTCCCTCACCTGTTGCCCTTCAGACATTTTGGTGGATTACTCCCATAATCCACCATTGGCCATATTAGCTAAGGCTGATGGGAGTTGTATCCCAAAACCTCTGGTGGGTTCCCTGATTGTGAAATGCCCTCTCTTTGGAGGCCTGGCTCATGCTAATGCAGACCTTATTATGGGATTTTCAAATTGGGGTCCAATGGCCAAGGTTTGGTTGTCTCCTAGGGGGTTTAGAGTTTGATCAATTGCTATAGCCTAGTAAATGGGGTTTTAAAATAGTTTATGATTCTTTACGATTGTTTTACACCAGCCTGGTGTAATGGTTTCAGTGTTTTGGCTAAGACTGTGGGAGGTTAGGGTTCATATTTCTGCTAGACCATGGAAACCCATTGATGACCTTGAACAAGTCAAACTCAGCCTTAGGCCATTTTCTCCCTACACTGTTATAGTACTGCTATTCCACTTTCAACATCCTGTGGAATTCTGGGGTTTGTAGTTTACTGAGGCCAAATTGCTCTCTGGCTGAGAATTCTAAATGCCCCTCCCTAAACCCCAGGATTCCATAGGATGTTGAAAGTAGAATCATGGCACTAGAACAGTCCAGTGCAGAAATGGCCCCAGTCTTCTGCAAGTGGCTGAAACACAACCACCTGTTGTCTGGCTGCCCTTACCTCCCCTGGCCACTAAATAGCCACAAGAGTGCCCCAGCGACAGATAGGTAGGTTGAACAAGTGGGGGGTTCTTGTGGATTGAGGTGCTGGATACATTCACACCAGCCCTCCCTCCCAAAAAACACACACAGGCTTAAAGTAACATTATGCCCATGTATGTCACCAATAAGATTCCAGCCAGGGTTTTATTGCCTGTACCATACCTCTAACTCTCAAGATATGGGATAGGATGTAAATATTTAAAGAACTATAAACAAACTATGGATTGCAAGACAAACTGAGTTATCACATGCATGTACCGTATTGTTCATTTCTATCATAGGATGCCTCTACATTCACAGGAAGGACTGCCATCTTTTCTGTATTTCTGTAATCACACTTTTAAAGGAAAGACATAAATGTTAGGCAGAATTCCATGATTCTTTCCTTCATGCTTCCCTTTCTACAGAATTCTGTCTATAGGGATGTAGATTTTTGCTTTTATCTCAACTTTTATCCCTGATCGCTTGATTGTTTCAGCGTTTTGATGACTTTTTTTTCCATTTTTCATTTTCATCTTTTTGAAAAAATTCTGTTTGCTTGAAAAACATCGTATTTTCCACATTTGGAAATTCTAAGTGGCAACCAGATCCACCAGTAACTGCTATTGCCATCATGATAAAATAAGACTTTTGGGACCCACTAAAGTTCAGAGGGGACAAGCAGAACCAGGCAGCCCTGGCTGGTACCATTTAAAGTGGAAAGTGGCAGCAGGCCTTCTGTGTTCCTTTGTTTTCTTTGTAACACTTGCCTTTTAAGTTCTTATCTATCTTTTTGACCCCATCATGAAAAATTCCAAAATGGAATGACACCAAACAATATAACCTCTGTTCTTTTCAGTGTCATAGCTATAATAGATATTGATTGACTTGCTGACCATGAATTTGACAAGTATAGCACCAGCCCAAGATATGCTACCTGAGACAAAGAATAAAAATTAATTTGGAAAGGTTACTGTTGGGGGCCATTTTGGCTGTGGAATTCTGGGACTTGCAGTCCCTAAGATTAACTTTTCCAAGCTGTGTCATTGAACATGCTGTATGCAGACATTACCCTGAATGACAATTCAGTCTTCCATGAACACTGACAGTGAGACAGCGTCATCCATCATGCCCAAGGACAACAAGATAGGTTAGGTGGTTAATGGAAGGTATGTAGCATGCATAGTTCTGACTTCCAATGCAAGCTTCCCTCACTTATCTGATAGGTTAGGGACTGGAGCACTGTCAGAAAACAGAATTGGTTGAAAAGCAGAACCCACCTACTGTACTGTAGGGAGCAAGAAGGACTCATAGAGTCACAGAACAGAGCCATAGAATCATAGAGTTGGAAGAGACGTCAGGGGCCATCAAGTCCAACCCCCTGCCATGCAGGAACAAACACTCAAAGCACTCCCAACAGATGGCCATCCAACCTCTCCTTCAAAACCTCCAAAGAAGGAGACTCCACCACACTCCCTGGCAGCATATTCCACTGCCAAACAGTTCTGACCATCAGGAAGTTCTTCCTGAGGTTTAAGTGAAATCTCTTTTCCTGCAGTTTGAATCCATTGCTCCTTGTCCTAGTCTCTAGAGCAGCGGAAAACAAGCCTGCTCCCTCCTCAACATGACATCCCTTCAAATATTTAAACATGGCTATCATGTCCCCTCTTAACTGTCTCTTCTGCAGACTAAACATACCCAGCTCCCTGAGCCGCTCCTCATAGGGCATGGCCTCCAAACCGTTCACCATTTTGGTCGCCTTCCTCTGGACACGCTCCAGCTCATTGATATCCTTCTTGAATTGAGGTGCCCAGAACTGGAGACAGTACTCCAGATGAGAACTAACCAAAGCAGAATAGAGTGGTACCATTACCTCCCTTGATCTAGACACTGTACTCCTATTGATGCAACCAAGAATTGCATTGGCTTTCTTGGCTGCCACATCACACTGCTGACTTGTGTTCAGCTTGTGGTCCACCAAGACTCCTAGATCCCTTTCACACGTACTGTTATCCAGCCATGTGTCCCCCATCCTATATTTCTGCATTCCATTTTTTCTACCTAAGTGTGGGATTTTACATTTTTCTCTTGAAATTAGTTTTCTTAGCTTTGACTCAGCTCTCCAATCTGTTAAGGTCATTTTGAATTTTGATCCTGTCCTCTGGCATATTGGCAACCGCTCCCAGTTTGGTGTTATCTGCAAATTTGATCAGCATGCCCTCTACTCCTTCATCCAAGTCATTGATGAAGATGTTGAATAGCACTCATGGAGGCTCACTTGAGACCCACTACGCAGAGGCTGTTTACAAACTCTCTCAGCCAGCCTAGCATCTCCCCACCACCACCAGCTCACTTTGCAAGCAGTGTGCATATGTGAGAGGTTCCAAGTGGGTCTCCATGGGCAAGAAGAACTGATGAAAGAGTGGAACCCCCATCCGGTTACCTGACTTGTCCTTAACATGGAAGCATCAAAAGAGCAAGTCGTCAGATAACGGGACACCAAAAGCTGGTGGCTTCCTGTGTCTTTGCCATCCCCCAAGATCTGCCACCCAAAGCAGCTGCCTCATTTTGCTGAATGGTATGATCAGCCCTAGACAAGTCACTCCATAAAGTCATTTAAATTAGTAGCTATATCTTGTAGTAATTCCATCCTTGAATTTACTCCACTGCAAAACCACCAGACTGCTGTTCCACAAGCCAAATAGGTTATCCTCCAGCCTCAGAAAGACACAATTAAAGGAAGGAAAGAAACCTGATAAATTTCTTGACTCTGGGGCTCTTTGTGTTTAAAAAATGGAGGAACAAATAGAATGGTGTAATGAACAATAATTCCCTTCTGATTAAAGGTGTAATATTAGCTATAATCCTGTAACGTGTAAAATAAAATAGAAACAGCTGGCCTTTGGGATATGAAACACACACCCTATAAAGTCTCTAATGCACTCAGCATTGCTTTTGCTTGCCATTGATCACTTGAAAAAACTTGCTGATCTGTTAAAAGAAACAGAATATTTCGCTATGTTGCCCTTTTTGATGGAAGGTTGGATTTAATCCTTACACTATTTAATCATCTTTGTGATTCTCAGAGGTTACGTACCATTGCAAATTTAGTTAATTCAGGGTTGTTTGTGTTCTGTAATTACAAAGCTTGAAATTAGTAATGGGTTAGTGAATTAGTGAAATTAGTGAAGCTGTCATCTTAGGGTGCTGAAGCTGAGAATTAACAAGGTGTTAAGAGGAAAGACTTGTATGCCATACCGCTTACTCTATGTCCCCTACTTTAGTCTTCTGACTCTCCCAGCACCATGTTGTTAAAAAAGGCATTTGCTGGATTGTGCATGCGGAATGGGAAGAGTTTCACCTTGCTCTTTGGTTGCAAAGTGACGTTGGACTAGGTGTTGGCCACATAGGAACGTAAGAACAGCCATGCTGGACAATACCAGTTACTAATGAACATGAATAGGGAGGGGTTTTTCCACACTACTCAATTACTGCACTATAATTTCACTTAACTACCATGGCTGCCTCCTATGGAATCTTGGAGTTTATAGTCTCGGGATGTACTAGAGCTCTCTCGCTAAGAATTCTAAATGTTCATCCCTAAATTGCAAATCCCATGATTCCATAGAAGAGAATGGTGGCAGTTAAAGTGGAATCATACTGCAATAGTTGTGTAATGTAGAAAGGTCCTAGGAGGTTCTATGGTCCTCATGTCCTGTCTGTAGACTGCCTATTGTCATCTGGTTGTCAGGCACTAGAGTAGATAAGTCTTTGGCAAAGCTTGAAAAGTTAACTGTATATTTTTGGGTCCAAGCACCCCTGCATACTGATGTACACATACTATAACTGGTTATTGTTAATGCAGTTTTCAAAAAGTGACACCTTAGTTTCTCATTTATGAAAAGTAACTAAAATGGGATCTAAATCCTACAAGTTGCTGGTCTTTGGAGAAAAAAGACACTCTCTTTCCATGTTGTCTTAACTTCTGTAACTAAGTACGGCATGAGCCAGCACTGCCTCCACCATACCCGTCACTAAGTAATAATTACAGTCACTTTGCAAGAGGAGTGAAGTTATCCTTTGTGACACTACTAATCGTAATACAACTTATGTCTTGGACCATTTCCACACTAGACTGTTACAGTGCTATTATTACACTTTCAACCTCCTATGGAATCCTGGAGTTTGCAATTTAGGCCCCTTCCTAAACTGCAAACCCCAGGATTTCATAGGATGTTGAAAGTGTGCTCTCAGAACCTCGGCCTCTCTTCAGCCTGGCTATATACGTACATGACATAGCTAATGAACTAACAAGATGTGAGGCTGGAGAGAGAACCAACAAACTTAAGAATTAGGAATAAAATGAAGTGTAACTTATAAGAAAATATATACCGGTATCTAAAAATTAATGTCTAAGATAAATTTTATACAGTCACTGTTCACTTGGTGAACTATATATACAGTCATCAATAACTAAATATTTAAAACCAAAATAGACATATAGAAATTACATAGAGAGAAACCTTATGATTTCTACGGGCAGGGCTGATGCAATGAATCATAAAGTCATTACATAGCAACTTCCAATGGGAGGAAGAACAATGCTGGCTACTCAGGGTTGGTGGTCCATAAGCGGGCTCAAATAGCCATAGTTCTGTAGATAATCCAATGCTTATAAAACACTAGTGAAACATCTCCTGAAAGGAGGAAAAAAACCTTGTGGTTCCTATTGGTCGATATGGCACCTGAATAATCTAAACAGCTAGATGTGTTTCAACGTAACCGTCTTCTTCAGTGGCTGGATTTTTCTACAAATCTCTTATACCTCCCACTAAAAAATTATACAGTAGTTGCAAAAAGAAGGAATCTTCCTTAACTCCTCCATTTCCACACTAGACTGTTATAGTGCTATTACTCCACTTTCAATATCCTATGGAATCCTGGGGTTTGCAGTTTAGTGTGGAAATGGTCTTGGTTATTGGGGAAAAGGTTGTCTGGACATAACCTGTTGTTTTTAATTCATTACTTTCAAGTTAAAAAAATTAAGTCATTATTTATTTGTTAATAGTTGTAATTATTTACTCTGATCTGATCTAGCATGACTCTTATGTTCTTCCTTTTATAAATGCCCATTTGGATTCACCTTTAGCTTTTCCCCAAATGGTAAAGTGCTTTTGTTTTTCTGTCTTGTCTCTTCAGAAGAAGTCCAAATAGCCATCCCAATAATGAAACCAACTCTAGAAAAGGTCCAGTTGGCTGGACAGACCTTGCCCCCTGGCTTCCCTGCACCTTTCCTCTTTGCGGATGGATTGTCATCAGTAGAAACTCTATTAACCAATATACAGGTAATATATATATGTACCCACACACATTTGCCGAGGTGATTTTCAAACAAATAAACAGCACTTCTGAGCTGGCTAGACACTTTAATTCAGAACACCACAGCTTCTCTGATTTGTCTGTGAATTGAGGTTAACGTCTCTTTTAAGTACTTTGGGTGTAAGGGAGGATTTCTGGATCACAAACTTAAGCCCATAAAATGTCATGGTCTCAAGCTGGAGAATAATACAGAATGCTGTCATCCAGATAAGAATATGGGCAATAGAGTGTTCTAAATTGCCACTTTGGATGCAGCTTACTTCGGTTTTCGGCAACTGAAGAAGGCAGAAGCTGAAATGTTTTGCCAATTTATTAAGTTCACTTTTATTATATGGCTTGGTTTCTCCTTAATGAATATATTTTAACAAATAAAATTCTGCATGTGTCTGTATTTATATAAGGTATAATATATAGACAAATACTGTGTTTCTATAGATATAAAGGGATAAGTGCGACAAATCCCCTATATTTTAATGCTCTAATCCACAATACTCAAAGGGATTTCTTGGCACACACATGAAGTTTTTCCCCGTACAGGATCTCCCCCAGGTATTTGAAACTGAAAGACCTAAGTCATGTTTGCAAGATATAAAATGAAGTTTTCCAACAAAGTCAAACCAACGGATGCTACAGAACAGTAACCAAAGCAAAAATCACAGAGTGCCATATGTTCCCTTGCCTGTGCTTGCTGTCTCTAGGGTTTTAAAAATAATTGCCTTAAAATCAGTCACTATTATTCTAGTTCTCAGGGCCGTGGAGGAGGTGCACAGGTTTTGTCTGTGCTTGTGTTTTGCAGGGCTTGCTGAAAGTTGCTGTAGATAATGCCCGAGTACAAGAAAAACAGATCCAGCAGGAAAAGAAGGAGCTGAAGATGGAACTGTGCAGGGAGAGAGAATTGAGGGAGAGTCTGGAAAGGCAACTCACAGCTGAATTGCAAAGCAGAGGTAAGATGAAGGACACAGATTCTAATTTCTTGCATGAAGTTCCCTGTGATTGAAGCTCCTTCCTATATCTAACTACTAAGCTGACTCGTTCCTCCTCAAAAGCTGCTTCTTATGAATCACCATGCAGGGTGGTCAAGCGTTGCATGGACTACATTTCAGGAGTGTGTAACTTGTGGTCCTCCAGATGTTGGCCCTATAACTTCCACCATCCCTAGTGAGTGGAGCATAGCTATAGGTAAAAGAGAATGAGAGTTACAACCTAGCCACAGCTGGCTGGCAACCAAAATTCCCCAGCGTGCTCTGTGTAAAGAACTGTCTGATCCAAGGTCAAGAATCTCAAAAGGGGAGAGCAACTTAAAATTCAGAGCTGAAGAAGAAAATATTCCTGGGCTGCATTGTAAATATGATGTCAAATCAACATTTCACTGGTTCAGAACAAAATTCTCTGCATCTCTACTTGGAAGTAAGTCCCAGTGAATACTCTGGCAGACTAAACAATGTAAAGAGGTAAGTCCCAATCTAGGGAAGTGATTGTAGGAGTCAATTTTGATAACAGGTTAAGAGATTTGGTGTTAAAAGTCAGTTGTGACATCACAACACCGAAACTAGATTTTAAAAATAGAAGGAAACCAGAACTCTTTTGAAAAAGATTTTTTTAAAAAGAGTCTACAAATATAATGGTGAAATGGAAATAAATTTGAAATTCAGAGCACTGTTTTCAGTTATCTTCATTTGCGTTATATTTATTATAGTCATTTGGGGGTGATTTATGGAAGACTGGGATGCAAATATTTATAATGCATGAATTATATTTTTTTTAAACTGAGATTTTCATTTGATAATGCATTGCGGCAGTACCATGACCCTAATTTCTATGCATCAATGCATGGTGGGCAAGAGCATAATAGTCTTACAAACAGAAAGCCAGCCCTCAATGTCACCAAACAAGTGTCTTACATTTTATAAACCTGTGGATTTTCCCATTGTTGCTTTTCAGTAATTGCACATTTTCTTTTGTGCAGCAACAATTCAAAAGCGTTTGAAGAAAGAGAAGAAAGCAAAGAGGAAATTGCAAGAAGCCCTTGAGTTTGAATCAAAGAGGAGAGAGCAAGTGGAACAGGCACTTAAACAGGCTACATCAGGCGATGGTCTCAGGATGCTGAATGGTAATGTGTTACTTGGACTTGGCTGCTGTATTCATTCAACCATTTGGGGTGCACTCCTACAACTAATGTTTGTTTGGCTAAAGGTGCAGAGGCAGCATCATGTATCTGCTCTTTGCACATCTTTCTTGGAGCCAAAGAGAGCAGCTACATTAATGTTATTCCTTGCAGAAGCTGGGATTCCAGACATGGAAGTTGAACACAATGGAACCCAACATGACAGTGCAGCAATGCAAGGTATGGTATTGTATATAGTAGAAAATTACTCATATTATATGGTGGTATATTAGAACCAGAGTGGAGGGACAGTGTCGTGTAATGCGTTGAATTTTGGACTAGGACTGCAGGAGACCAAATCCCCACTCAGTAATAGAAATCCATTGGGTGATCTTAAGCAAGTCACATACTCTCAGAGGAAAGCAATGGCAGACCTCCTCATAATGAATCTTGGCAAGAAAACCCTACGACAAGGTTGCCATAAATTTGAGTTGATAAGCAGGCACATAACCGCAATGTTGGAACTGCATCCAAATCATGGATTTGATTTTACTGTGATTTAAGATGTCATGGATATGGAATTAGACATGAGCCTGGACAAGAATGGAAAAAGAATTAACACTAAGCAAATGTTTTTGTGAACATATCCAGTGTGTGGTCTCCAACACAGTTTTCTGGAGTGTGTATGTATCTTTTGTCTTCCCATACATACACTTCCCAATGGTAATTTTTTTTTCCATTTTCTTTTTGTATGATTGCAAAAAAGTGCATACAAGAGAACCGGCATGGTGAGACTCTCTTAGCCACAGAAGAAGAGTATGGCAAACCTTCTCTAAATAAATCTTCCTAAGAAAACCCTAGGATAGGGTCACCATAAAATGGAGTTGACTTGAAGGCTCATGACAACGACAAATGCATACAACTCAAAGTGCATACCTTTGAAAATGTTCACAAGCATATTTAAGTTGATGGGAAATGCACAGGCAAAATGTATGCATTAAGGGAAAATGTGTTAGAGTAAGTATGCTAGGAAAAGCGCACTCCAAAATTTGCCCAAATTTTTTTGCAAATAACACTATAGAGTTCTCACAATCAATACAAAATACAAATACCATACACAGCGAGAAAGAAAATGCAAAAGAAGTATGGGAAGAGAATGCAGGTGATTTTTGGAGAAATGGAACAAAACTGGAACTGAAAGATGTCCATATTTCTAACTTTGGACTAAAAGTTCCGTATCTCTAACCCTGGCAAAAAGTCTTGCAAGTAGACCACTCTACTTTTGAAATTATGAGCGTTTAAGTTCAAATCAGGCTTATATTTATTTAGCCAGCATTGCCTATCCCCAAAGAAAGGAACCCTGGGGACAGTAGTTTTGTAATGGGCTTGAGAATTCTTTGCTTCCCTCACTATGTTGCAATGCTCAGGGTTGACAAAAACTGATAATTCAGTGGGGCATATGGAATGACAGGGAAAATGACATTCTTCATTAAGGCAGCAAAATATCTTGTGTTGGCCTTGTAGATTTGACATCTTATGAATACGTCTGATCCTCCAAATTGCAGTGAGGTTCATAAGAATGCCTCAGAGAATTATGCTGACTTAATTGGTAATGTACGTATGTATGTATGTGCACACTTGTGGAGCAGGCGTGAGTAATTTTAGTGAGTAATTTTAGACTCTCAGAGCCAGTTTCAACAACTTGGATCCTACTGCAGGTTGCACACCTTGCTGCCATGGCTACACATCAGTAAAATTTGGCAAGATGCACCAACTGGAAATGGGGAAAACTCATGTCCTGATTGCCAAAGGCTGCATTTGGGACACTAAAATAAGATGCTGGTAATAGAGTAGAAATGTACTTTGTAGAGGCTCATGGCCGGGCTGTCCTGTTGTAAAAGGCCATCTACCCAAGTGCCTTGTTTTAGCATCTAAATACTACTTGTTTTGGATGCTGTGCTACTGAAATCCAGCAGCAGGTCACCAAATTCAGACTGTAAAGTGGAGGCTCACATGTCTGAATTCTAGTCCATGCCAAAAAATAAAAATCCAGCACATAGAAAAGTAGAAGGACGCAATGAAAATTCCCAAGGTGGGAATGGAAAATAAAATTTCCAGGATCGTAATACCTGATAGAAATGTAAAGCAAAAACTCAGTTGGAGTACTTTATGCAGTTCTTGGCTACCCCAACTTCAGTCAGCTGGACAAGGTGCAGAAATGGGCTAGAGTGACTTCTTGGTAAAGAAAGATTACAATGTTTTGGTATAGTTTTTTAAAGATGAGCTCCCTTCCTTCCCAGCGGCTACTGCTGTGGCCTCAGCAGGAGAGAAGGAGAGGCAGTGTATGCTAGACTTAACTCCCTCCCAGACTGCCATCCCCTTTCCTTTTGTGTCTTGTCTTAATTAAATTGTAAGCTGGAGGGCAGGGAACTGTTTTGTTGTTCTTTTTCCAGAAAAGTGCCATATACAGTGATGGCACCATATAAATAAATGATGATGATAAGAGATGTATAAAATGATACAAGGTGTGGAACAAATTGGTTATGGAGGAGCTTTTCTCTCTCTCTCTCTCTCTCTCTCTCTTGTAATAGTTCTAGACAACTGGGGCCATCCAGTGAAACTGAGTGATGGGGCAATAAGGACAGACTAAAGAAAGTCTTTATATACTGTACAAACTGTTAAATTCACTTCCACAAGATATAAATGGGGGCTTACCAAGGGGATTAGATAAATTCATGGAGGAAAAGGGTATTATGTGTGCTAGTCATTTCTGACTGTATTTTACCTCCAATGCTAGAGGCTGTATACTTCTACATATAGCTGCTGGGGAACACAAGTGGGAAAGTGCAGTAGAACTTACGCGCTGCTTCTGGGCTTCATGGAGGCATCTAACTGGCCAACAGGGCAACAGAATGCTTTGTTAGATATGTCTCATTCAGGGTAGCACTTTCTATAGAAGATCTTAAGTTCTGGGCTATTTCTGCACTGGACTGTCATAGTGCTATTATTCCACTTTCAATATCCTATGGAACCCTGGAGTTTGCAGTTTAGGGAGAGGCCTCAAAGGTCTAGTGCAGAAATAGCCCAGAACCTAAGCACTTCTATAGAAGGTGCTACCCTGTATGAGACATAACTAACAAAGCATTCTGTTGCTCTGGTGGCCAGTTAGATGCCTTCATGAAGCCCAGAAGCCGCACATGAGTTCTGCTGCACTTTCCCACTTTCAGGCCCCTCCCTAAACTGCAAACCCTGGGATTCCATAGGATGTTGAAAGTAGAATAATAGCACTATAACAGTCTAGTGCGGAAATGGCCCTGATATGCTGCTTTCCTAAACTGGGATGACTAGGTTCCTTCCTTCCTTCCTTCCTTCCTTCCTTCCTTCCCTTCCTTCCTTCCTTCCCTCCCTTTCTTGTTGAGCCCTACCTACAGCCTGTGGTGCAGCCTTTGCTGCAGGCACTCTGCCTCGGTGAAAACTAGATTATCCCAACACAAGGCTCCATCAACAGTTTCTACACCTCTTGACATCTCCATTAATTAATTTAGCATGAAAAGCAGCTACATGAGCTACAGAACAGAAAATATTATTGCAAGGAGTGGCTTTCTTTTGCTGTTTATACATTAGTTAACTTTTTAATATTTCACCAGGTGATGGGGCATAACTTTTAGAAACAGTTAGAGTTGGTTTTTATACAGGAAAATCAAGTCATGAAGAGTTCTTGAAGCTGTAAAATTATAGTTTGTTTCAGATTTGGGAGTTGTTAATATGGCGGAGTACGTGTTCAAACAGATCACAAAGTATTTGAGGGACTATGTTCTGTGTTGTAGCAAAACCAGGAAAGAGTCATGTGATCCCTTAAAGACAAGAAAAAAATTATGAAAATGCAGTTTTCATGGATGAACATGAATGGATGAACAGCCATTTCATCAGCTATCCGAAGTATTATCATAAGTTACAGCTATATGAAAACTGTATCTATCTGTCTCTCGATCTGTCTGTCTGTCTGTCTGTCTGTCTATCTATCTACAGTATTTATTTATTTATCTATCTGTTTTCCTGGATTCCCCCCTGCATGGGATTCAAAGTGGCTTGCAACCGTTTAAAACTAAGTACAACTAAAAACTAGAACCAATATGATATAGTGGTTTGAGTGTTGAACTGTGACTCTGAAGAGCAGGGTTTGATTCCTCCCTTGGCCATGGAAAGCCACTGGGTGACCTTAGGCACATCACACACTCTCAGCCCCAGAAAAACCATGTGATAGGTTTGCCTTAGGGTCGCCATATCCATTCAAAAGTTAAAAGACAATTAAACCAAAATTCTGTTTAAAAATCCAAGTTGAAAACAATTTTGAAAACAGATTAAAACATAATACTTTAAATTAGTAACCATTAATGCACAGAGACCAGGATCCTTTCAGTAGTATACACATGAGTAACCTTGGAGAACCAGCATGCTTTGGGTGCTGCACTACATCCCTAGAGACCAGGAACATTTCTGCATGACACTCTTATAGCGCGATGATTCCACTTTCAAACTTCTATGGAATCCTGGGGTTTGCAATTCCGGGAAGCGCCAGCTGGCCCCTCCCGGAACTGCAAACCCCAGGATTCCATAGGATGTTGCAAGTGAAATGATAGTGCTATAACAGGCTAGTGCGGAAATGGCCTATGCTATGCATAGCACCACACAAGCCACCCAAGTAGCTATCACCTGAGAAATCAGTTCCTGCCTAAATTTGAATGCCTAAAAATATGACATAGTGCCCTCAGTCTTTTAGGGTTTTTGTCTTTTTTAAGCAGATATGCAAATTCTTGGCCTGATTCAGGAGAACTTGCAGAAAGAAAACCATGGAAAAGTGCTAATAAGTGGTGTCTTCCAACCAAAGTGTGCTCTAGAAATAAAATGAAATACTCACAGGCTATGCAAGGGGTAGGGTTTTATCAGCCTAAATGAAAGACCAAAGGAAAAACATAGAGGGTGAAAATCCACATGATGAACTGGGAGAAAGCAGAAGGCAGAGCTAACATCACACTACCCCAGATTCCATCCTGATGTACTATTTGGACTGTAGAAAGCAAGGAAATATACTGAACTGTACAAAGTGGGTTGGTATGGCATATTTACGACAGAATTGCCAACAGGAAAGGAGTGGTTGTGACTCCATCTGAATTCACCAAGTGTCTTCATGGGTTTGGCACCCAAAAGAGAGACTCATAAATTGAGCAAAGAAGAGGTCCAGAATGGTTCACTCACCTCTTTATCAACGTTGTCTTATAAACATCTTCCATATCTACATCTGATCTCTGGCTGGCATTAAAAACAAGACGCCTCTTACTTTGATAATGTACCCTAAACCCAAATGTAACCCCTTCCTTAAGCTAATGCCGAAATAAATTGTTTTGCATTAAGGATGTTGCAAGACCCCTCCCTTCCTTAAGACAGTATCGTCCCTTCATTGGAGGATTCCTGTAGCAAGAATGAAATCTAAAACCTGGAGTCAGGGGACAAAGGCAGAGATATTCACAGACTGTAGACCTGTAAGGTTACATGAAGATGGAATACCCAGGCTTTGACTCAAGAGTAGGAGACTTAGACCCACTTTGAGTCCACAAGGCTGAAGGAGGATAAATGCTAGAGCTACACATAAGAACCAGAAGGAAAGCTCAGGTCCAAGAAATGTCACCTCTTGCATTGAATCTTCCTTTGAGGCAAGTGGTTTTCTTGAATGTAAGCCTCTACTTGGAGAGGGTCCTAAGGCTGAATGATATTCACCTGGCTGGAGAACCATATAAGCTTGAGTTGGACCAAGTCTCATTACTGAGGATGGTGTGCTAATAGTGTATTGATTTTTTAGCAGCCATTTGTGCATTAGTCTTGCTGACTGTTTTGCAGGAAAATGGGAAACTAACTCCTAACCAATAGCAAAAACCAATGTACTTAAGAGTTAGAAATAAAATGAAGTGTAACTTATAAGAGAATAAATTTATATCTAAAAATTATTGTCTAAGATAAATTTTATACAGTCACTGTATAAAGTGTTTTGGAGACAAAACACTTATCAGTATCATTTCTGTCATCTTGAAGTGGTCTGAGGGTGTCACAGATTGAAGCCAAAGATCTTGGACTTTTTGTTTTGTTTTGACATATTTAAGGGGATGATCAAAGACTGCCCTCTTACAGAAAGTAGCCAAGCAAAGCCAGACTCTGTATATATGCTCTATAAATGATTCTGTGATACCCAGTCAGGACTTCAGTGGGAAGATTTAATGGGAAAATTTACCTGAAGAAGCCAATATAAGTCCAAAAACAGTGAACACCAGTTAATCCAATTGTTCTACATGTTCTTTCTCTTAATCTGATCCTGAAGTTTCACCTTCTTCATTGGAATTTAGATTCATGTTCTCCATGTTATAGTCGTTTGAACATTCGACTACACCTCTGGAGACCAGAGTTCAAATCCCTGGTCAGCCACTGGGTGAACCTGGGCAAGTCAGAGGCCATTTCTGCACTACACTGTTATAGTGCTATTATTCTGCTTTCAACATCCTGTGAAATTCTGGGGTTTGAAGTTTACTGAGACCAAAGAGCTCTCTGGCTGAGAATTCTAAATGCCCCCTCCCTAAACTGCAAACCCAGGATTCCATAGGATTTTGAAAGTAGAATAATAGCACTATAACGGTGTAGTGCAGAAAGGGTCATGGTCTCCCATCTTCAGAGGAAGGAAAAGGTAAATGTCCTCAGAACAAATCTTGCAAAGAAAACCCCATTATAAGGTTGCCTTAGGGTCATCAAAATCTAGGTGGAGAGAAAAAAAAATGGAAAATGTAACCAACGGAACAAAGAAATCTCAGAGAAAGCCCATCTGTACATCTGCCTCCTGTCCAATGTTCACAACCATTCCCCTGGGAATTGTTGCAACTTCTTCAGCACGGAAATCTGAACGCTTGTGAAAATGTCCATCACACAGTTACCTTGACAAGCTGAAGAAAAGTTTTTTTATTTGAAGGCATTTCTGTTTTGGTTGTCTTAACTCACTGGCAAGCCAAACATACAGGGATGGTACATCAACCAATTTTTATCAACCAATCTCCGTTTCCCATAAAATAAACATACTGGGTGTCATTAAGTGCACCTTCAGATCAATGATTTTTGCAAATGACATTCAAGTACCATTCGAGTGGTGCATTTTTTGCTGATAAAAGCAAATTAAATTAGCACAACTACAAGTGGTGCTGATAAAAACTGGAGCTGAATAGCAGCACCATTAGCTAACAAAGTAATATTTTCTCTTTACTGCTTTCTGCCATTTAGTTATTATCCTATTGGAAATCTAATTATAATCCTTTTACTCCCCAGTCAAACTTCACAGTTTTTGCAAGCTTAGCACTGACATGTGATTTCATTACATTTGATTGCTTGTGCCCAGATTGACTTAACTTCACTTGGAGACCTAAAAGCCCTCTCAGTTTCTCAGATTCCCTGTTTGCACATTACTGCAACAGCTCCTTTAATTAATTAGCATGAACAGCAGTAACATGAACTGCTGAACAGAAAATAGCATCATTTTATGATCACAGGGAGACTTCTCCTTTTGCATGTTTATACCTTAGTTAACTTCTGTATATTATTAGATTTCGTTTGGTAAGAGTCTGTAGGCACAATAGAAAGGAAAATGCCAACCAATGGAAATGTTTCCTCTTGACTTTTTTCTTTATTTAACTTTAAAAAAAGTTAATCTTCTGTAATAATGCAAATATGGTATTGTGAGAAATGTTTAAGAACACAGCCCAATAGCAAACCTGGAGCGTGATTGGGATAGCTTTTTAAGCACCTTTCAATTCCAGTAATTGTATTTGTTTATTTTAGTCATTTATTTATAGCATTCCTACCTTCCTCTTCAGCCAAAAGGCTCAATTCTTGGACTATTAATAAGATAGTCTCTACTTGCAAAAGTTATAGTCCAAAATAAAAAAGAGCTGGGAGAGAGGAGAGCATAAGCAAGTTCTAGCAATAGTTCTTAGTGATAAATTTCTTTTTGGTGAGGAAGGATGAACAAAGTTCCCTCCTTCTTCTCTGCCCAATATAGTCTCCCCTTGGCCACAAAGTTCTTTATAGAAGATAGCGTGCAATTTCCTCGTGGCCCTTTCTCCCTCAGCCAAGGGAGCATCTTCAGCTCCAAGGACAACTGTTACCTGTTTTTTCCCCTGGCAAGGAAATTCTGATCAGCATTTAAGAGAATTATCTCCAGTGGAATTCAGGGGGAAACTAAAGGTAGGGGTGTGTTCTGTGTTGTGAAATGGAATGTTTTGAAGTCAAAATGCAGGGTTGCTCATTTTGTTAAGCTCCCTCATCTCTCAACAAGTTTTCTTATTAACAAGAGTTGAAGTGGAAAAGAATGTTCCTCATCGTGATATGACTTCCTTCCTGACCTCATTCTCAACGGGCTTTGTGACATAATAAAACAGCCAGATCTGATTGGCTGCGTGATAATGTCATGAAGCCTAATTGGAATGTGGCAATCGTTTCTGCCCTTTGTGAGGTCAAAGACTTTCATGGCCAGAATCCATAGGTTGTTGTGGGTTTTCCAAGCTTTGAGGCCATGTTCTATTAGTATTTTCTCCTGACGTTTCACCTGCATCTGTGGCTGGCATCTTCAGAGGATCTCTGCCACAGATGCAGGTGAAACACCAGGAGAAAATACTAATAGAACATGGCCTCAAAGCTTGGAAAACCCACAGCAACCTATTTCTGCCCTTTATTCTCAGGATGGCAGCCAAAAAGAGAGAGAGAGAGAAGATTGCAATGAGCACAAACAGGGAGCAACTTTCAAAAGTGGTGGCTCGTGGCTCCATTATCAGTGAAGTGAGGAATCCATACCAGGTTTTTGTCTGAAGTTTAGATGATCTATCTAGAGACCTCCAAGTCACCCTATCATCAACAGCCCTGCTTGGGTCTTGAAAAGTCAGGGTGATTGAGTATAGTCACCTATAATGTGGTCTCCCTCTTTTCCTACTGCCTTCTACCTTGCATTATTGTCTTTTTTAGTGAGTCATGCCTTTTCATGATATATGCAAAATAAGACAGTTTAAGCTTGGTCACCTTGGCTTCCAGGGAAAGTTCAGGCTTGATTTCCTCTAGGACTTATTTATTGTTTGTTTGTTTGTCAGTCTGTGTTAATCTTCAGAACGCTTCTCCAGCACCACATTTCAAATGAGATGATTCTCATCAGGTTTTTTCACTGTCCAGTGTTCACAACCACACATAGAAATTGGAAATACAATGACACGGACAATCCTGATTTTGGTATTCCATGATATAAGTTCACTCTGGAGGATCTTGACTAGTTCCTTCATAGCAATCCTGCCCAGTCCTAGAGCCTTTCCACACTACACTGTTATAGTGCTATTATTCCACTTTCAACATCCTATGGAATGCTGGGATTTGCAGTTCAGGGAGGGGCATTAAGAATTCTGAGCCAGGTAACTCTTTGGCCTCAGTAAACTACAAACCCCAGGATTCCACAGGATGTTGAAAGTGGAATAATAGCACTATAACAGTGGAGTGCAGAAATGGCCCTAGTCTTCTTCTGATGTCTTGACTGCAATCTCCATTTTAACGGATGACTGAGCCAAGATATAGGAGATCTTTGATATCATATGTGTGTATAACTCAAGGTTACATATGTATATATTTACTTTTGGACAGGGGAGAAGGAGCTGTTCCAAAACATCCCTCCAGTAGCTGCCAAGCCGAAGGGAACAACTCTGCCCCTTAAATGGCCATGGAGATGTGGAGAGGCAGATAAGCAGCAGGGACTTCCTTCTTCTGCTACAGTTCTGTACCAGAGAAGGAAGAGCACTGAGGCTATCACTCCCCTTCTTCTGTCCCTGGAGAATGGCAGCAGGGATGGGAGGCAGTTCCTTTTCCTCAGTGACCTTCCTGCTCTGCCCCCAAAGCTGCTGAGGGAAGAGGTTTGGAGCTGCAGGCACTGTCTTACTCTCTGTGTCCACAGTGCAGAATCTCAGCCATTCCTACCTTGAACAGGGCAGTGAAGTTGAAGGAAGCTAAAGGTCCTGGACACCACCTTTTTTCTGAAGGTAGTCTGAAGAGTCAGAATGGTATAGCGATTTGAATGTTGGACTAGGAGAACAGGATACGAACCCCTTCTGAGTCATGGAAACCCACGTGGTGAACTTGGACAAGTCACGTTCTCTCAGCTTCAAAAGAAGGCAATGACAGATTGCTTCTGAATAAATATTGCCCAGACAACCTCATGATAGCTTTGCCTTTGGGTCACCCTAAGTTGGAAACGGCTCAAACGCACACAAGAAAATCTGAACAGGAATTTCATGAATGATTCCTAGGAGGCAGTCCATATAGTTGGAGATGGGGGAGGGCAGTTTTCATAAGACTGTATGACTTCAAAATCAGATAAAGAATCTCATAGTTCACCCAAGCAGAAGCTATCTTTTGTGCACAACTACCTTTTTAAGAAGAAATTTAAACTGGAACATTTGTTTCCTTCTCTTTGCCATGTGCTGAAATACTTTGAGAAGGATATAATGTACCCCCTACCCACCCACACACCAAAATTTGGAATGCTAGCTTTTGTAGTTGGGTAGGTCAGTTTTGACTGCTTGTTCACAAGGATCAAAAGAGAGGAGCTGATCTGTTATTCTCCTTGTGCAGAAAGGTATTACAGAATCATGCATTCAGACATGCCATCTGACCAGCATTGAGAAGGAGTAAAGTCGCAGACCTCTGCCACCTGTCTTTTCCAGGAATATAGACACCCTTCATAGTACCTATGCTTGGGGGGGCAAGATTTACACTGGGGAGGAAACTTTTTGCCCTTGAGATATTTTGAACTACAAGTCCCACAATCCCTTACCATGTGTTGGCCATGCTGGATGAGTGTTGGGTGTTCTAGGCTGAAACATCTGGAGGACCAAAGGTTCCTTGTTAATGGTTATGTGTAAAAACCTGTCATGTGCACATGCTTTCAATAGCAGTGTAGATGATGGCTTCATTTTGCAAAATTCGGAGAAACCTGAGGATAAAAACTCCCACCTCCAAAATTACTGTTTCTTCTTTTGTTCCACAATACCAAATATGGTAAAGAGGAGACATCTATGCTATGTAATAACTGATATGTTGGGAAAGAAAATATCATCCAAAGGGGAAATTACCATCATTAACATAGGATTTGGCTCACAGGCAAAAGTGGTGAGATCTTTATTCATGTTACACTGCGATCTGGGTCTGAAAACCCCTTTCTAAATGTCTTGCTTATTAAGGCAGTCATGCATTTCACGGTAGGTTGTAAAACAGCCTATCATGCACTGGGGGCTCATAAGCATATTTTAGTGTTAGGGAATATCATTTATACCCTTTTTATATTGTCAATATTATCCCTAGAGAATTAAATTATACTTCAAACTACTGTAAATCCACCGTTTGGCTCACCTTTGTCTAATTTCATTTTTTAATAGAATGGAGCTCACATAAATGAATATTTGATTATGGGATAAACCTAATAAAAGAATACGTTTATGACCCAAAGATTTATTTAAAAATCTTGACTATGTAATACAGTAAAAAAAAAATGCTATAAAAATAGAAGCATCGATAGGTACAGAATGTTCTGGGCAGGATGAATATTTGACCTGAGCTGCTTGTCTTCCTTCAGCAGAATGCACAAGGTTTCCAGTCAAATAAATAAATAATATTAAAAAAAATAAAAGATTTGGGAAGGGAGGAAATGGTAGCCAGAAGGATTTTTTCTCTTATGTATGTTTTATAATTCCTGTCTGTCAGCTGTGTTGGATGAGCCTGAAGGGAATTGTAGTTCAAAACATCTGGAGAAGATCAAGTTGCCCACCTTTATGAAACAAATGCAGCAGTGGGAGGGGAGTGACCCCATCACAGACCAAACTTTCATATCACCTCAGCTTCAGTGCTTGCCAGTGGTGCCCCTTCAATATTTAAGTATATTTAGGTGAGTTCCATACCACCTTACGGTTCTCATGGTACTTTACAAACCTGCAAGAGCATTAAGATCTATAGGGGAAGGTTTTCTCTCTCAGTCCTGCCACCTTCCCAGAATCATCTGGTGACAGAGGCGTATCTCGGATGGGGCAAGTAGGGTACGTGCCCTGGGCACCAGTGCTGGGGAGAGCACAAAAAAGCCATGGTGGAAGATTTAGAGGAGGAGGAGGAGGAGGAAGAAATGACCCCAGAAGTAGAAGAGCAACTTCCATACTTGCCCTAGGTGCTGCTTACACTAGATATGCCTCTGCCTGGTGAGGACACAGGAGAAGGCCTTCTTAGTGGCTGCTCCCACCCTGTGGAACACTCTTCCACAAGAGGCTAGACTGGCCCCCTCCTTGCTCTCCTTTCGCTGGCATTATAAAATTAAAATTATAAAATTTTATAATTTTATAGGTTTTTAATTTATTTTGGAAGCTGCCTTGGGTCCCATTCTGGAAGAAAAGGCAGCATGTATATATCATAAATTAAATAAATAAATACTTCAAATCATAAAAATAGAGAGGTTTTTAAAAAGAACAGTTAAATGTGTGAAATAAAGTAAACCAAGTAAACCTGCCCAAGTAGTAAAAAATATGAAGATGATTGCTGAACAATGGTCCCTGCATAGAAAAGTGATGCCCCCCCTTCCATCCTGCCCCACATCTCAGTCGGCAGCTGCCCCTCCTTTACTGATCTGGTTGTCTCCCCACTTCCCTTTTGTTCTTCAGGTGCCAGTTAAAACATACCTGCAGCAAACAAGCAAGTGCGTGATCTGTGTTTTGCTTCTGCTTGTTTGCATTGCTTGTATTGCGTTAGTGCTATGTGGGCTGGCATCTGTGAGTTCTTCTTTCAGGTACCTGTAATTGGTGGCATCAGTTTTTTGTAGTCTGTGGTACAGACAGTGTTTTGTTTTGTTTGTTTAAATCTTGGTTGTTTAGCTGCCTTGCACTTTTATGTGGAAGGGCAGGGCATTAATTGGATAATAATGGTAATATTATGGGCAACATTGGCTTGTGCATCAAAGAGCATGTTGCACTTATGACTTGGAAAGAGAGGATTCAGTGAAGAGATGGGCAAACAGACTGAGCCCTGATCTCTCTTTGAAGCAGTGATAATAATGGCAACCGAGAGAGAGGGAGAGCGCCGGCATCCAACCCGAGCTACTGTTCCTTATCGAGAAAGGCCCTCTGGCTCTTTGAATGAGATTCCCAGGCTCTTGGGCATTCCTCTGTCATTCATTTGCCCCTGATATTTATTCATGTTTATGTCCAGGCTCCGTATTAGATCATCACTGTTTGGAGAGTGCGAGCCCTTTTTAAAACATGAAACGCTCCATTACTAATTAGCTGCTTCCTGTTTGTAATGGAGTGAACATGCTGGATGCAGATTAACATTCAGCTCTTGCACTTGGGCTGTTTATAGTTCCAGATGTTTTTGTTTTATCTAGGAGTTTACTTTGACAGCTCCCGTTAAATGATAAATCACTCATATTATAGCCGCAATGCATTTCAAAACTGAAATGTAGCAAAACTTGGCGATTGCTTTGAGGATCCGTGTCGGTTAGCTGGTCAATACAAGTTCTTCCCTTATGAAGATTTGGTATTGGCATATGTAAAGCAGTAGTGGGAGATATGTCAAAATTATACACAAGCTGGTTGTGTTGCTTCTTTACAGCAGCCTCTAAAAATCAGTAGTTGCCGGTGCAGCTGTTTGGACTTCTAAATCTATTCTGATAGGAATATAGATTTGCATTTCTTTCTTTTTTTCCCTTGTATTAGATTTTTTTTTCTTTTGAGCTTAAAAGGACATTTTTTATTTTAAGGAAAAAAAGTTGCTAGATAGCACTTAGTTTTTCATTTAAAAATGAAATGAAGGAAGCAAAAGCAACAGAAATGGATTCCCATTCAGTTCCTGATTTACTATGTCAAGTGGTAATGCGCTAAAATATGCTCTCTTGCAGATAGAATGTATGTGTGATAAACATTACTGACTTGATTTAGAAACAGATTATTGGCTTGATTTGCTCACGATTTTTGAGTGCACGATAGAAATGTAGTTCTGCACTAATTTTCCTTCTTCAGGGAAGCAAATAATAATTTTAGCAGTTTCCTTTTCTGCAGTTTTTGAAGGCTATTTAGAGTTCAGGACTTATTCTGGGCAAAAATTGCAAGTAGTATTTGTGCCGAGAAAACAGCATTTTCTGCACAGAAAATAATAACCCTGCACTGAAGTATTATTTTCTGTGTAGAAAATGCTGTTTCCTGTGCAGAAAATTTTGAAGTTCGAAACTTCAAAGTTAAGACTTTATTTTGAAAAAAAAAAAAAAAAATTAAAAAAAATTCTGCACTCTTTCACTTGGTACAACTGCCTGCCTTTTAAGATGGACTTTTGGGGGGTTAGGTGCAAGATCTTGGGAAACATTGTGAATATTATTTTCTGTTCAGAAAACGCTGTCTGCACAGAAATTTCTGCTTTATGCCCAAAAGCATGTGCAAAAATTGTGGAGAGTCAACCCTGAACTGTGAAAGTTCTCATCACTCCAGGATTCTCCTTTTCAATCAAAACACTTTTTTGGGGGGACCATTTTTGAATATTTATAAATATCCTTACTGCACGCATATTCCAGATTATGTGACTTAAATATATGCAAATACGTAAGTAAATTATACTTTTCCAGGATGGAACACCATGTTTATTTAATTTTTTTTACTTACTTACTTATTTATAGCCACTTTCTCCCAGAGGTGGGACTAAGGGTGTTTCACAATGGAATCAACTTTGAAAATACAGATAAAACCAAGAAAATTACAGTGTTAAAACACAATGAAGCCAGTTGAGGCATGCAAAGCAATTTTTAAGAAAACAGCAAAAATGAATTCACATTGCCTACTGTTAAAAGCCTCTTCTTCAGTCCTGCACCATAATTGATGAAACTAACCTGAATAAAAAGATCTTCACCCATCATTGAAAAGACAGCGGTGGATGTGGAGGCAGTAAGTCTCCCCGGATGTGGGAGAACAGAAAAGGCAGCTGCACTGTACTGGTGTAGCTTGGTTTTAAATTTTAAAAAAGGGGGGCAAATTGGAGGAGAATAGGACCCTAATCAGCTCCCAGAGGGACATTCTAAGGAGCTGGATTTAAATGATCATGTGTATATGGGTGGGTGGATGTGAGCAGGAATAAATAGTGGAAGCACCCATCTGAATCAGCAAAGAAGAAGGAGACTAGACTCCAGGTGCCTATGGATGGAATAAATTTTATTCTTTAAAAAAGCGCAATGCATTTTGGCCTATTTATATATTTTTGGCCTTCTTTGGGGGCTGTGTTAAAAGCATATTAGGTGTATAATGTTCTGCTATTTGAACTTGTTGGATTTTATATATCTGTGCTGTTCTTTTGTTTTGTCCCATACTGACTGAGATTCTGTATTGTCCAGTGAGTTCTGCAGGCTGAACTTCTCTGTGGCTCCCCACTCTTCACCCTTAGGATTCACAGGTTTGCTGTGAACTGCCATTCCTTTGCTGGTGGAGAATAGGCAGATCAGAGGAGCATCTGGCTATGCCCATAGCCAGATCCATACTGATGTCAGCTTCTGCCGCAAAAGGAAAGTGTATTCATAATTGCCCCAAAGGCCAACCAATCCCATCCAGCCATCCAGCCTTTTTCTGCTGGAATAAGGAAGAAACAGTTGTTGTTTTTTGGGGGAGCAGGGGGAGATTGTATATCTGACCACGAAGAGGTAAATGCTTGTCCATGGCTTACATGGCTTTACTCTGTAAACTCTGTCCTAACACAAATTGAATCAACTGTTGAATGGTGAGAAAACACATAGGTAAACTTGATTTAATAGGTCTACTCTAGTGAGGACTAATATGCTATATTCTTACACTGCAACTGTGTAAATACTCAAAGGTATCTGCCATTGTACATTCCTAGTCTAACTTTCTATTCTATTGTGACTTTTTACTCTAGCCAATCTTTTACAAAGTGCAAATATAAGCTGGCATTCTGTCCTTAGTCCCAAACACCGTAGACCTGGGCCACTTCCGCACTAACCTGTTATAGCGCTATGATTCCACTTTCAACATCCTATGGAATCCTGGGGTTTGCAGTTTCGGGAGGGACCGTCTGGCCCCTCCCGAAACTGCAAACCCCAGGATTCCATTGGATGTTGAAAGTGGAATCATAGTGCTATAACAGGCTAGTGCGGAAATGACCCTAGTCAACCAATTGAATAGCAAATTACTTCTGTAGCTCTACTTTACTCGGCACTAAAAGAGGATTTAGGCCACTGTCTGTTGCATTATCATTCTGTGTTCTATTTTCTTTTCCAGAAAACAGAGGCTACATCAAACCTACCATTATGTACTGAATACACTTAATATAAAGCAGGAGTGGGAGAGGGTAGTGAACACTCTTTGAAGACTGTACAACTCATGGAAGAAGGATCTTCTCATCTTTGATGCCATCAGTACTGTGGGAAGAACAGGATTGGTAGCACTGAAACGTGGACAGTGTCAAGCCGTTTACCATTGAGGCATTGAAAAATGCTGGAATGTCACTGAAAAATACCGAGGCTTCCCAGCTTGCTGTACCAAACCAACCCTGTTGCAGCATATCATTTTAGGTCCCAGAGGAAGGGCAGGGGAGAAAGAGAGAAAGTTTTAGTATTTTTAAGCACATAGAAGAATGATTCCTCAAAAGAACTAACTTCCCCCACCCCAATGCTATAACATATGGCACAATGAATTTAATAAGCCGCAAAGGTTCTCACTGGCTGTGTGTCCTACAGGTCCAGTTTTATCACCGAAACAGCTCAACATGGAGCTGTTTCAACTGTTTATAAATTTAAGCTTTGTTTACTGAAGCTGAAACTCAAATATATTACGTTTTGAAGAGAAAAGTATGTACATTTTTTAATATGATGATAATGATGTAAAAATTGTCCTTCCTTAGATGATCAGTTGGAGAGTGTAAACTAAAAAAACCCCCAATAGCTGAAATAATAATGGATGCTTTTTTTAAGAAAAAAATCTGAGTTCTGCTTGGCTTTTGGTCTTTTAAAAATGAAGCAGGGGGAAGGATGAATATATGGTAGGATGTTAGATAATGGAAACTTTAAAAGTATAGTTTCTCTGTTGTACCATATTAAGTTAAAAGTACACTTTCTTTGTTAAAATGTTCTTGCTAAAAACTACAGTATTAAAAACATTTTTGTTTGATTTTGGAAACTGATTTTTTTTTCCATAATGAGAAAAGCAATTTGGGAAATGAACTGAAAGGACAAGATTCATGCATGCCATGCACAAAGTGTGCAGGTTTTGTATCAAATGTGGTTCTGTGGATGCTTAAGGATTCCTTCTGGTCTATATTTTTTATTGAATTGACATGATTTTCACTTTCTGGACCTATACAGGATTGGAAAGCAATTATCCTTCAATTTTTACTCAAAAAGCATACCAAAATCATGTATAAAAAACGGGCTGAGATTCAGCGTCATCAAATGTAACTACTATGATAGAGCTCTGTCATCGTAGTTACATCTGATGATGTGATTTCCTACCACCACCACCAAAAAATGCAACCTTTTCTGTTTGGTAGCATCCAGCTGGGAAATAGCTGGAAAGAACACTTCAACAGTGGAATGTCCTGCCTCAGAGTGTGGTGGAGTCTCCTTTTTTGGAGGTTTTTAAGCAGGGGCTGGATGGCCGTCTGTCTGGAATGTTTTGATGGTGTATTCCTGAATGACATGGTGGGGGTTGGACTGGATGGCCCTTCTGGTCTCTTCCAGCTGAATGATTCTATGAAATGTGGTCTGCTACTCTGTTCATGATTGCAGCACAGATGAAGAACAGGCAACTGGAAAGACCCCTTGGAATCCTGCTGCAACTGCTTGTCTCAAGGCACCCCACAACTGAGAGATGCTGCTGCAGATGCCATTTTTCAGAGCCTCAATTTGCAGTGCCACAGAAATCTTTTAATTGAGGTGCTGCTAGGTTTGGAGGGGGGTGCAGCCATTTACATGAATCCCCAGGAGTTATGAGGTCATAAGTCCAGCCTGTGATCTTTAGCCACTGAACAGAATGCCAGCCATGAAAGTATAAAATGTAGACACAAATGCATATTTTTAAAGAAATATGCACCGGAATCCTATTATATTGGTGTGAAATGAGCATCAAGACTGATGTGGTGCACATCAGTCCCATTGAGCATCAGTGCCCTTTTGCATCAAACATTTTGCCAGTTCTGCTATGTAGGAACATAATGCCAGCCCTCTGCTGGATATGGACAGTACATAACTATGCAATTCTAATTCACGCATACAAAGATGGTAGTCCCCAACAGGATTCCAGCCAATACATTCAAAATTAATGCAGATTTTGGTACTTTTTTTAGAGGGGGAGAATCACAAATTGGTGTGAACACAGTGTGGAAGAGAGAGGAAACTGACATGGACTGGAAAAAGAATAACCCATCCATCCCTATTCTGGATCCAGCTGTTAGTTTCTTCTGTTCACCATCCCTGAATATTTGAATGCTTTTTCCTTGTCCTGACCTTCTAGCTAGGAAGGAAGCCAAACAGATACCTACCTACTCTTGCGGTCATATCCGATTAATTTGTTATCATGCATTACTTGGGAATGGCTGGATCTGTCTGATACTCTTTCTGTAATGTTTGCACTTTTCAAGTCTCAAATTAATTCCATTCTGTTTCCAGTCAAAGTTCATAGCTCTTCATGTTCCTGTGTGGAAAAAGTCAATACATTTTTGTAATCAGCTTTTCCTAACATACAAATTTTTCAAGCACCTTTCCTAAGATCTGCCTTTTCGTATTCTATTTTCCCTAAAACGATATGTCTCTATGTATGACACCTCCCATAGCTTGCATTTTGAGGTTATGTTTGTTTATAGAATGGATGCACAAAATTTGAAAAAGTAGTAAAGCCAATGGCTCATTGCATTTGGGAAGTGGGCAGGTTGCTTTAAAATGGGAACCAAACAAATATTAACCTTCACCAGTATTCTGCATCGGAAACTTAGGCCATTTCCACACTATACTGTTATAGTGCTATTATCCCATTTTCAACATCTACAATGTTGAAATGTTCTGTGATTTGTAGTTTACTCAGGCTGAAGAGAATTCTAAAGGTCTCTCCCTAAACTGCAAACCTCAGGATTCCATAGGATATTGAATGTGGAATAATACACCACTCTATTCTGCATTGGTTAGACCTCATTTGGAATAATGTGTCCAGTTCTGGCCGCCTCTATGCAAGAAGGATATTGACAAGCTGGAATGTGTCCAGACGAGGGTGACCAAAATGGTGAAGGGTCTGGAAGCCATGCCCTATGTTTAGTCTGCAGAAGAGAAGGTTAAGAGGGAACATGACAGCCTTGTTTAAATATTTGAAGGGATGTCATGTAGAGGAGGGAGTGGGCTTGTTTTCCACTGCTCCAGAGACTAGGACAAGGAACTATGGATTCAAGCTGTGGGAAAAGAGGTTCCACTTAAACACCAGGAGGAACTTCCTGATGGTCAGAGCTATCCAGCAGTGGAATATGCTGCTTCGGAGTGTGATGGAGTCTCCTTCTTTGAAGGTTTGTAAGGAGAGGCTGGATGGCCATCTGTCAGGAGTGGTTTGACGTAGGTTCCTGAATGGCAGGGGGTTGGGCTGGATGGCCCCCTGTGGTCTCTTCCAACTCTATGATTCTGGTTCTATAGCATTATAACTGTAGTGTGAAAATGGCCTTAGTTACATCTAAGTAACATATGCTGGCCTGACACTCCCCCTCCCAGGCTACCTTAAGAGTCAGCAGCCATCTCAGGTTGCTTCTGGTTGGGGCACATAGAGGACATTCCCCCCTCCCTCTCAGCAAGCAAAGCTGCAACAAAGTCTTGAGAAAGGGGTCCTACTTCTGATTGTTGCTCACTGACAGGAAGATGGTAGAAATGCCATCCTTCTTCCACCCTGATGGGACGTTGAATGGACTTCCTTCACCTGATCCAATCTCTCTCTTAAGGTGGGTTGGGGTGGCATTTACGTAGTTTTACAGGTTGCAAATCTGTAGCTCTACATTGCAAGTCCATAACTGCAGTAATGATAGCCAGTCTCTGTCCCTAGCATTACCTTCTCCTGTATTATTACCTAAGTGACTTCCTTTTGTACTCTGGTGTTGTTTCTTTAAATTCCAGCAAAGCTTCAGCTGTTCCCAAGCCAACATGATGTGGTGTGGTAGCCTGGCTAGCAGAAGACAAAGATATGTCAAGTTCAGAGCAAAAGGAAGCCACCAATTTGCTAATATCCAAATTACTGACAGGCCAAATGACCCATGTCTAGCCTATCTGTATTGCTTTACATTTCTAATTGTAACATGATAGAGTAGGATGCAACCTAATACTATTGGGCTAGAGGGGATGCAATGGTTCACTAGAAAATTACAAAAGGAAACAAAGCAACACTCAAGGTTATATGCTGCTGACCGGCCAATCTGATTGCACCGGTGTTTGGTTTTAAATTTACTTTGATGTCTTTGTAGCCTGCTTTTCGCTGGCAGACTGGGCCACTGGATTTTTACTGATTCCTCCACCCTTCTGCATTCCTTTTCTTCCATTCCAGAGAGTCCCACAACTAAGGCCATTTCCGCACTAGCCTGTTATAACGCGATGATTCCACTTTCAACATCCTCTGGAATCCTGGATTCTGCAAACCCCAGGATTCCAGAGGTTGTTGAAAGTGGAATCATCACACTATAACAGGCTAGTGCGGAAATGGCCTAAGGCTGGGCGAATACACCTTTCACTTTCGCTGACAGTCAACATTTTAAAAATCTCAAATTCCTTCTTTATGGAGAACTTTTTTGTTTGTTTCTTTGTTTTAAGCAGAAAATAGAAACAGAACAAAATTCTGCTGGACAAATTCAGTCCAAACGGGGAATAAGGATGATGAAATGCAGTGACATACAGTCAAGTTGATTAATTCAGACTGAAGTCATACTTAGGTCCCTTCAGTGACTTGACTTGGACTTCACTCAGCAATAAATGACATACTGACTCAATTCAACTCAATGCAGCAGTACTTAAAAATGCCAGGGAATGAACTGGACCCTCAGGATACAAAGCAAGGTAACCGACTGGCCTTCTGAAGATGCAACATTAAGTTGCCTTATGCCAGTGATGTAGACTCAAGTCGATGGACTCTGACTTGAAGTCAGACTTAAGTTGCTTCAGTGACTGGACTTGAACTTGACCCAGCAGTAAATGACACACTGACTCAACTCGACTCGAGACTTGTATATTTTTAGTGACTGACTTGTTGTCCTTGGTTCAGTAACAGAACACTTTCATCCAGAAACCTTACAACGCTGAACAACACTTCCATTTCTTTTTTTCCTACTGGTCGCATGATCATCTGTTTCAAGCCCAAAGTGTGGGTGCATTTCTTAAAGGGGAACAAGAAACAAGTTAAGCAAATGGCTTGAGGCAAGCTTGAAGTCTGCTCAGCAGCCTGTCCCCATTGGATATTGGAGGAGCCTTCTAAAACTTTTCCTAAGAGCAGATGGCAAAATTTAGTCCCAGACCACAGGGCACATTTTTCAAAGGGGAACAGAAAATGTGTTAGACAATGGGTTTGAAGGAGGCTGAAGCTTTCTAACTGGAAAAATGGAAATGCTGTTGTCCTCTGAGACCAGGGGAGTGACAATATTTGCTGCATGGCACTAGGAAACCCCTCCCCCAACTCCCTCACTGATGATGAGGATGATGATGATGATGATGATGATGATCTTTACACCCTGCCTTTTCCCCGAAACTGAGACTCAAGGCAGCCTCAAAATTAAAAGACAATATGACAAAAGAGTAACATTAAAATAGAATTAAATTGTCAACAACATTTAAAAACAATTTAACACATGCAGTTAAAAACAATTAAAAGCTTTTCTTTTTTTTTAAGGTACAGTTAAAACAGTACAACACACTTTCAAAACCCCTTTCTTCAGTACTGAAAAACCTGACAGAGTAAAACAATTGAAGAAGCCTTAGCTTACCGGTGGTAGGGCTGCAAGGAGGCTCCCTAGAAATGGAGTTCCCAAATTTACAGGTACTGTCCTGTCCTGCTACTCTGTCTCAAGAAAACACACGTCCGTGGTCCATGATGTTTATTGGAACACAAGAGGCTAGTTAACAACTGTTGCTGGAGTCAATCATCTGCATCACCCATCTGGATCTATAGTAAAACACCATAATTCAATATCATCTATGCATAATGCCCATTGGTAGCTCCTCTAGGTTCACACCCCCACCAACTCCTAGGTTGGGTTTTTTGTTGTTGTTGAAGTAGCCCCTCTCTACTAGTTATTTTGATCCTTTGAATTTCCCGTTGTACCCCTTGATATTCCAACTACTTTCCTTACTCTAGTAACCTACAAGCTAATCCTAGTAAATCACCCATTGATTGCTATCACTCGAACACAAACAAACATTTCTTAGCTAGGCTGGTTAAATGCTATTTGCTGCCCCAGCCAGTAAACAATGCTGGCCATTTGGTAGCACCTTGAGTCTCTAAGAACTTTCTGTTGTGTTCCCATATATCCCTGTCCTACCCAGCACATCCTACATACATATACATTTTCCACATCCCATATACAATGACAGGGCATGGAGAGAGCACGACATGACAGTTACCCACTGAGAAGGCTTGTTTCCTTACCTAGGAAGCTGTCCTCTGAAGGTGGTGGGACTGAGAGAAGACCTCTTGTTAGGATCTCAAAGCCTGGGCAGGCTGAGAGGTGAATAAACAATATGTCTGACAGCCTGGACTTAAATTGTATAGGGCTTTACAGCTCATAACCAACACTTTGAATAGTGTCCAGAAAAAAAACAGAAGATAATGGAGCTGTTGTAGCAAGGGAGTTCTACAGTCTCTGGCTGGCTGTGAGTGCCCACCCTAGTTCCTCAAGCTGAGGTTCAAGGGTGGGTAGCCCTACCAGAAATTCATACAGTATCTTGGCACTGTACAAAATCTTGGTCATATTGTGCAGGCAGTAAATCCCAGGTTTGGTGCCCAGACCCTGCCAATAGGCCTAGGAAACTGTGAAGAGCTGCTTTCCACCAGTGTGGCAGTGTAGACTGGTCTGCTCTCCCTGCTTCCCAAGGACATCATGGCAAGAAGGATGCCAGCTTGGGTCCAGAGAAAGGACATCTGCAAAGAGGTTAGCCTGTCCTTTTCTTGCCGAGAGAACACTGAGGCCATTTCCTCACTAGACTGTTTAGCGTGATTATTCCTCTTGCAACATCCTATGGAATCCTGGGGTTTGCAGTTTCGGGAGGGGCCATTTGGCCCCTCTCGAAACTGCAAACCCCAGGACTCCATAGGATGTTGCAAGAGGAATAATAGCGCTATAACAGTCTAGTGCAGAAAAATAGTAAGTCCCATCTGAGCCACTGAGCTCATATCTGAAAAGAATGCTCCCTCAAGTGGTGAAAGTAATCTAATTGTAAAAACATATTATTCACTCCCACAACTACCCATCTTGAAACTCCTGTGCTTTTATCAAACCATATGACCAGATAACCCTACAACTCAACTTCTTACCATAGAGATAAACAACAGAGTGTCCCAGCTTATCCCCTTTCCTCACTGTGTTCTTTCTTCACCACTATCATTCCTTGCCAAAGAAAATGTTTTCTTCCCAAAGCAGGAGTGTGACACCCACAGAGCACATTTGATTTTCCCAGTGTGTTTAAAAAGGCATATAAGCTTTGGGTTAAGTGTGCGGCTGGTGAACCAGATCTCCAAACTTGGCCTGCTCTTTTTCTTCGGATGCTTAAATTGTATTTATAAATGCTTGCAATGTTAGAAATTTGGGGACTGAAAGAAAGTTTTAGTTGGGGAAGGCAGAAGGACAATTCTACCCACCCCCAAAAAAATACATTCCTGGGAGAAACAAAGGTAAAACCTAATTCCCTGCCCCTCCTCACATTATTAGATTATTTCATTATAATGTGAAGCAAAGGACAAACAAATCAACACCTCCACTTCTCTTCTCCCTCCTGTGCTTTCTTAGTAACTTCAGTTGGAGGAAGATAACGCTACTGTTGAATGAATTGCCATTCAGGAAGATGCCTGGTGAAATATTTTTATTTCTGCCTTTCCATCTTTGGTGTACAGAGCACACACATCCAAACTTTCAAATATGAGAAAAGGCCCATAGAGTGCAGCAGACAGAAAGAAAGAAGAATATAGAATTATGGGATAGCGATAGTTCTAGAAACTCTAGAGGACTGATTGCCCAGACTTATATTTCTCAAGCAGGTCTGTCATATAAGCAACAGCCACTAACTGGGAGTTCAGCAGCTTGTCTGTTTTGACTCACAGTTGCCTTGGTACTAGAGAGCTCTTCCTTTGTCCATTAGCCAGTTGGATTTGGGACCTTGTGGCTAAAATCCTGTTAGTAACCTATGTATATGTAATCCCAGGTAGTACACATGTGAGTCTTTTGAGGGGGGGTGGATATTGCAAAGGAAATATTCAGTACCCACATGTGTAATGTCCACCACACCCAAAGCAGCTCCAAGACACCTAGAGTGTGCTGTAATGGCCATTTATTGGCTGGAGTGGTACCCAAATAGCAGCCAGGAGAAGACCACCACTGGCATTGTCCTTCCAGACATCCAGTGACTTGCTGGAGATCTTGAGGGCAGTGCTAGCTCTCCGCAAGCATGTGCTTCCTGGGCATCTCTGACCTTTACTTCCCTTCCCGTCATGGCAACATGTTCCAGGGATGCCTCCTGTGGTTCTTCCCCTTGGCCTGTAAATGGCCATTGCAGTGTACTCTGAGGGTGGGATGTAGGACTGCACAGGCAGACTGTCACATTACAGGAGCTTTCCCTACGTCCTCAACTATTTTTGTATGCTACTACCAAACAGTCAAGAAACAATGGCTGGAATCTTGTTGGTTAACCCCAAATAGAGTAGATCCATTGACTCAGCTATTGAATGGTGAGCCAACACATAGGGAAACCCTATTGGTTCAATGGCTCTCTCTAATCAAGGCCAATGTGTGCTACATTCCTTCCTCCATGTAGATTAGGAAAACTCAACTCTACAACCCTCATCTCTCTTCATGACAGAGCATTTTGTGGCATACCATTTATATCCAGTGTACAGTTCTTGTCTGTGATGGACAGGAAAGAAGTACACCATCACTCTGGAGTGCAAATGTCTATTGTATGATATTAGCCTCATCTCCAAACTATGTGTAGATGTTTGGCCAAGATCTTGCATCAGGAGATGCATGTGTCTCACATAGCTGTTATCTTCATAGCTGCCAATGCTATCTCTCCCAAACCTCTTCTTGTAAGTTGCACAGCCCCCTCCCCAAGCACTGACAGGCATATGCAAGGACCTCTGGGGCTGGAGAGCATGCAAGGTGAGTTGGGGGGGCATGCCCTCCAGCATTTCACAGATGAAAACCAGGGTACATACGGCCAAGCGACATGAAAGACTGATCAAGATGGCAAATGCTTTTAATGAGGAAGAACACACAAGCAAGGAGAGGATGCAGCAATTTACTTTTGCCTGAGTCTACTGGGAAGGACAAGACTCTACACATTTCACTTCTCTCCCCTCTGTTGAGTTCATTTAAGTGTAAACTACTTTGAATCCAGTCTGCAGCAATGGAAGGAAGCCAAGGACAAAGGGGGAAAGTAGAAAGAGGAGAGAGAAACTGGGAAAAATTTTAAAACAGTTGAAAAAGTGGGATGAAAGAGGATTAATCAGGACTGGCCATCCAATCAGGATGTTTGGAGAGTATCCTTTCATTTGTTGCATGCGATGAACAAAAAGTGAGTTGCAAAGTTATAAGTCCAACTTACACTCTCATGTCATATTAACAGGATGCCAAGCATTTGTTTCTTTCGTACTTTTCCTCCAGTGAGCTCAACGTGGTATATATGTCTCTCCTTCTGCTTACAACATCCCTGTGAGATAGGACAGAGAGAGAGAGATGAGATGGACTCCCTAAGGTACCGCAGTGAGTTTTCATGGTCATTGGGGACCAGACATTGGATGTCTCAAGTTCTTTTCCAGCATCCTTAACTATCCTGGAAAACTGTGCCTTGGAAACCCAGTTTCCAAGCCCTCATTCTAGGTGATGTCTGTGAGCAGGAAAATACTATATAAACCTGCAATGAAGAGTCAGCAGTTTATTTCAAGATGCACCTATTTATTTATTTATTTATTTATTTATTTATTTATTTATTTATTTATTTTTCTTGAGGAACAAAAGTTACTTGTTATTCCAAATGGAAAAATTAATTGTAAATAACTGGCAGTCAATTAAGGCTCCGTTCTGCTGGGTAATGCAAATCTTTTATAGTTTTGTTTCAGTTAACTGCCTCATTAATGATTTATAGATGTGTATACAGCTGTGGGAACAGCAGCATTATCTAATGCACTCTGAGAATAATTATATATGAAAAGAGCCACACAGCGTGGGTGAGGGGAAGACCCTCTGAAATTACTTCCTGCTGTAACTTCAACTGTATTAAAAAATTGTAAATGTTAGATTGTGGTTTGGGTTGGGTTTTTTTAAAAAAAAAAATTGTGGTGGAGAGCGCCATGAAATTTGCTGGTTCAGTTCTGGTTTTTAAAGAAATCTGATCTCTCGCTTTCTAGAGAGTAAATCAGACAAAGAAGTTAGAAGCCTATTATTAAAGGATCCAACTTTTTAAATGGCATAATTTCTTTGGTATGGCCTAAATCGTCTTGTTAGTCCTGACTAAACCCTGAATCAATATCCAGAACCCTGCTTCCCCTGCAATGAACCCTGGTGCATGTTATAGGCCATTTCTGCACTAGCCTGTTATAGCGCTATGATTCCACTTGCAACATCCTATGGAATCCTGGGGTTTGCAGTTTAGGGAGGGGCCAATTGGCCCCTCCCGAAACTGCAAACCCCAGGATTCCATAGGATGCTGCAAGTGGAATCATAGTGCTATAACAGGCTGGTGCAGAAATGGCCATAGAATTGTAAAGTTGGAAAAGACCAAGAGACCACAAGGACCATCCAGTCCAACCCCCCGCCATGCAGAAATACACAATTAAAGCACTCCTAACAGATGGCCTTCCAGCCTCTGTTTGAAAACATCCAAAAATAGGGCTCTGTCATACTCTGAGAAACCACCAAACAGCTCTTACCACCAGGAAGTTCTTCTTAACTTTTAGGTGGAATCTCTTTTCCTGTAGTTTGAATCCATGGCTCTCTATCCTAGTCTGTGGAGCAGCAGGAAACAAACTTTTCCCATCTTTCATATGACATTCTTTCAACTATTTAAGCATGGCTGTCATGTCACATCTTCACCTTCTCTTCCCATATCAAGAACAGAAACAGAATCTCTACCTATTTAGACACGTGCTGAAAGAATGGCATTGCATGATGGGGCTAAAAGCAGAATTCCTTCCTGCTGGGTCATTGCCCAACTAGGAGGTACAGTGAAAAATGAAAACAACAAGAACAAGAACCACTACTGTAACACACAAAACAGAGAGGAGAATGCCTCCTTAACTAGTTTTACTACATGGTGTTTGACTTCCAAGCAATGGGAAGCCATGATGGTGACTTATACTGAATCAGACCACTGGAATCGTATTCAGCTGTACTTAAAAATCCTGGGGAATGCACTGGACTCTCAGCGTACAAAGCAATGCAACCTACTGGCCTTCTGAAGATGCAACATTAAGTTGCCTTATGCCAATGAGGTAGACTCAAGTCAATTGACTCTGACTCGAGTCAGACTTAAGTTGCTTCAGCAACTCAACTCGAACTTGGCTCGACAATAAATGGTACATTGACTCGACTCAACTCAACTCGAGAGTTGTATATTTTTAGTGACTGACTTGCTGCCCTTGGTTCAGTAACATAACACATTCATGCAGAAACCTTACAACTTACTGATCACATGACAATCTATCTCAAGCCCAAAGTGTGGACACATTTTTTCAGAGGGGAACAGCAAATGGGCTAGGCAACGGGCTTGAGGTGGCATTCAGGTCTGCTTAGCAGCCTGTCCTCACTACATATAGGAGGAGATTTCTAAAAAAATTTTCAAAGAGCAGAGGACAAGACTCACAGCCAGAGTGCAGGAAACATATCTCAGAGGGGAACAGAAAAATGTGTTAGGCAATAGGCTTGCATAGGAAAGATCCCTCTTTCTAAATGTTACCTTGTTCTCTGGGAGTCCCGGGAGGGGCACCCAAATAACCAAACAACAACAACAACACTGTGGGGAAAATTAGCTGGAGCACTCACTAAAGCTAGCGAGAGGCAGGATAACTTAGCAGGATCTTGCAACCCAGCGTCTACGGGGTCAGGTCAGTCAAGCAGTCAGACAGTTTAAAGTAGCAAAATTGATGTTTTATTAAATACAGACAAATATTAGAGACACCACAGTCACACAGCTAACTAAAGAATTGGAAATAGGGATTTTTAGGGGGAGATGGATGAGACGACACCTGTCTCGTAGTCCTGGAGAGGTTTGAAGATTGAGTTCGTTGGTATGGAGTCTCAGTATGTGGGACTGAGGGGACAGCTCACCAAACAAAGCGGCAGCAAGGTGGGATGGAAGTCCAGAGCGATCCGAGGAAGGTCTCGGAATCAAGGGCTTTTATAGGGGGAATTGTAACTGCAGGCCATACCTTACTCAGTGAGAACAATGCGATTTAGGAGTGGGACAAAGCCTTGGAAAGGTCAGAATTTAGCATGATTGACTTAGAACCAAATTAACAATAGTGTAGCCAGAATGCAAATACGGAGTACTTAGTACAGCTTTGTTAGGTTGCCTGCTCGGGGCAGGGAGCCTTTGTTAGTATCGCACATAAGCAAAAGGGTGTTTGCCGGAGAGGTCCCTGAAGCGACGAACTGGCTCTGTCTGGCCTGCCTGGGTCGAGAATGGAATGTCCAGCAATTATTGGCAATGTCCAGCAATTATTGTTCGGAGGCCTCACAAACACGTGGACCGGGGTGGCAGAGGAAGGCCGAATGGTTTGATATCAAAGAGATATCAAGTGCTCTCTCTGAGTAGGCCTGGACCACAGTAACATAAAGCTCTTGAAGTTTCAGTAATAGGGAATAGGCTCTTCCTATTCCCCACTTCTGAAGCTGCAGATGGTAAAATCACAAATGTGGAGGGCAGATTCTACTTAAATTGTTAAAACTGACTTTACTTGACTCTGTCCACAAATTCTGGAATATAGGTTGGGGTATAAAGTTGGTTCCCAGACTTATGACTTGACTTGATATTATCTTGCAAGGACTTGAGACTTGACTTGAGGCTTGAAGAAAAAGCTCTAAATACTTCATTGGAAACTACACCTCTGATTAAGTGAAATTTTGACTAAGATCCTGCATCGTCTGGCATAACGTAAAGTTCTGCCAGATAGAACTCTGCCTTGTGTCTGTATCCCTGCATGGCAAAATAACAATTAAAGGAATCAAAGGTAAGTCGTGGCCTCTACACAGTGCAGGGTGAGACAGTGTCACCAATGAGAAAGGACATTAAAAGAGGTGGTAGAGTAAGTGCCAAGAATGCTCAGAATGAACAAAGGTGAGGCTGGGAAGGGCAGACCAGACAGCCTTCATTAGCTCATAGCCCAAGTCACTCCAGTCCAGTAAAACTATGCCCCTAAGTTTGATAGAAGGTAAGGGAAAGTTAAGTCCTGTCAACACCTCGTTTATTAAAATGAACACATCATTAACTAGCAAGAGACCCATAAAATCTTGTACAAATGTTTCCTTGGGACATTTTACACCACCATCACCAAATACTTGTATGTCCGAGGGAATAAACTGATTAACAATCAGGTGGCTGCTGTTATTAAAATATCACAAGAAAACAAAACCATATAAAACAAATCAGACCACATGAATCACACTTGTTACACAATGAATGCTCATAGCTGGTCTACAGGGCTGAGCTAGAATGATCTTTTGGTTTTTCACTTTTGCTGCAATCAGAAATAATCTCTTAACATCAAAATCAGCAAATGAGAATGTATGGGAGAAGTTATAGTGATATAAGCAGGTTATTAAAAACTGAATAATATTAATGAGGTATGGTGGAAAAACAAAGTTCTTTCTAAAACAATGTGATTTTGCATTTTATAGATAACCTTTTTTAAAAAAATTAACCAATAAAACTGATATAAGGTGGAATCCTGCATCAGCTACTTAATTAACTTAGACCATTTCCGCACTACACTGTTCTAGTGCTATTATTCCACTTTCAGCCTCCTATGGAATCCTGAGGTTTGCAGTTGAGGGAGGGGCCTTTAGAATTCCTAGCCAGAGAGCTCTTTGGCCTCAGGAAACTATAAACCCCAGGATTCCATAGGATGTTGAAAGTGGAATAATAGCACTATAACAGTGTAGGGCGGAAAGTCCCTAAGTAACCTCTCCTGGTGCAGCGCCCCCAAAACCTGATGGAAATGTGATTCACCCATGTTTCAGTTGGAGCATATTTTTGGAGTTCAAGGGCACTCAGATCTTGTGTCTCGATTCATCTGGAGGATTTGGCTGTGTTTTGAATTTTTGTGCAAATAAGGAACTGAGAATAAGCAACAAGCTTCAGCCATATCCCTTACTGAGCCTTCGTGACAGCTTTAGTCTGAAAAACTTTGAGATGGGGGAAATGGAGGGAAGAAGGTGGTGAGATGGACTGTCTGGTGAGTCCACAGTAGAAACACACAGCAGTGGAAGCTGGCAGCACCAAGCAAACAAAAGCAAATATACATTTCTCGGCAGTGCTCTCACCCCGAGAGTCTCACATTGATGATATTTTACATTGTTCTCTCAATTGTGATCAGTGTTCAGTGGTCTAACAAGCAGATCTTGGTATTTATTCGGCTGCTCACAAAAGGTCCACCTCAAAAACATATTTGCAGAAATTCACTTTTAGGGTTACGGTGTGTTGTAGACTGAAATGAAATGCAAAAGCAACCACAGCTGACTGGACTGGAAGCTGAATTTATCTTAAATAGAAATGGGGAATATCTTCCACCACACCTAAATGATGCTGTCTGTGATGGCTCCTGTTTTTTTAATGGAATGATAAAGTGCAATCAACTTTTTTTTTTTTTGGCTGCAGTCCTGAAAAAGCAACATGCCTAGGCTCTGAAGGATCCCAGATGATCAAATGAGACATCAGTTTAATATCTGTTGGAAGTGTTAGTATGTCTCAGAATAATCATGGAAGCCAGTGATGCTATAACTGAGGATAGAAGCAATGTATGAATTCCTATGGAGGGAAAATATATGAATTTAAAACTGGTAATTTATTTTACATCTAAGAAACAAGAGAGAGTGATTTTGCAGATTGTGCCCATCAGCCTTTAGCTGCTCGCACCCAGGGAGTTAAAAAATGACAGAGATACTGGAGCAGGCTAAGCATCCCTTGGGACCATCTCTTGAATTTAGTATGAAAAAAAAAATTGATAGCATATTTTGGATGTCCAATAAAGGCACTCTCATGAAGTTTTATATCATAGTAATACAGAGAAATTCCAAGTACAGCAATTCCCCAGGTATGATGAGATCTTATTGTCCTTGATCAACTACAATTAGATTTTCAGCTTGACTGTATTCACTATTGTACACTTGTAGAAGTGAAATAACAATCAATTTTCAAAAGACAAGACAATTTGCTTGTTATTTTATACAAACCTATGATGCCTTCCTAAGTATCCTTGCTGTAAGGTCTGATGTTGTTTTTTATGGCTTAAAGAATAGGACTAGCCAAACAGGGATGATCTATCTCTAGCTACTATCAGAGAAAGCTAAATGGAATGAACTTCCAGAATGTTAACTCTTCCTTCTGCATCACCAACATCTGAGACAGGGGCAGTCAGGTGTGAGAGCAGTGATAAGTTTTGAAGTGGAGAACATGTATTTTTCACAGGTTGTCTTCCATTGGAGAACCCAAGAAATGCAGCTTTTGTTTCCATCAGGAGCAGGTCTTTCGTAAAGCTAACATGCCCCCTGCTCAAACGTTTGGATTGCAACAGGGATACCCGCAGCAACATATTGCTGGTTGGCAAATTTATTCCTCCTTCCCCTACCCACAGATATTGGCCAAGATGCTACACCAAAACAGGCAGAGTATAATCCTCTACCTGCACACACTTGTATCTTCCTCCCACCCCAGCAGCTGGGGGAGGTCCCTTCTGTTTCTGAGAGGAAAGAGGTGGAACGGGGGAAGCAATTCATATAAGGAAGCAGCTGGTCTCGGCTCAGAGGGGAAAGACATGAAGGTGCACTCATAGATGGAGAGAATCCTCCTTTCCTTTCCCCTCAGAGCCCAGGCTGCATCTTCATAATCTGAATTCTCCTTTACCCACCAGTAAGCAGCAGCAGCAACCCTTCTTGGGGTGTAGGGACTAGCTTCCTGCACCTGATCCAGAAAGAGATATATGTGAGCGTCGGTTACATTTACACACACATGTCACTTCCAGGATGCTGCCCTTCATCTGAATTGTAGCTGAGCTGAATGGAAGAGGAAAACCTGGGCGGAGGACAATAATTATCCCAGTGGCTCATCTGCAAGAGTCCCAACTCTACTGCAACCCTGTATCCAAAAGCAGACCCACAGAATCAATTGTTGAATGTTGAGTCAACACACAGGTTAATCCGATTGATTCAATGGTTGCAACTGCAATGTAGCTGGAAGTAACAATTGGACTTAAGGCAGCATTTTCAACCTCCTCAAGAACATCCATGGATCCTTCTCTCCTCGTGAGTAAATGGATTATTAAGGCCCAATGTGACTGTTATGCAAGGTTCTCAGGACGGAAGCAGAGATATAGCTATGCCAACCAGACCATTGCCCAAGTGGAGCCAGCAGCATGGCTGTTGCACAGTCACCATGATGTACAATGTGCAATTTAATGTGTGCTGCTGCTCAATGCGATCCCCTATTGCTCAAAAGGTTGTCTCGTGTAGTGGCTCCTTGTACATCACTGTAATTCACAAGCACGCTTGTGTATCATGTCAGCAAGACAGCTCCCTCATCGTCAAGTTACACACTGTAGTTTCTGATGCAGAACTTTGGCCTATGTTTTAATTTACCACAACACTCTCAACACTGGGTGACTAGGCCAGCTGACCAGTCCTTGGACTATATGGATGTAGGAAGTGAAGGGGGGATACTAGAAGATTCTCCCAAAGGGGATCCAAGACCCACTTTGGACCCCAATTAGGAGAAATGCGGGGTCTAAATTTAATAAATCAAATAAAATATTTTGTTCAAGGCCCTCACAAATCTGAAAATTGTAAAATAAAAAAAAAAAGATTTTTTTAAAAAAAGTTTGACCCAACCTCAGAGCCATTGGTTGAGATCTAGCTGCCTCTATTGTCTGTGAACGTTGCAAGGAGCACCATAGTCTTGCCACCATTCCTCTTTCACACATGTGTACCTTTTCAGAAACAAACAGCAACAGTTTTCTGTTTGGGAAATCAGCAATGATAGAATGTGACATTTTCCAGCTGGGGTCTGGCCCTTCTAGCTTGTGCTCCATTATATCACATTGCCTCAGAGAGTAGGAAGCACGGAAAAATAAGCAGGATATTTAAAGTGTAGAAAGGCAGAAAATAAGCTGTACCAGAAGGCCAGGTCAATTGTCATCTTGATCAAAATGGTGGTTAGAAGATTTGCCCATCCAAAAAGCAAGAAAGAAAAAACCGTAACCTCATGGCAAAAGCAGGCTGAGAAAGCTTTTTATATGTTCAAACGATAAGCCTCAGTTCACTTCAGGCTTCTTCTAGATGTCTCCCCTTGCATATTTAAATAAAACTACTCATATTTAAGCATTGGAAGAGATCTCACCTAAAACTAGCACACACACTCCTTGTTCAGGAACCATGCCAGGGAAAGAATAAAAATAAAATAAAACCTCGAAGGAAGGCTTGTGGGTTGGTGTGTAGGAGAAGCTTTGAAAACCTATCACCCAGATGAGATGTGTCTAAAAAATTCACACTTTGGAAGACATGCGTGAGCTGATTGTGTGACTCGAGCACAGCTAACCACTGCAAGCAGACCTTTCCTCTGATGTTCAAATGTAGTTATTTGCTTATTTGAGAGACTGCATTCCATTCATAGCATCGCAGGGGGAGGTTGGTACACAAACCTCTCTGTGAAACCTGGCTCCATTCATGAGAGCTAATGCAGTTATGGTGGCCATTTATGCATCTCCAATTTAAAAAAAAATTGGACAGGACTTTATATAAAAGTTGCTATTTACTGATATCAATTAAGAAGTGGAAAAATGCACATTCCCTGCTATTCCATAAAGTCAAAACAAATTCTTACAGCATCCATGGACAAGAGTTGTAACTGAAAAATGAGCAAAACAAATCAAAGCCAATACATAGACCCTTTCCAGATGTGGGGGGGAGGACACCCGAACACGCTACTCACCGGATTTTTCCTGTGTCCGGGCGAGTCCATCGCAACCAGGAGCACTGCGAGTTCACTGTTCCACAGTTCTTCAGCATCCTAAATGGCGGCTTCCGGTTGGTGGAGGCTCTCCACCAACCGGAGAAACTTGCTAGCTGAAAGCCTGCCCCGGAAGATCAGCAGGCATGCACTTGCATGTGCCTGCAAATCTGCTCCAGAGCTGGGTGACGGAGTGGCACGGGGTTGCACGCTCCGTGCTTTTTAAAAACCTCAAAAAACAAAACAAAAAAAAACATGCCGCGTGACCAGTTCTGGTCGCTCCTGTGTGGACTGAGGTATAGAACTACAAAAAGCAGTCCAATCCAGTCCACTCCACGGTGCAGAAGACCTCCATCGGAGGTCACTCTGCACCATTTTAATAGCCCGGTGTGGAAAGGGCCGTAGATGACATTGTGAAATTGTTAAAATTGTACCGCTTCATCACCTCTATTAATAGAATGTGAACGTCACCACATGGCTAACTCTGGAGTGACCTTTGATGAAGAGACATTTCATCTACTTACCAAGTTTTGGTAATCTCTTACCAAGCCTTACCAAAATGCTCAACAGAACATTCTTAACTCTTCATTAGTGTTATAGGCCATTTCTGTAAAAGATGCTTATAGTGCTATTATTCCACTTTCAACATCCTATGGAATCCTGGGGTTTGCAGTTTAGGGAGGAGAATTTAGAATTCTCAACCAGAGAGCTCTTTGGCCCCAGTAAACTACAAACCCCAGAATTCCATAAGATGGTGAAAGTGGAATAATGGCACTATAAGAGTGTAGGGCAGAAATGGCCATAGTCTGACCAAAATTTATTTGTCTGATGATTTGCTACATTATATGAATTGCAATAGCTAATAAATAAAATTTTAAAAATCAACATTTATGCTTAAAATAAAGTAAAATATATAACCTGCAATGAACTATAATCCGAATAATGTGTGCAAACTTTTGAGTTCTCCTAAGAATGAAGTTGTCTGTGGGCTCTGTCACACTTCATTGTTATAGTGCTATTCCAATTTAAACTGTCAGGGCAACATTCTGTGGAATTCTGGGTTTTATAGTTTTCTGAGGCCAAAGAGCTCTCTGGCTAAGCATTCTAAATGCCCCTCCCTGAACTGCAAATCCCAGGATTCCATGCGATGTTGCCATGGCAGTTAAAGTGAAATAACAGCACTATAGAAGTGTAGTGTGATCGGGCCTTAAAAGTATTTTGTTCCTGTTGAAACAGGAAAGTAAAATGTCATTGTTGTTGTTAGAACAAAAATAATTCACTTTCTTGGTGAATAGGTTTTTTTAAGACCATCCATGTTTCCAAAGATGACCAGAAATCTTATCCTTTAAATCTCCTTGCTTTTAGTCCCAAGAATTCTGCCCTCTTATTGATTAATATTTTATTCCACCTAGATGTGGAAACACTTTAAACATTATGCCTTCAAAATTTGCATGGTCTCATGGCTCGACTTCAAACAACAATGAATGAAACAAAAACAGAGGACCTGTTGCAGCTGGAAACATTTTATGTCTCCTCTTCTTAGCTGCACCTTATGGATCTGATTTGTGTGGTACTCCTGTAAATGAATTTCTCAGTCTAAATACATAAACTGACTTTAGTGAGAAATTTATCATAAAATCATGTCATACATGAAGAAAAAGGTACAGTATGGGAAACATTTAAATTGCAATTTCTTCCAAATACACAATGTTGAATGCAAAAAGTGTCCCATATTTTCATTCATAAGGAGCCAGCATGGAGTAGTTGTTTCAGGCCATTTCCACCCTACCCGGTCATAGTGCTTTTATTCCACTTTCTACATCCCATGGAATTCTGGGGTTTGTAGTTTACTGAGGCCAAAGAGCTCTCTGGCTGAGAATTCTAAAAGCCCCTCCCTAAACTGCAAACTCCAGGATTCCATAGGATGTCGAAGATGGAATAATAGCACTATAATAGTGTGATATGGAAATGGTCTAACTGTACACATATGTAAATTCCACTCTAGCCCACCTTAAGAGCCAGCAGCTGGACTGAGCAAAGGAGGTCCATTCAGTTTCCGTTCAGGGTATAGGGGAAAGGATGTTTCCATCCTCTCACACCAGCAAGTGAGGCCGCAACATTCTGCAGAAGAACCCTTGTCACAAGTCCTTGTCACAGTGGCCATTTCCGCACTAGACTGTTATAGCGCTATGATTCCACTTTCAACATCCTATGGAATCCTGGGGTTTGCAGTTTAGGGATTCCATAGGATGTTGAAAGTGGAATCATTGTGCTATAACAATCTAGTGCAGAAATGGCCAGTATTGTGCACTAATGGGAAGTGAGGACATCATCTTCTTGGTGTCTCAATCAGAAGCTGAATGGATCTCCTTTACCTAATCCAGATTCAGTCTCTTAAGGCAGGGGTGAAGGTGGAGCAAGAATAACTATGCAACCAGTGTAGGATATTGATGATGGTTTGCAAAAGTGACTGAATTAATTGGGGAACCATTGATTTTCCAGATTCATAGCTAATGTCATGCAAGAATAGATAGTTTGGAAAGACCTTTCATGGTTGAAGGCTGGCAATCAGGATGGAGATTGGTAGTTGCCATTTTAATTTCTCCACAATGGCTGTGTATCATCATTGTGTCACAATATCGTTGATAGCCCTACCCCATGGTGTTCAATGGGAATTTCTCCTTGGTAAGCTTGTATAGAACTTTAATGTCTTTTTTTTTCTTTGCCTTGCTTTGTTTTTTTACATTACTGGAAGGGTTCAACTGCCCTTTACTTTTTCTTTTTACTTTTTTAAAATTTTCTGCTTAGGTGAGTTAAATGCTACCCAAAAGGTCATAATTGTCATGAAGATACCTTGAAGACCAGTGATTTCTTCAGTGCAGGTATTCCCTCTAGTGATGCAGTTTCCAACTTTTTCACACTATGTACATGGATGCTATGGTCAGTTTGTCACCTTGTGGTGAGAATAATGAAATTGAAGACAATAATATGATAAGAAGCTTCCTTTCTCTGCCATATGTCATTTTGGAGAACAACAATTTAGAGAAAGCTGCTTCAAAACCTCTCAGATTTAGATATGAAATTTTTGTGAACCATTTTTTTTTTCAATTTCAAGATTTGGAAAGAGAAACAGATGAAAATAGCTCCTATTTTTCACTGCAAGAGCACCATGTAATGAAAATGAAATCGGTTGGCATTCTGTTTTGTAGTTATGGATTTGTAAACAAAAGTTACAGATCCATTAACTGCTCTGTGTTTAGTAAAACAACATAGTTGGGACTGTGACCCTTTTGCCATGATTTAGGCCATTTCCGCACGGGGTAAGTAAAACGGTGCAGTGTGTCCTCCACGGAGGACATCTGCACCTTGGAGCAGACTGGATCCGGACTACTTACCATAGATCCACACCTCAGTCCACTCCGGAACGATCCCTAGTGGTCCTACAGCATGTTTTTGAAAGACCTGATTTTTCCGGTCTTTCAAAATGCTGGCGTATGCCATTGCGTGCCTGCTTTCCAGTGCAGATTCGCAGACTCGCACCAATGCAAGCCTGCAATCTGCGGAGGGAGGGCTTTAGGCTGGCAAGCTTCAGCGGTTGGTTGAGACCCACAACCGACAAGAAGCCGCCATTTTGAACGCCGGAGCAGTGCGGATCTATGACCACGCACTGATCTGCCTCACCCTGGACCGAACCGGACCATCGGAGGATCCGGTGAGTAACGGCAGGAAGTGATTCCCTCGCCGCATGCGGAAATGGCCTTAAATGCCCACCTTAACAGCCAGCAGCCACATCGAGTGAAGGAGTTCTGTTCAGCTGCCAGTCAGGATGCCAGGAGCATGACATGTCCACATCCATCCCCTGCAGTGAGTGAGGCTACAACAAGGAATTGAGAAAGGGGTCCAGCTTCTGATTGCCTCAGCCTTGCTGAGGCTGGTGGGAGAGGGATGAAAATCCATCATCCTCCTTGAACAGCTGCTCAGTAGCTGAACTCAATGCAGCCAGTGCTGTTAAGGTGGGCTTGGAGGTGCGTGTTAGGTCAGGAGATTTTTATAGTAGCCAATTTAGGATATTAGGTAAAAAGATCATAAGATATCATTCAAAGTTATTCCCTCTGTCATTCCTCCATGTTTTAAATGGCTCTCTTTTGTCTTATCATCAAACAGAATTGATCTGAAATGAAACAAGATTTAGCCTCTTGCTAGGGAGATCAATTAAACAACAATACCACACAGAATACCCAGAATCCTTTTGGTGGCATACACACCGTAGACTGGGCACAAATGTTCCTTTTAGGATGTTGTGAACAAAGGTATTCCCATACAGGTATTTGGATATGTCTGGAGTGTGGTGAAATGGCCACATTGGCTGGAGGGATTTAACCAATGACATCTCAGACAAAATGTAGGCCTGTGACTCCAACACTGTCACCATTTTTCTCCTGTACAATTTTTAACATCTTTGCCTGATGAAAAAGACAGTGAAGCTTTGAAAGCTTGCATAATGCATTTTGTGCTTTGGAGTTGCCTTACCACCACCAAAAGATATTATTGCTTGTGGATTTTATTGTATTTGTGCACAGCCAATGCAATTACCCTGGATATTTTTTAACCTAGAGGTTATTTTGTATTCACAATCTCCACGTAGCCCCTCGTTTGGAGGATACATAGGGGCCATAACCAAACACTACTTACCATAGAGCAGCTACTTCTATCAATGGGGGTCTGTTCCCCTGTTGATTAGGAAACAGCTAGCCAATGGTCCCACTCCACATCATAAGTAATCCCCAGCACAAGGAGGAATTGCCACAACGGTCTTGCTTCTGCCTGTTGCACCAGAGAAGAAGGTGGAGACATCAATTAGCTGCTTCCCAATCAACAGGGGAACAGATCTCTGTTGCTGGCAGTAGCTGCTGCCCCATAAATGGAAACTGGGGAGATTGGAATGAGATTCACTGCATAACACCTAATAGTGGTGGTTATGCCTTTGTTAACTCCCTTTTAGGATTCTGGCCATACTGTATAGCTGAATTTGAGACATTAGCAGTATGTTGACTTCTAATAAGCAGGAATACTTCCTTGCTCTATCTTACTCATTCTCTTGTTCCAAGTACTAGTTGACTGCTGTAAAACATAACAGTTTTTTTTCTTTGCGTATGCATGTGTTGCAAGCTGTGTGATGAGACATGATTAATGAGATGAATGCTCCACTTGGGGCTTCTTACCAATCAATAGGACAGGAGAAGGTGAGGAACAAGACAGGTTTCATAAGATGACTCAGCAATGGCATATTTCTCCATGCCTTCCTATTTAGATGTATGTTCTTTTTCCTCTTGTCCCTTTTCTTTTCTTTCTTTTTTTCTTTAAGTCTTCCAATATTTTCTTACTATTGACACTTTTATTTAGCAGGCTTTCTATACATGATTTCACAGAGAATAGCCACACTTGCCACAAAGGAACCCACAAATTACCGTATCACTGATACAGTCATTAAAGAAATGAAGGATCTCTCTCCCCTCCCACAAAAATATGGGGAAGAATCCCAGCAAACCCCTAATCCTTGATATTTTATTCCTACATTAAACATACAGAAGGAACCATATTTCCTTTCTGTTTCCATTGATGACATCTGAGGAGTCTGCCAACATTAAGCCAGTAAAATATGGGCTGCTGTTGACATGTAGCTTATTATTGTTTTGACATTATCAGGGAACTGATTTTTAGTGTACCCAAGCAACAGTGTAGGGTCTAGCTGTCATTCACACCCTGTCTTCATTTTCATAGCAATCTGTTCAAATGTTTAGTACAGGCTTTCCAAAGCCCGTGCCCTCCAGTACGGCTCCCAGGATACCTGGCTACTGGCCAGGCTGGCCGGAACTGATGGTAGTTGGAGCACAAAACATCTCTTAAGCCAACTCTTTACGAGGGCAGTGTACCACCAAGGCTGAATCTACATAAGCTAGATAATGCAGTCTTATCTTGATCTAGTCCTGGCATATCACACATCTTCCCAATCCAGTTTGAAATCAGATCTTTTACATGTCTTAAGGCTACAAAGCCAATTTTTAAAAATTTAATCCCATGGTTTATTTTTCTGGGACACGAGGAAAGAACCCATGCATCCTTTTTTTTTCTTTGTGTCTTGCAGTCAAGATTGAACAAAATGACAACAGGGTGGTGGTGGGCTGTGTATCAGGATTATCTATAGCAGCCAAGAAAAATCAGTGTCATTCTTTCTTTACAGTCCTGACACATGTGAATCTTTTAATATTCCCTTACCTTTAGATGCCCTTTTGAGAATTGGGGGGGGGGTAGATCTGTTTCATGGAGCAAGCACAATTGAACAAAGTGGGACTTACTTCTAAGTAGATCTGCAAAAGATTGTACCATGTGCCTTCAATCCTATCCATACTTTCCTGGGGGTAAAACACAGTGGGACTTACTTATTAGTACACATGCTTAGGATTGTGCTGTTAAGGCTGAAATTCTGTACACCCTTTTTGCAGGGATGATGCCAGCCATGGCGATGGGGAGGTGGGAACAGCACTGCTAGCAGTTCTGCCAAGCGGATGACTCCATGTGAACATCTGTGAATATGTGCATGCACTGAGGGAAAACAAAATAGAAAAAGTGTGCCATGTTATTTATCTAGTTGGTGGCCCCTGTGGCTATACAAATATATGCACACATGGGTGTGTGTGTGGAAATAACAGCTGCAAGTTCCAATACTATCTCTCTGTGTTGTGTTGTATTGTGTTGTGTGTGCAAGTGCCTTCCAAGTTGTCCGTTGGCTTATGGTAACTCCATAAATCTCATTGGATTTTCTTAGGCAAGGAATACTCAGAGGTGGTTTTGCCAGTTAAAACATACCCTACAACACCTGATACTCATTGGCAGTCTCCCATCCAAGTATTAACCAGGGCTGACCCAGCTTTGCTTCCAAGATAGACAAGATCTGGTGCCTTTAGAGTATTTAGGGTCTTCCATTGCCATAAAGGTTAAAATAAACAGTCAACACATGACCACAGCGGCCACATTTCCTTAAGCCAGCTTAGCTTCATGATGGGGGACTTCTGTGGCTCGTCCTCCTGACTCTTCATTGAATTAAAGGGAACAAATGTGGCTCAAGAGGAGCCCAAGGGGAACAGTGAAAGTTGGAGCTGGGACAGAGTCCTGCTGCAGATCCACCCCCAAGAGACAGAAAAGACCTACTCTTTTGACCTCTGCACGGGATTGCCTGCTCTTGTGCTCAGATGAAGAAGATAAAGAATGAGAGACTAGATGTCTGAAACTGTAGAGGAGACAGTATCTGCATGGACAATAGGGAAGAATCTTAATAGGAAAGGAGTATGTTGGAAAGCCAAAGTGGTCCCCACACCTAGCGACTGAATATCTCCATGGTATGAGCCAAAAAAATAAGGGTTCAGAGACAATTCCGTAAAAACTGTCAGCTGCAGCAGAGCAGATGTTTAGCTCAAAGGAAAAGCAATCTTCAAACAGATGCTTTCTTGATCAAAGGAACTAAATTACCCAGCAGGGTCTTCTTCTAAAGAGCTAAAATAGTCCTAGCAAAACACATCTGCCTTTCCCAATGAGGGTGGCTAGGCCCATCTCTCCCCCCACCCACTCTTTTTTTCAAGTGGAGTTCTAAATGTAAGTATGGCTTAAAACCCACTAGGTGGTGCATTAATGCCATTGCCTCCAGGAATAATGAAATGCTTTCTTAAAAAAAAAAAATTGAATACCTCAAACCAAACCTTCTGTCTTTAGTAACTGCTGACAGTGAAGACATTAAACAATTGAAATTGTCAACAGTTGAGAATTGCAAAAGGTGTGCGTGGAATTCCTAGAAGTGACACCATGCTATCTCACCATCATCGTAGGTGTTTCCTGTCTTAAGCCTTGTGTACAATCCTTCAGGACAATCACCTAAGTTGCAGCATTAGACCACTCAGTTGACTACCTGTTAAGACCAATCTCTGCCCATGAGACCATATAAAATTCCAGTCTCAAGGTAATCAAATGTTAAAACACACAGAGACAAAAGTTATCAGGGTGGTTCCAAAACTGTGAATTTTCAAGAGGTGTTTTATACTCTTTCAATATGTTCAGCTGACAGCTTCCCATAAACCTAAGGAAGATCCTTTTGAGGCCTTTATTAGAATAGGGAATAAAAGTACTGTCACATTGAAGGCTCGGTTCTTTGTCTTTGTGTCCTCATCTGCTTAGTGAACTTCTCAGCTTTTTCATGCATATAATACACACACCATGTGCACCACCACTTCTGTTTGGTTTTCGAGGCTTAAACTTTCAAACCCAAATCATCACTCAAATGTCTTACATTCGTGATATGCAACATATTAATAAATGAGTCATTGAGGATGTTCTAAGCCTGAAGAAAATGTGAGTGAGAGATTTAAAAGACACACAAAAAATGACAATAATCTTTGGAATAACATAAGGGCTAAAAATAATTTCACAATGTCAGCATAGATAAGAGTTGTCATAAAAGTTAATATGAAAGAGTATTTATTCCCACTCACCTTATGCCACATTCATAACAACTTAAACTGTTGAAAAAATTGAATAGGGTGGCACTTAGCTTCACATGTGGTGGGAATGTGATCATGGCATTTATTCTAGGAGACTTTTCAAAGCATGAAATACTTTTATTGTAAAAATCAGGGCCAAAATTCTACATCACATTGTATGTGTCATAACTTCATGAAACCCCAGCTAGGTTGCAGAAATGCAAGAAAACCCTGTTAGTGAATTGTGAAGGTGCTCCTCTAGGGGTTCTGATCTGCATTAGGCACCTCTAATGCACATTGGGTACTATCAATGAGCATTGGGCACTTCTGAGACATGTTGGGTACTCCTGTTGTGCTCGGGCACATCCTAGTCAGTGTCTAGATGTGCATCAGGAGTACCTCAATGTCCACTGGTACCCATTGTCCATCAGTCACTCCACTAGCTACTACTGCACAATGGACATACATTGCAATATCAGGGCACCCTCTAGACGAATAAAGGAATTTCAAAACTATTCTATTTCCCACACATCTATGCATACTTAAAAAGAAGTAAGGCCATTTCTGCCCTACACTGTTATAGTGCTATTATTCCACTTTCAACATCCTTGGAATTCTAAGGTTTATAGTTTACTGAGGCCAAAGAGCTCACCATATGAGAATTTAAATGCCCCTCCCTAAACTGTAAACCCTAGGATTCCACAGGACAGAGCTTTCCAAACTTTTCACGTTGGTGACACACTTTTTAGATATGCATCATTTTGCAACAGCAGCAGCCCCTCCACCCATTATATTCACAGGACACACCTACACACTGCAACTGACACACTAAAGTATTGTGACACAATGTTTGGAAAGCTTTGCCATAGGATGTTGAAAGTGGAATAATTGCACTATAAAGGTGTGGTGCAGAAATGGCTTAAGTCCCATGCTGAAATCCCACCAAGGCAAAGGAGCCTAAATGTAACCCTGTTACTGATTTTCAGTTCAATTAACAAAAAATGTACAAATAAATACTCTCTGTAATGGTAAATGTGCTTTTGTTGTGCTTCAGTTGGATGCTGAAACACAACCAGCCAGTCCTTTACCACCCTCTATCACCTTCTTGTCAGGTCAGGTCAGGTCAGGTCAGGACTCAGCGTGGATGGCAGAGCTGAGCCGAATCCCGTCTTCTGTACTGACCATAAAAATTTTTATACCTATGTACGTCATGATGCTGGACAGAGAATTTGACATTGCATGTATGGTCTGGATATGTGTGGTATATACTGAAAGTATGATTAGGCAGATAAGCACACAAAGGAACATAGAAGAGACACTTGGTAATTCTTTTGACTATTTCAGTAAAACCAAGAAATCTTAACAAATTTATTGGGAACCTTTGATATAGTCCATGTATTGGATCCCCTCTGTTGTTTTTCTTTATTTTTATTTTTTTAAATATTTAATATACTATTTTTATTTGCTTGCATATTTTAATATCAGCGCAATGTTAGAAATCAATAAAATATATAGAAACTTAAAAGTGAATTTTAAAATCCCCCAAACAGCTTCTTTTCTTTCACTGGGCACCTGCATTCTGTGTCTTAGACCTCTTGCCTCTACACCTGGGCAGATCTTTGGACTTTGAAAACATTTGGTATAAAGTGAATTTGGTAGTTATGTATGCATGACTGCTTGGGCTAGCCAACCTGCAAGCCTTTTTAAGTGCCAGGCAAGAGAAAGCCATAAAAAAAGGTTTCAAGAATCTTCCGAAACAACACAGTACAAGAACAAATGCTTGTTTGATCGTTGTACCACCAGTCCTGGCACCGATGCAAAACATTATGTGGGTACAAAAACTGTTAGATAGTGGGGGAAAAAACTACATTGTGTTTTTGTTTATGGGTGCTTTTTTTTTCCTGGTCAGACTAGATTCCAGACTTATACCAACACATTTGACATTTCATTGCGCTCTGTAGAAAAGCATGTAAAATGAGTCCATGTTTTAAAACAGCAGGGAAGCTTCTAGTGCTACAATTAACTGGAAACATATGCCACTGCTGCCAAGAGGATTTTTTAATCCCTTTAAACATTAATGTAGTATTTTTGCTTCTGTCGCAATACGGCAGCCATCTGCGTTTGAACCTTCTGGGAAACCAAGGATATGGTAAGAGAGACGGAGTGATGGAGGGAGGGTGAAAGTTTCGTTTGAGACTTGTTTCATCTAAATCCAGCATCTAAAATCCAGCATCTTCTATTATTATTATTATTATTATTATTATTATTATTATTATTATTATTATTACCTGGCATTTTGTATTGTAGTTACAGATTTGTAATCTAGCATTATGGATCCATAACTACTCCACATCATTAAATCTACATCAGTAAAACTATACCAATGTCCCCCTACCATAACAGCCAGCAGTTGAGTTAAGCAAAGGAAGTCTGTTTAGCTGCCAATCAGGGTGCCTGGAAGATGACGTTTCCAATCCTCCCACCATGGAGTGGGGCTGCAGCAGTCAGAATCAGGACCTCTCTCACAATTCCTTGTCACAACCTTGCTTACTGGTGGGAATAGACTGGAAAGTTTGTCCTCCGTATGCCCCAGCTGAACAGACTTGCTTTGTTTGATGTGGCTGCTGGCTGTTAAGGTAGGTTGACAGCGTCAGACCAGGAGATGTTACTTAGTGCACGTATATAACTAAGTAGCCAATACAGAATAATGACAATTATTATTAGTGTCCCTCCCCCCACTCCTCCTCCTTCTCCTCCTCCCCCTCCTCCTCCTCCTCATCATCATCAGATGATGGTGATGATGATGATAACAGAAAATATTAAACATCTAATAAAGGCATTTTCCTTTTCAGGAAAATCAATAACTGCCTTGAGCCCTATGCAAGGAAAAGGCAAGGGGAGAGACAGAGAGAGAGGGAGGCCATTTCCGCACTAGACTGTTATAGTGCTATTATTCCACTTCCAACATCCTATGGCATCCTGAGGTTTGCAGTTTAGGGAGGGGCCTCAACTGCAAACCCCAGGATTCCATAGGATATTGGAAGTGGAATAATAGCACTATAACAATCTAGTCTGGAAATAGCCAGAGGGAGGGAGGGAGGCTGGCTTTCTATTTTGAAGGGTACGGTATGTGGAAAATTAATAGCCAAATGTTAAATATCGACCAGCCTTCATAACTTGGAGCCTACCAGATAGTTTGGACCAGCTCTAATTGTCCATTACCAACAGCTGTGGCAGCTTGGGCTGATGGGGCATGCAGTCTGAAACATCTGGAAGGAATCTAGTTGGGGAAGGCAGATGTGGATGATTTAAAACAGCAGAAGGTAATCCTTTATTTTAAGTTCTGCTGGTCAGCTGTTCTGGTGCTGGCAAGGTCAGTTCTGCCATTCAGCAAGAACGTGCTTGGCAGGACAATTTGCAAAGAGAAAGGAGTTCCATCACCACATCCCCTAAGCCAGTGCTGCTCCATGGGGTGATCCCTGGACTGGTGCAAGACCCTGAGCCATTGGCTGCTGCTGGTCCCTGGCAAGTTTCCAGAAAAGAATGAAACAATGGTACCCTATGGGCAAAAATATATCTCTAATCTCTAACACAAAGGAAAACAAAATAATAATAATTTGGGGTCCTCTACATCAGATAGCCTGAGAAGCACTGATTTAAGCTATCCTGCTACCCTCAAATGTTACAGAAAATATTCTTCCACTTCTGATGTTGGCATTAACTGCCAGTCCAGTGTGCCTGAAAAAATAGACACAGGTAGTCCTCTTTTGCACCTAAAGGAACAAAAGGTTTTTGGACTGCCATGGTGCTGGGCAGAACAGAGATTTATATTTAAAAACCAGGGCTTGTTTTTCTCTCTCTGCTCTGATCAACTTCTTTCTAGCCTGTTTTTGACATTAAATCAAATCTTGCTTTCAAAAGGAGTTCCTTCTGGAAGGCAATTATTGTCCTATAAAAAGAGACACAATGGCTGGCAAGAAACCAAACTAGTTTTCTCTCATTTCAGCATCTTCAGCCTTGACCTTCCTTTGACTGCAGAGAGCAAAAAAGAAACGGCATCTCAGCTTTTCGGACACTGAGAAAAGAGAAATGCCAAAGACATTTGCAAGTATATTTTTTTGTAAAGACAAACTAGTCAGAAGCAAAGTCCCCATGGGGAAGATAGAAATGAAGATCTAGAGTATATATGTAAATTAGGTTTGCATCCCTATATGTTGTACCATCTATTTATTGTATCAATCACAAAATGTTGTTTTATTGAAATGTATTTAAAAAAAAAGAAAAAGAAACTCAAGAGTGAAGAAGGTTGTTTCACCTGCTGTTATTTTTACTTTGCATGTTCTACAATGACACTCTTTTAAAAAGATTAAAACCTTTAATTTTTGTGATAAATTTGATAACAAGATAGTCATTCTTATTTATTAATTCACATACTGTCTGCAGTATCAAATATCCTCCCATGATGACACATATTAATTTGACATCCTTTTCTTCCAAATGGGTGCAGAATGGTCAGCAATTTAAAAACAGAATAAAATTATTTCATCTTTGCAGAAGCCTTCATCTGTCCACCTAGCCCCATAAGTGTTTTGCATCCATGCTTACAGTGTGAACACAAATGTAGATCCATTTCACACGCTCACAAAATGGATTCTAAAAGTAGAGCCCATCAGGGAAGAACACAAAATGTTGCACATCTCTTTCTGTAGGTCAGAGAGATCTCTGGGCTTCCAGAAGTTGGCTGAGATCCTGGATCCAGAGATGGAGCACACATGCGTAACTATGATGCTCAACCTGAATCTGAAGACATACTAGACACACATAACTATGACACTCAATCTGGATCTGATCTATAACTATAGCCCTTTCTACATGATGGTGCCATCCTGGCATGGAAATGTGTTTCTGCTGGTACGCAATGTGTGCCATTGCATGATGTCATCATGGTTCTGCTGTTTTCACGTCACCAGCTGTTGAGATTATGCGGTATACTATTACTGGAAAAAATCCGGTAATGGCTTCCTGTCAGGCAACAATTGCATCACCGGCGGCCATGCAGGAAGGGTGGAAGTGCAATCAAGCCATTCCTTCCTCAGTGCAGCCCAGGAAGAGGCCAGCTGCACTGTGGAAGGAAGGACCATGTCCCAAACGCTACTCCACCAGCAGCCAGCCAGGTGTGGAAAGCAGCATTCAAATCCCACTCCCATTCCAGGAAAGGCACTGCAGGGATGATGCCAAGACATTGAGGGATGCAGGTAAGGTGCAGAAAGTATTCAACCTTATGGTACTCGACCTGGATCTGGACAGGTATCACACATGCATAATTATGATACTTAACCTGGATTGGGAGACCTATCACACATGCATAACTATGGTATTCATCCTGGACTGGGAGATGTATCACACCTGAGTAGCTAGGGGCAGAAGGACTGTCAGAGAAACACTCAGTTGTTCTCCTATGACTGGACACACAGCAATGACAACATGCTTAAGGACCTGCAGAGGACCCCTTGGAAATCCCAGAGGAGGTTGTCACTGTGTGTCCAATTATAGGAAAATAGCTGAACACTGTTTTGACACTCTCCTTGCTCTTCACTGAACAGGAAATGGCTTTGTTGGTGGGCTGCAGCAGAGAAATTTTTAGTCACTGCTGGTGGAAGCAAAGAGGCGTTAATGTGTGTATGGAGCGATTAGTAAGAGGGAACCCTAAAGAGCATGCCTGTCCTTTTGTTTCGCCTTTTGTTTCTTTGATGTATATACTGAAGCCTTTTTGCTTCCTTCCTTCCTACAAAGGTCATCTCTCTCTTCTTCCAAAAATTAGTTAGTCCTTTGTCTGAGAAGGGACCATCCGTGAGGTGCATGCTTTAGGATGACATACATCCACACATGAGAGTCAGCTTTTAGGGGCTTTTCTACTGAGATTTAGATAATCTGCTTTCCTATCCAAGATGGATTTCTTGAAGCAATAAAAGTAAGTCCCTCTCCCTTTTTTGCTTCAAGGGAATTCTGAGTATTTTCCTCCTGTTTTTTACACTACTACACTACACTCTGCTTCATCTAGGTACTAAATATTCGTACAATTGCATGGTTGGTACAAAACTCCAGCCTCCACAATGACAAAAAAGTGAATTATGAGAGCCAGTGTGATGACTCTGGAGGCCAAGGTTCAATTCCCTGCTCAGCCACTGAAACCCACTGGGTGATCTTGGGCATGTCACACACTCTCAAGTCCAGAAAATTGTGATAATTTTGCCTCAGGGTCACCATAGGTCAGACCATAAGACTGGAAGGTACACAACAACAACAACAAATTAGGGCTTCGATACCAGCCATTATTGGATTGCAATTTTAGTCAGCTTGGATGGGAGATAGGAGCATTTAATCAACTGGAAAATGTATATATTTTTCATGGATATTTTGAATGGGTGCTTCCATCCATCCCTAAATTCCAGCTTTCACAAAGAACATCAAATGTCCCCTTGTTTTGTCTCTCTCCCCAACATGGCTAGGCATTTCAGTGCTATTTGTTTTCTCCCCAAAAATAGCACTGGAGTTCAGTCCTCAGGTTTGCAAGATTAGAGATGACCAAAGCATTTGTTGAATGCCATTATTATTTTTGTTGAACATTGCATATCTTTCCTCTCAGGAGGGATATTAAATAATTTCATGTGCAATTGCTTGATATTTTTTAAAAACTTTGGTAAACATGTGCTACCAAAACCTGAAATAAAATCCAGCATATGTTAGATATCCCAACCCTCTAGAGCAAGAACAGGAACCAAATACTTCTGCTAAAGTACTTAAAGAGGACTGATACCCCCAAATCTGCTCTATCATAATGAATCATTTCTTCCTGTGTGCCACACCCAATATTTAATGTATTTTTGTTTGCTTACCAAAAATCCAACACCGACACAGATCAGAACACAAGAGTAGGGAAAGTTAAGCCCTCCGTTTTTCGGAGAAAGAAATCTTATATTCTGTCCATGGGGACACGGCTGTCGTTTGAGGATGCTTTTCAGTCAGAAATCAAACATAGGGAAAACGGTTTGTGGAATATGAAAGAAAGTCATTTTTTGGCAGGGCGTGCTGCTCTCATTTGGGAGTTGCTGTTAAGGTGAAATGTGGAGGCTAAGAAACTGTTCCAAAATGAATTAATGAACTGAGCACATACTTCTCTGCCTCGCCACCACTTCCAAGGATATTTTTCATCATCGCTTTTCTCATGTAGAACCTGAAGGCAAATATCACCTCAGCTGGGAGAAAGTTTGGATATGACCCTAAATGCTCATGTGAATGCCACAGGAATGTGGTTTGTTTAGCACTAGCCTTCCCTCAGCATGATGTAAGGGTTTGAGCTTTGGACAAAGACTCAAGGAGACCAGAGTTCGATCCTCCATTTAGTCCTGGAAATGCACTGGGGGACCTTGGGGCACGTCACATTCCCTCATCCATAGTAAAAGGCAATGGCAAAACTATGATGAAGAAATCTTTCAAGAAAACCCTAAGATAGGGTTGCCATAAGTGAGAGTGGACTTAAAGGCACAAAAGACAGCCATCAAAAGGTAGAAGTTTCAGTCCTGGACTTGTTCTCCAGGAGATCAGGCTCTGAATCTCTGCTCAGCCATCGAAAAACCTGGGTAGCCTTGAGCAAGTTGCGCTCTCTAAGCCTAAAAGGAAGGCAATGGCAAATCCCATCTGAACAAAGTGCAATCAGATCCTGTGATGCAGTCACCCTATCAGAATTGACTTGAGGGCACAGAGGAGGAGGAGGAGAGGAGGAGGAGGAGGAGGAGGAGGAGGAGGAGGAGGAGGAGGAGGAGGAGGAGGAGGAGGAGGAGGAGGAAGAGGAGGACCATCATTACTACCTACTATTAAGCAGACTGATGTAGTTGCTTCAGGCAGCAGATGCTGGGAGACAGAAACAAGGAGAGATCTGTTCTTCTTGATCTTTGTTGCTTTTCCAGTGTGGCAAACAGCGTTCCAAAAGCCAGCGTGCTCCAATGGACTGAACATTGGGCTACAACCTGGGAGACCAAGGCCATTTCCACACTAGGCTGTTATAGCGCTATCATTCCACCTTCAACATCCTATGGAACCTGGGGTTGGCAGTTCAGGGAGGGGCCGGCTGGCCCCTCCCTAAACTGCCAACCCCAGGATTCCATAGGATGTTGAAAGTGGAATAACAGCGCTATAACAGTCTAGTGCGGAAATGGCCCAAGGTTCGATTCCTTGCTTAGCCATGGAAATCCACTGGGCAACCTTAGGCACATCACACACATTCAGCCTCAGAAAACTCTGTGGTACTCACCTTAGGGTCACAATAATTGAGAAATGACAATAACATACAGAGTTCCATTAAGAGTATTGAAGGAAGTTTCATTTCCTAGCCCAGTCACGTTTTGGCCATGGAATGGGTAGAGGAATCCTCTTCATCTATGTTTTAGGAAGAGAAATGTCTTGGGTCTGCTTTTGGTGAAAGTACAGAATAGTTCAAGTCTGAAGTGAGAACAATATCCCTCAAAATTTAACTGAATGTGGAATTTGAAGGCATGTCAAACATGTTTTCGCTGGCAATTTATCTGAAATGCTTAGAGTACTATACAACCAAAATGTCTCAGTAGCCGGAGCTAAAAGCTGCACTCATCTTTTGTGGCAGAGAGGGGGAAATACTGGCCAAGCTTTGGCTCAGATCAGGGGTGGGAATGCTCTGGAGATCATTTCTGAATCCAAACACCATTGCAGCTGCCGCTTTGGGTTACCAAAAGGGACACTATGTCACTTCAAGTCACTTTCAGGGGAAACTGAGTCCTTCTTCTGCTGTTTCTAGATACCCCACTAAATCTGGCAAATGAGAATGTGTTCTGGCTGAACAATGGGATTTACGCAGCCAAAAACAATTGACAGGCTGCCAGGGAGCCGGAGACTCTGTGGGAGGTTCAGGTGGCTCCTGAATCTTCCCAAAGAGCTGCTTTTAAAATGTCCCAGTTTTTCTCTCCTCTTCCAGTGTTTCCCCTTTCCCCCCAGCTTTCCTCTTTTGCTGCAAACTGAGTTCAAAGTGCACAAATAGTTTGCACTCAACTCAACATGAGGGAGAGGAAGGGGCAGAATTTTGCCCATTCCAGTAGGCTCAGGCAAAAGCAAACTGCTTCAGCCCCTTCTAGCTTGTGTGTTCTTCTTCATTAATGACTTTTGCCATCTTGACCACACTGTGATATTGCTTAGCTCCACATGCCCTAGTTTTCACCTCTGAAATTCTGGTGGGTATGTGATCCAGGAGGAAAGCTACCCAGCCCACACCAGTAGAAGATATTGATGAATACTTGACTGTTAGGGTAAACAACGTTTTTTCCTTTGCAAAGACTGTAGATAAGCAAGGGAACAGAACTTTACTCACAGAAAACAGTAGACTCATACTATCAGCTTTTCCTTTTACTGCTGTCATTTTAGATATAGGCCATTTTAAAAAAATAAAATCACCATTCCTCTTAGCTATGATATGCACCAGAAGTCCAAGGGTAATGAATGATCTCTTAACCCTTTTGAGGGATGACTATCTGGAGACAACAGTATGCTCAACTTTGTATATGGAGGACTTTGGCTTCCTTTTAATTCTTTAATTAAAGGATTTGGCTATTTACTAGCCCTATATAATTTTTTTTTATGCTGTACCATGTGTAAATATTAACTGAGAACACCTGGTTTGCATGGCAACCAGCCTTTTAACTTCAAATGCTGCAGAACAGCTAGGGTCAAACTATGGCATAAAAGTCCATTTATGAATAACAGGTATAGGAATTTATTAATTGGGAAAATATATTTCCGATCCTTCCTTATAAACTGAAGCTTGAAACCATTATCGCAGCAAGAGATAATTGTGTGAGAGAACTGAATGCAGGCTTTGTGTAGCTGGGGTTTCGAACTTTGGACCGTCCACAGCTCAGCATCTAGTCAGACATTAGTGATCCGGCATAAGCCAGATCAGAATGAAGATAGCAACATGTCAGACTCAACCAGTGGTGTTATTGCTGAATACTGAAAGGGCAGGAGCACATCTGAAGATGTGCTATGAGCAGCTCTGCATCCTGAACTTTGGTGAGCAGCTACAAGTGAATGGGATTGTCCTCATACTAGACCCAAAGCACTGGTATGCCTATTCAACAGTTGCCAGCTTCATACCAACTTCACAGGCTGTTTAGCAAGAAGGGAAAATACCCTCCAACCGCCTTGATTTGGTGGGACAGCCCCAATTAATTCTCTGCCATCTCATTTCTTTCAACTGCTTTAAAAATGTCCCAATTTCTCTCTCTTCCCACTTTCCTCCTTTCTCTTCAGCTGACTTCAGTTTCTGCAAACTGAGTTCAAACTAGGGCCCTTTCCGCACCAGGCAATTAGAACGGGGCAGTGTGTCCTCTCACGGAGGTCATCTGCACCTTGGAGTGGACTAAGAGTGGACTACTTACTGGAGATCTGCACCTCAGTCCACTCCAAAACAACCCCAAGTGGTCCTCCAGCGTGTTTTCTAAAGATCGCAAAAAACAGGCCTTTATTTTCCTGGAACGCACCATTGCGTTCTTGCTCCCTTGTGCAGATTTGCAGGCTCATACCAGTGCGAGCCTGCGATCTGCGGAGGGCAGGCTTTAGGCGTGGCGAGCTTCAGTGGTTGGTTGGGACCCACGACCAACTGGAAGCCGCCATTTTGGAAGCCGGAAGCCACCATTTTGGAAGCCGGAGCAGTGCGGATCTTCTGACCTCGCACTGCTCCGATTCGCCCTGGACCAAGGAAGGGCTTCAGAAGGCTGCAGAAGGGCTTCAGGGACAGTCCGTGTTGCTTCGAACCCCAGAAGAAGCAGTAGGTAATGGCACGGAGTGATTCCCTCGCCTCGTGTGGAAAGGGCCTAGAATGCAAGTAGTTTGCATTCAATTAACTGAACTGGAGGTAGAAGAGAGGCAGAATCTTGCTTTTCCCAGTAGTCATAGACAAAAACACACTGCTGAAACCTTTCCTGGCCTATCTGTTTTTCTTTTTAAATAACTTTTGCCATCTTAACCACACCTTGATATTGCTTGGCCACATGCATCCTGGTTTTCACCTGAGAAATGTTGGAGGGCATGAGAGAAAGGTTTAAAAATAGTTTTATATCCCAAAGTTCTTCCAACAAGCTACAAGTAATATGAATGGCACTTCTCCCTGCTGTAGCTGTATACGTGCAGCAACCATGTGAGGTAGAACAGGCTGAGAAAAAGTGGCACTAAGCAATCTAGGAGATTTATGGCTCTGTGGGGACTGTACCTGGCTTTGAAACATTGTCTAAATTTCCCTTTTTTAAAAAAAAAAGAAGAAGAAGTTTGTATCTTGTTTCTCTTCTAGATTATTTGTTTCAAAAGTGCATTTTAAAATCACCTCCCATGTTTCCTCTGTCTTTCTATTCTGCTTTTCAAATATTTTTCCTGCTGATTTTAATTTTAATGTTTGTTTGGGGTCATCACTGGTTCTATTGTGCACATTTTTAATACTTAGGTATCCTATGAGCTTTGGCTACAGAAGAACTCACAATTTAAATAATTGCAAAAATTAGTTCAATCAGCTTGTAGGAGCACATGGTATCTCCCACAGATGAGACTGTCTAGTTCTTGTTCCAACAGCCTCATACCTTAGTTACACGTGCAGAGCTTCTAATAGATGTTTACACCAAATCTTCCCTGTAAGCCCCTTCTAAGAGAGCCAGAATGGTGTCGTGGTGGACTACAAGCCTGGAGACAGGGTTCAATTCCCTGCTTGGCCATGGAAACCCACCAGGTTACCTTGAGTGTCCCACACTCTCAGCCCCCCAGGAAACCCGGTGTTAGGTTCACCTTAGGGTCGCCATAAGTTGGAAAGGAATTGAAGTGATACAACAACAACAAGCTCCTTCTAAAGTTTGAAGCATCCATGTTCCAGAGCATCATAATCCTGAATATCAGATACTGAGGGCAAGCAAGGCAATGAAGTGGTCACTTTGCCATTTTCATCAGCTTCCCAATAGCATTTTGGTCAGAGTTTCCAAGGCTTTAGATGTAAACAATTGTTTTTACATGTTTTGAGTAGACGTGAGGTTGTGATCTCCCTGTCCAGTTAAATACTCCAGCTGCTGGCCCATGCTGTTCTCATCTACACCATCGTGGTTAATGAGGTGAAAATGGATGGGGAGGAAGTTCATTTTATGTTGTAGGCAACCTCCAGATTTTTTTTTCAAATTATCAAATGATAATTTGATAAGATGTACCAGAGGTATAGCTGAGGGTGGAGATAAAATAAGGGTATTATCGCCCAAATAAGAATTCTGCTTCCTAGAAAATCCTGTGATAGGTTTTTCTTAGGGCTGCCATAAGTCAGAAACAACTTGGAGACACATGACAACAGCAACATTTTTTTTCTTTCAGTCTCCACACTTATAACATTACAGAAAGTGAAATGCTGAAAATTGTTCACACCAAGAAATGGTGGCACAATGATTAAATGCCAGTACTGCAGCCACAACACTGTGAGTTTGATCCTGCAGGGCTCCAGGTTGACTCAGGCTTCCATCCTTCCGTAGGTCGGTAAAATGAATACCCAGCTTGTTGGGGTCAATTAGCTAAAATACCTTGTAAACCGCTTAGGGAGTGCATCGCACTGATAAGTGGTATAGAAATGTAACTGCTAACTAACACTAACTAGATTTGGGGATCAAAGGAAAGTTTCCTTTGGGGGACAGAAATTCTGAGAGCTCAGTGCCCTTGTCCTGCCTCTGCAACCCCTCTGTGTAGATCTGTTGGAGGGTGGGAGGGGTGTTTGTGAGAAAATGGACCCTAACTTCTGAAAAGAATGTAAGGATATTTCAAAAAGGAAAGTAGGAAAGAAAAAAGGGAGGAGGAAGAAAGGAGAATTCTGTCCCTGTTGAAAAAAACAAATAGAGAAAGTTTTCCAGCTTTTAATCTAAAACTTGATTTCACTGATAAGAAATCTGCTGTTAATGAAACCTTTGATTGTTAATTTGGTAGCCAAAGAAATGAAGTTTTGTCTTTTAGTACGATGCCAGCATTGCCTTCTTCTTGTTCTTTTTTCACAACAACAAACTCTATGTTCCTAATGATTATTTTTTTTCTTCAAATCCCCACAGGTCAGAGTTATAAAAATCTGGGGGGAAAAAACTTGAAGCAAAGGAAAGCTTTTGGCTGACACAAACAAGAAGAAAACATCTAGTGATTTAATTTGACAGAATTCAAAAAAAAATAAATGTCTACACTATGTTTATTTGTCTTTGAAAAAGCATGGGAAGGCTATATGGGAAAGTTTTAGAGCTTGATGGGCATGTTTCCTTCTCCTGAAATTTTAGCTTTCTGTGATGGGATCCTTTTTACACTCCCTTTTTGTTTATTAAGCTGCAGCTTAGGAGGTGCTATTCAGATACCACCCAAAGCAATGGGGAAGAAAAGTCTGAAAGGACATGGACAGCTGCGCACTATAAGGTACAGTTTTGATCCATCTAGCTTTTTCTTACAGCAACTGGCAGCTGCCTTTCAGAGTTTCAGAAAGGAGTCTTTCACAGGCCTACCTGTAAATGTCAAGCTGGAACCACAGTTGTGCTCCTTCAAATCAGCACATCTCCTTCTAAGAAGCGGACAGTGAGACTTGTGAAGGTCTGAGAGCTAGTGGCAGAATGGGGTTCTCTTGTGCCAGAACAATGGGGGCATCCAGCCTGACTGTATGGGCAGTTCCTCCTAATTGTCCTCTTGTCGTTGTGTGCCTTCAACTCATTTCCAAAGGTCCCCCCCTAAACTGCAAACCCCAGGATTCCATAGGATGTTGAAAGTGGAATAATGGCACTATGACAGTCTAGTGCCTACTCTGCCAACTGGGTAATCTTGGGCAGGTCATACTCTCTCAGCCTCAAAGGAAGGCAAGCAAACACCTTCTGAACAAATCTTGCTAAAGTTCACTTTAGGGTCATCATAGGTTGGAAACGACTTGAAGGCACAACAACAAAATTTTAATCCCACTAGACATAAGTATACCTGTTTTCAGGCAGTGGAGCTATCCAAATTAGCAATGCTTTGACATTTTCTTTTATGTCGCAGTCAGATTGCCCTGACATCCTTTCTTTGATATTAAAACATACAAGCAAAAATAACTGCATATTAAAGAAATCCCAAAATAATCTTGATGTGTTCCAAGGCACTGAAAAGAGGGTAATGATTCAGTTTCTCTTTGAGGACTTGGGTGAGCACACAACCCCACATTTGGAATACTTTTTGTGCCACATCCTTTCCAACAGATTGGGTGAAGCTGAATTGTACATTCTACTTAAAGTGATGAGTTAAATACTATTTATGAATAACTGTATGGGAGTTTTCCGTTTCAAGTTCTTTGCATCTGGGGATTTGTTAAAATTAATATATTATTGTCATCAAAGACTGTTAAATCGACTTTCAAAACTCTGCATGTTATCACCTTGTAACCACTAATGGCTATAAAAAAGAGGGAAAAAATTAAGCAAGACAGCAGAAATAGGATAGCCTCATTATCAATTTGGACTGAATTAAAATTCCAGTTGTTTATTCTGACAACATCCTAGTAAAATCTGTTTTATCGTGTTTAGATCCAAACCAAGACTCTCAAATTCTTTGTGCTCATGAATGCACTTCAGAAAGGTCACTCTACTGGGGTTTCATTTAAAGAGAAAATATGTGGGTGTGGATGTGGTATGATATATTACATTTAAGAATTTTTTAACTGGCCTCTTACTATCTGCTATTTTAAAAAAATAAAGCTCCATTGATCTCAGTGAATTTACCCTCTGGCTAGATGACTTTATCTTTCTTTTTTTAAAAAAACTGCCCTAAAGATTTTGTAATCTCAATTTGTTTTATGCACTCATGAACACAAAGGAATTTCAGTCTAAATATATTAACATAATAAATAGGGGGTATTGGTTACCACTCGTAACAATATACTTATCCCTGAGTTTCTGGTTCTCATGTCTTCCATGGCAGCCATTCAAGGCAGAGATTTAACATGTATATTTATTTCTGCTTCTGCTCTCCAAATGACCTAGCATTGGAATTCAAACCTTTCTTGTGGGGAGGGCGTACATAATGCAAAAATGCATGCATGATAGACCATACTGTGGTCCTGGTTGGGTTCATTAGCAGACAAGAACAAAAGATGGGCCCAGTGCTGTGGGTACATGGTGCTAGTTTGTTATGCGTGTTGTAAAACCACAGTTCCCAAGACCTGGTATATGGGGACTTGAAAGGATTATTCTAAGCCAGGATGTATGGTTGTGTCACTTTCTGTAAGTGAAACCATAATTAGAAAAATAATTAAAAGAAAGAAAATAAATGGCCATTTCCACACGGGGTACTTAAAACGGTGCAGTGCGTCCTCCACGGAGGATGTCTGCACCTTGAAGTGGACTGGGTTCGGACTACTTACCGTAGATCCGCACCTCAGTCCGCTCCGGAACAACCCCAAGCGGTCCTCCAGCATACTTTTGAAAGACCTGATTTTTCCAGTCTTTCAAAAGCACGGAGCACACCGAGGGCGGGCTTTAGGCTGGTGAGCTTCACTGGTTGGTCAAGACCCACGACCAACCAGAAGCCACCATTTTGGATGCCGGAGCAGTGCGGATCGACTAGGGTTGTATTGGGGATTTCTTTTTATGTATATTTATAGTGTTACGTTGTACTGTCCTTGTCTTTGACTGCATATGCTGATGTTCTGCCCTTTGGTAAAAAGGATGTTTATCATCATCATCATGTCACAAGGTCAACTTTTTTTTTTCTTAGTTTACCATTGACTTTGTTGCTAAACGATGTACTGCTTGACCATGGAAACCCATTGGGTGACCTAGGGTTCATTACACACACTCAGCCCCAGAAAACCCTATAAGTTTGCCTTAGGGTCACCACAAGTCTGAAATGACTTGAAGGAACACAAAACAACAGTGACTACCAACTGGGCAGATCTGAAAGAGGACTGGACAGGCATAAAAGATAGGGCTACCACTGGCCATAAGTTAAGCTGCCCGACTTACCGAGAGGCACATTTACAGCTTGGGCTGGCTTTGATGCTGCTCCTGCCCCCACGGCATCCCCCAGTGCTGTTCAGTTGGCCCGGGCATGCCATGCAACTTCTCAGCATGTGCTCAGCCCTTATTCAGCAGCCTTTGCACAGCTGGGGGAAGCTCCCAGCCTAATCAGTTCAAACCTACTGATTTGAACCAATTGGCTGTTTCTACCCAGGCCAGGGCTTCAGGAAGTTTCCCCCCTGGTCCAGGTATTTTGTATTTAGCTGGGCTCTCCTCTCCCCAGAGCGCAGTTCTTCTCTGCATGTTGTCCCTCTCATCCACCTTACTTTTCTTTTGTTCTATCCTGTGCACTGTAGTTAAGTTGTGTCATTGCCTTTTAGTGTCAAAACTTGTAAGGTGGATGGCATGGGTCCTGGATTTGGGTCTGCCACTTCCTCAGTTCTCTGCATTCTGGGGATGGAGGAGGTTGCCAAGAGGGCAGGGTCAGCAATGGGCACACAGCATGGATTTGGGTGTCTGCATCCCTGCACTACTGGGTGTGTGTGTGTCAGATGGCTTGCAGCTGACTCTAGGTGGTCGTGGCTTCGCATTTTCAGTCTCATCGGTCAACAGGCGGGTTGGTCGATGCTGGGATCCAGACCCGTGCACAAGCCAACCCTGTTTTTATTGTAGTCAATAAAACTGCGGCCTATTTTCACTCAGCTTCAGTGTGTGGCCTGGTTTGTTCCTTTCTCAGGCCATTTCCACACTAGCCTGTTATAGCGCTATGATTCCACTTTCAACATCCTTTGGAATCTTGGGGTTTGCAGTTTTGGCAGGGGCCGGCAGGCCCCTCCCTAAACTGCAAACCCCAGGATTCCATAGGATGTTGAAAGTGGAATCATAGTGCTATAACAAGCTAGTGCAGAAACAGCCTAAGCCCTGAGCATGCAAGTCATAATGGACAGAGGTCCTTATAGTAGCAGAGGCATCATCCCTGATTAGTTGTGGCTTGAAAGCTTGAGGAGATGGAGATTGTGATCATATCTGGCTTGTAGGTATCCAATGAGAGCTAGTTGGTGTAGTGGTTTGAACATTGGACTACAGCCCTGAAGACCAGGATTCAATTCTCTGCTCAGCCATGAAACCCACTGGGTGACCTTGGATGCATTACATACTCTCAGCCCCAGAAAACCCTGTGATAGGTTCATCTTAGGGTCTCCATGAATTGGAAACATCTTGATGGCTCACAACAACAACAGATATCTCATCGGCAGTGGTCTAACATAGCATGGCTCCTCGTGTTTTCTTATGTTTTTACCTAAGATAGAGGATTATAACCAGTAATTTTTCAGGTAATACAATTGTTTCCTTTTCTCCTTTTGAGGATTCTTGGATGAGAAATCATTCTCAAAAAGTGTTGTCAGAAAACCGCTATTAATGAAATAAAAATTTCAGCTATGTACTCAGTGTCATTCAAGATGTGTTAATCTGTGCTGGCTCATTTGTTGCAATTTGTCTCCTATCCTTAGGAGAATGGATAGATGTTTTGAAAGGTGTTTTGGCATGCTTAGTCACTTACAAAGATGAAATATATTAAGAACCGTAGTGTAGCACTTTGATTCACAGGCACACACAGAGCAAAAGACAAATTTGTATGCTTCTTTTTTTGGGATTCTTTTGGAGGAAACTTCTCTAAGTTTTTTGGCATGTGCTCCTCAAGAGGGGATGACACAACTGGTTAGGTTTTAGTTTATCTTTAGGTAAAATTAGTTTTTGTTGAGATGATTTCTGCGTTCAGATAGATGAATAACTATCTTTGGAGGGCTTCTGCTTTTGTTTCCTTCCTGCATTGAGCAGGAGTTTGTTTAGGATAGTTTAGGAGTCTACACTAAGCTTAGTCCTAAATAGCTTTAACTAGAAAGCAAGCAAGCTTTAGGCTCAATGCATCCACTTTTTTTCAACTACAACTCCAAGGTCTACTAATTAGTGTCATGGCGAATACTGGTAACCAACTGGTTCAAGAAGGAGGCTGCAGACATGCAGAACAACATGTTCTATGAGCATGGACTCTTTGGCCTATAGATTTTTCCCCTCAGCATCAAAACTAGAATGTGGATAATCAGATTTACTAGCACATTAGTCCAAAACTTACATCATTTCAGTAGTCTAACTAGATAGGGATAAAGAGCACTTTTTCTCATCACTATTGGTATAAAAGTGGAAATCTATAGCCCTTATTTATCTGTTGCAAATATTTCCAAGTTTTACTGGAAGATCTAGAGCTTGGAAAACTGGGACTGTAATTCCACACATCTTTTAGCTGGAATGTCTACTAGCTATTTTTCCAAGCTCTGGACTTCAGTGCAGCTTCTCTTTGAGTTCTCTTGTGTTTTTTGTATTCATCCCTGTCAACCAAGGTCCCCTTCAACTCTTGACTTCTGTGTGACTGAAGCTGGAGGGAGATATAGGTGAAAGACGAGGTTTTGATCTCATTGGAGCCAAGGAAAGAAGCAGACAATGGCCAAGTTCCTACACTGAACAGGCAGAATGTAAGGCTCTTCTCATGCATTTTATTCCGTATCCTCTCTCAGCAGTTATTAGATCCTAGGAAGGGCCCTGGCTTACTGTCAAGGATGGGAAGGAGGGTCAGGCAATTCAGAAGATGACAAAGCCACTGTTCTCAGCTTGGTGGGGAAAAGAAATGGCAGTGCACTCACAGGTGGAAAGGATCCTCCTTTTCCTTCCCCTGAGAGCCTAAACCAGCCACGCGTTCATCATTTGAATTGTCTGCCTATTCTATCCTCTCCCAAAGATAAGAGGCAGAAACAAGGCCCCCTCCCAGAGACTGACAGCTGCCAGGAGGGAGGTTTTTGGATAGAGTGCAAAGAGCTACACTCACTGCCTACATCTTGTTAAAAAAGAGGTATACACATGTATCAGTCACAGTTATGCATGTATACGTCACCAAAGGAAGGTCACTCAGTGCCACTTTGTGATAAATCAGAACATTAAACTCTTCTAGGCCTTAGAGAGAAAAAGTGGAAAATAATAAATTTATGATGGAATGCAGCATAAAGAAATTACCATATAAAGAGACAAACACACATACAAAGTAATGAAAATTCCAATAGTAGCTGCTTACCATTAGTACTAAAAACATGGAAAGAAATAAAGAATCCAATATGGGATTCACAGTGGTTGTAGGTAGAGAATGTCATCTTATCTGAAAAGCTAACTAACCGGTGAGGGCACAAAGACATATGCATTCTTTGAGACTTGGTACTCTTTTATTGACTGAGCTAATAGACAGCAGCTTCAAGGAGATCTTCCATCATTACATGCTGCAGAGAGACTTTAGAAATCAACATCTGATCTTTTCAGAATACTGAAAGGCCCTGTGACTATTGCTTAGCATGTTTAATACTTGGTTATCTGATTTGCTTGCACATTTTAATCTTAATGAAATATTAAACATAATTAGTATTTTGTTTTTTTGTTTTTTAAAAACTGTTCAGCAATGGTGCCATGGCTCTTGAGGTGCCTTTCTTTAGATATCCGTCAGACCTCTGTTCTGGAAGAAGCTGCAATCCCAGATTTTTCCAAGATTTCACTAGGTATGAAATGGAGATGCATCATCACTATAAGATAAGTTTTGATGATAGCAAATGGTGCAGCAGAAAATATATAGCAAAGGAATCGTTCTAGTCCTTCAGTTGATTGGTTCCAGCATCCCTTTGCAGGAAGTGGTAGAATCCTCCAGAACTCCTGCAGAACTGCCCAGTCTCTCTCAGTGCCAATGTTCCAGGTCCCCATGGCTGGGTTACAGGTACCCTGTGCTGGGATACCCCCCCACGGGGTCAGGCCAGTAGAAGGTGGACCCTTAGGCCCTTTACACATGGCATTTGCCATGCGAAAGGGTGCCTGGAGCATTGCACGATTGTGAGGAGCGATCTGCACGATGCACTCACAATCGTGCGACGCTCCAGGGTAGGGCAGGTGCCACTCACGCACTTTTTGATTTCCGGCTTTCAGCCAAAATGGTGCACGATCGTGTGTGTGCACTTGCTGTGTGTGCAGAGCCTCTGGAGCCACGGCGGTTGCGCTTCCTGCCCCAGCGCAGCCTGGGAAATTCCCAGGCTGCGCTGCGGAAGGAAGAGGTGGGACTCTCACGCTGCCTGCTTGGAAGCAGGCAGCTCGTGCAGAACTGAAGCAGCAGGGACACAAGAGCTGGAGGCTGCTCACACAATCCCTGCACCCCAGCGCCAAAAAAGGTAAGCTGTGGAAAGAGCCTTAAGGTTTATATGGCGCAGAAGAAAAACAAAGGAAATTGAAGTGTGCAAGTGTGAACCATCTACCATCCTAAAAGTTATGAGAACATTAACAGGAAAGTTTACTTCCAAGATCAATTCCCAGCTGCCAGTCAGGGTGGTGTAGGGTTTGAGCTTCGGGCCACAACCTGGAGACCAGAGTTCGGTTCTCTTCTCAGCCATGGAAAGCCCCCAGAAAACTCTGTGATAGGTGTACCTCAGGTTCTCCATAAGTTGGAAACGACTTGAAGGCACACAACAACAACGAGGAGTCTTTTCCCAGCCTTGAACTGCCAAACTGAAGTAAAACTATTTACAAGGCCCCACTAAATACAAATTAACATTTTCTATATCGCTGTTAATGTTTGACTGTGATGCTGACAAGAACTGTGGAATTTCTTGGCCTGGTGGAAGAGGCCATACCCATTACGAGTTTTTGTATGTTTCTTGCTATTTCTTTTTTTCTTTAAATTAAAGGTTTCTTACAAGAAGAATAATTGGGTAATTTACATTCGCCCATACAGAGAGTCCTGCAAAGAGTATCAGTCTGTGTCTTTCGGTGACATAACAGCTACACTTCAAACAATCAGTCGCAGATCAGCAAATAGTGGATAGAGAGAGCACAAGGGGGTCATGAAATGCCAAATTATCCAACAACAAGGTGAGAAACAAAACATTTGGTGGGTGGGTGGTTAGATTCACATTCTCAATTCACCTCACTATTCATGTGGGTGGATAATCATCCTACTGGACTTTACATTCTGCCTTCTTAAATTCTTATATCTGTGTTCTCACATTAGCTTGACAAATCACAATTTAACTTGTAGTGATGAGTAACTCATGCGTTCACGTCCTTTTCAGACTTAAATATCAAAGTTTTAAACACCAACAGCAGACCTAAAAATGGGAACATCACACATTAAGTTTAGTTCTGAAAGGTTAAACAGAAAGAAAAGCAATCCCTCTATTTTAAAAGTTCAGGAGTGACTCCTTATATGGTCAGAGCAGCACCATTCACTCACAAAGCCAGGTAGATACACACCACTGTATGTGACCTGCCTCAATCTGAGTCAATCCTCCACTTTCCCAATAAAGCAAGGGAGCTGCCAGTTCATCTATTGGAATTTAAGAAAGAAATCTCTTTTTTTAAAGGATTGTATGCATTATGAACAAGAAGATAAAAGAAACCAACCTGTAACTTGTGCCATGCGAAGCATTTGCTTTGATGGTCATCATTAATATTTGAAGTAACCTATACTTAAGAGAAACGCACACAGCTAAGCTACCCTATTTATAACTCAGCATACCAGTTAAAACTCTCAAAATGAACTCCGCAAGCTATATTTATTTATTTACTTTGTAAAAGTGAAACAGTGTAATTTTGAAATTTAATTTTGTAATAAAATAATGAAAAAATTGATGACTGGTGTCGAAAGAGAATGAACTTTCAGGACTCTGTGCAAAAATTAATCGAGCCTCTGGGATTTGTTTTTTGCTGAGAAGGCATAAAAGTACAATTATTCCATTTACAGGTAGGAGAAAAGGAAAAATGGTGATCACACACATAAAAATAATAATAATAAAAAGTTATTGCAGCAGTAGAGCATTAAGAAATGTCAAAATTGTAATCTTTTCCACGTAGGAAATTGAGGCTTTATTGATTGTTGTTTTTTGAAGTACTCATTTGTTATTTTAATCACAAGTGCTGCTCATTTTTAATCAGAACTTTCTGCATAATATTTGCTTGTTATATGCTGTTTAGTACTTGGGATTGCATATAAATTGAACACAGTGCATTGAAGCAAATAGCGTTACAGTGTTATAGGGTTAGTATATTTCCTCACAACACCCTTTTGATAAGCAATTCCCATAGGCAGAAAATGGCTCAGCGGCACTTGAATGCAATTGAATAGTTGCTGCAAGTTTTCTACTTCAGCCTTCCAAGTGGCTCTGTACCAGGGCTGGAGGAGAGCCAACCTGCTCTCTGGTGCTGCAAAATACCTAAAAGGGTGTGATGAAAATCATCAGGACTTCTTTGGGAGGTACTTACCTTGGTCACTTTTGGACTTTTCCCCCTCCTCCCTAGTATCCTGGATGTTTAGCAAATATAATCATTATATGTAGCAAAACCAAGGGGGTCATAGGGTTGCCAGATTGAAAACTGGAGAGGGCTCCTGTATCTTTAATGTTTGTGTAGGCAAGAGAATTTCAACCAGTGCCCCTTGTCATACTATCAATAGCAAGCAACACCTGCTGAAATACTATCTTCTTGTTAATTGTGGTCAGGTCAACTTCAACTTCTGGTGACCCTATGAATGTGACAACTCCAAGTCTCATCAAAAGCCCTGCTCAGGTACATTCAAGAGTCATCAGAAGTCCTGCTCAGGTTTTGCAAATTTGAGGATATGTTTTCCTTGATTTAGTCTATCTATCTCTAACAAGGTCTTCCTCCTTCCCTCCTGCCTTCTGCCTTACTAATCATTATTTTTTTCTCTGATGAGTCATGTCTTCTCATGATATGGACAAAATATGACTGCCTCAGTTTAGTCATTGTGGCTTCTAGGGATTGTTCAGGCTTGATTTATTCTCGGACCCATTTATTTGTCTTTTTACCTTTCCACTGCATCTGTAGAACTCATCTCCAGCACCACAATGAATTTATTTCCTTTCTATCCACTTTCTTCACTGTTCAGTTTTCGCAACCATACATAGAAATTGGAAATATGATGGCATGGATAAACCTAACTCTTAGTATTCACGGATATATCTTGACACTTCAGGATCTTGTCTAGTTTTTTTCATAGTTGCCTTTCCAAGCCCTAGTCTTCTTCTGCTTTCTTGAATGCAATCTCCATGCTAATGACTGAGCCAAGGTATGGAAAAATCTTATACCATTTCAATGTCTTTGTCATCTACTTTAAAGTTAATTTACTTTAGTTTACATTACTCAAAAGTTGCTGTTTCTGATGTTTTCAAATGTTTTTCTGGATTGAATCCCTGAATATCATTTATACTGAAGTTTTTAGCTGGTTGAATATTGAGATTGTGTGCAAAGATTGTTGCATCACCATGAAATCATGTGCAAGTGATAAATTTTGTTGAGTTTGCCTCTCTGAAGTTCTGGTCTTGGCTAGCTTTTCTAAAGTTAGCAAAGTTTCTACAAAGTTGGTATTCTAGGTTGTTTTCCAGAAAAAAGTAGTAGTATTGAATTTGGCTCTCAGTTTATTCCAGAATACCAGGTAGAAGAATAAATAACTGACTGGAATTCAAATTTAATTTAAATAAGGGTCACAAAATAAGGATGCTAAACTTCTCTATCATAGACACACACCCCCTCCCAAAAAGCTTTTTATCTTTTCGCCATCTGCCGCTTTGGGATAAACAAAACAAAACTGATACAAAATTAAAAATAAAATAAAAAAAAATTTCTAACATAAAATTTTGAAAGATAGCACATACATACATACCTATGAAAACCATTCATACTTAAATAGAAAGGTTTTTAAAGGCGAAGCTTACATATAAAAAATATAATTCTAATGATTTAATAGTATATATAATATTTAACTTGTTTTAACCAAGTCTTAGTATGTATTTACACACCTTTTAATTTCTTCTCTTCATTTCCAATCATTCTTCTTCCTCTCTGGCTTCCTAACGGTTCTTAAGATAACTTAATATAATATAATATAATATATATAATTACAGAAATTTCATGATCAAAATAACATGCTGGCTACAATGTACAGTTGGGCACAATGTTACAATGTAGTTAGTTAAATAAGCCAGTATTTGGAACAGTGTCAAAAAAGTAGGGCATTCTGGCCTTCTGTTTATTTGATTTTGATATCAATGATATTGCTCAGACTTTTTTTAGCAGCATTTTCCATGCACCTGTAATTAAGGGCAGGAACTTTCACTATTAACTGTATGCACATGAGGTTCATATCAGGGTGTATATGCTATCAGCAACCCCACACCGTGATAGAACTTGGTCATCTGGAAGCCATCAAGAACTTCAAAGATGAAGCTGGGTATAGGTAAAACACCTGCTATAAGATGTGTGCCAGCTGTGAAATACAGAGAACTCCATGGATTGTGGGAATACAGCTGTGGGACAGATACCGTTCCCCACCTCCCACTGTTGAATGCATCACCAGGGGGTGATGTTAAGGATGCAAAGAACCCCTGAAGGCAATCTTGAACAACAAAGAGATTAAAGAATCCATCCCTGCTGAGGATGTGTGGCCAGCATGGGAGCTGAAAACCACCAAAGCAATCTATGGGACAAGGCCAAACCCAACTGTAGGGAAGATCATGGGCAAAACCTAGGACCTAGAAGAATACCAGAGAATCCACTGGGAGTGAGGGGCCCTTTGGAGGTAGAATATGGCTGTTGGGTGTATATTCTAGAACTTGAAACCCCAGAAAGCATTGAGAGGCACGCAAGCAACCCTGTGGCAGCCCCCAATTCTTTAGAACAGGAATCCTGGCTGAAATCATGGGCCTACAGGAAGATCAGAAAATCAAAATGGTGACCTATCATACAACTTCATCAGGAACAAGGCTGGATGGGAGCAACTTAGTAATGCAACATGAGTCTGGAAGTCAGGGGTCTGTGGGGTTTGGGCCCTCTGTGGAAACACATATGCCATAGGGATAATGATGGAGGTGAAGCTGGGCTGATGTTCTCAATTCCTGTCACAGCAAAGTCTAAGACCATTTCCTCACTAGAATGTTACAGTGCTATTATTGCACTTTCAACATCCTATGGAATCCTGGGGTTTGCCTTTGAGGCCCCTCCCTAAACTACAAATCCCAGGATTCCATAGGATGTTGAAAGTGCAATAATAGCACTGTAACAGTCTAGTGTGGAAATGGCCTAAAACATTTAAGCTCTGCCATCAGACAGCTACTTGCAAAGCCCTAAAGAGTCAATGGATGTACTGACAGTTTCCAAAATTTCCTGGCCAATATGGCCAGTGGGTCCACTACTAGAAGAAGAAATGAATGCATTGTAATCCAACTAAACAGTATTTTAAAAGCACAGCCCGAGACTAGCAGAAAACTTCCTGCAACAAACTTGCAACAACCTAACTTGCAGAAATAACTAGGTAGCATGCCCAAAGGGTTTATGAGCCATACTCCATCTGATGGGTATTATTGTATCCCAAGAGCAATGCTTGAGGGAATCATTAATTTGTTAAATCATTAATTCATTCACTCTCTCCCCCACATGGCTGGACTCCATAGACAGCATGATTACCACTGAAGTTATCCCTAAACTTTAACAAGTAAGTTACTTTAGGTTGTTAGAATTCACTGGGGGGAGGCGATAGCTGTCCCTCTGTCAGATATAGTAAGACAGGAGGCCTCAAAAGGAGGATTAAAATTGGAGGAAATGCATCATGCAGTTCTGTGTCAGCTTGCTTGTTGTTCTGAGCTGCCTGCTACTCTGTGGGTTTTATATTCTTGACAGAGAGCATGTGAAATTGGTGAGGGAATGGAGGAAAAGAAGGAACATGGGTGTCCGTGTGATTTTTATGGACTGCCTTCAGAAAGAGAATAAAAACAGACACGGCAGAAGGGAAATCCAAGGGCATCCACAGAACCTCAAGACAGAAGTCTTGTGCTTAAAATCAAGCTGGGTATCATCCCAATACAGTGGGAGGTGCACAGAAATTATGGGGTGCACGCATGCGTCAGGGAGGACAGATTGAATAGCAATACAGAAGTTGTGGACAGACTGGTGTAAGTAGTAAGGGAAAATATGGGAAGTTTTAGGACTATACTGAGTCCCTAGACTCAGTGCCAAAATGAAAACTTATCATAAAGCATCAAAAATAGGAGATATGATCCAGCTAAAAAGGTCCCGGTGTGAAACTGACTGCTTTTGTTGGATGTATATGTGTTTATGTATATGTATGAAGCGTATATATGTATGTGGCAAGTATCACCTTAATTGAAGAGCTGACAAAAGAATGGCAAAAAGGCAAGTGTAAGTAGTCAATAGCCAGCATTGTGTAGTGGTTTAAACATTGGACTATGGCCCTGAAAGACCAGAGTTTGATTCCCCATTTAGTCATGGAAGTCCACCAGGCAACCTTGGGTGCATCACATACTCTCAGCCCCAAATAACCCTGTGATAGGTTCACCTTAGGTCACCACAAGTTGGAAACAATTTGAAGGAACACAGCAACAACAATCTTCTTTTAGATTTGGTTAACAAACTGTGGTAACAAACAATGGCTTCCCAGAGACTCATCCTCATTACCCGGAAAGTTGTGGACAGGCACCATCAAAAAGTTATAAGTAACCCTCAGAATATTCAAGATTCAAATTAAAAGTAATGTGGTGAAATGGTTAGAGTGTTTAACCGGGATGGGAAATCCATTTCTAAGTCCATAGTGAGCCATAAAAGTCATTGGCCATTTCCACACTACACTCTTATAGCGCGATTATCCCCCTTTCAACATCCTATGGAATCCTGGGGTTTGCAGTTTGGGGAGGGGCCAGCCAACTGCAAACCCCAGGATTCCATAGGATGTTGAAAGGGGAATAATCGCGCTATAAGAGTGTAGTGTGGAAATGGCCAATGACTAACGTTGGATGGATCTCTCTCTCTCTCTCAGTTGATCTTCTTCCAAGGTTTGTGAGAATAAAGTAAATAGGAGGAAAGCCTTGATCTCACTAGTAAAGTGAAGTTATAAATGTAACAGATAAATAAATGTATAGGTAATGTAGCAGTACCCACAATCTGCCACCTTGAGCTACTGGATTGAAGGAGTGGATTTCCAAAATGCCACCTATCATTTCAGCGATTTGCAAAATAAAATCAGCTCTTTTGTCAGGCTTGAGAGAGGAAAGATAATCTTTCCATGGCATCCATGGCTGTTTTCTCTTTTTTGTGTGTGTCACCTCACTGCCAATTCCTAATTAGCAGGTGAAATGAACTGGAAATAATGCTTATCAACACTACAGTAAAGTGAAGGGGAGGAGACAGAGAAAGAAAACATAGCAGAGGACTAAAACATGAAGTTCCCTCCACAGTTGGGTTCTGTGTTAAAATGATTCTTTGGTTTGTCTTGGAATTCTGGATTCTGCAGTTTTAGGGAAGAAAAGGCCAAATGTTTTTAATTAGATATCAAAAGGAGCACTTTTCAATTAGGCCTAATGTCCTGTTAAAAGCTAGTGCAAATTTCAATATTCCAAAGGATTTCACATTTCCTTCCACCCCAAAGCTTGGAGATGTTAGTTTTTTGGGTGAACTCCTAGAATCCCAATGAGCAGAAGCTACTCGTTAGAAGCAGGCAGTCCTGCCCATAGCACTGTGCCTGGTGGAGAAGAGTAGAAAAAGAAAAAGGAGGATAGGAGTGTTACCCTGATTTCTGGGGGTCCCGTGAGGGACACCTAAATGTGCTCACAATTAAACAAGTTGGGGAAATTAGTCAAAGAGCACAAGCTAGCAATGGGAGAGGCAGGGCAACGAAGTGGAATCTTTTACCCAATGTCTGCGGGGTCAGGCCGAGTCAAGGAGCAAACAGAAGTGTAAGAATAATTGTGATCTTTATTAAAATACAGTCAAACAATGTATGCAACACACGCATGCAGAGAACTAAAGAAATAAAGGTTGGGGTGGGATAGAGGGATTTTTAGAAGAATTGTTGGATCGGGTAATACTACACCTGTCCTGAAGCCCAGGTAGTCTGAAGATTGAGTTCGTAGGAATGGAGTCTCAGTACGTGGAACTGAGGGGAAGGCTCGCTAAGCAAAGCGGTGGCAAGGCGGGATGGAAGTTGGGAGCGATCCAAAGTAGCTCTCCAAGTCAGGGGTTTTTATAGGGAGACATATAGCCACAGGCTAGTCCGTACTTGGAGGAAAAAATGAGTTTCGGGCGGGAGACAAAGCCTCCAAAAGGTCAGAATTTAGCATGATTAAATTAGGTCCGAATTGACAATAGAGTAGCCAGTATGCAGATGCGCAGTGCTTGACATTTGAGTATTCGGCTTGTCAAGCTGCCTGCTCGGAGCAGGGAGTTCTTTGTAAGTAGTGTGCATACATAATAGAGTACTTGCCTTGAGGTCTCCTGAAGTGGCGGGACAGCTATTTCTGGCCTGCCTGTACTGTGTGGAATATTACAGCTATTAGCGGCCGTGCCTGTCTGTGAGCTTGTCAGGGGGACCTTGCAGCACGTAGAGAGGAATGGGTGAGAAAGGCTGAATTATTGATATTAAAATACTATCTAAATATCCCCCAAGCGCAGGCTAGAAACTGCACTAACAGGAGGATGTTAGGAAGAGAGAGACAGAGAGAGAAAAAAGAGATAAGAGAGAGAGACTACCAGATTTGCACAGAATGAAGGGCTAATTGCAGTGGGCACGGAAGTAGTGCTACACTTTGAAGTCGAGGTGCTCATCCTGACATTCCCCGTAGCCATATCTCCAAGGATAGGCCCAAATGCCTTACAGGCACCAGGTCCTCTCTGATCTTAGAAGGTAAGGAGGGTCAGCTCTGGTTAGTACTTGGATGAGAGTTCACCAATGAATACCAGGTGCTGTAGGCTACATTTCAGAGGAAGGAAATGACAAAAACACCTCTCAGTATTCTTTGCTTGAAATTCAAGGGATCACCATAAGTTGACAGGTTGCTTTGAAGGCATATACACACGTATCTTCAAGGAGAGGCAGCCAGCTGTGTTGATCAATATCAACACAATACTTCTAGCAGTTTTCATCTATAGCACTACTTCTTAAGCTATTTTATGCGGTAAATTAGCAGATTACTCACCACCACCACCCTCCATGTATCAAGGCCAATGTGGTAGCACGTTTGTGCTCATCAGCTACAACTGTTTCTTTCTTTTCTGGAACTTTCCAGTTCATGGACCACCCTAGCATTGGTCTACACTTTCTACAGTGTATCAGAAGCAAGTACTCTGTGAATCTAACAGGTCTTAAATGTTCATTCAAGACCAAGGCAGCCCAAAATATAGTGGGTTTTGGCATTTCCACAGGGATAGCTTGCAACAGTACATTGTTGGTGTAAAAATCTGTCCCACTGTCCAACTACTGTGAGGACAGCAACTAAGTTTAGAGAAAAGTCTGGGTAATGGTGACAGATGACTTCGTTGTTGTTGTTGTGTGCCTTCAAGTTGTTTCTGGCCTATGGTGATCCTATGGCAAACATATCATGGGATTTTCTGGAGCTGAGTGTGTGTGACAAGTCCAGGGTGACCCAATGGGTTTCCTTTGCTGAGCAGAGAATCAGCCCCTCACCCCCAGAGTTTTAGTCCAATGCTCAAACCATGTTTATATTTATAGTTATACTTTGCTAATGCTACCAGATGTATGTATATCATGTATGTAGATGAATTTTCGAATCTGGTCATTGACCGCAATAAAAATATTGATTGATTGACTGATGCTCAAACCACTACACTACACTACACTACACTACACTGGGGGCATTTCCACACCAGATTGTTATAGTGCTATAATTCAAATTTCAACATCCTATGGAATCCTGGGGTTTGCAGTTTGGGGGGGGCTTTAAGGCCCCTCCCTAAACTGCAAACCCCAGGATTCCATAGGATGTTGAAAGTCAAATTACAGAGCTATAACATCTAGTGCAGAAATGGCCTGGCTCTCACGAGTTCCTCATCCCTGCCTATTAAGAAGCCCAATGCTTAAAAATCTTTAAGTCCTGCCCTCACTACATCAGTGCTCATGAGCTTAGGGAACTGAACAAAAATGAAGCTTACCACATACACACCACTCCAAATGCACACATTGTTGTATATTTAATGAGCTAGGCCATTCATTTAAAATATACATTTTTTACTTTACAGGTAGTTTTTGCTTTAGGGAAATCATACTTTCTATTGAATTTATTGATATGCGATTTCCTTAGCAAATGAATATCAACTGGCAAAGAAACACTGTCCTTTTGCAGGAAGGAAAAAACCCAAAATAAAATCAATTCTAGAGAAACAAGGCCTTAATCTAAATGATTCCATAATCGATTACATTCAGAAGAATAAAGGAGAACCTATCTGCTCGCAAATGGGTCTCTGTTTTTACTTAAGAACAACAGAAATGAAAGACCCGAAGGGTCTGAGAATTTTCCATGCCATCTTGATACAATCAAATGGAAGACCCATTTAGCCTAATGAGCGTTGTGATTAAATCATTCACTCACAGATCAAAGGAGATTTTTAATTATGACACAGAAAACGTTCCACTAGGCTTCACAATTAATACATCCAGCGTTTTGCTGTAGCTTAGGCTGTGTTTGTGTGTTTCTCTGCTCCTTTAAAAAGAAAAATAAGAAAAGATTAACACTGAAAAGTTTTTACTCAATGTATTGATGAGAATGAAGACTATTTTGAAATTGTTAAAGTAGTAAGCAATTTAAAAGATTTTTACCTCTTCCTATCACCCTCATCCCTGAGGTGGGTGATACTGATTTGTTTTCCTTTTTTAAAAGAATTGTCACCATATCTTTATTTGTGTTTTTTTTTCCATACACAACATGATCGTGCATTTACTGTAAAGGAAATGCCATCACTGCATCCGTATAATTAAAAAAAGAGTCTTTGTAGTACCTGTGACTCATTGGGACATTGAACTCAATATTTGATAAACTTTTTAGTGGTCATTCAAATTACAGTGCTGATTTCTAAATCAAACTTCCATCTGGGTTGATCTCTAGAAGCAAAAGGGGGACAGTCACAACTCATCAGGAAATTGTCACAGATGCCTTAATATTTGACGAGAATGCTTTTTGTTGGAGCCCAATTTGGCCAGTTTCAAGTCAAAATTCCAATGAGGACAGCTTTTTAAAAATAAAAAAAGAGGGCACCATAACTCATTGGAGAACAATGTTTTAAAAGGTTAAAAAAATGGGAGAGGGCTCAGTGAGGCATCTGTTAGGAATCCTGAGGAAGAGGAAAAAGGTGGAAAAATGGGAGAGGGTGAGATTCCTGAGTTTGTACAGAATGCAGAAAAATGGGACAGGGCTCTTAGAGATACTGCAGGAGAGATTCTGCATGGCGCACTCCCATTTACGCTAGGGCCTGACGTGGACTGCGCATGCGCCTTTTCATGGTGCTTAGTCAGGCAATGCTCCCGGGGCCCGCACGCACTTACCTGGCGTGCAGTGCGTCAGGAGTCGGGCTGTTCGCACTTCCTGCCTCAGCGCTAGCCTGCAATTCCCAGGTTGCGCTGCGGTAGGAAGGGGTGGGGTGTTCGTGCAGCACTTGCGCGACCAGGAAGCTGCTGCGTTCCTGCTGAGGCTTCTTGCGCGAGCACCGCCCCCCACCTCTGTGAAAAGGTAAGGTGCGAAAAGGCAGCAGGATTCCATAGGATGTTGAAAGTGGAATAATAGCACTATAACAGTGTAGTGCAGAAATGGCTTGTGAAATATGCAATAGAAAAGGAAAAGAGAACGCGGAGTACTCAGGAAAAGTCAGGTGAAAGTGTAATTAGTTTCCTTGGCTTATTGACGTGGCTGCTGGATGACCATCTCCATGGGCTGCCATACAGCCCAGGGACCCCAAAGTCTCTAATTCAGGTTCTGGACTAGTCCTCAGTATCTAATCATCTATCACTTTCCCACTATTTTGTAATCCAGGGAAGAAACTGTACCTCATTTCTCTCTCCTTTTCAAAGTGCTGTTTCCAAAGATAACTGCATGTCCTCAAAGCGTTTAGTGCTTAAGAGTCTCTCTTTTTGGCACCACCAAGTGGTACTTGGTCATTTCAGTATGGCCCTGCAGTATGGAAGGCAATGATCTGTTTCCTTGCTTTAAAAAAAGAATCCCTGGTCGCAGTGCCCTTATGATGGGTGGAAAGGCTTCTCAATATACAGAATGTTAACTGCTGTGCTGTGTTGGCCTACTAACAACAAAAAATTACAATGCAAAACAAACAAGCGGTTGAAGGCACAGAGGTAAAATATTCGAGCTGTATTGGTCATTGAGTAATTTATTTCTAGCCCAAGTTTTACTAAGGAAAGCAAATCATGAGAATGGAAGGCTGCTGACACTAAATAATCTTGGAAATCGGAGGGAACAGTTGTTAGAAAACTGATTACTACTTAAGAATGCTGAACATAAATCCTTCCAAACTCTCAAGGCCAGCTGTAGCCATCAGCAAATTTTTTTTCCTGCCAAATGCAGTGCCTCCTCTGTTTAAAGAAGCCCTGAAACAAACAGAAACACACAAACAGAAAAGGTAGTACTGTAGAACTGCTTACACCCATTTTAATTTCTGTAGTCAACTTTCCAAACTAGTTATTCCAGAATGATTTGGAGCTTTTTTATGAGCCGGCATGGATTGAACAAACTGGTGGCACTCTGTGTCTTAAGAAGGTTTGAAAATAACTCGCTACAAACAACAAAATTACTTAGAATCGAGGTGTAACTTGCCACTGCAATTGTAACCAGAGACTGGAAAAGCAATTTTTTCGTATTGCCCATGATAACATAACGAGAAATAATTTCACACCTTTTGCTACAACTGTAATCATTTTAGTTACCTTTCTAGTTATAGGATGTTTGCTCTCACTGCTTAGATGTATTTAATACTACAGACAAGTGTTTTGTAGCATGTAATATTTTTTATTAGTCTGTTAAATTACTTTTTAATAACAAGAAAACTTTTAAAAACTGTATAACAGCAACTTATTATTTTGGAGGCCCTGGGACTATGGTCATTTCTGCACTAGACTGTTATAGTGGTATTATACCACTTTCAACATCCTATGGAATTCTGGGGTTTGTAGTTTACTGAGGCCAAAGAGGTCTCTGGCTGAGAATTCTCAAGGCCCCTCCCTAAACTGCAAACCCCAGGATTCTATAGGATGTTGAAAGTGGAATAATAGCACTATAACCACCTAGTGCAGAAATGGCCTATAAGTGTAAGTAATTATTTTAAAACGTAACTTTCCAAATTCTAGTTTAGGAGACAATAATCAGCTAGTGCTTCAGCCACTACAATGGTGGAAACTGTTGTACTGTCTATCGGTTCATTTCTGGGCCAAGTTCAAAGCGCTAGTTATGACCTTTAAAGGCCCTTTCCGCATGTGTGAAAATAAACGGGCAAAAACGGGACTCACCGGCTTTCTTCTCCATCTGGGTGAGTTCGTCGGGATGAGGAGCAGTGCGAGCTCATCGCTCTGCACTGCTCCGGGTCCAAAATGGCGGCTTTCAGTTGGTGGAGGCTCTCCACCAACCGGAGAAGCTCACCAGCCTAAAGCCCGCCCCCGGAAGATCTGCAGGCACGCACTTGCACACACCTGCAAATCTGCGCTGGAGCGCGGCGACGGAGCGACACGGAGTCGCACGCTCCATGCTTTTTAAATACCTCTAAAAAGAAGTTTTTAAAAAACACGCTGTGCGACCAGTTCTGGTCACTCCGGAGTGGACTGAGGTGCGGAACGACAAAAAGTAGTCCACCCCAGTCCACTCTATGGTGCAGAAGACCTCCGTTGGAGGTCGCTCTGCATCGCTTTAATAGCCTGGTGAGGAAAAGGCCAAAGACCTACATGGCTTGGGTCCAGAGTATCTAAATGATCATAATTCTTGATATGAGCTTGCCCAAGTTTTAAGATTGGGAGGGGGGCTTCTTTTGGTCTCACCCCTTTACAAACATGTTTGTTGAGGACATGGCAGAGAGCCTTCTCAGTGGCTGCTCCCACGCTGCAGAACTCCCCTCCACGGGAGGTCCGGTAAGTTCCGTCCCTGCTCTCTTTCTTTGGACAGGTAAAAATCTTTCTATTTAGGCAGTTCTTTGATTTTCAATCAAATGGCAGAAGGGTGTTGAAAGTGGTGTGCTGAGTTTTAATCTTGTATTTTGCCAGTTATGTTGGAACTGAATAAGATTTTCAACTCCAAAAATTTCTGCTGCTATATAGCACATTGGCATGTGCAAGCAGTATGCAAAAATCGAAATCTATGATGATGTTTTATGCAGATATTGTGGTATAATTAGACATTGTCCTTTGGATTTTTAATATGACATTTCTATTTGTATTTGTTTTTATGTAGCCCCTGAAGAAGGCCATTGAAATATATACATAGGTTGAAATAAAAACCACCCACTGAACACTTGGAGGTGCATTTCCCCCTTTTCTCTCAGATTCCATCAGGTGCTCTCCAGTATTTGCCTCATAAACTTTTGTAAGCCACTTAGAGTTCCATGCCAGGAGAAAAGTGGGGTATAAACTGATTAAATTATAAATAAACCTTAGTTTGGTTGCACATGTGATATTACATTTGCAAGTGACTGTGCCTTCTGTATGCATAACCCCAACACAGACAACTCTCCCAGTTTTCACTGGCAGGCATTCCAAAAGAAAGACAAATGTACAAGTGTTGGGCACAAAAGTATTTTCAAGCATTCAGTCTTACATTTCTGAGTTCCCAACCCGTTCTAAACAAGCCATTCTATGGGTTAAATCTTTGAATCCATTTTGAGTCTGTCTTACTGGCTTTTTGCAAACTATATCTGAAAGAATTCTGTCCAAAGCCAATGGCACAGATGAGGTAGCAAGAACAATTTTGAAACTGACTGTCCTACCCTAAGAATTTTCATTTGCATATAGAGATGATGACGCTTATGCTAGCATGGGTCATTTCCACACTACACTGTTATAGTGCTATTATTCCACTTTCAACATCCTATGGAATCCTGGGGTTTGCAGTTTAGGGAGGGGCATTGAGAATTCTCAGCCAGAGAGCTCTTTGGCCTCAGGAAACTACAAACCCCAGAATTCCACGGGGTGATGAAAGTGGAATAGTCACACTATAACAGTGTAGGGCAGAAATGGTCAGGGTCACAAGGACCTTGTTCTCTAGACTTTGCAACTTATTAAACAGCTTTCACTCATGTTCACTTTATCTCTGTTCATGTAACAATGAAAGTCCCATAAATTTGCTGACGATAGATTAGAAACAATATAAAATCATTAAAAAAGCATGCAAAGGTTAAAAATACAGCACATTCTCAGAAGAAGGCTCCCTGCAAGCAATTACACATTAGAAACCTGCTTGAACAAAAAGACCTTCTCATTGTTCATTGTTCTGCCTATGGCCATTTCCGCACTAGACTGTTATAGCGCTATTATTCCACTTGCAACATCCGGCTGGCCCCTCCCGAAACTACAAACCCCAGGATTCCATAGGATGTTGCAAGTGGAATAATAGTGTTATAATAGTCTAGTGCAAAAATGGCCTATGACTCTAGTCCACTTTTGAATCATATCCTTTACCCTAAAATTAAATATTGAGACCCCTGTCATCCAAGTACTTTTCTCACAAAATCCTTCTAAATCAGGGATATGTAGCACATTTAAAAAAAAAAAATCAGTATCACTACGGTGCGTCCATGCAACTTGTTGCTGTTGAAACACCTTTTCCAGCTCCTTCTGTTGTGATGCCGCTTTCACCTGCAAGGTAGATCTTCTCTTTGCTATTTAGGTTCAGTCTCTGCAAAGAAGATTCTGTCACTGGTCATGTGGCTTGAAGTTCCAGGACTGATGCACCAACTTTGGGATAAGTTTCTTTGCATCACTTGGAAGCATCCACTTCATTTTCCTGTGATTGTCTTGCTGATTATGGCTTTTGCCTTTTTGTCATTAAAGACCACCATTTTTGTCCTGCTTCCCATACAGTGCGATCCTCCTTAATTGTTGGTCTTTCTTGAATTGAAATATGGTGACAACATCTCCTTCTTCCACAACCAATTATCATTTTTTTAAATTCAATTTTTCTTCCCATTCCTGGCTGTCCTACACAGTTTCCTTTTTGCATTGAAATTCATTTATAACTATCCCTTTTATGAGGTCCAGAATCAGTTCTGCTTCCTATGGAATTCTGGGGTTTGTAGCTGACTGAGGCCAAAGAGCTCTCTGGCTGAAAATTCTAAATGCCCCTCCCTAAACTGCAAACCCCAGGAATCCACAGGGTGTTGAAAGTGGAATGATAGCACTATAACTGTGTAGTGTGGAAATAGCCTAATGCATGATAAAGTGTGTATGATTCTGGCAAAGAGCAGAGGCAAGAGCACTGTATGGTGTGGTGGTGGTGATTGTTACTATAGTTTATTTATATCCCACCTTTCTTCCAAAACTGGAACTCAAGGTGATGGTCATCTCCCACAATTGCAAGTAGGTGTGACACCACTTCCTCCATCGTATTTATATGGTCTTGAGTGTCCTTTTCTTTTGCCAAATTACATCTAGTATAGCTTCTTCATGAGGAAGATCTTGCTTCTCAAGATGGTTCTTCTTTATGTGGATTAACTGATCATCTTCCACTAACACGCTTTCATTGTAATATGTATGGTTTCCTTGACAGTTTCTGATCTTCAGGCAATAAACAGAGTTCTTCACACACTTCTACAGGGAGCCATCATCTCTGCAGCCATAGGCCAGCCCACCCAACAGCCACCTCTCCATTCTCCTCATAAACATGAGTAGGTAGGAGAGGTAAGAGGTAGTTGCACCAGCAGCATCTCAATGAAGTCTTGGAAGCCTGGGGAGGAAATCTGTCTGTCCTTAAATTCCCATGGCTCTACCGGAAGCCAGTTCTGTTCAAAATGGAGAGGCTATCCAGTCCAACCCCCTGCCATACAGGAACAAACATCAAAGCATTCCCAACAGATGGCCATCCAGCCTATGCTTAAAAACTGCTCCCAAGAAGGAGACTCTACCACACTCTGAGGCAGCATATTCCACTACCAAACAGCCCTAACCATCAGGAAGTTCTTCCTGAGGTTCATGTGGAATCTCCTTTCCTGCAGCTTGAATCCATTGCTCCTTGTCCTGGTCTCTGGAGCAGCAGAAAACAGGCCTGCTCCCTCCTTGACATGACATCCCTTCAGATATTTAAACATGGCTATCACGTTCACTTTTAACCTTCTCTTCTGCAGACTAAACATCCCCAGCTCCCTAAACCACTCCTCATGAGACATGGCTTCCTTCACCATTTTGGTTGCCCTCCTGTGGACACATTTCAGCTTGTCAGTATCCTTCTTGAATTGAGATGCCCAGAGCTGGACACAGGATTCCAAATGAGATACAGAATACAGTGGTACCATTACCTCCCTTGAGCTAGATACCATCCTTCTATTGATGCAACCAAGAATTGTGTTGGCTTTCTTAGTTGCCGCATCACACTGCTGACTCATGTTCAGCTTGTGATCTACCAAGACCTCTATATCCCTTTCACATGTATTGCTATCCACATGTTCCCCATCCTATATTTGTGCATTCCATTTTGGTTGCCTAAGTGCAGGACTTTACATTCCTCTCCATTGAAACTCATTTTGTTAGCTTTGGCCCAGCTTTCCAATCTGTCAAGATCATTTTGAATTTTGATCCTGTCCTCTGGCGTATTAACAGCCCCTCCCAATTTGGTGTCATCTGCAAATCTGATCAGCACGCCCTCTACTCCTTCATCCAAGTCATTGATGAAGCTGCTGAATTGCACTCGGCTCAGGACAGAACTCATGTGGAACAGCACAGGTAGACTTTCTTGCTTAATGTGCCAAACAACATCACTTGGCCAGGGCTGGCCTTCCCATCAGACTGAGATGGCAACTTTAGACAACTAGATTTGGGGAGTCAAGAAAGATCAGCAAATGGCTATTTAATTTCTCATTGTTATATTTTACTGACCAGAAGAGGGAGAGGTGTTTGTGAGATGTTCTCCCTCAGGTGTCAAAATAAATCAAGAGAATCTTGATTTTGGGAATGGAGCCAACTGTTCTCCGTCAGACAGCAGCATGACTTTGGGTTGGCCTTGTCATTGGGGCCAGTTGATTTAATCACAGAAAAACTTCCTAACAGTAAAAGCTATTCAACACCTGAACCTGCAGCCTCCCACTCTTTCATTACAGATTTTTTTTTTAATTTAGAAAACCAGAAACTGGGCAGCCACCTGTCAGGGTTGCTCCAGGAGGTGATTTCTTGCACTGTCTGGTGGCAGCTGATCTCTGAGGTCTCTTCCACCTCTATGATTTTCTTGGACATTCATGAGTTTTTAGTTATAATCATATCCCAACTTTCTTCCAAGGACCTTAAGACTTTCCTCCTCTCGACTGTGATAGGGTAGCCAGGTCTCAGGGCCTGTCCCTGAACTTCAGGTCTTCTCCAGTCCAGGGGCAAGGGGAAGGAATCTCAGGGTGAGATACCTGTCTTGAAAACTTTGTGTGCATATTTTCCTTATTTGTTATACATGGTGTTTTTTAAAAAAATTGACTGGCCTACTCCGAACAACTGTAGTTGATGCTTAATATATGTGGCTCACCAGGGGGAGGTCCTTGTAACACAACAGCATCAGGGCTCAACCCCTCTCACATCTCAGGTCCCTTATTCTTAGATTTTGGCCTTGAAACCTCAGGACCTGGGACAGTCTCAGGCCACTTTGCACGAGGCAAGGGAATCACTCCGTGCTGTTACTCAGCGGATCTTCTGGCTCCTCGGTCCGGTCCAGGGTGAATCGGAGCAGTGCATGGTCTCAGATTCGCACTGCTCCGGCTTCCAAAATGGCAACTTCCAGTTGGTCGTGGGTCCCAACCAACCGTGAAGCTCGCCATGCCTAAAGTCCGCCCTCTGCAGATCACAGGCTCGCACTGGTGTGAGCCTGCAAATCTGCACAAGGGAGCAGGAGCGCAATGGCTTGTTCCAGGAAAATAAAGACCTGTCTTTTGTGGTCTTTAAAAAACACACTGGAGGACCACTTGGGGTCGTTTTGGAGCAGACTGAGGTGTGGATGTCCAGTAAGTAGTCTGCTCCTAGTCCGCTCCAAGGTGCAGACATCCTCTGCGGAGGACACACTGCACCGTTTTAATTCCCCCGTGCGGAAAAGGCCTCAGTCTGACAACAATACCCTTGTATCCTGACAAGATCCCTTTGGAGTCAACCAGGCCAGGGAAAAGTGAGCCCAAGGTCAGCCAGTGAGTTTTCATGACCAACTGGAGACTTGTCCATGGACGTTGGAACTACACTGGAAGCACCATACTGACTCTGAAGTGTGTGGGTCTAACAGTATACAGTCCCCCTTCCACATTCATGGGTCTGACCTTTGCAAATTTGACTGTTCATGAGACATGTGCATGTCTTCCCCCTTCTCCCACTCTCATTCCCTTGTGTTTTGCCAGGCATGGGGGGGGGAAGGCAAGCACCCGGACAAAATGCAAGGAACTTGGGGAGGAGGCAGGTGGACATCTTCTCCCTTCTGGAGCTGCCCCTTCCCATTCTGTTGCTGAGAAATCACATCAAGACAAAAGACAAGGGAATGGGGAGGGGGTGAAGCCTTACTCAAGCCTTCCTTCTCCCCTCCCAAGCTTTCCTCCCATTCTCTTGTGTCTGGCCCCAGAGTGTAAAAGGCAAGGGAATGGGAGGGGAGACCCCCAGAAATGAATGGGAAGGGGATCACCGGGGGGGGAGTTATTTGTGGTTTTCCACTTTCATGAGGGTTCTGTGCCCCGAACCCTTGTGAAAGTGGAGGGGCCACTGTAAAAGTCTAAATAAATGACCGCCAGTTGGATTCAAAGGAGAGACAAGTAAGACTGGATTCCTTCACCCCTTTTTCCTGTTCTTCCCAATCTAGGTGCATAGCAGCCCAGGTCAGTGGAAAATCTTTTCTTCTCAGCCCCATGATAACAGTTTATTCCCTTGAGTTTCTTTTCCTGAACACAAGCCCATATGGAATAGACTGGATTTCAATATGTTCGGATTATTTTAAAAGTTTCCTAGACTTGGAAGGATGTCATATTACCTGACCCTTCTTTTTCTTGCCATTAATCTATACATCATCTCCTTGAAGTGCCGTGGAACAATAAAATGCCAAGTTTTTTTTAAAAAAAGCAGATAAGCACTATACATGGGCGGCGGAGGGGGCAGAGATGGAAAGTTGATTCTGCTAAAGAAAGGCTGCTGTGAATTTTTAAAAGCATTATGAAATGGAGGGGCTGGTCGTAGGGAAGTGGATGGAATTGTGCTAGCTTTGCCAATTTCTTTAATTAAAATAACCTTCATTCAACTTTGTTTTCTCCATCCAACCTGTGTGGTTAATTTCTAATGGGTTAGAGTTGGGGAGGGGGGAGAAGGGCTCTTTAGATGTCATTTGCTGCCCCCTAGTGAACAAAAGAGGTTCTTCTACACCCTGAATGTTACGGCACATTTCAAAATTCACTTGCAAACAGATAGATCTCATTTACGAATTACTGGACGATCAGTTATTTTATTTTTTATTAATTTTATTAAATTAAAAAAAAAATAAAGCATTCTATTTCCATAATCGATTGAATTGTTTGCATTTTTTCCAAGCATATTTAAACCACATAAATAAGTACATATTAATATACAGACCTCAACTCAAATTATCCATTTCCAGTAATCAAATCTACTTAAGGTCTGTGTATTTCCTCCCACCCCCATCTACCACTTCCTTACTTACTCCAAGGTAAATCTGATCTAAACGCACAATAAAACAGGTTTCTCTTTAAATTCTGTTAATACTGAACAGCTTTCTCGCCTCTTAAAAGTATTGTATCATCACATTTTTGTAATCAGCAATCATCCGTGCCATAACAAAATCACTTTTGTTAAATTTATCTTATTTTGGGAGCAGAAATTCCTCTACTTGCTTCCACTCTTGTTCATTAATAGCTTGATCTCTGTCCTGGAGTTTCATCACTAATCTATCCATTTCTCGATATTCCATCACTTTTACTTTCCATTCATAGATTTGAGGAGTATATGCGTTTTTCCATTTGCTAGCATAAAGAATTCTAGCCGCTGTTATCATGTATAATAATATTCTCCAAAATTTCTTTCTTTCCTCTGTGTCTATCTTCTGTAAAATATTTAATAGAAAAATTTCCGGTAATAATGGGATACTGAAATCGAAAATCAATATTTCGAAATCAATATTTGAATTTCCTTCCAGTATTTTTTCGCCTTCTCACACGTCCACCACACGTGATAAAACGACTGGACGATCAGTTATTGACACTATCTGCCACTTGTAGTTTTGCTGTTTCTTGTTTTTGGAAGTGAAAGCTCCACCATGACGAGGAGTGGGAACTCACACGACAAAATAGGCATCAGAAATTTCTGCTGCCAAGAAGAATTCCTGTCCAGATCATTCTGTAAATCAATAATTGTATGTCACTTCTCATGTTAATAATGACCTCTCAGGAAAGTGTTACCCAATGTGACAGCAATAATTCTGGGACGATCTGATCCCTACGTGTTCATAATCCATCTCTGTTTACCTGGCAAATGTTAATAATGTATTGCTTTCTTATCTATTTTCTTCATTGCTTTATGTGTAATTGTTTTCAATATTAAAACAATAGAAATAAAGTACTTAAAAAAATATTGGCCAGAAAAGCTATATTGGCTGCTTAGTTAAATATACTTAACTAAACAACGGGCCTGACCATTTAATTGTACTCCAATCTCAATGAAGAATCACCTTCACCCTGTGAAGTTGATTCCCAGTGAAGTAGGTTGGGAGAGGGGAGATACAATCATGGCAAGAGTGTCAAAATCATGACTAAGCTGTGATCATGAATGCAGAACAGTTAACTAGTTTCCTGGGCATCAGCTGCAGGGGGAGGAGATTCATTCTCTTGGCAATTGGAGTACGTTGAATGATGTTTCCATCGGACCAGGATACATAATAAAGGTCATTTCCACACTAGACTGTTATAGTGCTATTATTCCACTTTTAACACCCTGTGGAATTCTGGGGTTTGTAGTTTATTGAGGCCAAATTGCTCCCTGGCTGAGAATTCTAAATGCCTCTCCTTAAACTGCAAACCTCAGGATTGCATAGAATGTAGAATGTGGAGTAATAGCACAATAAGACTATAGTGTGGAAAGGCGCCTACTTTTTTCATCTGCCCTGAGAATGTTGCAGTTTTAATCTCTCTCCTCATCCCACTTTCCACTTTGGTCATGAGCTTACTTCAGTTGCTGCAAACTGACACCATTTCCGCACAACAGTGTTAAAGTGTTGCTATTCCACTATCAACCTCCTATGGAATTCTGGGGTTTGTAGTTTAGGGAAGGGCACTTCGAATTCTCAGCCAAAGAGCTCTTTGGTCTCAGTAAACTACAAACTCCAGAATTCCACAGGGTGTTGAAAGTGGAATAGCAGCAGTTTAACACTGTAGTGCGGAAATGGCCTGAGTTTAAAGTGCAAAAACTGAGTTTAAATTTCAATCAACTAAGCGGGGAGGAGAGTAGGCTGCAGAATCTTGCCCTTCCCAGGAGACCTAGGCAAAAACAAAGGGCTGCAACCTTTCATATCTGTTCTTCCTCCTTAATACCTGTTGCTTTCCTGACTACACTCTGAAATTACCTGACCAAGTTACATGTCCTGGTTTTCATCTGTGAAATGTTTAAGGATGTGTGAATCTGCAAGGTGGAAGGAAGCACTTTTGTCAGAGTGTTTCAAACTGAAAGTCGGAAATCCTTGCCAATCCCTGCAAATCACCCAGAGATCCACCAGTAGATCTCAAGCTACCTTTTCCCATCCTTGATTTAGAAGGTGACAGAATCCCTTTTAACTCTTAAAATTCTACTATTCTGCTAGAGTTGGGAATTGTTTGGCTTCCGGATGTTATTGTTGTATGCCTTCAAGTAGTTTCTGACTTAGGCCATTTCCGCACTAGACTGTTATAGCACTATGGTTCCACTTTCAACATCCTATGGAATCCTGGGGTTTGCAGTTTCGAGAGGGGCTGGCTGGCCCCTCCTGAAACTGCAAACCCCAGGATTCCATAGGATGTTGAAAGTGGAATCATAGCGCTATAACAGTCTAGTGCAGAAATGGCTTTAGAATTACCCTAAAGCAACCCAATCGCAGGGGTTTCTGGGGCTGAGAGTGTGTTACATGCCCAAGATCACCCAGTGGGTTTCCATGGCTGAGTGGGGAATCGAACTCTGGTCTCCAGGGTCATAGCACAACATACAAACCACTACACCAGGGCTTTCCAAACGATGTGCCATGACACATTAGTGTGTCGCCTGAAGTGTGTAAGTGTGTTGCGTACAATCTTGGAAATATATGTCATTATTTATAAATCATATATTTTTAAAAATATATGACAAGTTTTCATGAGATATTTTGTGTCCTCATACATTCTATTATTACAATGTGTCTGTATCTCTTATAAGGGGTTCGTTTAACTTCCGGTTTGCTAGGAAAACTGAATTACAGTGTCGCAAAATGATGCATGTCTAAAAAGTGTGTCACCAACATGAAGAGTTTGCAAAGCTGTGCACTACACCATGCTGGACTGTAAGCCTCAGCATTACTCTCCACTGGGTATAAATGCAAACTCTGATGAGACTTGCAGTTCAACCACATCTAGAGGACTGCCTAATTTATACCTCTGTTCTACAGCACACCTCAGGCCGAAATTTGTGACGTTATTTTCTTTTGCACAGTACCAAGACTTCAGAACCTTAAAATATTTTTCTTTTTCACTGAATGAAAAAGTTTGATGTGTCACTGGGCTTTCAAGACCCTACCACTTTCTCCATGGATGCCTGCCCTTACATACCACTCCTAGTTGTTAAATAGCTCAGCCCAACAGATCTACGAGTGTTTTATTTATATTGTGTATTGTCAGCCTATAGGCTGCACTTTATCACAGTGACGGCTACATCTATCACCCTCTACCTGGAGTTATAACAGGAGCGTGCTTGGATCAACAAGTCCTTCCTTCAGAGTAACTGAACTGTAAATTGTCCTTGACTGTGCAGATAAACACAAACAACTTTCCTTGTTAATCTGCCCAAGACCAACAGTTGACTGTCTTTCATCTGTTGAGGAAGAATGGGGGTGGCAATGGGACTTAATACATCGCATCCTTCACAGGACACTGACAAGTTTGCTCTGGTTCCAAAAACCACCAACAGCCTCTTCACATGACCATTGGTGTTGTCTTCCCAGCAGCTTCAACCCGACGTGGTCATATGTATCAAACTTTCCATATGGCATGCTTCCGCAAACACTGAAGAGGCCATGCTTGGCTTTATTTGGTGACCATTTCATTGCTATAGATCATGGTCTTCCAGATGTTACTGGACTGCTAATCCTCATAAACATGGGGTCTAAAGGAGGAAGGGGAAGGTGGCTTGGATGAATAACTATGGTTAAGTAATTTAAAGAGAATCAACGTGGTGTAATGGTTTGGGTTACAACCCTGGAGGCCAAGGCCATTTCTGCTCTACGCTGTTATAGTGCTATTATTCCACTTTCAACATCCTGTGCAATCCTGGGGTTTGCAGTTTAGGGAAGGGCCTTGAGGATGTTGAAAGTAGAATAATAGCACTATACCAGTCTAGTGCAGAAATGGCCCAAACTTCAATTCTTCGCTCAGCCATGGAAACCCACTGGGTGACCTTGGGCACATCACACATTCTCAGCCCCAGAAAACTCTGTGATAGTGTTTCCTTAGGGTCACCATAAGTCAGAAATAACTTGGAGGCATACACCAACAAACCCTTTAAAAAGGCAGCCTCCAAGCTTTGACCTAGTGCCTTTTTCACGCTACACAATTATAGCACCATGAGCTCACTTTAACTTCCATGGTTACATGGGATTTGTAGCTTGGTGAGGCACTAGTGCTCTCTGGGAGAGAATGACTCGTGAAACTACAAATCCCAGGATTCTTTGCTATAGTTGTCCTATAACTGTGTAGTGTGAAAGAAACCACAGATAAGATACCACTTCAGCTCAAGAATTCAGATAATCCAGACCCTGAATGGAAAACATCTGCTCCAAACAGCAGTTTTGCGTATCACATGGAATAACTTTCCAGACAATTGACTAAACCACTTCACAACTATATGAATTCACAGTGCTTTTTAATTTTTATCATCATCATCATCATCATCATCGGCCATTTCCGCACTAGCCAGTTATAGCGTGATGATTCCACTTTCCACATCCTCTGGAATCCTGGGGTTTGCAGTTTCGGGAGGGGCCAGGCCGCCCCTCCCGAAACTGCAAACCCCAGGATTCCAGAGGATGAGGAAAGTGGAATCATCACGCTATAACTGGCTAGTGCGGAAATGGCCATAATCATAATAATAATGGCAAAAGAAGAAGAGGAAAACTGGTAGCAAGGATTTTCATTTTTATGCTACCCAAAAGCAAGTGTTCCTGATAGACTGCACAAAAAATGCTGACACATTGCCTTAGTGTATGTAACTACCATTCTCCCCAACTTCTATCAGTCACATTTCATTACTTTTTCATCACCTGGTGCTTTGATGCAACCTGACTTGACAGACACCAGTGCGTTGTCAGCTACAAACTTTGACTAAAAATGTTGACTTCCTCAAGGAAGTGTTATTATCTTTTTATCTGTGTTGGGGAAAGAACGTTCAAAATTTCCCCAAAGGTCAACCCTATCTAAATCGGTCCAGACCAATTCCCAGTCCGGTTACATGGGTGAAGGCAATTTGCTGAGCCACGAGAGATCACCAGTCCAATGGGTGCTTCAGTTCTGCTAAATTTCCTGCTGCCATTGCTGCTATCAAAATTTAGCAGGAGGATTGCAGAGCAAGGATTTGCATTTTGATTTCCTACAAAGCCCAGTCCCATATATAGCATTGCTCAAGGGCATGGTGAGAAATTGCTATCATTGCTTAATGTTACCATTAGCTTTAAGCATTACTACCTCCTCAGAATGCTGGGTACCAATTAGCATTGTCAGTTTATTGTTTCACATCCTGAGGTTTTTCAGGCCAAAACTCAACACCTAGGAACAGCCCATTTAGTGTTAGCCATTAAGTACCAACCACAGTTGTGTACAGCTTATCATTCCAACACACCCTCAGCAAAAAACATTTTTTTGGAAATTAATACAGAAATCTCAGGGGCTGTTCCAAGATCAAGGTGAGATGAAGGGGTTATTCATTTTCCACTACTTTGGGAGATCGGATGAGGAACGTTTATCCCAATGACTGTAAAGAGAGAAGAAAGATAACTAAGGCCATTTCCGCACTAGCCTGTTATAGTGCTATTATTCCGCTTTCAACATCCCATGGAATCCTGGGGTTTGCAGTTTAGGGAGGGGCATTTAGAATTCCCAGCCAGAGAGCTCTTTGGCCCCTGTAAACTAAAAGCCCCAGAATTCCCCCAGATGTTGAAAGTGAAATCATAGCACATTAAGAGGGTAGGGTGGAAATGGCCTAAGTAAATCCAGAGGAATGACTAAATAAAATAAACAGAACAATAAAAAAATAGACAGAACAATAAAATAAATACACACCCAAACATAATGCAATGACCTCAGAGCAGGACCTCAGAGCCATGGGCCATCTCCGCACGGGACTGTTATAGCGCTATGATTCCACTTTCAACATCCTATGGAATCCTGGGGTTTGCAGTTTTGGGAGGGGTCAGCCGACCCCTCCGGAAACTGCAAACCCCAGGATTCCAGAAGATGTTGAAAGTGGAATCATCGCGCTATAACAGGCTAGTGCGGAAATGGCCTGTAAAACCCCTGGATCCCATAGGATGTTGGAAGTGGAATAGCAGCACTAGAACGGTGTAGTGCAGAAATGGCCATAGTTTAGGTATCCAAAGAAAAGGGGCAAGCAAAGTAACCAAGGGAATATGAACATAGCAAATAGGGCAATTCGAGGTATGAATGATTTTTAAGTGGCTCATTCTCTTCAATGCTAGACGTTTAGAGATTGAAGGATTTTTAAAGAGAAAAACCAGGAAGCAACTGGGATGTCACTTCCCGTTTACTGCCTTTTAAAAACATGGCTGGGAGAGGCACAAACATTGCAGACATGCCTGGACACAAAACTAAACTAGAGCACACAGTTGCAGTGTTTAATCTTATTTGAATGATGCTCTCGTTGTAATTTTTCCTGCTGCCTATTTCTATTTAGCAAATCTTGGATCAGCCAGAATAGAATAAGGATCTTCATTTATATTTTGAAATGAAGGTTCAAAAAGATAGACACGATTCTGAAATCTTGGTGCTTCCTCCCAAACCTTTCCTACACACTAAAAATGGCATTTTCTGTTCGTCACGTTGAGAAAGGCTTTTTGGTTGAAAAATGACTCATGAATTTATAAAATAAATTGCAATAAATAAATACAATACAAGATGTAACAACCATGATCGGGATAAATCCCCTTAACATTTATATGAAAAATTGTCAGGGCTTTTCATCAACAGCTTTGTATATATTCAGATATACACTTGCTTGCCTCAGAAAGCAAAGCTGACAAAATGATTAATTGTATTGTATTACTCATTGGCATCTGGCAGTTTAATAGAATTAGCTGAGCTGAAGTTCATTTTTTAAAAAGCGTGATGGCTTTCGTTGTTAAGGGCATCAGCTGGTATTTTTGGGTTGCTGCAACATGGACTTGAGGACCCTTTGCACACACTTTGTTTTATTATTAGCAGTAAATAACCTGAGACCATACAGTTAACAATGCAGGTGTGCTCCTGAGCATGACTTCTTCAGCACTAGATTTGGTACCAGAGGCAGAAAGAATGAGGATAGGTTCCTACAGCACAAAAAAAGAAGAGCAAGTCAACATGTCTCAGCAAAACTTTAATTCAAAACTGACAATATGCACATAGGAAATGAAACAGCCAGCACAAATAAAATAATTTTGAAACTTCTAGAGACCTCTTGAAGACTTCCAAAATACATGCATGGATTTTTTTTTCTTTCATCCTCCTCCATTTTTTCTTATGAATTTTTTTTTTATTTATATCCCTCCTCTCCATATGGATCCAGGTCGCGAACAACTTATAAATAGCATGTATTTTGAAACATTTCTATGCATGCCCCCAACAACCTGGGTACTCATTTTACCGACTTGCGGAAGGATGAGCCAACCTTGGAGCCCGGCAGGATCGAACTCACAACCTTGTGGCTTGCAGTACTGGCATTTAACCACTGCAGCACCAGGGCTCCTTTTTCATTTTGGTGGCCAAACTCATAACTAACTAACTAACTTTCTCTCTCCCTTCCTTCCTTCCTGCCTGCCTGCCTGCCTTCCTTCCTTCCTTCCTTCCTTCCCTCCCTTGGCTATTTCCACACTAGCCTGTTATAGTGCTATTATTCCACTTTCAACATCCTATGGAATCCTAGGGTTTGCAGTTAAGGGAGGAGCCTTTGAGACTAGTGTGGAAATGGCCAATTCAGCTGATGAGACTATACTTTCTATCCATTTTCCCCCTTTTCTCTCTGATTTTGGTGCTCACTAAGGCATCCTGGAGGCATGCAGGCAGCCACACACAGATCTAGCCAGATTGACTAAAGTAAAACCCAGTCATTTGCAGCTCAAGCTTTCTTGTATTGTTTACTGCAGACATGCTTCTGCAAACCCACAGTGAAAATCTGTTTCTCCAGCCCTCCTTCAACACCTTTCCAATGCAGAAGCTGACAAAAACCTTTCAACTAGAAAGAGGAAGAGGAAGAAAGTAGGCTGGGAAAGCATCAAAAGACTTTGCAAAAAGGATCTTCTTTTCCAGAGATTTTGTTAAATGTATTTCATTGCAAAAAACTTCAGATGTTTATCCATTCAGTTCTAGAAATGACTGTTCTCTACACAAGGATTTATTACAGCATGTAACAATCTTTCTTTCCTAAAAAAAACAACAACACTTTTTAAAAGTTTTCTTTTAATGCCTATTTATTACATTTACAGAATTCCTTCCCACGAGGGGCTCGGTCAGCCCCCTTTCTACTCTCCTTTCACGAGCAACCAAAGACCATTTTTATTTGAACAAACTTTCAGATTTTAATCAATAGAAGCAAAAGGATCTTTTAAATGGGGTGTCCTGTATTTTTATCTTTACTAAGCACTATGGTTTGGCGCTCCTGCTTTTTTGTTTCTCAGATCTCACGAGCATCACAGCCACAACCTCAAAGACAGAAGAGATTGGCGTCAAAAAGAGAGGTATTGAAGACCTGTGAAATCCTAACAGGCAAGGATTCACACATTTGGTTTGCCATAATTTTACAATTCCTCAGCCTCTTTCCAGCCTCATGTCTCATGCACAACATAATAGCAAATAAATGAAATACAAGGCTAGTCCAAAAAGGCAAAACATTCCTAAATAAATAAATAAATAAATATTCAAAATACAGAAAAATTCTGGTCCCAAGCATTTTGTTCAACCTGTATAGCTTTAAAAAAAATTGCATATAATAGAGTAACTGTTCTGTCTTTGTTTGTTACATCCACCCGTTTTATTTTCTTTTATTTCTCATTCTCGTGCAAGGCACTCCTGTTTCCTGAATCATAGGCATTTCCATATATTCACATTGATGTACTTGAAAAGAAGACCAAAGGCATAAAGTCGACCTTTTTTCCCCTCTTTGGGGAAATGTATCTTCTTTACATTCTGACCTTTATGCGTTTCGTCAAGATGGAACTTTTTATTTTCTCCCCAAAAGTAAAATGGCTGAGAATTGATGCAAAACATTAAAGCTTGTCAGATGCTCTGACCTTAGGTTTGTGCCTTTCTTGAGGAGTTCCAGAGGAGCTGTAAAAATATAACAGCCTCACAAAGGTGAACCGGAGGACGTATTTCTTCTTAAAAAGTCACCCCCTTTCACCCTGTAGCCCCATTCTTTAGTAAAACTAACCAAAAGAACTTCTAAATGAAGCAAGCACAACATCTCCCCTGTGTGTGCTCCCATTGCCCCTTATTCTGTGCTTTCCCTGCATCTGTAAGCTCTTTGGGGCAGGACTGCAGAAGATCTGCCCTTTAAAAGTGCAAAAATCATAACAATGAAAATATAATGATGATAAAAATAATATACCCTCCAACTGTCCTGATCTGCTAAAGATAGTCCAAATTAATCCTCTACTGTCTTGCTTTTTCAGTTGCTTTCGAAATGTCCTGGTTTCCCTCTTCTCTTCCCAACCTTCTTCTTTGTCCTCAGCTTATTTCCATTGCTGCAAACTAAGGTCATTTGCACACTACACTGTTTCAGGCCATTTCTGCACTAGCCTGTTATAGCGCGATGATTCCACTTTCAATATCCTCTGGAATCCTGGGGTTTGCAGTTTCGGGAGGGGCCAGCTGGCCCCTCCCGAAACTGCAAACCCCAGGATTCCAGAGGATGTTGAAAGTGGAATCATCGCGCTATAACAGGCTAGTGCGGAAAGCATTATAGTGCTGTTATTCCACTTTCAACATCCTATGAAATCTTGAGGTTTGTAGTTTAGGGAGGGGCATTCAGAATTCTCAGCCAGAGAGCTCTTGGCCTCAGTAAATTACAAACCCCAGGATTCCACAGGATGATCAAAGTGGAATAAGAGCGCTAGAACAGTGCAGTGCAGAAAGGCTCTAGGTTCAAAGTGCAAAAGTAATTTCCAGGCAAATAATTCAGCAGGAGGTCGAAGAGAAGAGTAGATGGAATTTTGGCCTTCCCAGAAGACTCAGGCAAAAGCAAACTGCTGCAGTGTCTCTGAGCTTGGGTGTTTTTCTACAGTAATAACTTTTTGCCCTGTTAACTACATTCTGATGGTGCTTGGTCACATGTGTCCTAGATTTCATCTGCGAGTTGAAGGATATGCAACAAAAATACCATTAATTTCATTGATCATTCATGTTATATAGTAAGACAAAGCAGTGTTCTTTCTTCAGATCTTTTTGTGTATTTCTTATTATTTAGGAACGACCCTAACTGACTAATGACCGTCACATTCAAGACTTTTGATTTCTACCTGTGTTTTCCATATACCATTTTTATAGGAGTGTTCTTAGAATACCACGGTCCAAAGACAGTACATGTGGTTGAGGATGTTCTTTATGAATTGGACTAGAGGAATAACATCTCATATTTGGTACCAGTACCCTCAAAAGGAATCATTTTGGGACAGGAAACAACAACATGACTGCTGGTTGTCTGACTCCCCTGCAACAGAAATGGCGAAACATCAACTATTTTGGATGGCAGCTCTCATCCCAATGCAATTTAAACAGTACAGGACACTTAAAAACCCAGCCTTTGCAATTTTTCATTCTTTACTTACTGATGGTAAGGAACAGATTATTCTCAGCTCTCTGGGAAGGGAGTTCCAGTGCCTAGCAGCACCCACTGACAAGGCCCTATCACATATCCCCACAAGAGCTAGTCCAAGATATTTCAAGAATAATATGCCCCTCCCCCCACACACACTTTCGTTCCATGTACAGGAATAGAATGGCTGGGTATTGAGAATGACAGAATCTTGCACCATCCCATTGCAATGGGATTGGAACCTGAATGCTCCCCACCCCACTGGTCAGCTGCCAGTGGATGAGTAACGCCTTTTTCCTTCAGCAGTACAGTGTGAATGGCGGATCCCTTTCCCTGCCTCTTCTTGAGCTGTACTGCTGAAGGAAGCGCTATCAAGCACTTCTGCCCTTCCTGGATGCCTGCAGCCAATGGGACTGTGGCGGGAAAGGGGGCCATTACCAGATTTTTCCTGCTAATGGTATACAGTGTGACAGCAGTGGATGAGGATGCCTCAGCAGCGGGACTGCAATGGCAACTGTTCCGGAGCAGCAGCAATGCATTGCCATGCCGTGATGGCGACGTGGTGCAGTAAGGACCTTAGAGCTGGAAGGAACCACAAGAGCCAGATAGTTCAAACCCTCACCGTGCAGGAATACGCAGCCAAAACACTCCTCAACGATGCCCATCCAACTTCTGTTTAAAGACCTCCAAAGACAGAGAATCCTCTGAGACCATTCCACTATCAAACAGTTTTTAGAGTAAATAAATTCTTCCTAATGTTTAGGTGGAATCTCTCTGCAGTGCTGACCATGGAAAAATACCCTCCACTGCACTTGGAGGAAGCAGGCAAAATAGGAGACAACTCCACATGGGATATAGTTCCCTTTTCCAAGCCCTTGTGCTACCTCCCAGCCTCTGCTGAGCTTCTCCCTGGTGGACCTTATGGTAGAGCCGGCCTTGAATGCATACCAGGCCATTTCCACACTAGCCTATTTTAGCATTATGATTCCACTTTCAACCTCCTATGGAATCCTGGGGTTTGCAGTTTCAGGAGGGGCCAGCCAGCCCTTCCCGAAGCTGCAAACCCCAGGATTCCATAGGATGTTGAAAGTGGAATCATAGTGCTATAACAGGCTAGTATGGAAATGGCCCCAGAAATTAATGGCAGTACCTTCAATAGATGGCATTGCTCATTGAACAGGGAAGCAGATGTCCGGGGAATGGCTGACTGAAGTACATATTGTGTTGTTAAAGACAAATGGCTGAGTAAAAATCCAGTGTCCTGATGTGCTTGGGGAAGCAGTGCGCTCTAACGTTTGTGACAAAGCTATTCTCTGCTTAATTGACAGTGATCTCTTTTGACTATAGCTCCATTTTACTAAGCTTTCAAGACTGACACTCTTGATATATGGTGGAAGGTCTGCTTTTAAAAGTAGAAATCATTGTACTTCAGTTTTAAGTATAAATGGTGGTCGTTTATACTATCATAATCATGCTGTAGACTCAGTGCCAAGAATAGCATTGTTCCACAAGGTGACACTGTCACAGGAGTAGGACATCAGGTTTCCAGAATAGCAGGGGCCATCAGAAAAAGCTTACAGAGTAATTCTACACAAGTCCACTCAGTAGTAGTAGTAAATCCCACAGGGTTCCATAGGGCTTACGTACCAGATAAATTACACAGCTGCTATCCTCATTGTCACATTACTCAGCATGCATACTCTTCAACTGTCCTGGTTTTGCAGGAACAGTCCCAATTAATTTGTTTGTCATCTCACTTTCTCAGCTGCTTTTAAAATGTCCCAGTTTCCTTCTCTTCCTTCCATTTCCCCCTTCATTCTCAGCTTACTTTATTGGCTGCAAACTTAGCTTTACAGTGGTGAAATTTCTTGCACAGAGTTGTAGCCAAGGAGCAGTTTCTTGCCGTGGCGGAGCTTTGAGTGTGGGGAGAGGGGGTGAGAGGAGGGCGGGGCTACAGCACGAGGGGCGTGGCCACTGTGCGGGGGACATGGCCGCTGTGCGTGGGGTCATGGCCAGGGCATGTGGGGCCATGGCTATGGGCCAGGATGCCCCCAAAACATTGCTGCCTGGGGCGAACCACCCTCCTACTCCCCCATCCCTATGCGACTGGTTTCTTGCCCATCCCAGTAGGCTCAGGCAAAGCAAACTGCTGCAGCCTCTCCTAGCTTATTTGTGCTTTCTCATTAATAACTTAATGACATCATTAATAACATCATGACCACACTCTGACATTGCTTGGCCACATATGTCCCAGGCCATTTCCACATGACACTCTTATAGCACTATGATTCCACCTTCAACCTCCTATGGAATCCTGGGGTTTGCAGTTCTGGGAGGGGCCGGCCGGAAGACTGTCGTGCGGAAATGTTCCCAGTTTTCATCTCTGAAGTGTCAGAGGGTATGTACGTGAATCAAAAGCAAAATCCAAATGTTTCAGATTTCATTCCAAGGGAAAGCACAAGCTGTTCATTAATGGCTTAAAGGGTTTTTGTTTAGGACCAGTTTAATTTGTTTTTCTTTTGTAAGCTATACCAAATAGAGGTTACCATGGAAAGGTGGGTATAGAGACCGATATTAACATTGTTGGTACAGGAAGATTTTTTTAGAAACTATTCTGTCACTTCACAGACTGGAAAGGAACAGGGCTAGACAAGCTTTGTCATTTCGTTGAAAAGTATCTGCTACTTTTAATTTCTATAAAATGTCAATAGACAGGTTTGATGGTTTTTCAGGAAGAGGTAATTTTCCAGTCAAATGCACATGCATTATTAACTTGTATAACTGTATGATGTTATTGAAGGGGGAAAATCTATATGGTGCTTAAAGTGACTGTATTGAATGAAAGCAGGAAAAGCCAATTCAGCACTCGTATAGCTGATCATAGAATGATTATGGCTAACAATATCAGTTTTGTTGTTAATTAGTTGCACTTGATAAGGCAGTGCTAAATGGCTTTATTGCATCAAAATAAGGGAAAATCAAAACCTCAATAAAGCTTTTTAGTGTGATAAATCTGGAAGAGGTTTGTTGTTGTTGCATTAAAGCCTAGAAATATTGCCAAAATATGTAGATGATTCTAGATCTTCTCTTTTGTTACAACAACGTCCTGTATTCTGGACCACAGTTTAAAGGAGGAGGGTGGTCCGCTTGATTTCTACTGTTTTTGAAAATCTATCTAAAGAACATGGTTGCTATTGTTAACTGCCATCAGGTCGATCTTGGCTTATGGTGATCCTATGGATCTCAAAGCCCTTCTATCATCAGCCACCTTGCCCAGGTCTTGCAGATTCAGGGATAGTCTTCCTGGGTTAAGCCAACAACAACAACAACAACAAGAACAACAATTTATTTATTTGTATCCCACCTCTCCACATGGATCAAGGGGGTGACCAACATAAAATACATTATACATTACAAATAGCATGTATTTCTATACCGCTTATCAGCTAAATGCTCTCTAAGCAGTTTACAATGTGTTTTTAGCTAATTACCGCCAACAAGCTGGGTACTCATTTTACCAACCTGCAGAAGGATGGAAGGCTGAGTCAACCTGAAGCCCGGCAGGATCGAACTCACAACGTTGTGGCTGCAGTATTGGCATTTAACCACTGCGCCTATCCCTCTGTAATGAGGCCTTCCTCTTTTCTTTTTCCCTTCTACCCCTCCAACCATTATTGTCTTTTCCAGTGAGTCATGTTTTTTCAAGATATGGCCAAAGTATGACAGCCTCAGTTTAGTCACCTTGGCTTCTAGGGAGAGTTCAGGCTTTATTTGTATTTTTTTTTTTTTGCACTCCATAGAACTCTTCAGTAGCATGAGATTTCAAATGAGTTAATTTTCTTCCTATCAGCTTTCTTTACTGTGCCCAACTTTCACAGCCAGACATAAAAAATTGGAAATACAGTGGCACGGACAATTCTAAGCATTCTCTCCAACAACGTCCAAATGAAAACCGGGACATCTATGGCCTTGCAATATCAGAGAATGGCCAAGGAGGCAAATGTTAATAATAAGGAAGAGCACACAAGCTAGGAGAGGCTGCAGAAATTTGCTTTTACTGGAGTTTTAGACTCTACAGTGAAGGGCAAGACTGCACCCCTTCCTCTTCTCTCCTCCTTCCTAAATATACACTCCTTTTGCACTTGGAATTCTGCTTGCAGCAAAGGAAGTGAGCTGAGGACAATGGTGGAAAGTGGGAAGAAAAGAGAGAAACCAGGACATTTTGAAAGCATCTGAAAAAGTGGGATAACACAGCATTGACACTGTCCCTGACAAATCAGGACAGTTAAATGATATGAAAGAAGGAGCTGGACAAGCATGGTTGGTGGCAACCAATCACATCTCAGGGAATGCTGAGAAGGAGGGCCTACATGGAAGAAAGGGTACAAAACTGAGGCTTGTAGAAGGCAGATAGGGGAAAGATGGTGTAGAGGCAGGGAAAATTTTTAATAGAGATAGGATAGTCAGCCAGGAAGAAGAACTGAATAATGGTCTGGGGAGCTGAGAATTATTAATTAGTTCAAGAGTTAATATTGCATCTAATTGTGTATTAATAAATGCCTACTATTTAAAACACAACTATCTCTGCTGTTAAATTTTGATCAAGAGTTTGGTCAGGCTTACCACAGTGAACGTACTGAAGAATCCATCTGCAGGTCCATACAGGGATCATCTCAAGGCCCAAGTATCTGATCCAGGAGAGAACTTGTGGGGCAAGGGGGCAAGGTGAATGACAGGATCCCAAGGGTTTGGAACTGTGAGGCCACTCTGGAGAGTGGGATCCATCCCATACAGCATGTTATACCAAGTAGTGACTGGTACCCCTTAGGACTAGTAGGGTAGCATGGCCAGAGGAAGCTGAAGTCAAATTCAACAGTCAAAGGAATCAACTCATTCTGATTTTGTCCCTTTCTTCCTCCTCCCTTGATATGAGGTTGCATTCGTTAACTTTTTAACATGTGATTGAACTGATGAACAGTCCCTTATCTTGGTTCGCAACTCCACACTTTCACATTTGGTTGCAGGTCTGGGAGGAGGTGAGGCATCTTCCACCCTTTCTAATCCCATATTCCAGGTAAAGCACCATTAGTGGATGAGAAATGGTAGGCTTAAGGAGAGTGTGTGTAGCCAGCTGTGACCAACATAATCCTTAATGATGTCACCATGGGCATCCTTAAGTCTCAGGTTTTGGCTTGGAAACCTCAGGGACTGAGATGATGCTGAACTGGAAGCCCTACCTGTGAACATTTGTAAGGAAGGACTATTGCTGTTGCGTGCCTTCAAGTTGTTTCCAACTTATGGCAACCATAAGGCAAACCTATCACACAGTTTTCTTGGTAAGATTTATTCAGAGGGGTTTGCCATTGCCTTCCTCTGAAGCTGAGAAAGTATGACTTGTCTGAGGTCTCAAAGTAGATTTTCATGGCCAAGCAGGGATTCAAACTCTAATCTCTACAGTCATAGGCCATTTCCTCACTAAACTGTTATAGTGCTATTATTCCACTTGCAACATCCTATGGAATCCTGGGGTTTGCAGTTTCGAGAGATGCCAGGCCACCCCTCCCAAAACTGCAAAGCCCAGGATTCCATAGGATGTTGCAAGTGGAATAATAGAGCTATAACAGTCTAGTGTGGAAATGGCCATAGTCTAATGGACAAACCATTACACCATGCCAGTTCTCAAAGAACGACTTCCCTGATGTTAAGATCTACCAAAGGGAAAGGAGGAAGGGAACAAACTTTTCCAAACTCTACTCTTCCCTTTAAGAAACTATTTTATTCAGGTGTCAATTTAACCCACTGTTGCTTAGCTCCATACTGACTGACAGAAATTCTCCAGGATCTCAGCCAAGGATATTTTGCATCATGTCATTTTTGGTCTTTTTTTCCAAAAAAAAAAAAAGATGACAAGGATTGAACCCAGACCCTATCTGCATGCAAGGTGTTATACAGCACTACAAATTTTAAAAGAAGCTGAAAAGAATCTGTTCCCTCCCTGGAGAGCTTCTCAGAGTCTGTGTGGGGGTCTCATGGCACCATAGCCAGAGTATTAGTCCTCTTGAGATAATTTGTCTCTAGCTCAGCCTATCCATCATCATCATTAGAACTGGAGCAAATTTTCAAGTAGAAACTAGTGATTTTTGGTAGGCTGAAACACACATTGAAAACCTGTGAATATTCACCGTAATGGCTCCTTGATATCACTGTTTTCTCTAGACACCATAACTTCATTGATATCACTCACAATCTGTCCAGTGGTAAATCTTTTTCCTAGATGAGGAGCATTGCTGATGCCACACAGTGGCTTGCATGTAGTTTATTAGTCCCAAATACAGTAGATTCAATCAGTTCAATCAATTGACGGGTGGTGAATCAACACATAGGTACATTTTAGTGATTTTAATGGGCTTATTCAAAACTAAAGATAGGATTTAGGCCATTGTTGTATACCTTCATGCCATTTCTGAGTTACGATGGCCCTACAGTGAACCTGTCACTGGGTTTTCTTGGCAAGATTTGTCCAGGGAAGGTTTACCATTGCCTTCTTCTGAGACTGAGAGAGTATGACTTCCTCAAGGTCGGCCAGTAGGTTTCTATGGTGGAGCAGGGATTGAACCTGTTTCCCAGAGTCCTAGTCCAAAACTCAAACCACTACTCTCTTCCTTATTCCAGTCAAGACTAATGATTAGATTTAGGCCAGTGAGTGAGCTGAAATAGAATTTGTTGATGCCACTGTGCTCCTGTTTTGGGCAAATGAAGGTACCTGAGTAGAGGGTAAGTAAGGCTAATATAAATCAACAGATGATTGTTATTGCAAGGACTTCCAAAACAGGTCAAATGAAAATAACCAAGGCTGCACCCAGACTGATTTTAAAAAGATTATAAAATTCCGGATTTTGTTCCTGTTCTTCTAAATGAGAGCAACTGAAGGCAGTAGAAATAAACAGTCATTTTGACATGGAATAGCAAAACCATCCAAAACTCAGAAACATTTCTATACAATGCATAAATGTTTCTGAAAAATGTATTTGGAGTTTGGGTTCAGTCCTCATAATAATTATACTTGTAGCTTTGGGGAGTCATAAGAATGGTTGGAAGAGAGGGATTTTTTTTTTTTCATTTTCAATTTCCAAAAGAAAATAGAATCATATTCTGATTTAGGTTCTTATGATCTGTTGCCCCCCTGCTGTTTCATTGCTGTGTAAGATGATGGAAAGGGATGATTTATTGTTGGCTGTCATTCTTTCTGGAGAAGAACAATCTTCTTCCTCCATATTAAAGTGGCTTTCAGGCAAATCGATCAACCATAGATCACACCATAAGACTGTCTGCTGATGTTAATAAAGCATTCTGTAATAAGGAGGTTTTATGTGTTGTATTTATAGACATTGAAAAACTCTAATATACCTTAGTTTTAACTGATAGGCACTGAAAATCAAGCCTGAAGTAGTTAGGTCACTGTGGTTTGAAATTTTACAGCGATGAGAGTATAATGCTTTTGTTAGGAAGAAGGATGTATAGAAAGCTAACAAATGGTAAAATAATACTGAATATTCAGTAGCTATAGAAATCAAAAGATCATTGCCCTAATTTGGAGCTTTTTCATCTGCTGGCACCTCCAATAATTGTAATGGAGCTGGCATCCGTAAGCAAACTAAATCCCCATTGAAATGAATGGAGATGCTTGTATAAGCAAGAGAGTTCCAATCCCAACCTTAAAGTTCCTCTCTCTGCATGTGTGCCTTTGAGTCCTGACAACTTATGGTGTCGCCATGAATTTTGCAGAAAAATCTCTGCAATGGGAATAAAAAGTTGCATCTATTACTGGAATTTCTGGAAGGTTAAATGGAACCGGAAGAATGTTGGATGAATAGTTTAAAAAATATGTATAGCTATGCTGTAGGCTCTATTTCAGTTGAAATAACTGGCAAAACCACCTCTTGGTATCCCTTGCCTAAGAAAATCCTATGAAATTCATGGGGTCACCGTAAGTCAACAGGCAACTTGAAGACACACATATACATGTAAATACAACTGAGCCAGTGTGGTGTACTAGTTGGAGGACTCTGGAGAGATCTAATCCTCATTTACCCATGGAAACATACATGAAGGAAGTGAGCAAGCTGAAAGCGTTTCAAGTACTTTCCCCATAAATGGTATTATTTAGTACAATTTATCCAGTTTTAGAAATTTCTCCACACACTGTGCAACTCTCTACTGGTTTCCCCACTTACTCAAGATTAGCAGACACCAGCCATTTCCACACTGGACTGTTATAGTGCTATTATTAGGCCCCTCCCTAAACTGCAAACCCCAGGATTCCAGAGGACGTTGAAAGTGGAATAATAGCACTATAACAGTTCAGTGCAGAAATGGCCACCAAATGCTTTGTGTATTACTAGTCATGAAGCAGAGAGCCAGCATGGTATTGTGGTTTGAGTGCCAGACGACAACTCTGGAGAACAAGGTTTAAATCCCCGCTCAGCCAGGGAAAATCACTCGGTTACCTTAGGCAAGTCACACTCTCTCAGCCGGAGAGGAAGGGGACCCCCTCCTCGAACAAATCTTGCCAAGAAAACCCTATGATAGGTTCACCTTGAGTCACAATTGACTTGAAGACGCACAACAGCTGCCATCAGTTGTTGTATATACATGGATGAACTAGTGTGTGTTGTATGGACAGATGTGTGTTTCTCCTGCATTCTGAAAAATTCAGTTACACTTATGTGTACATTTCTGTTAAGTAATCTAGCAGCCTGGCTGCCTTATCAGTTACAGTGCTGAATTATTTGACATTGTGATGGTACTGAATTAGATTGCTAAAGTGCAACCTTTACAATATGTCATTTTTCCAGATCTTTTAAGTGCCATTGATATCATCCTGGAAATTTCAATCACCAGAAAGGGCCTGGCTTTCGAAATTATTGATGTCCCTAATATGGTAATATGTCACAGCAACAATGACATTTTTGTATAGATCTCAGCTTGTGCGGGTATTAAAGGAAATGAAATGGGAGATAAAGCAGTCAAGAAGTCTTCCGAAAATAATTCAAAAGATCTAAATACTTCAAAGATTAGAACATACACACACAATTCAGTCAAGAAACAACACACAGTGCTCCTAAGTGAAGTAAAATATGTGAAGGTTAAAAAGGGTAAAGAGATTTGCATTGCAGTTCTACGTGACTTTTAAGATTTACTGTTCAGTTCTATCCTATATCTTTCTACTCAGAAGTAAACCTCACGGAGGTCAATGGAGCTTACTTCCAAGGCGTTCAGCTTGCTTACTTCCTTCATGTATGTTTCCATGGCTGAGGATTAGACTCTCACCAGAATCACAGTCCAACACTCAAACCACACTGGCTCAGTTGTAGCTGTGTGTATGTGTGTGTCTCCAAGTTGCCGGTTGACATATGGTGGCCCCACGAATTTCATAGGATTTTCTTATCCAAGGAATACTAAAAGGTGGTTTGCCAGTTCTTTCATCTGAAATCGCCTTGCCACAGCTTTTGATATTAATGCAGGGTCAAACAACTCTTGTGTATTGGAGACTTGGTAACTGCAACACCACAAGCAGCTGCTTGAGAACAAAGGCTCCTCAAACAGCAATGTTTTCTTTGTTGTCAGCTGATTATAAACTGCTAAATTAGGCTGGACATACGCCCCGGTACAGCCAGTTTGGAGAAGCTTGGAGGGGTCCTGATCCAGTACGGAGCAATGATGAGGAAAGGACTGGGAGATTGAGAGCAATCTACTGCTGGGAAACAACATTAGACTGCTGATCTGTACTAGCGCTTCCACCACCTCATCAATGAAAGAAATGTGAGTAACCTGGGTTTATACATGCATTTTATGTTTTTAATTTAAAATTAAGATCCACCATATAAAACTTAAATAAAAGAAACTGTGCAATATTCCTGACGATAGCTTTGTGACATATTCTGAAAATAAAAAGCATAAGAAAAAAGGAAACATCTGAGACAGTAGATGATGATGATCTGAGACAGGTGATTTGCTAATATACTCAAAAGGAAGGACAGTGAATAACTAATCAAGGATTATCTAAATCACTTAAAAACTATACTTCCTAGAATGAAGTAATAAAGGAAGGAAAACCTGTAAAAGATGACTTATAGCTTGTGGAGAAGATAGATATGACAAGAATGAGGTAAGACAGAGATGGAAAGATACGAAGCGATAAAGAAATATAGAAACTAGCAAGCTGTAATGTAGAAGACTGGAAAATAAACTTTCCTTGAGTTCAGATTCTTGACACACAAACCTTTGACTCATTAAATTAACTATTACGTTTGGAAATATTAATGCCTTAGTCTTAACACCTGTAAGCTGAAAAAGGAATGAAACAGAGACTGGAACAATAACAGAATTCATGGTTCGTGAGATTAGGGACTTAGCACTGTGAAACTATAAAATTATAAAAGACAAAGGAAGGAAGAAAAAAATGTGATAAGATGAAGAGGAAGAATGTGTATTGGGGTCAGACAGCACAGACAGACTGAGAAATCTTGAAGAAGAACAGTTACCAGGCCAAGAAGAGGAGAAAGAAGTCTTTATCAGGCCAGAGTCTATTAGAAGAAATCTTGGAAGAACATACGCTGATCAAACACATTACCAAAACAGAGAATTAAAAAAATCTTAACATTAAGATAATTTCATGGAAAATAAGAGGTCTAAATTCAATTCATAAAAGGCAAATGTTTCACTATTTGGAAAAAAGTAAAGCACATATAATTTATCTACAGGAGACACATATATGATAAAGGGATGTAAGATCTCTCATTAATTTCAAAAAAGGAGAATGATTTGCATCAACACATGAGAAGACAAAAAGAGGAATTGCAATTTATACTTCAATTAAAATTCCAACTAAGGAAGAATTCAAAAATGAAGAAGGGAGTGCAACTAGATCAGACATTTCGACCGTTGGACTGAATATTTTGCTGACAGGTATGTATGCACTCTGAAAATAAAGAATCCTTTTTAAGAAAACTGCAAGAAAAAATCTAAAATATGAATATGATAACATAATATGATCAGAGATTGGAATGGGGTCTTAAATACTAATCTAAACAATAGTGATGAAAGAGCAAGGAAGGAAAAAAATCAAGGCAAACTCCCAAGAACATTTGCTGAATTGATTGAAAATTGCACTTTAATTGATCCAGAGAGAATAATACATGTAAGAGAGAAAGACTTCACTTTCTATTCTGAAAGTCACAAATCAGGTTCCAGGACTGATATGTTTCTAATCTCCAAACAATTGATTCATAAAATTACTAAGGCTGAAATACTAATGAAAATTATTTCAGATGACAATCCAATCTCACTAAAATTTAAGTCTTTAAACAAGGAATTCAACTGGCATCTCAATGAAAATGTATTAAAGGATGAAGAAATGTAATTATTTAAGAAATGTAATTATCATAAAGAAAAAATGTAATTATTTTTCCAAGAAAATATAAATGAAGGAATCAATATGAACATGACATGGGAGACAAGCAAAGCAGTTATGTGGGGATTCTTCATACAACAGCAGCATGAACAAAATAAAAAACAGAAAGAAAAAACACAAAAAATTGGATGAAATTTTTTAAAAAGAAGATAAAATAAAGATATAACAAAGAGGAATCCTAAGGGGAAAAAAGCAATTAAGGATTTTAAAGAAGCAAAGTTCTCTTATAATGGTGGAGGAAACAGGAAAAAAAAAATGAAATATGCAAGACAAAGACACTTTCAATATGCAGACAAATTAGGGAAATAGCCTGCATGTAAGTTAAGAAAGATGGGTAGAAACAAATTACAGAAATAAAAGAAAAATAGTACATTAGGAAAAATAAAAAAATATTTGAAGAATACTATACTAAGTTATTCAAAGAACAAGAAGATCCAGAGAATTTTAAATACAAGATGCTAAAATATTTAGAAAGACATTTTTCAAATAAAAGAACAAAGGAAATTACTAAATTATCTTATAAAAGAAATAACAGAAATGATAAGAAAAACCAAATAGAGTAAATCACCAGGCCCCCGTGGATTCACCGCTCTATATTACAAAAAGCTGCAAAAAGAATTAATCAATCCATTATAAGTCTCTATGAATGAATTGTCAAATAATGAAAGACCAGTAATATGAGGAAATTCCTTGGTTACATTAATTCCCAGAGGACAAAGATTTGAAAGAACCTAAAAAATAAAGGCCTGTATCATTATTGAATCTGGACTATAATATATTTATTTGAATTTTGATGAAGAGATTAAAGAAGGTCATATAAGAATGGATACATAAGGAGAGTGGTCTTTTACTAGAAGAAATATGAAATATAATGTGAGAACAGTATTAGATTGTATTGAATATTAAGAAGAGATCCTGGTAAAAAAAACTAGCAATGATCTTCTTGGTCTGCAAAAAGGCCTTCAAGAATGTTAATTAGCAATTCATGATGATACTAGCAGAAAGGTGAATTTAATTAAATAACTAAAGTATTATAATGACTTTAGTAAGACAAACGTGAAACCATTAAATATTGCCAAAAATAACACTAAGAGAACAACTATGCAGGAGCAAATATTCATTAAAGCTATAAGCCCAAACGAAAAGCAATAAAATGGAAGACAGGAGGAGGGGAGGGAGAGAAGAAATTATTTATGTATTTTATATTGGGAATATCTGTAAAATAAATATACATGTTGATTTATTTTTGGCTATGTTTAATTAATTAAAAAAACTGAAAAACACACAACTCTGGCGTATTGCAGATCAACCCAAAATTCAATCTCAGAAGGAGAAAATCCATTACTACTCATCATAGAATTTGCCAGCGTAATGAAGGACACATATGACTTTACTGCCATGAAATGTTTGATGTCATATTTACTGTTCATAGTTAACAATACAAGGCATAAACATTTGAAAAATGTTTACAGCAAATTCAGATATTAAGGACACAGTAATTTTACATTCAGTACTTCTGAAAACTGCAAAGGTTAATAAGTGCATTCTTCTTAAAAAAAAAAAATCTACAACATCCAAAACCAGGCCACTTTCTAGATGGCAGAGAGAGAACAATCAAAGTGGATCAGGTGCAGAACTGAACTGGAGTCATTCTCTTTGGCATCCTTTCATTTTGGCAGATAATTTTTGCCATTAAAATGCAAGCTCCAGATAGTTTAAAAGAACAGTTCTTAAAAAGAATTCTTCTTGTTCCTCAGAATATCTCAAGTGTCTGTGGCAAAAATATTTCTTTCCATAAGGCCTGGGTGCAAATACTCAACCTCCTTGAAAAGGCAGCTTTAACTCAGCAGGCCTCACATTACTGTTGTAAATATGAAGGACAGGTTTGATACTGAGTGATGGGAGGGCTGGCCAGAAGCAGATGCGAATCAACACAATACAGAGGTTTAAACAAAAAGCCAGCAGCAAAGGATAGCTCAGAAAGATAGGGAAACACAGGCTGCTGATCTCCTCCAAACAGGCACCTCAGAGGCCAACACAAAACCCAAAAACAAAAAACAAAAAAGGCAGAAAACACAACACAATGCACAAAGTATCTTAGTACAGGCTGGTCTTCTTCATGATCCGCAAAAACTCCTGCTCATTGACTTCCCCATCTCCATCTCGATCAGCTTCGTCAATCATTTCCTGCACAATAAAAAGGAACCAAAGTCAAAGCCCCAGGAGCTAAAGGAGTGGTTCCATAAGCAAAGGAAAATTCATGCATTTTTTGGAAAGAAGTCTGTCAAAAGCAGAGCTTAGAAACTTTACTTTTTGGACTTCAACTCCCAGAAGACCCCACCCAAAACAGCTAACTTTTCCAGGCTCTGCACCAAGTGTACATGTCAGTCTCTGAGATCCACTTTGCCCTCAGTGCTCATTCATTAGTATGGTGGCAGAATTTCATCTGTCATACTTTTGGAGCTCTTTACGAGTAGTGTAGGATCTGGAATAATCTTCTACTGACAAACTGCCTTATGTTAATAAGTCATATCATCCCAATCATTTAAAATAAACTACACTGCACCAATCAAGCTCTTTGCAGAATGTTACAGCTCCACTCATTCCATGTCAGAACACATCCTTTTAGGCAAGAAATCTCTGGCTCTCCAGATGTTTTGGACTTTTGGAATGCCCTGCCAACCAAGCTGACAGTAAGGAACTTTTGAGAGATGCAGCCCAAAATATCTGGAAAGTTAAAAGTTCCTCGCCTTTGAATTTATTTCTCCTGTATTCTGTTTTGTTCACAAGTTACCAGTCCCTAACAATGGCTTTCATCTTTTGCATAATATCTCTGGCTTCTATTATTTTAACAGCACCCTGACAAATAAAAATTAAAGAGGTTAATTTTTTTCCTGACACTATGCTACTTCTGGCAGAAGCAGCAACAGTTTAATTTCTATTTTGGCACTTGTTCATGGAACAAACAAAAGCCGGTATTATTTTACTGATGTGGGGCCCATGTTGTACAAAGAGTAATATATTTATCAGGTTCTCCTTTCAAGGTGGGAATGAGGGAATACGTAAGTCCCAAATCGATCAGCTCAATATGTCCAAATGGGAATTTGAAACTGTGTCTCCCCACTCATATCATTACTCCACACTTAGTATTCAAAACAGACCTCTCCTGCCCCACCCTATGTTTCTTTGAGTAGAAAACAAGCTGACTATTCCAGTAACAGATGTCCATCACGATAGAATCAGCTTGCCAAAGGGAAATTTAACTGGACAGATTGGGCTCAAAATAGCCCCCCAAACAGTCAAAGAACTAACAATAAGAGCAGTCCACCACTTGCTAATACAGTCATCCCTCCACATTCCTTAGGGTTAGAGCAGGGCTTTCCAAATGGTGTGTCGCGACACGTTAGTATGTTACCTGAAGTGTACAGGTGTGTCGCCTACAACCTTAGAAATGTATGTTATTATTTATAAATCATATTTTAAAAATATATGAAAGGTTTTCAAAAGATACGTTGTGTCCCCATACATTTTGTTATTACAATTTATGTATGTGTCTGTATCTCTTATAAGGGGTTACTTTAACTTCCAGTTTGCTAGTAAAACTGAAATTACTGTGTCGCAAAATGATGCATGTCTAAAAGTGTGTCACCAACATGAAAAGTTTGGAAAGCTCTGGGGCAGAGGCACAGGACCCCTGTAAAAGTGGAAAAAACATGAATAACTCTAGGCCTTCCCAAATCATATTTAACACACACAAAAAAGTATGATCACCATATTCAACCCACTGTGGATTCCTCCGAAGCATCAGGGTTCCTTCACAAGGCAGGAGTGACTGGCTGATGAGGCTTACTGCCACCTCCTCTGCTGCCCCACACCATTTTTAATAGGGACTTACAAGCCTCATTCGCAGTTTCTCAGTCTCGTGAGGCTTGCAGTTCCTATTAAAAATGGCCTAGGGAGGAAGCAGAGGTGACAGCAAATAATCCGTGAATAATCAAATCTGCAAAAGTGAAAACTGCAACTGTGGAGGGCTGACTGTATTAAGAATATAAAAGTAGCCATGCTACTGCTATGTGAACAGGTACATTTCCCAAACCTGCAACTCCTCGTCTGTAAGAGTCTCTCCCAGTTCTTTGGCCACACGCTTGAGGTTTTTGAAAGAGATTTTGCCAGTCTCATCATCATCAAACAGTTTGAAGGCTTTAAGAATCTCTTCCTTTGAATCTTTCTCAGCCTTTGCAAGAAAGAAAGAGGATAAAATTGTCACAGACAAGTCAAGCACTGACAGAAGCTGAAATGAGATCTTGTGGTTTTTTTTACTACCAATGTAGGAAACAGAAATTTAATTCTTTATCAGAGTATGTGGAAAGTTCCTGTTTCATGAACTTTAAAAGAGAGATACAATATTTTAAGCCAAGTTTTTCCTTGATTTACAGGATACAGTTAAGTGGTATCTGTAAGAAGGTGTTTACAGTCAATCTGTAGACTCCCTCACAAGTAATTAAAAGCCAGATTTACAACAGAACATAGCCCTCTATGAGCTTACGTCTTCTACACATTTAATGTGAATATTATAATAAGGAAATCTAGGCCTCTTTTTTTACAAAAGGCCAAGACTCTGTGGCAGCTGTGACAGACTTACCATTTTCTGGGTCATCACACTTAAGAAATCACTGTAGGTAATCTTTCCAGTTCCTTCTTTATCAATGTCTAAGATCATTTTCTTGATCTCATCTTTCTTTGGCTCAAACCCAAGTGCTCTCATGGCAACCTGTATACAACAAAAGCAGGCTGACATCTCAGCAGTAAAACTAATGTTAAACATCAGGCATACAGTAACAGAAGCAAAAGTAATGAACTTGAGAGAAGTAGTGAGTTAGCATTTTCATAGGCAGACTTCGAAATGTGTGAGGGTCAGAAAAATAGACAAGGTGAGAAAAGTACAACAGTTTCATTGGTATACATGGAACAGACCTTCTAGAACTACAGCAAGCTCCATCCATAGCATGGTTGGTAGCCAATATTTATGGCGAAAGAACATGAGAAAGGGTGCATAAATTTCCAACTGTTCTTCTGACTCTATATTGCTAATAAAAATTACTTTTCCATGAGACTGAAGACAATAATGATCAGCTAGTGACCTTGGATAACAGGAACAAAACACAAGATTCCAGATTCATAATCTGGCAGATAGAGTCCTTATTTCTCATGTTCATTTAGAAAGCCTAGACTCAGTTCTGCATGAGAAAGGTAACAAATCAACTACTGCTTGAAATAAATAAAATAAAAGCTGCAAAACATACCCTATTAGCCCTACCTTTATTCTGGCAGAAAAATCCTTCTATACCAGGGTGGACATGCTCTGGAGCTAAGATGGCCAAACCACCTTCAGGCTCCATCACAGCTTGAAAAGGCCACAACACACAGTCATGGTTGCCACTATGAGTGGAGATGACTGCACATGACTCCCGGTTGCTTTGGGGAGGGGGTCTGAGGTCTATTTTTCTACTGCTTTAGGGCAGAGGAGTGAATAAAATACCTTCAATTCAACACACATACATACATACATATATATATATAGTGTGTGAATCTATATACTTCTGTAATTATTTATTATTTCAAGTTGATTTTATTGTAAGCCACTCTGAGATCTCTGGATAACGGGTGGGATATATAAAACTATCTATCTATCTATCTATCTATCTATCTATCTATCTATCTAACTTTTTAGGCACAGGAGGACCCACTTCTCTGCTGTGGGTTCTAGAAAAATACCTGGGAAAAAGCCAGTGGGAAAATCTGACTTAAGATTTAGATTTCATATCAGACCCTTGAAAGAGTTGGGGTCTCAACAAGATTCAACCATTTTTTTAGCTTTCTTCCAGGGGACAGCACAATTATTGGACAAAAATTGCTGAGTATGTAGGGGCTTTGGAAAGGACTCTTTTTCATAAACCTTCCCTCCACCTTGTCCTAGTAAAGAGCAAATAAATCAGTTTCTCTTAATGAAGCCAGCAGGTAAGTATACCACTTCTGCTCCCACTGTACCCCTTACTAGCTACAGTAGAACCTTGTTGAGATATTTAGGGTCAGGTAAGAAGTGCAGGAATCAGCTGGAGAATGCAACTGTATATCTGCCTAGCAATACAAACTTCCCCTTGATCTAACTCATCACCATCCCAGAGTAGAAGGAGGCTTAATAGGACTTTCCTTTCCTTTTGTGTCTGAAAAAAATGGCAATTCTCTTATTGAGTAGTTAGAGTAGCCTTTTCACTAAAGTTATCATCCTCCTCAACGCCATCACCTCTTGAACTACATTCTGCCGTATCTATTAGTACAATTCCTGGTGTAAGTCAGCCCCACCAGAGGGCTGAGGAATGGGGGATAATTACAGACAGGTTCACTTACAAACACAGAAATTATAACTGGGGAGTTAGTCTCCCATCTGGGAAGAGTAGTTTGGTCACTCAATGAAGCTTCATTTCCACCACATGGACCTTCAGAAGTCATTGTGTGACCATCTGAATTACTGAGGTTCTGGGAAAGAAGATACCACCTGTGGAGTTAAGGTTTGCTCCCCTGGTTCTGAACAAGGTGAATGCTTCCCAGATGCACCCTCCCACTCAAAACAGTCTCTTAAGTATTTGAGAGGTAAGGCTGGACTGTCCTCTTTCATGACTTGATACATCTTAAGACTGGTTTCTTTCACATGGACAGCATAAATAAATAAATAAATAAAATATGAAAGGCTGAAGAGATCTACAGATCAGCAAAAGACACAAAGGAAAGTGTGACCCTCTTTTCTGGTGTGGGCAGGACCCCTTTCCCCACTATGCAAGAAAAATGGGCTTACCAGCTGCAACCAAAACTGAAAACCCACTGAAGCAGCAGATGGGTGGGAAACAGAAGGGGGAGTGGGGAAGAGAAATGAAGAAAACTTTCCACTTAATTATCCAAATCCCCAGCAGTGTGTGAATAATAAGCACACTGGAGAAGTACACCTCATTCTAAACAATAATATACAAAATTAAGTAGTAAAATTAATTGAAAAAATATGAAAAGAACTGAAGATGGTTAGTCTTCACCCATCCCCACCACACAGAAAGACTCCCATCAATTTCTATACAGGCCAGTTGGGGCACTCACCTTTAGGTCTAATGGGGCTGACATTCTGAAAAGGCCATGACTGCATTTAACAAATGAACAATTTTCCCAAATTCTGCTATAGACTGTTTCCTCTACTGCTTCAAAAGTTAGTTTCTTTGACTACAACTCCCAGAAACTACCAATTAGCCTGTAGTTATGATAGCTGGGGGATTCTGAGAGATTTAGTCCATAAAACAATTTTCTCAAGCACAATCTGGAGGTCTCATTTTAGCTTTTACAGTGGCAAGTGTTCAAGAACTTCCAATGCAATTTAGACATCTCAATTCAAAAGTAAACCCCACTGACTTCAATGGGACTTACTCCCAGGTAAGGGTATAAGTCCTGCAGCTTGCCTTCAGCTCTTTCACATCGATGTTCCCAGTCCCATCAGTATCAAACAGATCAAAGGCCTCTCGGATCTCCTGTTTCTGCTCTTCAGTGAGTTCAGTTTTGGGAGCTGCCTTCTTTCTCTGAGCTGCAGCCCCCAATGTTGGCTTTTTGTAGCTGGTGGCCTTAAAACATCAAAGACAGGGGAAAAAAATAATGTTAAAAGACAGTCTTCCTGCGCCTTTTCTTCCTGATCATTCAGAAGATGTTGGTCTTAGTTTTCAAATTTTCCCCCTCACTGATGCCTTGGGGGGAAATAAGGGAAGGGGGAAGGTAATTGTTTGTGAAAATTAAGTTCTATACAGATGCATAGAACTTGTTTGCATGGGCAACCAGACAGATTAAACAATCACAGCCTACTTATAAAAAACATGGCTCATATATAAGAATGCTATAGCCAAGATAGTGATGCTCACTCACCAGAAGACCCAAACATTTTGTGCTAAACCTATGAGGCATCAATGCAGATTAAGCATCTCAACCTGTGGGTGCTGCAAATGTCACAGCCAGGAGCCTAATTATGTGAGATTTCTAGAAAATGTTGTATTAGAACCTTCTTGCCCATTTTATCCTAAAATCAAAAACTTTCTGATTTAGCACATTATTTTTTTTACCCTCTAAACAAATAAATCTGTATGCTCCATGTGTGAGATAAGATTAAAAAGTGTTAATTTAATAGTCTTGCCAAGTACAGTCACATGTTTAAAAAGGGCAATTATGATTTTAAAACTATTTCCATGTACTATATTCTTCCATCTAGCTTACTAATTTTATGGAAGCATACATATGTAGAAATTTGTTTTTAAAAAAGCTCCATAAATTATGTCTTTCCAGCACAGAAATATGCATATAGATACTTTTCAGTTATAGAACATGTTTGCATGCCAATATCTTTACCTAGAATGGAAAAGGATCTTTCCAGCTTTGCTTTTCATGGGAGAAATTTTTAAACAGGTATCAGGTAGCATTTCAAGAACAATGTTTCATGGAGAAGGGGCAGCAAACTCTGGTATCTGCATAAACTATAACCCTTTGGGGTCTCTAAAGGTATAGCATCTCTGATGCAGACAACTATTACAAAACATGGTGCAGTCTTTCAAGTTACTGGATATTGTTCAGCAGTAACAATGGGACTTCTGTACAAAAAGCTCTGAAGCTATCTTAGTATCCTGTTTCTGATGGAGAACCTTGTTGGAGAAAGATTATGTCTAGAAGTTATCCATGCTTTGATTTGTACCACCATTACATTAAACTAGAATTTGGGAAAGTTACTACAGCCATTAGAATCCTCTTGCCACCTCAGCCCTGCCACTGTTTGGGCTGGCTTTGAGATTCTAGGAATTATAGTTGAAAGAAAGCATCTGTGTTAAAGTCCATTGAACATGCAAACAACTTCACATCTGCTTCACCATCCTGGCTCTTGATTAAGGAACAAAGAATAATAATTATAATTGTTTAATGATCATACATTTATCTTGAGAATGTGCCTGACTGTTAAACCATTTAATAATCAATACAGATACTTACTAATACCACTTATTACTACTTATTAAACAATGTGAAGTTGGTTTTAAAAAGTTGTAAGTGGCTTAACAGTGTAATCTTACACACTTTAATTCAAAAATTAAGTCTGAGTGCAGTGATGCTTATCACTGGGAATATGTGGTTTGGCTTGCAGTACATACTGTATATTGCTGTTCCTCCTAAAAATTAACTTTTATATTTTTCTGTAAGAGTTTGATGGAGTGGGGTGGGGGCAGGTTCCCCCAGCTCCCCGCATGTCAATAAATCTAGTTTGCAACAAAGTGATCAACTTGTGTCTTGCCTGTAACACTTCAGAGCGTATGTGTTCAGAGCTGAATGGTATTCAACAGCAAAATATGCTGTCCAAATTCAGAAAACTACTGAAGACCTACTCAGTCTATTTTTGTGATGTATTAACTATATTTGTATTTTAAATGGTTTCATGTGTTTTTAGCGCATTTTAACCACAATGTGTTTTTCGTTGTGTTTTAATTTATGTTGTCCATGCCTTGAGCCTTGCAGAGAAATGGGTAACAAATAAAAAAAATATTATTATTATTATATTATTATTATTTCCACAACAAAAACAATGAAAAACAATTCCCTGCATGCAGAAAGTGGACATAGTAGAGAGAAGAGCTCCAGACAGCCTTCTCACTGGCATGCTTCTTTCCTACAGGCTACCATGCTGATGGTGATGATGATGATAAGGACTCCCTGTCCATTTAACTCCCTGGAGTCACTTTAGAGAGAATGGGAAGGAAACCAAGAGGTGATTACGGCCTTCGATCTGACATATGCCAACGAAGGCCATTTCCACACTGGGATGTTATGGGCCATTTCCGCACTACAGTGTTAAACTGCTGCTATTCCACTTTCAACACCCTGTGGAATTGTGGGGTTTGTAGTTTACTGAGACCAAAGAGCTCTTTGGCTGAGAATTCGAAGTGCCCTTCCCCAAACTACAAACCCCAGAATTCCATAGGAGGTTAAAAGTGGAATAGCAGCACTTTAACACTGTAGTGCGGAAATGGGAGATAGTGCTATTATTCCGCTTTCAACATCCTCTGGAATCCTGGGGTTTGCAGTTCAGGGAGAGGCCTCAAAGGCCAGGATTTCATAGGCTGTTGAAAGTGGAATCATAGCACTATAACAGGCTAGTGCGGAAATGGCCGGAGTTTCATCCTACACGAGCCTCAGGCCATTTCCGCACTAGCCTGTTATAGCGCGATGATTCCACTTTCAACATCCTCTGGAATCCGGCCGGCCCCTCCCGGAACTGCAAACCCCAGGATTCCAGAGGATGTTGAAAGTGGAATCATCGCGCTATAACAGGCTAGTGCGGAAATGGCCTCAGAGCAACCACGCAACCCCCGCCCCCACGGCCATGCAACCCCAGAGGCGTAGGAAAGGAAGAGACGACCCCGCCCTCCTCACAGCCCGGCGACCACTTATCCGCCTCCCCTGCGCGAAACACGAAGGCCCTTTTCGCTTTCTCCTCAAGATGGACGGTTCATTTGCCCCCCCCCCAAAATAACGCCCAAGCCGTCTTGTTTAGTCCGCGCAGGCGTCGTTTCCCTCAGGGAAGGAGCCCCTTGAGGCGCGAGGTTCTCCCGAGCCCTTCCCCTCCTCCTCCTCCTCCTCCCCTCCCCGGTCGCAACCTCACTAACCATCCCAAACCAAGTCGGCGGGAAGCTAATGCAGGGAGGTAAAAAGGAACCCCAGAGAGCCTCAAGCTCAACCGTCACCACAGCAGCGACGCCGCTCAACACGGCGCCTTCCCATTGGCTCTCCTCCCCCCGCGCCCCTCCTATAAGCAACCGCTCTGCCGATTGGCCGCCGAGCCGGACGCGCGAGAGTCGCATTCGACGCCTATTGGATGGAAGTAGCCGGCAAAAAAAAAATCCTGGACCTCAATCGGATTGGATGGGAAGGCGAGGCGGGAAGGGCCAATGAGGGAGCGCTCCGACCCTCGGCCGATTGTCAGCATAGGGGCGTGTGGCGGGCAGAGGCCGGGGAGGGGGCGGAGCCTTAAGGAATTCCAGGCGGTGATTGGAGGAGCCGGGAGGGGACGCCGCAGCACCGCCAGTAAGAGCGAGCTTTTGATACTGTCGGGAGCTCCGGAGGCATCTTGGAGGAGAGTCGGCGATAAGAGCAGATCCCGGCTTTTTAGGTAAAAGTCTCGGGAAGGTGGGAGCTGTGGGGGCGGAATAAGGAAGGGCAGCGCTTCGGCTGGGACCGTTGCGCGGCAGCCAAACTTTGGCCGCTTCCACACTACACTGTTATAGCGCTATTATTCCGCTTTAGCACCCTGTGGGATTCTGGGGCTCTCTGGCTGAGGCTTCGAAATGGCCCCCCTTAAATGGCAAACCCCGGGATTCCAGAGGAGGTTGAAAGTGGAATGATCGCACTATGGCCATTTCCGCACTAGACTCTTATAGCGCGACGATTCCACTTCCGACCTCCTCTGGAATCCTGGGGTTTGCAGTTTCGGGAGGGGCCAGTTGGAAGGTATTAATGTATTAAAATTAAAAAAACACACCCAAGAGGGGCCACTTGGCCCCTCCCGAAACTGCAAACCCCAGGATTCCATAGGAGGTCGGAAGTGGAATCATCGCGCTATAACAGCCTAGTGCGGAAATGGACTCAGACTCTTGCAGTCTCAGATACAGAGGAGAGAGGAGGGGAAAGGAAAGCAGCCTTGTTCAGAAACTTTTTCTGTGTGTAGGTCTTCAGGGCGCCCACCGACTTAAGGAGACCTCATGAATTTAATGGGGTTTTCATAGGCAAGAAATACTTAGATGTGGTTTTGCCAGTTTCTTTCTCTGAAATACACCTACAGGACCTGCTGGTCATGGGTGGTCTCCCATCTGAGTACTCACCCGGCCTGGCCCTGCTTAGCTTCCACGATCAGGCAGGATCTGGTGCCTTTATGGTGTTTAGACCCCTAGTGAGAACTGTCTAGCACCCATATATTTTACTGGGCACCAAAAGGCCGTCCTGTTTCACCCTCCACAACTCTTGCTGTTGAAGTGGATTTGCTACTGATGTGTCCCTTCAAGGTGTTTCCACCTTACAACGACCCTAAGGGGACCCTATCACAGGGTGTTCTTGGCAAGGTTTTTTTTTGGGGGGGGGCTTTTGCTTTCCTCTGAGGCTGAGAGTGTGTGACTTGCCCAAGGTCACCCAGAAGGCTGCCCTGGCTGAGCTGTGGCCATTTCCACACTAGTCTGTTATAGCGCGATGATTCCACTTTCAACCTCCTCTGGAATCCTGGGGTTTGCAGTTTCGGGAGGGGCCGGCCGGCCCCTCCCGAAACTGCAAACCCCAGGATTCCAGAGGAGGTTGAAAGTGGAATCATCGCGCTATAACAGCCTAGTGCAGAAATGGCCTTAGATTTGAAGCCTGGTCTCCAGAGTCACAGTCCAGCACTCAAACTCCTACACCATGCTGGGTCTCTGCTTTACTATTAGTAATACACAAAGTGTTGTTGCTCTTTGTTAATCTTGAGAAAAGGGGAACAGACATAGTGTTTCACAGTGTGTGGAGAGGGTGGACTTCTGAAAATTGATTAATTATAGTAATTAATACTATTTGTGGGGGAGGGAGTTGGAAGGCTTTCAGCTTCCTCATTTCTTTCATGTATATGTTTAAACCTAGCAGAGAAGGAGTCGAATTTTTGATATCTCCCTAAGGAGCTTTTGCTACACGGTCATCAGGATTAGTGCACCATGTCCACCAGACTGAGACTGGTAAGTTGGTTTATTTATCCATAGCATCTCTTGAACATGTACCTGCCCCTGCCTTCAACTATGTTTGTTTCAATGTAAGGTCCTACACTTAGGCAGAAATAATGGAATACAGAAATATAGGATGGGGGACACGTAGCTGGATAGCAGTACGTGTGAAAGGGATCTAGGAGTCTTCATAGACCACAAGCTGAACATGAGTCAGCAGTGTGATGCGGCAGCCAAGAAAGCCAATACAATTCTCGGCTGCATCAATAGGAGTATGGTGTCTAGATTGAGAGAGGTACTGGTACCGCTCTACTCTGCTTTGGTTAGACCCCATCTTGAATACTGTGTCCAGTTCTGGGCACCCCAATTCAAGAAGGATATTGACAAGCTGGAGCAAGTCCAGAGGAGGGCGACCAAAATGGTGAGAGGCCTGGAAGCCATGAAGCCCTATGAGGATAGACTTAGAGAGCTGAGTATGTTTAGTCTGCAGAAGAGGAGGTTAAGAGGGGACATGATAGCCATGTTTAAATATTTGAAGGGATGCCACGTAGAGGAAGGAGGGGGCTTGTTTTCTGCTGCTCCAGAGACCAGGACAAGGAGCAATGGATTCAAGCTGCAGGAAAGGAGATTCCACCCGAACCTCAGGAAGAACTTCCTGACAGTCAGGGCTGTCCGGCAGTGGAATAGGCTGCCTGGGAGTGTAGTGGAGTCTCCTTCCTTGGAGGTTTTTAAGCAGAGGCTTGATGGCCATCTGTCGGGATTGATTTGAGGGTGTTCCTGCATGGCAGGGGGTTGGACTGGATGGCCCCTGGGGTCTCTTCCAACTCTACATTTCTATGATTCTATGATTCATTGTAGCCGTCTGGAATCATTCATTTTGGAGAAACTGTTCTCTACTGAATTAGGTGTTGCATTTTCTGTCATATAGTGCAAACCGACCATAGGTATGTAGCAAGCTTCTGGGATTTTGTTTGGTTTTCTGCTGCGTCCATGAGAGCTCTCAGCCAGGTATCAATCATAAACTAGTTGCTCAAGATGATGGATCTAGAAGAAAATGGTGCCTTGGTACCCCAACCTGAGGTTGGAAAAATTGCATATTTAGGCTTGTCATGCTGAGTGGTCATTTTTGGTAGTGCTAGTCCCAAAAAGTAATTTTGCTAACCTCTGTTTAGAAGCAATCTCCCCTGATGGTGTGCCACATATGCATATAGAAATCTGTACCAAGTTACTGAGCAGGGATTCACACAACTTTGTTGTTGCTATTTGTAAGAGGAAAGGAATATTTAAAAAAAAAAACTTACTCCAGATCATACTAAATAGATTCCGATCTGCTTTTTATCAACATCCAGCCTTATTCAGTGCTATAGTTGGCTGAGTTCTGTGATCTGCTACAGCAGGAGTTGGGAGTCTTTGGCTCTCCAAATGTTGGATGCCAGCTCCCAGGAATGCCAGCCAGCATGGCTAGTGGTAAGGATTATGGAAGCTCGAAGACCAACCCTCTAGGGAGTCAAAAGCTCTGTAACCAAACCCAGTTGTTATTACCTGTTTCAAACTGAATGTGTGACAGCTCTTAAGTGATGATCTTATCATGCAAAATGTGATTTTATGCATTTTCCTGAATGCATGTATGCTATGCACAGTTTTTGAGTAGGTTTTTCTTTTCCTGAGGTGAGTGAATGACATCACTGTTAGGTTTGATTCTCAGTAGTGGTTCTTACCAAAACCAATTCTTTGTTATGCTTTCTTCATTCTCAGGGGCCCTGTGCACATGTAAAGATGCACATATTTAGCAGTGTGTACTAAATACTAAAATTGGTACCTGTTAATTTATTTACTTTATTCATTTATACATTTTATGTGCTGCCTTTTTCTAAGAGTTGAACTCATTGTAGCTTGCAATTAAACAAATACACTTAAAACATGAAAGTAACATAGATATAGAATGCACACTAAATGTATTTATGTAAAATACACAATAAATATAAATGAATATGTAAATAAATGTGTGTTTAGAACACAGTTTAAAAATACTCATCACTCAAGCAAGGTCAGTTGACAACAGTGTGCCTGAATAAAAAAGGTTTTGCTGACAAGCAGAAAGACAACAGGGAGTAACCACTGAGATAAATTTGTGTACGTCTGTTTTTTGTTCTTGTTCTTTCCAGGCCAATAAGAAATGCACTGTGATAGGTGGCTCAGGGTTCCTGGGTCAGCACATGGTGGAGCAACTTATCGAGAAGGGTTATACTGTCAACGTATTTGATATCCGAAAGGGCTTTGATAACAATAAGGTCCAGTTTTTCCTGGGTGATCTCTGTCGCAAAGAGGTATGGCCCAAATTAATCCGTACAATGTGGAAACAGAGCACTACCAGCTGGTTTCTACATCTTGTGGATGCTCATATTCAAGTTCATTGGCATACTTAGCACTAATTCATGGAACTGCAGTTTTCAGCAGAATCCATATATGTAAGAATAAATTTTACTCTTAGGTCTGATGGAGCAAATCTTATTTGTTTTTTCTTGTTTTTTGACAACGTGATTAGTGTAATTGGTGAGCAGTAAAGTAGCTTGAGTGTGAAGATCATAGCTGGTCATGCGTCATTCAGAGTCACACTGTACCATCTCTGGCTCCTCTGGAGGGCTTCTGTATTGTGGCCACCATTTGGGGTGACTGGACGTGTCCACCATTTGGAGTGACCGGATGTGTCATTTCACCACTTTTAATCACTGTTAAAGGAAATTGGGTTGTTTTTTTTTCTACTGTTCCAAGATGGGACCCAACCAAAACATTTTAATGCATAATCTTCGAGAGAGGGCTGATTTTTCACCTGAAAGGGGAGGAGTTTGGGGGGTTGCTGGTGGTTTGGGATGGTTGGTGGGGGTCCAGGGGACTGAAGAACCCACCAGCTGGCTGCATGCAGCGTGAAAGCCACATGACTACACCTTTGCTGTAGTCCAGTATCAAATGATTCTTCAGATGTATTTGCACCAGAACATAAGCAGGATCCATGAATGAGCTGCATGTTGGTTCACTCCTACTTGCTTCTTCAAGCTAATGCCGTGAGCTAAACCAGTTAAAAATGTTTGTTTAGCATGTCATCTGAACCCAGGATTTGCTCCATTTACAAGCCAAAATCATTAACCAAGATTTGTTCTTGGTTCACAAAACCTGGCTTTTTTGGGAGTAAAAAGTTGGAATCCATAAGCAATTGTTTTTGATCTGTTTTAGTGATTTGCACTAGGACAGAGGTAGACAGCATCAGTGGATACAGAAGCCAATTTTTCCCCTTCAGAATGGCATGGATCACACTACCCTGCCACTTCAAAAATTCAGTAGCGGAAGGACTGCATCTTTAACTGCATTAGTTGTTGTGACTGTAGATAAGATGCTTGAGGGGATGCACCTTGTTTTAAAAGAGAATCACACTGTTCAGAGGCTGCTAGGAATTCAGTTTGCCTTTAAAAGAAGGCCTTAAGCAAATGCGCAGTTAAAAATATACCTATTGCTGAATTTCAGCAGTGAACTACCAAATTCAGTAGCAGCAGAGCAGAGAAGACTACGGGGACTCTGCATTCTGAAGAAGTAGGTGGAGGCTAGGAGTGCTTGGAGGTGCAGCCAAGTGGAAGTGAATGGTCTGTCTTCGCCAATAGACAGGTCATTCACAGTAAGCCAGGATTTTGGAGAATCCTGACTTATTATTTCAGATTTTTTAGTAGTCTGAGTGATTTCTTCTGTGGTCTTTGAAAATGCATTCAAGTGCAAATTCCTCAAAAGGAAGTGCCCAAATACCCTACACTTCCATTTAATAGGTCAAATGGTCCCACAGACGAGGCAAAATATGTAAAAACTAAAGCTGTCCTTTTATTTAGCTCACCTCTTAGGGTTGTATTTGCACTGCTTTCTTTCACATGAACAACCTGGGCTCTTCCTCAGATCCAGGGGATTCTCCCAGAGATGATCCTCCTCCTTTTTTTCTACCAAACCATCTGAAAAGAAATTTATTTAGGTATATTCCTATGCTACTGCTCCCATAATCATAGCAGTCACAGATGCCCTAGAGAAGGACAAAATTATGATCACATGCAGTCAAATAAACCCCAAGATTATATCTAGCCTGGAGCAACACTAGAATCATAAGTGCTACTTGCTGTAGGCCACTGAAATTCTACTACAAATTCAAGTTGTAGGCACTGATTTGCTTCAAATTAGAACATTTTATATTTACAGCATAAATAGTTGCTTATAAATGACTTATATACTTTCTCTAAAGGAGGTAGGTTTAGTTCTTGAAGCTTACTTTACAAGAACACCAGCTCTAGATTTTTACATATGTTGCCAGTAGTTGTATTTACTTTTTGCTCTATCTTCAGGGATGTTCTATGGATATCTGTAAAAGCAGATGTAATATCCCTGTTTGGGATCTGTATCCCATACATCTGTTTTATAAGGTTTTCCTCATATTGTTGTCCAAAATGGTTTATCTATATAGCACATCTGGAGATCCTGCTTCTAATCTACCCATCCCTTCTATACCCTCCCCCCACACCACTTCCTAGGATCTGCTTCCAGCTTTGCAAGGAGTGACGCTGGTGTTTCACTGTGCCTCTCCAGTACCTTCCAGCAACAACCGAGAACTGTTCTACAAGGTCAACTATCTGGGGACAAAAGTGGTTATTGAGGCTTGTAAAGAAGCTGGTGTCCAGGTAAGGGCAAAACTAGAAACAGAAAGCATACAACAAAGGCAGGAAAGTGCAAGTAAATTTATGGAGGAGATGTCCTTCATGATCCATGATATGGCACCGAAGCTTCATGTCCAGTGGGAATCTGCCTTGGGATGAGGCAGATGGGGATGGGCAGCACAGAAACTTTGGGTTTCAAATTATACAGCTGGACTTCCAAGGAGCATTTTTCTGGCCAGTGTGGGACACAAGATCCTGGACTGAAGGAATCATGTTTTGCACCAGCAGGGTTCTTACACATTTCCAATTATTTATGAATCATTTTATTACCTGTTCTCTCTTCTCAATGATGCCAAGGTGGTGTACATGGCTCTTCTCTTTCCCACTTTATCCTCCTAGCAACCCAGTGAGGTAGGTCAGGCTAGGAGACAGAGTAACTGACCCAGGTTCACTCAGGAAGTGTTATGGCTGAGTAGGGACTCAAACTTGGCATTCTTGTTTCTTGTACTTATTCCAGTTCGGCACCCTACCCCCATATCACACTATCTATTTCTATCATTTGGTGAAACTGCTGTTTTTATTTCTATTTTATCTTGTGGCAGAAACTAGTGTTGACCAGCAGCGCCAGTGTGGTCTTTGAAGGCACAGACATCAAGGACGGTACTGAAGACCTCCCGTATGCAAAGAAACCCATTGACTACTATACAGAAACAAAGATTCTACAGGAGAAGGTCTGGTTGTTCTCTCTTGGCCACTTGATAGTATTGTGTCTAAAACAGGTGGGCAGCACAAAATTAATTGGGATCTGCCAGCCGGTTTCTGAGTGACATAGACATGGCTAGGGCTGTGGTAATACAAATGCATACGTGAGTCACAAGTACAGGGATTCACAAAACCAGTATGCTGTAGTATACTGGTTTTGTATGCTCTAATAGTTAATGTTGGGCTGGAATTTGAGAGTCCTGGATTCTAATCGTTGTTGAGCAGTGAAGATAACTGGCTGACTTTGGACCAATCATAACTCAATCTCTCTTATACTCTCTCACACATCCATAGAGTTCAAGGAGGCTCTGCAATTCTCAGTTTCTGTGATCACTACAGTCCTACAAGGTGAATTAGCCTGAGAGAGAGTGCCAGGCCTAAAGTTACCAGAGCCTTGAACCCGGATGTCTCAAATCACAGTCCGGCACATAAAAATACTGAACCTCTGAACACGTGATCAGTCCAGAATTAGGATTTCAGTACTAGAATCAAATTCATCATTCTCTTTGCTTGGAATCCCCTCCTGCTTTTCCTCCTGCCCCCACTGTTTCTTAATTCAAACTAATATTATGTGGAAGAAACAGCATGAATAAAGAGTTATTGATGCCTGATGCCACCTGATCCTACAGGATAATCCGAAATTCTGGAAAATTTTGGAAAATTTACTCACTCAAGTCCCACCTCAGGGCAACATATAAAGGATGGAGTAATCTTCTTTTTCAACTAAAACACTGCCATGTAAGCCCAATTAGGATCTGAGATAGTGGACTAGAAAAAGGTGAGTGGGAATTTGAATCCAGACCTCCCCAGTCTGAAATCTAGCACTACCATTTGTACCACACTGTCTCCTCTGAAATCCCAAAACTGTGCAAAGGAATGTAGGGGAAAAATCGAGTAGCTGTGATAGGAACTGAAGAAATCTTTTCAAAGCTGGTTTTCTTTTTCTTTTCCTGCTAGTGCCTGGATTGCTTTCACAAGGCCTTACATAGACTTTTTGCTTTTCTCTCATTCAGGAGGTATTGAGTGCCAATGATCCAGAGAGCAACTTCCTTACTGTTGCTATTCGTCCTCATGGCATATTTGGGCCACGAGACCCCCAGGTGGTGCCTATCCTTATCCAGGCAGCCAAGAATGGCAAAATGAAGTTCATCATTGGGTATGCAAAATTTGGGAACCTTGCAGTTTGTGCAGAATTTTATTGCTCGGGTGGCAGGCTGTAGGTTTGTGTTCTCCAGACCCCTGTTCTGCTTGGGGATATCAGGTCTGTATGCAAGACCCTTCATTTGAGGAGGTAAGCTGGCCTATGCTGCTTGGCAGTCCTTATGGTGCAATTTGGAACTTGGCTGAGTAGATCTAGTTTGGCCTTCTGTATTCCAAAACTTGGTTCTTGCTCATGACTGTGGCTGTGAATCTGACACTCTGTCCCTCTTCTCTTTTTGTAGTGATGGGAAGAACCTGGTAGATTTTACCTTTGTTGAAAATGTGGTCCATGGTCACATCCTGGCTGCAGAGCGGCTTCAGAGAAATTCTCCCCTGTGTGGGAAGGTGAGCTTTACTTCCTTCTGTCACACACAGTTTTAGGCACTTAAAGAAGAGAGAGTTTCTTTACACCTTGCATGCTTTCTCACTTGCTAATGTGTTTTTAGTTCATAGCATTTGTGTAGATTGGGAATATGAAGTTTTAGAAATCCTTAGGAAAAAAAAGTAATCTTTCTAAGCTCTGGGTTTTACAGTAACAGTGGAGTACATGTGAGCCTGCAGATATTGCTGGCCTACAATAGCTGTCCTCTTTCACCACTGGTGGTTGACTAGGGCTGTAGGAGTTTCACTCTCACAGAATCTGGAGGGCCGCAGATACACCACTGTTCTACAGACTACATTGGCCTAGTGGACAGCTCCATTCTTTCATTCTTAGCCCTTACCATTTTTTAATCTCTTGACTGTGTTTCTTTTTTTCCTCACCTCACAGGCATTTCACATTACAAATGATGAGCCAATCCCCTTTTGGGAATTCATGTCTCGCATTCTGACTGGCCTGGGCTATGAGGCTCCCAAATATCATATTCCATATTGGCTAGCCTATTACTTGGCTGTCCTCTTGTCCCTGGTTTTGTTGCTGCTGAGCCCCTTCATCATGGTCCATGCCACTTTTACCCCCATGCGGGTGGCCCTTGCTGGGACATATCACTACTACAGCTGCAAGCAAGCGAAAGAGCACATGGGCTATAAGCCACTGGTTAGCATGGATGAAGCTGTGGCAAAGACAGTGGAGAGCTACCCTCACCTCCAACGTTCTGCGTAGCTATTGAAGACCCAAGAAAGCATCTGGAGGCTCGGCCATAGACTTGACTTTGGCTATCTAGTCTCTTGCCCTTCACTCTGGCCTCCGTGGTCATTGTCTGGAACAACTGTACCATGGCACAGCTGGATGATGTACTGTAACCGGAATGGTGTTTGTACTGGATGAACTGAGTTTTACACAATTCCTTTAAATCCAGCAGCAGGGCCAGTTTCAGCATTTAACCCCTGATTATGCCTTTAATCTTCCCATCTCACAGGGTGGTAAAAATTGAGTTATGTTTGTGCGTTTGTTTGGACCGTGGCCTTACTTTTTTTACAAGTTCTAAGTCTACATGCCAGATGGGAGTAGCATTACATTTTGATTTTAGCCCCTTGAAGGAGAGAATGGACCATTTGGATGGGAGCTGGGATGTGCATTTTGGATTGACATACTTCGGCTGTGGCCAAGGATTTCTGAATTGCTTCCCCACAGTCTTTCTAATGAAATCCGCTGTCCATTTTTGTTAGGGGTGTAACCTTTTCCCAGAATTTGCAGTAGGAGCACTGAGTAATTTTGATCATTGATTTTTAATGACTGACCTATAAGCAACAGTGATAAACAGTAGTATTTGTTGTACTATTTAGAAGTAGTAAAGAATTTCCTTTTTCTTGGATTCTTTTTCTATAGACATTTCCATAACTGCTGGAAGCCAAGTGCTTGCCCTACATTTGTGGAAAGAATGAGAAGCAATTCTCTGTGATCATGGCATTTTCTGCCTTTTCAGAATACATTTATTTTTCCCCACTGTTATAAGGACAAAAAAATGGTTTTCTGGCTTATGAGAAAGCAGAAATTGCTCTCCTCCCTTTCCCCCCTACTTCTAAAGGATAAAGGCCTGTTCTCCTCAGGAAAAAAATGATTAGCTGATAACCTTTTAAAATGTATAGCTGGAAGTTATCTAACAGCCTGATCTAGAAGTGTTGGGGATCTACATTTTGTATAACCATAGAGTTGGAAAATGTTTGCCCTCCAGATATTTTGGATTACAACTTGTATTGGTCCTTTGCCAATGGCTGCTATGGGAGGCTGGTGGACTTTGCAGACCACTACATTGGGACAAAGATCTTCCATCCCTGGTTTGGACATGACAAGCTGCTTGCAGATGTTCCTATTCGTGCTATACTTTTCAGAGTTAACAGTATGTGCGTGGTTGCTGAATGTAAAAAAATAATGCAGCAAAGTCAATAAAAACTAGTTTGTACTTCTAATTATAATACACAGAACATGATGGTGAACAGAGCTCCATCTTCTTCCTGACACTTCCCCCCCTTAATTCCCCCTTGTTTCTGTCATCTGTTAAGAAAATTTAAAGGGATAACAATGCAGGAAGAGGCCATATCCCTTCTTGGTCAATGTGGGGACCAGGCACAGAGGTGACTCTGACATTGTCACTTTTTTTCTCCTGTATGATTTTTAACGTCTTCACTTAATAAACCTGTGAAGCTTTGAAAGTTTCCACGATGTACTTTCTCCATTTTGGTTGGCCATTAGAAGTATTGCTCTTTTGCAGATTTTGCATTTTGTTGCATTTCATTTTCACAGCAGCCCTATGAAGTAGGTCATGCTAAGAGAAACTTGCCCTGTGAGTTTCATTCCTAAGCCCCAGTCTGACACTAACCCAGTTATGAGGATAGCATGGCTATGGAATGCATGTGCCCCCCCATATCTTTAAAATACGATGGGCTTTCAGTATTCACTGTGGTTTGGTGGATACTGAGGGCCCTTGTGGATACCAAAATCCATGGGTGCTCAAGTCCCATTATATACAGTGGTGTAGTAAAATGTTTCCCTTATATAATTTGGCAAACAACTCAAAAAAGTGTGAGAGAGAGTCTGAGGCTCTGCGAAATGGTGGGAGTCTACAGCAGGGTAGGCCTACACATAAGCATAGTGCTTGGCGCATGGCAAAATCAAGGTTTGTTTTTTGGATTTTTTAAAAAATGTTTTCGAGCTATGGTTGGTTGAATCTGTGAATGCAAAACCTGTGGATATGGAGGGATGACTGTATATGACTGATTTTTCAGCTTGAAATGGGAAAAAATTGCCCAGACAACCTCAGAATATGGCTGTTTGGGTCCCTTGCCCATCCTTACTTTCTGAAAACCCCTAAATACCTCACCAACCTGGAAAAAGCATTTTCCTGGGAAAAAGCAAACCAGAAGTTAAATTACATCACTGCCAATTGTGGTGAAAGTGGTGCTGCATCCTTTTGGAGTGGGGGGGGGATGAGAGGATGGTCCTCACCCCAGAGCAGTTGCCCACCTATATTCTGACCGCTATATATACTGCTCCCAAGTTTTTTTAGGCTACAAAATAGCACCATGAAGAACCCTTAAGAGACTGTGCATTCCAGATGGCTTGAATGAAACTAAAACAGTACTGGGTTATAAATAAAAATAAATGCTTCTGATACAGAGGAAAAAAAAGTTTTCTGGGTAAAGTCTAAGGCCCCAATCATAATGTGAGTCCCAGCTAGAAGGAAATGATTGAATCAATTATTGAATAATTCTGCATCTGATGCAATGGGCTGGTGTCCACAAAAGTTTATGCTAGCAGTTTATTTTCTCAGTCTCTAAGTTGCTACAAGGTTCCTTTATATCAATTGTTGAATAGTGATAATGCAATAAGATATGTATCTTTTAGAACATCTAAATTTATTGTTAAGACTTTACAGTTACATCTTGTAAAGTTTAAGGGGGGTATGGAAAGTGATCCATTTTCTCAACAGTAATTATTTTTTGCAAATTATTTGATTTCTCTCTCTCTCATTTTATGTTTGTGTATAATGGCTGTTTGCTAAGGCACAGTAAACTGACTATAACTATGAATAGTGATAAATGGTATTAAAACTTTAGCTGTTTTCTCACTGAGACTTCCAGTAGTATTCAGACTATGATTTGCCTTCGCAGTTACCTCTCATTTTATCTGGTTTTTTTAAGGTCAATGCTGAAGTTTTTTTTGGGGTTTTTTTTAAAGGCACAAGCCAGCATGATGTAGTATTTTGAGCGCTAAGTAATAAAGTCATACTATGGACCTAACTGAAATAAGATACAAGTTGATGCTTCTTGTGTGAGAAGGCCTCTTGTAATGATAGATAGTAATACAGATGAGAGAAAATGCACATTAACTGACTTTTTTTTAAAAAAAATTGTGGTTTGTGAAACTTTTAGAGAAAGCATCTCTCTGTGTTTTGATTTCTAAATGGGAAGTTTTTTCTTTTTTTTCTCCCCCCCATTTTAATGATAAATAAATGAATGGATCTGACTCATAATTCATATCTTTGGAAACCAAACAAAACAGACCGTAGCCATTGGAGAAAATGTACACATTTATTAGGGAAAGTGCCTACCCAAATGCACACCAATACCCATGGCAGGGTGGGGGGAAACCATCAAAGTTTCACAGTCTGAGACAAAAGAAGGAAGGAAAGAAACTGCAAGTGGAAGTTTGAAATGCAATGAAAATTAATCTGATTTTTCACATCCTCATTAGCAACAACTTGCTAGGTACAACATCAAGTGCCAATTCTAGATCATGCTCTCAAGCTGTAATTCCACTCTTAGGTTCTATTGATAAACCACTAATGCTAGGTAAGGTAATAGAGTAGTTGCTATTATAAAAAGCCTCTTCCTAGGTTTGCAAGTAGCTACAGAGTTAAGTGTAATACAGACACTGAATATCCCCTCATTTGTACATTTTGTACAACTGTAGTTATATGTTCTGATTTACTAGCACACCTCATCTTTGTTGCTGCTGTTGCGTGCTTTCAAGTCAGCTCTGAAATATGCCAAGGTTTTCCTAGCAAGACTTATTCAGAGGAATTTTGTCATTGCCTTCCTCTGAGGCTGAGAGTATGTGACTTGCTCAGAGTCACCCAATGGGCTTTCCACAGCTAAGCAGTGATTAAACACTGGTCTCCCAGAGTTGTAGTCAAAGGCCATTTCCGCACAACACTCTTATAGCTCGACGATTCCACTTTCAACCTCCTATGGAATCCTGGGGTTTGCAATTCCGGGAGGGGCCAGCCGGCCCCTCCCGGAACTGCAAACCCCAGGATTCCATAGGAAGTTGAAAGTGGAATTGTCATGCTATAAGAGCGTCGTGCGGGAAACATTCAGACTGCTATACCACACTGGCTCTCTTGCCATTTTATGCTAATCTGATGGAAAGGAGTGGGATTTACAGTTTTGTTGTCTCCCGAGTTGTTAGGGGGGAAAAGTAACAGGTCTTATTGTTGTAGCAGTAATAGTGGTAGGTAACAATCTACATTCTTTTTTCCTTGCACTGACGGATTACATTTTGGGCATTTTTTTCCCTTAGACTAGAGTGCCCTCTTGTGTTTCTCTGTATCTCCTGCAGTCTGCTAATTATTTCCTGTTGTGTGCCTTCAAGTCGCTTCCGATTTATGGTGACCCTAAGGCAAAACTATCACAGGGTTTTCTGGGGCTGAGAGTGTGTGATGTGCCCAGGGTCACCCCAAGTGGGTTTCCATGGCCGAGTGGGAAATCAGACTCTGGCCTCCAGGATCATCGTCCAATGCTCAAACCCACTGCACCACACTGGCTTTCTGGCTCTTATTACTAGAGATGATGAAAAAGATACATCTTTTTTTCCCCTTGCTTTCAAAGTTTTTAAAACCTCAAGCTCTTTCCAGGAAAGAAACCTGCAAATTTTGGTAAATCCCTGTTAAAACTGAACTGAAATTCTTGTCTGTCTGTGCTAACCAATTTCATCAGGTACATCAGTTGCCAGCATCGTGAGGATCATGGTGTACTTAGGGTTTTTTCGCACTTGTGGGGGGAAACAGGGCGTTCTGATACTTACCTGGCTGACATGCACCCTCCACTGATCCACGCTGATCCGGAGCAGTGCGTGCCCGCGTTTCACACTTCTCCGGGGACGAAAATGGCGCTTTCCGGTTGGTGGAGGCTCTCCACCAACCGGAGAAGCTCGCCAGCCTAAAGTCCGCTCCTGGAAGAATTGCAGGCTCGCGCTGGCGCGAGCCTGCAAATCTACACTTAGCGCAGCGACAGACTGGGGTGCACTGTGCTATTGAAAGTCCTCTTTTAAGCGGTCTTTCAATAGCACAACGAACCATCAGTTCTGGGCGTTCTGGAGCAGGCTGAAGTCCGGACATACATAAAGTAGTCCGGACCCAGTTCACCCCCAAGTGCAAACGTCCTCGCCGGAGGACGCTCTGCCCCGTCTCTAAATCAAAGTGTGGAAAAGGCCTTTGATTTCCCTGCCATAATGGTTGTTAAAGAAACCCAGAGCCTCTCAGGAAAAAAAAGAGGTAGCAACCCTAAGCTCTCAAAGGTTTTTGCCTTGATGGATGAAGATTTCCACCTCTCATGGAAGTGGATAGATGCCAATGGAGAATTTCATCTTGGTTGGATTTTAAAGAAGAGTGTACACCAATATGTACCAGTACTTGCAGATATCTCCATATCTGAGAGAAAGAAATCAAGATTTCTTTAAAAAAAAAAAAAGCAATCAGGAAAAGACAAGGCAAAACTGGTGGGTCTTCCACACTCACAGAAGAGAAGCCTGTTTGCCTCCACAAATGCTCAACCTTTGTATTCTTCACTCTCAGTTTCCCCTAAAGCCACCTAATGACGCCTCTATCACTGCACAAACTTGTCTGCGGTGCCATTCAGTTGCCAGTTACATGCAGAGACTGGCAAATCCCTAATCATAGAAGCTGTCTGTATAATATGATGAAAGAACATTGCTCTTCTTAGGGCTATTTAAGGATGGGAAATTACATCATATGTTGGCACTTAACCTACATGTTCACATAAACACCCACCCTCCCTCTGAACGGGTATCAAAAAGCCAGCTCTTGGAGACCTTTTGCGTGACGCAGTTGTAGCCCTATGGTTCCACATGAACCACCATGGCTCTGTCCTTTGGAATCCTAGAATTTGCAGTTTAAGGAGGGCAATTTGGAATTTACAGCCAGAAAGCTCTCAGAACTGCAAATCCCAGGATCCCACAGAGGACATCCATAGCAGTTAAAGCGGAATCATAGCACTGTGGCCATTTCCACAGTAGATTGTTATAGTGCTATCATTCCACTTTCAACATCCTATGGAATCTTGGGGTTTGCAGTTTAGGGAGGGGCCTCAAACCTCAGGATTCCATAGGATGTTGAAAGTGGAATGATAGCACTATAACAATCTACTGCGGAAATGGTCTGTGTCAGTGTAGTGTGAGAAGGCCTTTGGCCTTTTCTGTTGACTGGTTTCCCAAGTCAACTCACCACCACCGTTCCCAGTTTAGGCATGTTGTAATCAAACTGACTCTGGCAAGGAGTGCCTGCCCTTGCATGGGCTAGTACAGACGCCTAAATTAGAGTGCCTGCACTTTGTGGTGGCTCCTGTCATCAAACTACTTGGGTAAAACAGGAAAGGCAAATGAGCTTCTTAATCTGCGTCTGCCCTTGCCTCACCCTTGTCTCTTTTCGTTGTAACCCATCAGTTTGGAAAAACAGAATTTCAGTGGATTCCTTCACTGTTGGGTTGATCGGAAGGTGAGCAGATGTCGTTGCCCTTTTTCTCCCTGAGCAGGCCCAGCCCTATCATTGGGCAGGGTGAAGCAGCTGCCTCGGGCAACAGATCTGGAGCGTCCTGAAAGGGCAGGGAGTTGTTATTTTTTGCAAATGTGCTGCCAGGGAATGGAAGAGGTGCCTTTGGAATTTTGTTTTTGCTTCAGGTGCCAAAATAGTTTGGCTGGCCTCGACTACTCTGCATTTTGACTTGGGAAGAGGCAGCCGATGGTATTGGGTCATCCCTGCTTCCTTCTTTTTCTGGATTTTGCCATGCTACTTGATAAGAGACAGTAGTAGCTGTAGGAAGTTCCAAGTTCTTTCTGTGAGATAGGGCATCCTGAGGTGGGTCTGGGAAAGACCCCTAACTGGGAAAAAAAAAAAAAAGAATCAACAAAGACCTTGCTCAGTGGTGCAGACCAGTCTTCCTACAGCTGCCCTTCTCTGGATGTGTTGGACTACACTTCTCATTGCCCTAGCTTGTGCTGGCCGGGGATGATAAGGTGTATAGTCCCAACTAATCTGGAGGATGTCAAGCATGGGGAAGGATGATATAGACAACAGGGAGCTTGCTTTCCCTTCCCGGTTTTTCCCAGGAGCTCAAATAGTAAGCACTGACACAGTGCTCTGCCACCAACGCTGGCTGAAGAAGCAGGGAAAAAATGGGCTGAACTAAAGTTTAGTGTGTAGTTCTATATGCAGGAACAACAAGGATCTTCAGTTACAACTTCATAGGAGGGGTATATTTTACCACAGGTTCTAGCAGAGGCAGCCGCCCTTCCGACACAAGCAAGATGACAGGGTTGTGTCAGTTCTCATCTGAAAAAGAATCATATTACAGTTTGATGGAAGTTCTAAGAACGGCTATGAAGCAGCACTGTTTAAAATGGTTGACACAACCTGGGCAGAGTGGGAGAGGCAAGGTTGTTGTGTGCCTTCAATTCATTTCCTAGCAACCCTACTGCAAATGCATGGAGTTTTCTTGGCAAGGTACATTCAGAAGTGGTTTGCCCTTGTCTTCCCCTGGAGCTGAAAGACTGGGACTTTCCCAAAGCCACCCTGTGGGTTCCCATCGTTCCAGCTGAACCCTGGCTTCCCAAAGTCCAAGGACATTTCCACACTACACTGTTATAGTGCTATTATTCCACTTTCAACATCCTATGGAATCCTGGGATTTGCATTTTAAAGAGGGACCTTTAAAATTCTCAGCCAGAGAGTAATTTGGTCTCAGTAAACTAAAAACCCCAGAATTCCATAGGATGTTGAAGGTGGAATAATAGCTCTATAATAGTGTAGTGCAGAAATGGCCAGAGCCCAACAGTCAACCACTGCTCCATGCTGGGTCTCCAACAATGAATCTAATAGCTGAGAAGCTTTATTTGGCGGACGTTTGCATGGACTCCAGCCCACTTTATCATGCATCTAGGCTGCACATCACAACAGCTTGCACCAGCAGTTTTCTTTACCATGGAACCCCATTAAATATACTTTGTTGCCACAGACGGCCAAACCTTAACTCAAACCCTAAAGTGCATCAGATATTTTTTAAAAGTTCAAACGATTTGAGATATTGTGATGAAACTTTACAGAAATGATGTCTGTCACCAGCAAAAGACTCCTGCTCTTTGAGATCAATGCATGACCATCCATCTGTCTATCTTTCTGCCTTCCTTCCTTTCTGTTTTAACTGTAAAAACCCATAAGATTTCTCCAAGCCTTTGTGGACCCCCCGTGAGGACGCCCCTCTTAGGAGTCCACGGACCACAAATTAAGAACTCCTGGCCATACACGAAAGGAAATTTGTTAGTCTTTATGGGGCCATTGGACTCCTCATACCTTTTGCTGTGGTAGTCCAACATGGTATTTCCTCACTTACTAAGGCCATTTCCACACTAGCCTGTTATAGCGCAATGATTCCACTTTCAACATCCTCTGGAATTCTGGGGTTTGCAGTTTCGGGAGGGGCCGGCCGGCCCCAGGGTTCCAGAGGATGTTGAAAGTGGAATCATCGCGCTATAACAGGCTAGTGCGGAAATTAGTTAAAGTTTGAGAAAAATGTCTGGATTCTGTGGAGCACAGAAATAACTTTTAAATTCTTTAAATACCTATACGGAAATGTTGTGTGGCAGAACCTGAAGTCCCCGATCCCGTGTGGACTGTTGTCCTCAGCAAGTCTCAAATGGCAAAGCAATTCATCACGGTACATTTTTGAGGTTCCATGTTCAAACAATAGTGGGGCGAGGGAGGGAGTTTCAGAAGAATTTCATGTTGTAAGGGATTCCCTGCAGTCTTCTCCTATGAGTCAGCATTACTGTAAAACTCTATTCTGGGCACACCCGAGTGCAGAAAGGACAAGCTTTTGTTATTGTTATTGCTGTGGAAAAAATATGTAGTATCACTCTACTGGTTGGACTTGGCCCCAAACAGCACATGCTCTGCAACCCTTGAAAAATTCAAGGTGCGCTAGGAATGATGTCCGAATCCTAGAGAAATATCACCTCTAGGCACTCAAGGAAGACAGTCTTTCTTGAATATTTTTTTAAAAAAAATGTTGGTATATGCATTATAGGGCTTTTCCAGATGGGATAAATGTGTTGGTGGGTTGCAGTATTATTTGCTATAGCTCTTGGGTGTATTTTTTTATTTTATTTTAATACATTATATTTATAATACATTCTTCACCAGACCTAAAAAGACATTTATCTATGCCTACCCTGATATACAAGAAGTTATACATCCTGCATATCTTCTTTCACTACTAATTTGATCATTATTGTTTTCTGGTTAATAATCATCTTTCTATTTTCCATTTCTATCTTTCTTCTATACTTAGTACCAATATACTGCCCCAGAGGTTATTAGGCATTCCCAGTCATCTCTAAAGTTTAGTGTTTTGTCATTCCTACCATTTAATAGTGTGGTTAGCTTATCCATTTCTAACATGTCATATAATTTTAACAACCATTCTTCCTCTGATAGTAGAGAGTCTACCTTCCATTTTGGGGCCTAAACAATTCTAGCATATATAATAATAATTTCCAATGTTTCTTCTCAGTTTGAGCATCTGTAATGTTTAACATATTTAGTAAGTACATCTCAGCTTTCATTGGAAATTTTAAGTTACAAATGTCTGCTATTAGCATACGGTTTTGCCCCCAAAATGCTTTGGCTTTGTCACATTAGGGTAGTTTTTAAATAAATAAATAAATAAATAAATAAATAAATAAATAAATTCACACACACACACACACACACACACACACACACACACAATATACCACAGAATATTTTCTGGTAATTCCCAGCACCACTTGAAACTTATTATTCCCAGCTTCAGGTGGATTTCTTTCTCATTCTGATTGTTGTGAACCTTCAAGTCATTTCTCACATATAGTGACTATATGGTGAACCTATCACAATGTTTTCTTGGCAAGATTTGTTGGGGGGGGGTCCCTTTGCCTTCCTCTGAGGCTGAAAGACTGTGACTCGCCAAAGGTTACTCAATGGGTTTCCATGACTGATCAGAAATTCAGACCTTGACCTCTAGAGTAGTAGAGTCGTGCCCAAACCATTAGACACACAGGCTCACCAAAAAATACCAGAACAATGTGTTCCCTTCTCTTGTCCTCCTCTTTTTTCTTATTGGTCTTTTTTTAAATTCAATTATCTTGGGGTTAAAGTGCTATGACTTTTTTGCACTAGAACTCTAAGAGGAGAGTATTTGTCCTTTAGACCAGTGGTTCTCAACCTTTGGTCCCTCAGATATTTTGGACTTCAGAAGTCCCAGCTGGTATGGTCATTGTTCAGGAATTCTGGGAGTTGAAGACTCAAACATCTGGACCACCAAAGGTTGAGAACCACTGCTTTAGACCATAGAAAACTACACACATCTAGAGAAGAGCCCTACCAGAAGATCCAAGAAATTGTTAACAAACATAATCCAAAAAGGATGGAACAAGTGAACATGGAACCAGGAAAACCCAGAGAGCAATATTGCAAGAACCCATATTTCCTTTGACCAATCTGGAAGAGCCCTAAGAATTACATTTATATATCACTTTTCTTTCAGTGACCATACATGACTTCTCCACATTAACTTCGCGACTATAATTCCCATCATTGACATTTTGCCAGGGCATTCTGGCTAGATATGGTGGGAGTTGCAATCTAACACCCTTGAAAGCCAAAGTTCCCATCATCTGTGACCAGCATAGCTTCACATCTGGAATCTACTGGACTGGAGAGGGCTGATGTATAAGACTGCAAACTAAAAACCCCAGTGAGCAGACCTACAAGAAAAGAAGAGTGTATAGGTCATTTGTAAATGTGATTCTTAACAGAAAATGTTTCACTCCTCTTCCATTGAAGCTGGTTCTCTGTCACCCAGGAACCATTCTCACAGGGTATTTCCACAAGTGGGAATTTGAGTTTAAGTATACCATATGCAGCACAACCCCCTCCGACCCCTTGCTTTATGGATATACAGGTAATATTTTTCTCACGTCTGGCTTGTCAGGGGTAAACAAGTAGGAAAATCACAGCTTCCAGACCCCCAAATTACAACAAAACAGTCTGGAGTAAAAATTTCTTCCAATTTTCAGTCTATCCCCCTCCCCAGCAGCCAGTTACAGGGCTAAGCCTGCTCTTACACAGTGTGAAGCAGCCACCTCAGGTGGCAAATGCTTGAGGTCTGCACTGAGCTAGGGATGGATGATAGAACTGTGTGCCATTGAAGCCTAGCCTAAGCCAATCTGTTGTCCTCTGTACTGTGGACAATGCTGGCCCATTGCCAGTGTTGGAACATTGTGCTCCCAGGATAGCCAGCTTCAGCACATGGAATAGGAAGACCACTATTCTGTCCTTTGCCTCTGGCATCCAATTTGGTAGACCTGATTTATGCAGTGCAGACCAGAGCAGCGTGGGACCCTGAATGCACACCCCACCATTGGTTACACTGACTAGGGCCCTTTCCACACGTGGAGGGAGAAACGGGGTAAAACGTGTGGAAACGGAGCTTACCAGCAACCGGGTAAGTCCGTCGCCACGCAGAGCAGAGCGAGTTCGCTGCTCCACACTCCTTGGCGTCCTGCAGCATCCTGCGGCGTCCAAAATGGCGGCTTACAGCTGGAGGAGGCTCTCCACCAACCGGAGAAGCTCGCCAGCCAGAAGCCCGCCCCCGGCAGATCTGCAGGCACGCACTTGTGCGCGCCTGCAAATCTACACTGGGCACTGCGATGGGGCTGCATGGGGCTGCACACTCCGTGCTTTTTAAAAACCGCCTCAAAAGTGGTTTTTAAAAAACACACGGCGCCACCACTTCTGGTCGCTCCTGAGCGGATTGGGGTGTGGAACTACGCAAAAGTAGTCCACCCCAATCCACTCCACGGTGTAGACGACCTCTGTCAGAGGTCTCTCTACACCGTTTTATTACCCCCGTGTGGAAAGGGCCTAGGACTTATGGGACTTGCAGTTCACCAATACCTGAAGCGTCACATATTCTCCTGATGGACAGACAGACGCACCCAAGAGGTTTTCGTCCTTGCCCTCTGCTACTTGCTCTGAATAGCAACAGGAGAAAGGGAAGCAAATCAGACTGTTTTGCCTTGTTTTGCATTTTGATTATACATCTCCAATTATTTGTCATTTGCTCCCTTTCTGGTATTGGAAATGACTATGTGCAGTTCAGCTTGGTCTATAGAGCAGAGTTGTCACATTTTCACAATAGCAATCAGGGGCTGTCTAAATTCATGACACGCAGAGTTGACAATCAGGAAGTAGCTATTAATAAGCCTGTGTTCTACCTAAACACCAAAAGGAAGTATTGATTTCAGTTAACTTAGCCACGTGTTTCTCTGTAAAATTAAGATATTGTCCACATTCATAAGTCACATGATGATCATATTTCTGTCTTTACCAGGTGCCCACAGACCAACATACAGGCATCTTGTTCAGTTGATATAAAAGAAAAGGAAAAGCTTTCTAGTCCTCAAAAAAGGGGATCTCCTCCACTTGATAGTCTCATAAGGGAAAAGCTTTCAAGCCATCAAATAAGGGACACCCTTATAATAAAGGACACCTGGCAACCTGAATCTTAGAGCTGGAAGGGATCACAAGGGCAATCTAGTCCAACCCTTTGTCATCCAGGAACACACAACTAAAATACTCCTGAAAAATGGCCATCCAACCTCTGCTTAAAGACCCCCCAAAGATGGAGGCTTCAGGTTTCTTACACTTTGCTTTGTTTGCTATGCTCTATGCCAATCTTCCAACATAGGCCACTTCCTCATGGCATCACAGTCCCGCTATGGGGATGGGATGGCAGTGATCCGCAGGTTGTACTTTCACATGACATCGCAGTCCTGCTGCCATCCTGTCCCCATGTGTCGCATGGTGGGATATTAACAGATTAAATCCATTAGGCACCTGCAATTGCACAACACTCCCATACTTACCTGCCATGCAGAAGGGCAGGAAGCACAATGGAGGCGCTTCCTTCTATAGTGCAGCATGGGAAAGGGCCTGGCTGCACTGTGGAGAGCAGACATGTGTCGCTCACAATCCCTTCCACAGGGAGCTGGTCGGGTGTGGAGGGGAGCATTCCTGTCACTCTCCCTTCCCAAAAAAGGTGCCACTGGGATTGCAATGGGAAGACATGGGAGAGCATCATCATGTGGAAAAAGTGATAGATTGAGAAATTTTAGGATCACTGGAGTCACTTTTTCTTCATACTCTTTCAGCCTCTCTCCTTGGAAAGAAGCCATCTTGCCTTTGTTCCTGGGAGACTGAAAGGAAGTCTGGTTTCCTGCATTTCACCTTAATTAGTCAGAACAAGAATTTCCATCAAGAGCCAGCATGGTTTCGGTGCTCAACTCTGGGAGACCAGAGTGCAAATCCCCAGTAGACCATGGAAACCCACTGACTTGCCTTGGGCAAGTTACACTCTTTCAGCTTCAGAGGAATATAAAAGCCACCCCCTTCTGAACCAACCTTGCCAAGAAAACTCTGTGATAGGTTTGCCTTAGGGCTGCTGTAAGTCAGAAAATAACTTGAAGGCACACAACAACAAAGTTTTCCGTCATCTGTCCTATCACGATGTATTTCCTATATTAAACATCTGCTTTCTAGTTTTTCCTGATAGAAGAGACCAAGTATGATTGCATTCCAAGGTTTGGGTGTGCTTTTCTAAACTGTTTAATTAGGTTGTAGTTTAGTTAGCTAACATCTAGGATGGTTTTTAGAATGGAGTATCATCTTTTTAGTTTTACGTGCAACTAAATCAATTGCAATGCTTGTTTTCCAAACTACAAAGATTCATAATGCAATTTTAGGAGAAGTCGCATACAGGTTATTGGCTTTTAATTTTCTCCTAACCTTGTTTCAACATTTTAAAAGTGAAGATGTACTCTTAGCATGTTTGCTTGAAATTCTTACTACTTCTTTGTATAGAAGCCAAAATCTGGTTTTTATTTTCTTTTGTTTTGGATTTTGAAGATCTGCAAATGATTTTAAAAAGATAACTGGAAACTGCCACAATTTTGCAGACATCATAATTATTCAGTTTCCTTTGGTACACTGCTGAGCCATAGGCAGCAAATTTCACAAGCTAACCATATATCAGGCAAAAGGAGTAATCTCTTTCTAACAGCTCTGTATTTAAAAGCCTTAACATTTAATTTGGTGCCCTGTGTTGTTTTTGTAACAGTCTCCCACCAAACAGAAGCCAGAAGGCTTGACCTTTTCTTTCCCCCAAACAAGGTGAAAGATGCTGAAAGTCAAGATGTTGGGTGTGGAAGCCAATCCACCCATCTGATGAAAGGAAATCAAACTGGTTTTTCGTGAGCCTCTCCTCTGAAATTCTCTTCGCTTTAACTGCAAGTGGCAGGGAGAATGCAGTCCTCTTGCCAAGGTTGGTGTTAAGTGCAAGGTGTTTCTCGGAAGTCAGGACAAGTTCTATTGTTGCACCAGGCTTGCACATTGGCTGGCAAATGCTGATGTGGACTCCATGCACTATTCCACTGCAAAATTATCTAGTTTGTAAATGTTCTCATAGAACTTTCAACGACCCCATGAAATATCTAGAAATTGAAAGATCGCTGATTCTTTTTGACACTAAGCTCAAGATGCTACAGGGTTGAATCTAGCAGAGTTAGAGTTTTTGACACTAAGGTCAAGATACTACAGAGTTTGCATCTAAGAGTTCCACATGTGGAACTCTGCTATGACTTCTCTGTCACCAACCCTAGGACTCACTATGTTGGTGTGATGGTCACCCCCAATAGCCATCTCATGCATGGTGGGGAGTGAATGGGATCAGTTCCCACGGCCAGACAAAGACCAAGGACACTTTCCACCAATGACCTGAATGAAGAAATAGAGGGCATGCTGATCAAGTTTGCAGATGGCATCAAATAGGGAAGCGTTGCCAATACGCCAGAGGACAGGATCAAAATTCAAAATGACCTTGACAGATTGGAGAGCTGGGCCAAAACTAACAGAATGAATTTCAACAGAGAGAAATGTAAGGTTCGCCACTTAGGCAGAAAAAAGGGAATGCACAAATATAGGATGGGGGACATGTGACTGGATAGCAGTACATGTGAAAGGGATCCAGGAGTCTTGATGGACATGAGTCAGCGGTGTAATGCAGCAGCCAAGAAAGCCAATGTGATTCTTGATTGCATCAATAGGAGTACAGTGTGTAGATCGAGGGAAGTAATAGTACCACTCTATTCTGCTTTGGTTAGACCTCATTTGGAATACTGTGTCTAGTTCTGGGCACCTCAATTCAAGAAGGATATTGACAAGCTGGAGTGTGTCCAGAGGAGGGCAATCAAAATGGTGAAGGGTCTGGAAGCCATGCCCTATAAGGAGCAGCTTAGGGAATGGGGATGTTTAGTCTGCAGAAAAGAAGGTCAAGGAGGGACTTGAGAGCCATGTTTAAATATTTGATGGGATGTCATATCGAGGAGGGAGCGGGCTTGTTTTCCACTGCTCCAAAGACTAGGACAAGGAGCAATGGATTCAAGCTGCAGGGAAGGAGATTCCACTTAAACCTTAGGAAGAACTTTCTGATGGTCAGAGCTGTCTGGCAGTGGAATATGCTGCCTGGGAGTGTGGTGGAGTCTCCTTCTTTGAAGGTTTTTAAGCAGAGGCTGGATGGCCATCTGTTAGGAATGCTTTGATGTGTATTCCTGCATAGCAGGGGGTTGGACTGGATGGCCTGTGTGGTCTCTTCCAGCTCTATAATTCTGTGATTCTAAGATCTACTAGTGTCCTCTGGGGATCTCATCCACTGACATAATCAGTCTATTCAAACTCCACTGACATAATCAGTGTGTGCAAACTAGGGAGAAATAATCAGATGCCTCTCTGATCCTCTTCACTCTTGTCAGTTGTTAACTTCCATTAAGTCAATTTCAACTTATGGTGACCCTATAGATGAGAGACCTCCAAGACATTCTATCATCAGCCACCTTGCTCAGGTCTTGCAGATTCAGGGACGTGTCTTCCTTGATTGAGTCTGTCCATCTGTCATGCAACTTTCCTCTTTTTATACCGCCTTCTACCTCACCAACCATTATTGTCTTTTCTAGTGTGTCCTGACTTCTCATGACATGGCCAAATATGATCGCTTCAATTTAGTCATCTTGGCTTCTAGGGAGAGTTCAGGCTTGGTTTGCTCTGGGACCCATTCATTTGTCTTTTTAGCCGTCCAGGGTATCTGTAGGACTCTTCTCCAGAACCACACTCAGAATGAATTGATTTCTTCCTATCAGCTTCTTCACTGTTCAGCTGTCACAGCCATGCATACACAACCTTCACTCCTACCAGCTATGAAATGGCTGGAGAGAGAACACACTGCAACACAGAATTAGGGGGGAGGGCATTGATAATTGTGGAAGGAAGGAGGAAATACCAACCTATGTAACAATAACAACATAAAAATACATATATAAATATAAGGTGGACTTACACTTGCATATGTCAGTAACAGGAGCTTAGTCAAATTCTATCATTCTAGAGGAAACACTCCTTAATGCTGGCAGTAACAAAGGCTAGTTTAACACTGATAAGTTACAAAGTCCTTAGATTGTCTTCGGGCCATTTCATTCTCTTGAACCTTTCAGCAACCCATCTTCATTATTCCAAGGTTATTGTACAAGCATCTTTTGCCAGCTCTACAGTATAACTGGGCTGGGCTGATAACAAAATTGTTGATGTCTTGTCTAGATAGTATATTCAGCTATTGTTTGTTGCAGGGGTGGAAAATGTTAGGCCCACTAAAAGTTATCAGACTGCAGCACCATCCACTTGGACCAGTGAAGCCACTAGAGTTGAAGCCTAACAGCATCTGAAGATCCATATGTTCTCCATATGTGGTTTTATTGCTTTTAAATTGACATGTGTTTTTAATTCTGTAAATATTCCTTCTATTTTCTTTGTTGTCTGAACCAATGGCCAAATGCAAACAAGCTCATATCCACCTCACTTTTAATAGAAAGCACTAGTAAACAGTTGCTACCAACCAGCATTATGTCAGGTTTCTCAAAAGCACCAAATAACTCTCATGAAATACAAGATTGTCCTACAAATATATTCTAAAACACTTGGGGTAATGGAACTGTTAAGGGATTAAGCTACAGGCACCACTTGAATTTTGCTTCTTTAAATCACAAACTGGTGTATCCCCTCTCCCTGTTTATACTATGGAAGAATAACATTGCCCTACCTTGCAAAGTTGTTGTGTGAATTATACCACATAATGCACATGAAGTATGTTCACACATCTCCAGGTATTGAGATCTGCAAGGATGAGAAGCCTCAGCCCATCTTGCATCCACCACTTTATTTATATCTTACTTTCTTCCGAAACTGAGACTCTAGGTGGCTTATCGTTTATTGTGATGTGACCATGAAGTGGGCCTTGTCAGCTGTGGTGTCCCGGGTGAGGAATGCCCTACCCTTGGATGCCTGAGTGGGGCTGATGCTGGTCCCATTCTGGTTCCAGGCTGAAACCTGGCTCTTTTTACAAGCTTTACCGATCTGGCTTACTGAGTCATCATCACTTAACTGAGTTGTGGGTTGTTAAGTATAATTTTTATCTTGCTGAGTTGCTTTAAATTGCATTATTACAGTTTTGCTTTGCTGCCTGAACCCCACTTAGATGGTCAGATATGAGATGGATGTAGATATTTTAATCAATAAATAAATACTCAGAGGCACCATACATGCACTGGCCTATATTCTATTGTTAGTCCTGTCTGGAGTAGACTGATTGAATCAATGGAATTCGTTAATTCAACAACTGATTGAGTGGGTATATTCTACTTGGGATGAACCAACAGCACGCCAGACATTGGCCATTTCTGCACTATGCTGTTATAGTGCTATTATTCCACTTTCAGCATCCTATGGTATCCTGGGGTTTGCAGTTTAGGGAGGGACCTTTAGAATTCTCAGCCAGAGAGCTCTTTGGCCTCAGTCAGCTACAAACCCCAGAATCCCACAGGGTGTTGAAAGTGGAATAATAGCACTATAGCAGTGTAGTGTGGAAACGGCCATTCTGTCAAGGGTGGACAGAAGGGACCGTGGGATTTTGGGATTACTTAGCCAGAGTTATAATCTCCCAATGTTTTAAAAATAGCAACAACTATATTCCATCCCGCAGAAAACAAGAAAGCAAACAAACACACAATTAGTCTGGCATAGCAACAAATTATTGGATTCTTGGAGTTCTACTTAATCCTTGGGGGTAAGCACATTTGGTGGATCTAGAGCCAATTGTTATTGTTGTTAATGTTAATTGCTCCAGCTTATGGTGATTCTATGAATGAGAGGTCTCAAAGAACTGTCAGGTCTCGCAGATTCGGTGCTGTGGGTTCTTTGATGAAGTCTATCCACCCAATGACTTTTTAAGTGAGACATGTCGTCTCATGATATGGCCTAAGCACAATAGCCTTAGTTTGGGCATTCTGACTTCTAGGGAGAAGTCAGGCTTGAGCCAGTACCCCCTCCCTAGAAGCAACCATGGGATACCACTCCCCGAAATGGGAAGTGTCTGGAAATCTGCTGCTCATTTTGTGAAATACCTTGTTTTTTTTAAGCAAAATGGGGCAGGAGTGCACCTAGGTTGAAAAAATACTGATGCCGAAGATAACAATGGTGATACTCACATATATCCTGCCTTTACCCCCCAGTAATGGGGCTCAAGGGGGCTTACAACTTATTAAGACCAGTGCAGATTAAAAACTGCACAAAAAAATCTGTAAAAATTTTAAAAGTTATTTTAAAAAGCAAACAACCTGTAGAGTTAAAACTATTTTAAATTTCCTTTTAAACTCTTTTTTAAAAAAAAAAATCAACAAAACCATGCAGCACACATCACAGTCCAAATTATGTCCACAGAACATGTCTTCCCCACTGTGGAGTTTAAAATAGCAAAATAGATCCATCAAGGTTGAAGTGTGTTCACACCTGCTGTAAGAATGATTATTTCAGATTCCACCAGTGCATTTCTTCACAATGAGAAATGCAAATACTCCATGTTATGGGGCCATCCAGCTTCTCAGAAGGCCACCCAGTTGGGGATCACACATGCTTTAAACAGAAGACAAGAAACTGGGGAGCATCCAGTGAAGTGTGCAAAGAAAAAGGAGGTACATACCAGAATGCTAAAAGGATAGTCTCTAGTTTCTAAAAAGCCCAACTTTGTGGGAAAATAAAGGGCATCTTTTTAGAATCCTGAGATGTGGATATTATATTCACTTACCTTGAAATAAATCCCATTATTAGGCAAGATTCAATATCTGAGTACACATACCTAGGACTCTTCAGTATGGAAGGTATGCACTACTGCTACTACAGTAAGGAAAGCACATGTGTGTCTTAGGTCATTTCCATACTAGACTGTTATAGTGCTTTTATTCCACTTTCAACATCTGATGGAATCCTGGGGCTTGCTGTTTAGGGAGGGGCTTTTGGCAGTCTAGTGTGGAAATGGCCTTAGATTGTTGCTTTAAATCTGTCGCTCTTTTATTAATATATACGGAGTGACCATGCAGCTAAAGGGATGGGGAAAAGCAACTTCACGAGCTGGTTGTTGCTATTTTGGATCCTTGGGCACCAAAAACCTGACCCCCCCAATCTGGAATCTGGCGAAAACAAACCCACTGTGACTTGCTTTCTAAGCCACCCTGTCAGCCAGGGTGTCCAGAGCGAGCGACATGGGGCAGGGAATGTGAAGAATGTACCCAGGGAGAGGCACCTCCTTGCTGAAAGGCAGCGTGGGGTGAGGAAGGAGGGGAGACTTTCTGCTCTCTGCAGTAGATGGAGAAACCTGTTTGATCCCCTGAAGGGCAAAACACACACCCACATTGTCATCTCCCTCCCATAACAAGGCTGGGCCCTGGCAAAGGAAACTTTGGCTGAGACATAACACTGCCTTGCCCACACATTGGCGGTGGCTGAATGCACAAGACTCGTGGGGCAAGCACTTGCCGCTGTGAGTCCTGTTAGGCGCTTGGGGACATTTTTGGAGAAAGGAGTTGCCGCTGAGGGGCCTGGCTCAGACAAGAAGTAAGTACCACAGTCTGAAAGAGGAGAAGCTCCTTCTTTCTGCTCTTCCCCTCCTTTTGTTCTTTGAAAACAAAGGCTTCCCTTGGGATGCGAGGAGACAGTTTGCTGTTCCCACAACCTAGACAAAGAGGACTTTTGGGAAGCTGCTTTCCAGTGAACGCCACATCCCTGAGTGTTTCTGGACTTGGATCTGAAAGTTTTGGATCTGAGAGTGTGGCCTGGCTTTAAAACTACTGTTGCAGGTTTGGCTGCTTCATTGTTCTGTGACACAAGGGGAGCTTTGTTTCCTGAGAGTCCTCCTGATTTTTTGTGTGTGTAATATTTATTTGGCCTCAGTATGCTGATGTAGTAATAAGTAACAATCGCTTGCCACTGTCTGTTATTTTCTGTCCTTACTGCAGTTGCACGATGATTTGCCTGGATGCTCAAAGTGTTATAATATATCAGCAATATTTATAATCACCTTGCATGGTAGCCAAGTATTCTAAAAGATATTTTTACCTTCTTTTGGGAAAAGTTTGTTTGCTAGTACAATGATGGGCAGAAGGCAGAGGCAGTTCTTGTTTGCTAAGGACTGATTAATCTTCTGCCATCCCACTTTTTCAGCTGCTTTAAAAACGTCCTAGGGCCTTTCCACACTACGCTGTTATAATGCTATTATTCTGCTTTCAACATCCTACAAAATCCTGGGGTTTGCATTTAGGGAGTGGCATTTAGAATTCTCAGCCAGAGACCTCTTTGGTCTCAATAAACTACAAACCCCAGAATTCCACAGGATGTTGAAAGTGGAATAATAGCACTATAATAGTGTAGTGTAGAAAGGCCCCTAGTTTTCTCCTCTTCCCACTTCCCCCTTTGTCCTCAGCTTACTTCAGCTGCTGTAAACTGATTTCGTGCAGAAGACATTTGCAGTCAACTCAAAAGGAGGCAGAGGAAGAAGAGGGCAGATTCTTACCCTTCCATTTAGATCTGGGCGAAAGCAAACTTCTGTCGCCTCTCCTAGCTTGTGTTTTCCTCCTCAATACTAACTTTTGCCATCTCCAGTGTATTCTCTTGTTGCTTATCCAACATGTCCTGTTTTTGACCTCTGTAGGGTATGTAGATCGGAAACTACTGGAAGATCTGTGGGTGATTTGTAGCAAATTAATAGTTTTAGAACAGCATGTAATGTTTCAAGAAAAAAACTCAAGACATTTTGGTTCCAAATGTTTTGGTGTCCTATTCCTGTAACACAGGTATATTGGCTCAGTTCTTGTAAGGCTCTGTTGGCCTGTTCCCATTTTCTGTTACAATCCCTCATCTGTATTCGGAAACTCAGATGCAAGAGTTATACTAGTTTATGTTAGGAATGGGTGTAAATTTTATTTTGGTTCATTGTTGATATATATTTACCAACAGTTTTCAAATTGCTACACATTTAACATAGAACTTGAGGTAGAAACAAAATCAAATGTGGGAGAAGCTAAATCTGATAAATTAATCCATTGGGCAAGTGTGGAAGTCCATTTTTGCTCCCATGAACCTGTAGTAGGCTACAGGTCTGAAAAAGTAGCCAAAAAAATCTGACCCAGACGTGATCAGGAGTCACTTCTATTGAGATTTCAGGATTTTAACTCATTTGGGGAGTATGAAGGGAACTAGAAAGGAAACTGTTGCTCCTGTATGACTCCAGGTGTGGCAGCTGAGCATTAGGACCCATTTTTTAGATGATTTTGGCAACATTGTTATCCTTGGAAAATTTTAAAGTGGGGGCTTGGGGGAGTTGGCCAAACCAAGAAGGGGCAGAAAAAAAAATCCCTTTGGAGAGTCCACATGCAGCCTGTGGATCACAGTCTCTTTCTTCACTCTTCATCCCAATCTAAGCATAGGGCTTTGATAGCTTCTTAAAAATCTGGACTTTAATTAGGGTTCCCAGATTGCTGAGCATGGCCCCTCCTCTCCAGTCTTTAGGGGAGAGGGAGAAATCTCAGTGTAAGAGCATTGACCTGAAAAGTATGTGCATATCTATTTTCCTTGTTTCTTAGGCATGGAGCATTTCCTCACTAGACTGTTATAGTGCTACTATTCATTTCAATATCCTATGGAATCCTGGGGTTTGCAGTTTCCCTAAACTGCAAATCCCAGGATTCCATAGGATGTTGGAAGTGGAATAATAGCACTATAACAGTCCAGTGCAGAAATGGCCCCGCTGTGTGTATGTGTGTTTCATTAACAATTGCATATTCTCTGCAACTGTGGTTGATGCTTAAGGGATCGTGCTTGATGACATCTCCAGGGGTTGCCCCCTGTGACACCACAAGGGGTCATCCTGAGGTCTTGGGGTTTGGACCTGGAATAGTCGTGACCTCGCAATCCAATTGACAGAAGTAACGCTGAGTCAAACAGCCACTTCTTTTTTTGAAAGACCCATTTTCTATAAGAGCTACATTGCAGGCTAATACAACATGGGGCTTTTTCACACTGCACAGTTATAGTGCTATGAATCTACTGTAATTGCCTTAGCTACATCCTATGGAATCTTGGGGTTTGTAGTTTTGTAAGGTTCTAAAGCTGTCTGATTGAGAATTCTAAAAAAACCCTTCCTAAACTCCAAATCCCAAGGGTTCCATAGGATGGAAACATGGCAGTTAAAGTGGAATCATACTGCTATAATTCTGTAGTGTGAAAGGGCCCTTTGCCTTCTCTGCTGTGGGAACAAGATGTACCTACTGAATTTGCATGGTGCAGATGCAAGAGAATTTCCTTTTGTTTTTAAAAGAATGTATCAAAAATTTTCATATTCGAAATGGAAAGAATTTGAGATTTTCTTAATGCAAGAAAAAGTAACTGACATATTTCCCCATCTGTAGTTTAATCAGGTCATCCTGATTTATGATGTGCAAGGAATTGATTCTCTCCCTTGAGCCATTCTGTTTCCATCTGGCTGCAACAGCATCTTTCCTTTGGAAGTTTGCATGCATTTTTAATTCTCTACATACTTTTGCTATTTTCTTTTGTTTCTTGAGCCAATAATCAAAATGCTGATGGCACCTTTTACATTGATCCAGTTGGTGGACCATGGGCTCAACTAAATAATCCATCACAAGCCTAGAGCCTGCCCAACCAGGTCCTAATATACAGCCCTTTTCACACGCCAGTCCTGTTGTGAAATAGCCTCAGGAAGCGTTGCGCGATTGCGAGGACCGTTCTACAAGACATCCTTGCAATCACATGACGCTCCCAAGGCCATTAGGGGGCAATCGCCCATTATATCATTTTCGGCTCGTTGCTGAAAATGATGTGTGATCTCACGTTGATCCCGTGCCCCGTACACACTTATCTTGCGTGCGAAGGCTCCGAATGCATGGCCATCATGCTTCCTTCCCCTGCGCAGCCTGGGAAAGTAGCCGGCTGCTCTATGGAAGGAAGGTCTGGAGTGCTTATGCTTCCCACTGGCCGGCACGGAGCTGATGCGGAGGGGAAGTGGAGGGGACACGAGAGCCTCCTGGACAAGGCTTTTTGTGCGATCCCTATGTGATGCCAGCAGCACCAGGTAAGGTGTGAAAATGGCCTATATTTGGCCTTCTAGAAGGCATTGGTTATAAAGAGCCGGGTGCATCTTCAGTACAAAATATTGCAGCCCTCTCGGTTATGGGGGTGAGGAAACAGCTGGAATTGTCCAGCAGTGCCCTGCCTTCCAGATTGCTGAGTACTGACAGCTGGATGCTCTGTAAAGCTTTGTAAGCTTGTCAAATTGTCTTCAAGGACACAGGACAAGAATGCCAAGTCTGAAGGGATCTTCATAAAGGAGATGCCTTCCAGATGTATTCTGCTTTAATGAGACATCTTTTCACTTTTTAACTGCAAACAGTTTGCTTACACAGCTCCCATGCTTTTAGCAGCAGCACAATAATCAAATATTCCACTGGTGAAGTTCATGCGTACGTAAATTTCCTGCTGGATCTGTTCAAAGATCAACGTCAGCACTGGAGAATCTATGGCCTCCCATGTTTCCCTATGTATAATGTGTGTGTGTGTGTGTGTAAGAGAGACAAAGGCCATTTCGCCACTGTACTGTTATAGTGCTATTAGTCCACTTTCAGGCCCCTCCCTAAACTGCAAATCCCACGATTCCATAGAATGTTGGAAGTGGAATAATAGCACTATAACAGTGCTGTACGGAAAGGCCCAGAGAAACCCAAAGTCACCTAGTAAGCTTCAGGGGTAGATTTGAACATGTGTCTCCAAGCTTAAGCCCAATGCTGTAACTACCATATCACATTTCGACATTGTACTAATGAGGGAAGTGATACATATTGGATTTCTGCCTGAAGGTACAGCTAAGGTACAGCCAGACCAAAACAATAACAACCCAGTGGTGAGTCTAATCTCACAGCATCCAGCTCAGTGTTGTGGAAGTGAGTACAACCAGGGACTGATTTTCTGTAAGTTATTAGTTGGGAGGGGTGGAAATGGATATTCATCCATCTGTCATGATGACTTCCTTCACCAGCCTTTTTTTTCTTTCTTTCCCTTGGCTGCCATTCCGTCCCAATCAGTATGACGTGAATGTTTGGAGACTGGAGGAACGGGTGGCATGGGGCCGTGCCCATGAGCTCTTTTTGGCCAGTTTTCCACTTGACTACAAAATCCTGTTATCTGTCAGACCCACGCCCATCTCTAACTGTCTCTCATGACACATAGCCCAGATAGCATCGCAACAAAAGGTTGCATTAAGGAGCAAGGAAGCTGGCTTTTTTTTTACGGTGTCCTCTGCAACTTAGAAAATCTCAACTTCTTCCCCACCCAATAACAAAGCTCACTAGAGTAGGTAAAGATGGTGCACCAGAGGTACGGGGCGTGCGTGTTTTTTTTATAAGTACTATATGAGTAAAACTGAAAAGTCAAAATTTTAAAAGGGCAGTAGCAACATGTATTGTGTGTATCCCCAGATTTCTTCCACTGTATAACTGAGATGATCAAACCTGGGGGACTCAGGAGACTTTCTGCCCCTTCTCAGACCTCACCTTCTTCAGCATATGCTCTAACTGTCCCAATTGGCAGGGACGGTCTCAATTAACCTTCTGTCACCCCACTTTTCCAGTTGCTTTTAAAAGGTCCAAGTTTCTTTTTCCTCCTCCCACTTTCCCTCTTTATTCTCAGTTCTGAGGAATAAAATTTGCTCCAGGTCTCTTTCAGGCCAAGACTGGGATATTTGGGGCCTATAGGCTGTATGCTTCTCTCAATACCCTCTTTGCAGCCCTCTTATGCCCCCCATTTATCTACTTAACTATTTATTTTGAGAAGAAAAATGACCCCAAACACTGAAGCATCCTTCTTGGAGCAGCAGATTAGCTAACAACACTCCCTGCCTGCAAAACAGGCCAGAAATAAGTCAAAAACTCTGGAAGTAGAAAACAAAGTTGGGTCTCTAATCAACTATGGGATTTACTGAAAACAGGGTGGTGGGGCATACCAACTTTGGAGTGAGGGTTAACATTGGACCCCAATATCTGCATACCCTCCAACATTTCACAGAAGAAAACGTGGACACATGGGGCCAAGCAATACCACAGTGTAGAGCCATTTCCGCACTCATCTGTTATAGTGCTATTATTCCACTTTCAACCTCCTGTGGAATTCTGGGGTTTGTAGTTTCCTGAGGCCAAAGAGCTCTCTGATTGAGAATTCTAAATGCCTCTTCCTAAACTGCATACCCCAGGATTCCATAGGAGGTTGAAAGCGGAACAATAGCACTATGACAGTGTAGTGTGGAAATGGTCTAGGAGAGACTGCAGCAGTTTGTTTTTGCTTGAGCCTACTGGGAAGGGCAAGAACCTGCTCCCTCCACTTCTCTCCAGACAATTACAATTACAGGATATCCTGGCCTCCAGGCTTAGGTTTGTTCTGCAGCACAAGACAGCAGCTTAGAGCATTCCAGTGCAGTTTAATAAGTAATGAGAAATAACTATTTTAGTCTTTAAAAATATAAAATTTACTTTTAAGTGTGTAACTATAATGGTGACTTTGGGTGCTTGGTGCTATAAGGCTTCACTTTTAAAAATAACTTGCCAAACTCTGATCAGACGAAATTGGTCCTTTTGGGCCAGTGGTGCTCACATTCTTGATCCCAAGAGTTGTTGGTTGTTCAGTGTTGTTTGATTGGTTGCACTCACACACTTCCACATATTTCAGCACATATGCTCTCCCTGCTCCCCACCACATTCCACCAGGCAGGAATTGCAAGGCTTAAACTTTCCTTTCCTTCCTGCATTCTTTGATCCTTCAGTCTCTGTAATCCAGATGGGGTGCCAATTCCAATGTGGGTGGCAGTGCTCTTAATTACCTGTCCTGCTAATGCCAAACTTTAGCTGTACCCAGTGCCTGATCAGATATGGATCAGATATGGACATTAATTATGGGATATGATTAATTCATTTTCCTCCTGAAGAACTTTTCTCAATGCATTTCTTTAAGCTTTATGGGTCTGTTTTGCTTCACCGTAATCCCATAGACTCACTGGAGGGTTGCAGTGCTATCTGATTCTTATTCAAATAGTAAAGGTCAGCACTTGAATCTGGATTTTCTGCATGCAAGGTATATGTCTGAGGTGGCAAACTGGATTGGTCTTCGGCAGGGCCTTTTACAGGCATCAAGAGACTAGGGATGGCACCACCTGGCAGGCCAAATTTGGCTTTACCCTGGCATATGGTGTGCCAGTGAGCTATGGTCCCACAGTCTGAGACCTTGAGTCAGCCTTTTTGGTACTTTAAATATGCTAAGCAACAGTTCCTATCTGATGGTGGTCATTGTCTCTACTTGTCTTCAATACAAACAGACACTTCTCTGTTTGGACGTGTCCTCTGTTTGAAAGCCTAACCAGTTTCTGACAAGAAACTGAGATATTTGAAAAGTAGCTGAAAAGATGGAATGGCAGAGGTTTGTTTGGGACTGTCACTGCCAAATTTGGAAAGTTGGCAGGTATGTTGTGCATTTATACATACCAATGCACATCTGGAAGTAATGACCAACACTCCAAGAAGAGAACAAGGTCAGGATAAGAGAGACAATTGTTAAATTCTCCCCTGTTAAAAAAGTCTGTATGAATGTGTTGGTGATAGTGAGCTGATCTAGGGTAAGAGTAAGAACATTTCCGCACGACACTCTTATAGCGCGATGATTCCACTTTCAACCTCCTATGGAATTCTAGGGTTTGCAGTTCTGGGAGGGGCCAGTCAGTCCCTCCTGAAACTGCAAACCCCATGATTCCATAGGAGGTTGAAAGTGGAATCATCACACTATAGGAGTGTCGTGCGGAAATGGCCTCAGGCATAGCTGGTGAGAAGATGAGATCCAATCATACCCTGTGTAAGAGCTGGAGGATAGAATAAATGGCTATGGTGAGAGAGAGAGCTGGGTGAGAGTTTGGATGACAACCTCATGTGATTGTGACTATTGTGCACATGTGGAGTGAGGTTTTGAGATTGGAAGAGGCCCAACTTGGTTTTGAGTTACTGCTTTAACTGGCAATCTTACCTTCCTCTAAGGGTGTGGAGTTTGTGTACTGTAGCATGAATTTGAGTTTGGATGTGTCTGAGTACAACACCTAATAGGGTTTCCATTATTGCTGTGACTGTGAGCAATGGGAGATGTGGTGGGAGGGATAGAGGGTTATCAAGAAGGAGGTGTAGATACTTGCAAGCTATTTCTCTTTCTGATGCTTGTGCCCGGTTTTCAGTTCCTAGGCTTCTGTATACTACTGTCTAATGCCAGGACTTATTAGAGTACATTACTGCTTGTTGTCTACTTGCAAAGGCAGTGAAGAAAGCCCATTCTGCTGCCTCTATTGTAACCTCAAATAGCCAACCACCAGAGCTTTTCAGGCTGGTATGAGGCTGATTGTCATCAAATATGTTGGTACCTTCAGAGGTCCTTTGTGATGGATTTGCTACATATTTTGCAGAGAAGATCATTTGCTTCCGCAGCTGTTTTGACACGGGGGTGGAAATAAGTCTTGCTCAAGTATCTAATGCACCATCTCATCCAATTTTGTGAGGACAGGTTGAATTGGTGCAACCAGAGGAAGTGGACAAGATGCTTTCAGCAACATAGACTCTTGACCCCTATCCACTTATCATCCTGAGGAAAAAAGGAGAGATCCATCTCCAAGTGCTCGGTAGATGGTTTTAATTTTTTTCTTTTGCAACAAGCACACAACATATCTCAGTGGCCTTCTTCAGGGGCAATATGCTGTTTAGCAGCAGAAATTTCTGGAGATGAAAATCTCATTCCATTTGCTGGATTGACAAGAAACTAGAGAACTAAGCTAAAGGTTTTTTTAATTTAATTTTATTATTTATTACTTTTTTTCTTTTTTAAGCTTGAGGGTGCTCTAGAAATTTCTGCTGCTGGATGCACATTGCCCCAAAGAAGGCCACTGAAATATTTACAAGGCCAAAACATATTGGTCTTGTTTCAAAATAAAAAAATTAAAGCCATTTACTGAGCACTTGGAGACGTATCTCCCCATTTTTCCTGTGGATTCTGTTGGGTGCTCTCCAGTATTTGCCTCTTCACTTGCCCTTCTGGCCTTTACCTTTAGACACGAAGGAGGGGTCTCTTACCAAACTGTAGCATTGGGAGGCTCATTTGGTTGCAGTGATGAGCAGAGTCTTCTCTTGTGGCACCTCCACCACAAGGAAAGATCTCTCCCCTAAAATTAGACTGTTTCCCAGTACTGGCTGTTCCGGTTTATCCAGGGATTTTTGTGATAATTTCCCTAACTGTTAACTCAATGATTTAGCCTTGGTTTTTAAGCATTGATTTTGATGGATTTTAGTGTTTCTATTGTTTTATACCAGAGCTTTCCAAACTTTTTGTGCTGGTGACACACTTTTTAGACATGCATCATTTTGAGACTCACTAATTCAGTTTTACTAGCAAATCAGAGGTTAAACTAACCCCTTATAAGAGATACGGACACATACATAAATTGTAATAACGAAATGTATGAGGACACAACATATTTCATGAAAATCTTTCATTTATATTTTTAAAAATATATGATTTGTAAATAATAACATACATTTCTAACTCCCTTTTCGCAGCGCCGGCGCTCGCGCGACAGAGGAGGGCGGCTTGCACAAGAAGCCTTCTCCGGGAGGCTGCCGCTTCCCCCTCCTTCCTTCCGCAGGCAAAGGAACGAGCGGGGAAGCGGCAGCCTCCTGGAGGCGGTGGCGGCTCGCGCGTCCGTCCATCCCCCCCCGCGCGCAAGAAAGGCGCTTGTCCCGTCCATTCCCCCCCGCGCGCGCGAGAAAGGCGCTTGTCGCGTCCGCCCCCCTGCACGCGAGAGAAAGGTACTTGTCCCGTCCATCCCCCCACGCGTGAGAAAGGCGCTTGTCACGTCCGCCCCCCCGCGCACGCTCGCAAAGCAGGACGTGTCGCGTCCATCGCGCTAGCGCCCCGCCCCGTCCCTTCCTTTCGCAGGGGCGGAGGGAAGGAAGCGCGACCCGGCTGGCTCCCCGACGCTCCGCACAAGAGGTAAGTGCGCACGGGCGCCGGGAGCGTTGCATGAGCGTGGGTGATTTTCACTTCGAAGCGAAAATCAAAAAACCCGCTCTCGAGCCGCTTCAGCCCCGTGAGCCTGGCGGAAGTGGGAGTGCGTCGTGCGGAGCAACGCTCCCACTCCCGCGAGGCTCACGGGGCTGTCGTGCAAGAAAAGGCCCGTGCGAAAAGGGCCTAAGGCTCAGGTGGGAGGGGGTTATTCTTGGCCCAGGGAGGTGACACACCTACACACTTCAGGCAATACACTAACGTGTCACAACACACCATTTGGAAAGCCCTGTTTTATACTTTCAGCTTTTAGTTTTCTTGTACCTGCATTTACTGTTGTTGCTGTTCTTTTTATTTTAACTGCTTTGAAATTTTGTAAATGTGTAACTGAAGAGAGGTACCAAAATATTTTGAAATTAATCAAGGGTGAAGAATATTGTGACAAATGTTCCTGCTTATTTTGTATCCTCAAATACCAAAGCACTTAATCAATACACTTTTAAAAAAAACCTCAACAGTACTGGAAGCAGTAGTAAACTGGCTGAAGAACCAACATCAAGGTGTGGAGAGGTTGAGCAGAATTTAAATGCAGTGAAACTGCAGGCCACCCAGCACCCATATTCCCTGGAGGGTTATATCTTAACTTCATCCATAGGGTGGCAATTTACTCATTAGAAAATGGGACAGAGATCTGCATATAATTTGCAAATGCTAGTTTGTATGCATTGGTGTACATTTGGAAATAACTGCAATAAATTCAGTATCAGTATAACACATCTCACCAATGTGAGGAAGACTATGACCAGATGAGATATGTGCTTACTTAGCCTGCTGTCCTGGTGCAGCTAACTGCTGGCTATCTGTTGGGAATGCTTTGATGGTGTATTCCTGCATGGCAGGAGGTGGAACTCGATGGCCCTTGCGGTCTTTTCCAACTCTATGTTTCTGAGGCCATTTCCGCACTGGACTGTTATAGTGCTGTTATTCCACTTTCAACATCCTATGGAATCCTGGGGTTTGCAAAAACCCCTCTCTAAACTGCAAACCCCAGGATTCCATAGAATGTTGAAAGCGGAATAATAGCACTATAACAGTCCAGTGCAGAAATGGCCTAAGATTCCATATCCCCGTCCTTTCATGTTTTTTCAAAAATTGATTTAATATTTTTATTTTAGTTCAGTGATACAAGCAAACTGATTCACAACTACAAAAGAATTAGAAAAGGGAACAAAAGAAAAAGAACCAAACTATCCATAAACAATGTACACGTATAATGGAAACTAGGACTAAACTAAAACTAAGATATAATAACAAAACCTCTTACTGAAAAAACTATCACACTAAACACATCCTTCCTACATTAACTAAAATACAACTCTGACCTCCCTTACAAACTGGAATGAAAAGATAAAAGTTGATTAATATCCTGCATCGTATTCTACCATCATCTATCTATCTATCTATCTATCTACCTATCTATCTAGAATAATCATCATAATGGCAGATTAGTACATCATTAAATTTCTTGTGGTTGTGTGCCTTCAAGTTTTTCGTGATGTATAGCCATCCTAAGGGGAACCTATCACAGGGTTTTCTGGGGCTGAGAGAGCATAGCTGGATACTTTCTGGGGGCTATGAAATTGCAGGGGTCCAGTGGTTTACCGGAGATGTCATAGAGACAGTGGACCCAAACCTTATGTTTCTCTCTTTGGGGCTGTTGGCATCTTTTCTGCTGGCAAATTGTCTCAGGAGCTCCTGCTGCCGGAAGGAACGGATCAATGAATGGCTGTCTATAACTGGCCCCTGGGGAATGACGTGGTGGTGGAAGCTGCTGAAAATTTGAAGCCCCCGTATTTGAAATCTTGCAGAGATATGGACAAGTGGCAGGATATAAGATAAATAAAGAAAAGACAATGATTATGACATTGAACATGACAAAAAAGAGCAAGTTGATCTAGAGAGAAGATCAGGATGTCAACTAACTAAGAAAACAAAATACCGGTACTTGGGAATTGTTATTACGAATAAGAATCATGAACTATTTGTCAATAATTACCTGAAGACATGGAAAGAGATCAGAAACGACATGGAAAAATGGAATAAACTAAACCTATCATTTTTGGGAAGAATAAATGCATTTAAAATGACACTATTATCTAGACTCATGTTTTTCTTTCAGAACTTGTCAATAATAGGAAGTGACAAGATATTTAAAGAATGGGAAAAGGATCTTCAAAAATTTATCTGGCAAGGGAAAAAGCCAAGAATAAGATTCAAAACACTACAGGACGCAAAAGAGAGAGGAAGACTTGATTTACCATCACTTAAAATATATTACTATGCCTGCAGTCTAGATTGGATTAAAGACTGGATTCGATTAGAAAAACGCCAACAAAAGAGTTGGAGGAAAGAGATAATAGATTTAGATGGCATGGATATTTATGGTATGATAAGTTGACAGCAAATAAAGAGTTTAATAATCATTGTATCCGGAAGACACTGTTAAAGATTTGGTTACAAGTCAAAAGAAAGTATTATACGAAACTTCCAATTTGGACCTCACCCCAAGAAGCTTTGAGAATTGCTCCAACAAAACAAGGAAATCTGTTAACATATCAAGAGATATTGATATGGGAGGGGGATAAACCTAAAATGCGATCCGCAGAAGATTTGAAGGCAGATGGACATGAATTAAACTGGTTCCCTTGGCGATGACTCAAAGAAAGATTTAGAATGGATCAAAAACTGTATGGATTTGAAAGAAATGAAAATGAATTAGATCTATTGTTGCAGGGAGATCAAAAGAAGAGAACTTCTTTTTTTTAAATTATTTTTTATTAAAAGAAGAGAATTTCTAAACTTTATAAACTACTGTTGAAGAGAGAAATGGAACCAGATATCGTCAAAGACACAATGACTAGATGGGCTCAGAATGTGGGATTTTCAACTGAATTAGCAGCATGGGAAAAAGCATGGAAGATAGATATGAAATTTATGCCAAATTTAAGATTAAGAGAACATTTTTATAAGATGCTTCACAGATGGTACATGACTCCAGAAAGATTACAAAAAATAACCAAAAATGGAAATGTAAAATGTTGGAAATGTGATGAAAAAGTTGGGTCTTTTTTTCATATGTGGTAGACTTGTAACAGGGCAAAAAAATTCTGAAAGGGGATACATGATGAAATTCAAAAAAATTTCCCAAGTGGATTTTGAAATGAAACCCGAATTTTGTCTTTTAAATATGTTAGGCCAGCAAAGGAGATAAGATGTTATCAGAAGATAATACTATATTTGGTAACTGCAGTGAGGCTGACATATGCGCAATATTGGAAAGAAAGGAAAGACATTGATTTAGAAGAATGGAAACTAAAGGTTCTACGTATGGTAGAGACAGAAAAACTAGCATATTCCTTGAAAAACAAGCCTCTCCAAAATTTTGAAAGGGAATGGAAAGGAGTTATAGAATAGTTAAGAATATAAGTATACAAAAAATTTAAGAAAGAATTGTTAAAAACTTTTTCTCTCTTAGATAACATGTATTAGCTTTAACTGGAGAATATAAACTCAGAAGTGGGAGTGGGAGTGGGATATATCAAAAACAGTGTATGTCCACTCTATTTTATGTGTTTGTAAAATTTAATATTTAAAAAAAAAAAGAAAGAAAGAGGAAATTTGAAGCCCCCAAGAAAATCATACTATACATCTCTTGTCTGAGTTCTACCTCAATACCAGAATGAGACTTAATGCCAGGGGTTAGTGGCGCGAAGATCCTACTCTGGTACCCTTTCAAAAGGTTTTATGGATAATTGAAGAATACTGAACAACTGCCGGAGCTTGTTCTGATCCAGAAAATCCCTGTGATTTAATAGTGTGTGTGTATATGACTAAATAACTTTAAGGTACCTGCTGTGATGCATTTAATAAACTCCAATGGTGTTAGAATATTGCAGAACATATACATATTGCTCTTACGCATAAAAAGCATAGAGCATCTCATTTTATTCTGGCTGCAAAATAAGCAGGGGATTTGTAAAGACATTTGTTTTGAGTCAGAAGATGAGTCTTTGGAAGGAGACTGATAAACAACCAAGTGGCTGTGTGAGCAATTTATACTAATCCTGACTGAGGAAAGCCAGATAGAAGAAACTGGGCTTGTTGTTGACTGATAAGGGCTATGTGCCCTTCTTTACAGAGGGCAGTCCTCTGACTATGAGATTCTGAGAGCTATAGTCCAAAAATGTAATTTTACCAAGCTCTATATTTGACTTTATTTGCAAATATACAGGCTGAGAGGAGACAGAGGCAGAGACAGCTTACTGCCCAACATCATACTGTATACAGAAACTTCCCAACAACTCCAGAAAAGTTCAGCTTGTCAAAGTTCTATGCTTACTCTCTTTATTTCTTCTACTTTTTGTCAAATATGTAGAGTTTCAAGACCCTCAGGACAGATGGCAGCTGCTATTCCCTGGCTCCTATTAAAATGATTACCAGACATTTGGGATCATTAAGCGTACTATCCATCAATTTTCGGCATTCCTACAGCAGTATCTTTAACTAGGATGGACACCTCTGCATCGCCCCAAAAGTGTACATGTAAAAGCATTGATCTGCATAAAAAATGCCCGCATACAGGCGCATGTAAATATAGAAATAAAGACTATGACCATTTCCACACTAGCTTGTTATAGGGCTATCATTCTACTTTCAAAATCCTAGGGAATCCTGGGGTTTGCAATTTAAGGAGGGGCATCTTTGGCCTCAGTACTACAAACCCCAGAATTCCATGGGCTGTTAAAAGTGGAATAATAGCACTGTAACAGGCTAGAGTGGAAACGGCCCATGACTTAACAGAAATATGATGACAGCAGAGAAGACTGTGACTAGATGTGCCTGCTCACTGATCATCCCGGTGTTGCTAATTCTGAATGAGCAACAGTAAGATCCCTACTGTGGCCATGGAGGGAGTGCAAGTGGTTCAGAGCAACCCACTAGCAGCTGTATTTTTGCAACCTGTATCTTTGCTCTGGCATTGCTACAGTCTGTCTGTACTGCCCTGCTTAAGCATCCCCACAGGCAGGGATATTAAAACAAACAGCCAATGAAAAGCAGACTCAGGGAACGGAGAGGGAGAAGGAGACTGAGAGAAATAGCTCATAAAAGTAGAGTTCTCAGACTCCAGCGAGGCTGTTTCCGTGGGAATTCTCAGGAAGAGGGATGGGGTTCCTGGCAAGTCTACTGTGTGTGGGTGGGCAATCCCATTCCCACTGTTTGCCAATGCTACTGCATAAACTGGTTCAGTGTATGCAGGTCATTGATGTTACACCTTGTTCTGTTGATATGTCCAGAAAGCAGAACCAACCAGACAATTTATTTAAGATGACTAAGGTGAAATCTATGCTCTAATAGCAATGTAGCTTTGCAAAAACAGCAGAATTTATCTTCTCATTCCTATTATGCCAACAAACTGAGCCACCCGGCTCACTTGCTTTCTTCTACTTTGGAGTGGGGATTGACAGTGCTCATTTCCGCCAAGCTTCCTCATATAGGGATAATTCACTTTGTCTTTTTGTTTTGAACTGAGAGTTGGATGTCTCCAAAGCTTCTTTTTCTTGTGCCTTCTCTGCCTCCTCCCCAATAAAGGTATAAAGGTGTTGAGATGAGAAATTCACTTGTCCTCTATTCATTATCTCATCTTTTCCATACATGTCTGTTCACTTACCCAACTACTCATTTAGCTACTGATTCCTTTCAGCAGAAGGAGAAAAGAATGTGTCAAAGAGGACTGGGAAGTTGGAGCAGCAACAGAGGTGATGGTAGAGGAGAAAACAGAGTCAGGCAGGAAAATTGTGAGCAGAAAAGCTGGAGATTTTGCTTACCTGTCAGATGTGAGGGGATGCTAATGTACATTCAGAGCTAATTGACAGCCACCTCAAGCCCTTCCTCCTTGTATTTCTATCAACGACGGCCATTTCTGCATGAGATTGTTATAGCACTATGATTCCACTTTCAACATCCTATGGAATCCTGGGGTTTGCAGTTTCAGGAGGGGCCGGCGAGAATGGCCTATGGCTACCATCATTGATCTCCATTCTTTTGTTTTAGATTTCTTTGTCTTTAAATTGGTTTTAGGCTGGACAGTCTTCCAAACGTAGGAAGACTGGAAAATCTGCAGCCTTCTCAATGATGTTAGACTCCAGTTTCCAGCACTCTGGCCATTGGTGAGGGATGATAGGAAGCGTAACTCATCGGGGGCTACAGTCCTCAAGCAAAGAATGCCTGCTAACTGAGGACTGTCCTTTGTAAAGTAGGATACATGGCAGCCCTATCTTCAAATCAAACTTATTAGTTCCTTTCAATCTTTTTCTGATTCATCCAATTAAGGAGTTAGTAAGGTTGGTGTAGTGGTTTGACCACTGGACTGTGAATTGGAAGATCAGGGTTTGATTCCCTGCTTAGCCATGGAAACCACTGGGTGACCTTGGGTGCATCATACTCTCTCACCCTACAAAAACCCCATGACTGATTTGCCTTAGGGTTGCCATAAATCAGAAATAACTTGAAGTCACTCAACAAAGAGAGGTTGGATTTCAGGCACTGAAAACAAGTCCCATCATTCCTAAACCACATCCAGGCTGTGTGGGACACATGGGAGTTGGATTTCTCCAACATCCTGAGGGCCACGTTTCCCATCCTTGGTTTGAGGCCCTGAAGTCATTCGATCATGGCTTAGGCTTTCATTTGGAAGGGAATTGAGAAACATATGTGGTATGCTGATTTCAAGCTCTTTTGAGATTAAAGTAGCATGGTCATAGGAAACTGTATACATTAATAGTATATATAGGAGAGTTTTGTGGATAATTCCTTCCTGTGTAATCTTTCTCTATAGCCATTTCCGCACTACACTGTTATAGTGCTATGATCTCACTTTCAACATCCTTAGAGAATCCTGGGGTTTGCAGTTTAGAATTCTCAGCCAGAGAGCTCTTGGGCCTCAGTAAAGTACAAACCCCAGAATTCCACAGGATGTTGAAAGTGGAATAATAGCTCTATAACAGTATAGTGCAGAAATTGCCATACTCTCGCTCACTCTTTGCATGCTCCTAAGTGTTATGAGCTGTGTCAGCAAACTTTGGCTGCTGGCTATACAGATCTCCTCATACAATAGTTAAGAGTTATCTAACAAGCTATCACAGAAGAGAGACAAGCTCTAGGTGGGATGCTGATTTCAGCGTTATATACTGCCAGCAGCCACTTGAGTTGCGGTGTGCAGAACAGTCCTCCTGATTCAGCAGCTTAATAGAAAAGTTTTGGTATGGGAAAAAAAGAGTATTTTGTTGACACCTCCCAGCTTAAAAATCTTGCCAGAAGCAAAGACCAACCCCCTCCAATGCACTGTCTTGTAATGAGCAGTCACTGTAGCCTGGTTTAGTGATCATGAGATAAAACTAGCAATTCAAAAAGTTTTTTTTCAGTGATGTTTTCCAGAATCTGCTGAAGAATTTGGGGAGGTATAGTCCAAAAATAATTTTTCTAAGCTGCTTAAAGCAGAGCTCTTTGACTCTTTGCAGACAAAGAAGGAATCAGAAATAAGTTTGCTGGAGAAGCAGAGCATTGCTGGAGAGGTGCTTTGGCTTTTTTCCTTGGTGACTTGGAGGATAGTGAAGTCCATGGGCAAGATTACCTTGGAAGGGATTTCTCCTAGTTGGCCAGCACCTAGGGGCTTATGTTCTATTTAACAATAACCCATTCCACCATGAACACTATGGTCCCCCATTTTAGGCTTCTTTTCACAACAGTTTGTCCCCAATCCATGCCTACAAAGTGTGTTTGGGTTTGGTTTGCTTCCCCCCAACCCTTGAATACCTTGGTCGTTCCTCAGACTTACTGACATCTTCTTCTTCTTGTCTGTGGGTGATACTGTTTTAACTACACAAGGATCTGCACTCTGTGAATGAACTTGTTATTAGCATTTGGAGAAGGAGCAGCAAGCTGCTCCTCCTGCTCTAGGATGAAGCAATCTGCCAACCTACCACTTGGCATCTCAGTTCTACCATTTATAGTTTCATACTAGCTTGTTCCCCTATCACAACACAATCTTTGGCACTGAAGATTTCACTGATACTGTCAGAAATTGGTGTTTGCACATGTGTGAGTAGGAAAGTGGCTTCTGTTTCAAGCCTGTAAACTTCTCTTGATTTTGGATCATGTTTGTTTTAACAAGGGTACTGGTAAGGCATGGTTTGAATCCTCACTGGCTCTCTCCAATGCCATAGTTCCCACAGCACCAAACTACAAAATATTAGAAACTGAGTCTATGGACACACCCTCAAGTTTATCAGAAGTGAAAACAGAAACAGGTTTCTAAGAGCCTGTTGTTCATAACAAGGACTCTTGAGCTTTACTAACTCTACTTATACTAGGTAGAAACTCTCAAGAGTATTTCTCCCATCCACCCCTTCAAAACAAACCAACAAACTAAGCTACATCATGGAAAACTGCAGGGGAGTGTTGGAGAATGTTCAGTGGAACCCGCCTCACTCCCTACTTTCACCACCAGTGAAAGTGATGAATTCCAGGCATAAAAGTAGATCCAACCTAACGTTCCTCATGCTAGATTTGTAGTGAGTACAGGGCCACACAGAAGTAAAATGAGGCATCACTAAACTCAGGGAAATCTCAGCTTTTGCTGAGATTGTAATGACGAAAGGAATCTGAAGGTACAAACAGTAACCACTCTAAGACAATTCAGTAAAGACTGAGGATACACAGTGGCCACAGAATATTGGGGGTCTAGGGGGTAGGGTAAATATAGAAAATTGTATCATCATCATCGCCATCATCATCATTAGCAGCAGCAGCAGCATCTTTATTTATACACTGCTTTTTTCCTGGTTGGGACTCAAAGTGGCTCACAATAATTTTAAAAAAAGTTAAAATTCACAGAATACAAAAATTAAAACACAAATTAAACTATCAAATAAGAATTAAAACAAAGTTAAAATAGATAATTAAAATTTAAACATCCATAAACTCAGCACAGTTACCAATATCCATCACTTTTTATCAGACAGGGCATAATCACATATTGAATGCCTGTTGGAATATGTCTTTGCTTGACTGTAGAAAGCAAGTAGGAAGGGTGTCAGTCTGACTTCACTGGAAAGGGAGTTCCAGAGCCTGAGAACAGCCACTGAGAAGGCCCTCTCGTGTGTTCCCACCAGATGCACCTGTGAAAGTGGTGGGACCAAGAGAAGGGACTCTCCGGCAGATCTCAAAGCCTGGGCTGGTTTGTAAGTTATAAATTTAAACAGAATCTAGAATCAAGAGTGTGCTAAGAATTACTGAAAAAACAAAAACTGCACCCAAGGGATTCTTGGTGCATTCCTCTAGAAATTATATTTCACAATGCATTATTATAAAGAGGCTTGATTAAAGGTATTCTCATTCTTGCAATGAACTAATACAGCGGTTCTCAACCTGTGGATCGCGACCCCTTTGGGGTTGAATGACCCTTTCACAGGGGTCGCCTAAGACCATCGGAAAATACGTATTTCTGATGGTGTTAGGCTCCATTCCCTCCTCGGTGGTGGTGTGCAAGCGTGAGCCACGCGCTTGCGTCCTCCTGTCCCCTGTTCAGAAGGGACTGAAATCGCTCCCCTTCTCTGCTACCGGGAGAACCTCCCATCTGACGGGCCAGCTTGGGGGGCGGTGGTAGCACAGGGGGCAGGCCCCCTCCTTGCCATGGCCCCTGCCCCACTCACCACGGAGGAGGGCACTGCGGAAGGGCCTGGGGGCCGCAAGGCGCCACTTTTCTGGGGGGGCAAGCTGCACCTGGCACAAAAGACAAAGGCGCTGGGATTCCTCCCCCCCCCGGCCAGAATTGACACTCTGGAAACTTTTCCCACACTGCCCCCCCAGCGGAAACGAGAGCAAAGCAGAAGTAGAGCCGGGGGGGTTCTTGGAGTTTTTTCCCGGGGGAGACGCGCGGCTCCTCTTCCCTCCGCCCCCCCCCCCAGTTCCTGGCTGGCAAGGCAGCCTTTGCCAGGGGGGAGGCATTGTAAATAACAAATAAATAATTTTATGGTTGGGGGGTCACCACAACATGAGGAACTGTATTAAAGGGTCACGGCTTTAGGAAGGTTGAGAACCACTGAACTAATAGTAAAAAAAAACTAATAGAAAATTGCAAGAGGCAGCATAGAAATTATCTGAATATACCCTCCAACATTTTACAGGTTAAAACCAGGAGAAATGTGGCAAAGTGACATCAAAGTGTGGTGAAGACAACGAAAGTTATGAGTGTGGAAGAATACATGAGTTAGGAGAGGTCACTGCACTCTGCTTTTGCCTGAGTCTACTGGGAAGGGCAACACTCAACCTGCTCTTCTCCTCCCTGCTAATTGAGTGGTAATTACTTGTGCATTTCAAATTCAGCTTGCAGTAATTAAAGTAAACTGAGGACAAAATCAGAATGGCAACTAGAGAGAGAAACCATGACATTGTAAAAGCAGCTGAAAAAGAGAGATGACAGTGGATTAACTGGGCTGCCCCAGGTTGTGTCTGAATTAGTTCTTTAAATAGTAAACGTATGTGAGGAGGACAATCTGGATTGAGACCACAGCATGGGATAAATGGTTAAAGTGTCTCTGTATCTGCTCTACAGGCTTTCAATTGAAATCAGGCCCTCTTTGCTTTCACCTAAATTCTTTTCTAAATTCTGTATTTACTTTTAAAAAAGTAAATATCTCTGAAAGATAGCAACTTGTCTGATGTCAGCTAGTAATTTTTGAGGTTGAAGATAATATGGATTTGAACTGGGGTCTCCTCAGTCTCACTCTGATGTTCAGCTCTACCTTCTTTCTGAAAAGACTGCTTGCACCTGTAAAGTGTTGGAAGGAAACTGTCAAAAAAGGAAAGAGGTTGAATTGCAGTTACTTGGTGATTCATATTTAAATGGAGTGCTGGGAGGAGCTGCTTGTTACTCCTCAAAACCATACCTAACAAGCACTTCTGACATGCCCAGCTTTGCATGAATTTGCAAAGCCAGAAATTCCAGTGCAGCCTGAGTGGCTGGGACAAGCTATTCCAAGTTGAAGTGAAAAAACAGGATGGTGATGAGAGTTCAAGCCTGTTGCTAAGAGACTTAGCCCAGTCAATGTGCGCTTTCAAGACCTAGAACTGGAGGGCTCTTCTACCGTGCCATGGAATGGAGTGTCAGAGCGTAGAGAAGGTACTTTCTAGACAATACCCCAGATCCTCAGGACAGAAAGAAAGGGCTGACCTGATTTGCCCCAATGCTTGCAAATAGTTAAATGACCTTTAGAACATGGTAGCTCAAGTCCTTACGGCAGTAGGTCATTTCCTCCCAGAGAAAACCCTGATGAATTATGGTTACCATTGTTACAAGTGGGACCTATAACAAATTGTTGCAGTATAAAGAGATTACATATTTTCCATCCTATTCCATTCCCCAGTTCTTCCCCACCAGTGTTAACACTGCTGCTGTTGTGTTCCTTCTAATCATTTCTGATTTATGATGATCTTAAGGTGAATGTATCATGGGCTTTCCTTGGCAAAATCTGTTGGGGGGGATGGTTGCCTTTGCCTTATGCTGAAGCTGAGAGAATGTGACTTGCCCAAGATCACCCAGTGGATTTCTATCACTGAGTGGGAATTCAAACTGTGGTCTTCTAGAGCCAGAGTCCAGTGCTCTAACCACTACCCCACATTGACTAACTATTGTTATCTCCTGCCAAAATTTTCTTCTCTGCTCAACCATACAAGGTAGAGGAGTTCTGTCCTGTATTTTATTTGGCAGGTCTACCACAGAGAACCATCACAGAGAACTCATATATGACAATATGGACCAAGGGAGAGAGAAGGTGGGGGTTGTCAGAACTGACTGAGACAATTTCCACACTAGACTGTTACAGTGCTATTATTCCACTTTCAAATCCTGTGGAATTCTGGAGTTTGCAGTTTATTGAGGCCAAAGAGTTCTCTGGGAGAATTCTATTTCCCTAAACTGCAAACCTCAGGATTCCATAGGATGTTGAAAATGGAATAAATAGCATTATAACTGTGTAGTGTGGAAATGAGTGTTGGTTGTATGGTAGGGAAGGACTTTATGGTCCTCAGTTGGAGAAGAGAGTAAACTGCCTCTCCTTCATCTGCCTAGGGAAGTCTATTCCCAACCCAGCTGAGCTCAGCTTCTGATGGCTTAGCCAGAGGAACTGTCCCACATAGCAGTCCCAGCCTGCCTCTGTCCAGAGAGGTTCCCCTATAGAATCTTGTACAGCATAGATTTCTAGAACAAGCTGATGTTGTTTCCTGATTTTGGATGAAAGAAAGCCTACCACAGGAAACCAAGGCTCATGACAGATTATTCTAATTCCCTTCACAGCTTTGTATTGGTCTATGTTAGCTATCTGGTTGGTTGTGCCTGTTTGTGTGCCATCTACTATATGATTATGCAAGGACATAAATCTTCTGGTTAGCACTGAGTATGGTGAGGGAGTTGTATTTGTTGCCAAGTGCTTTTGTGTCCCGCCAGAGCTTACAGTCAACATCTGGCAAAGTTGCACAGACACTGAACAAACAAACTTACTCTCGTATGGGTGATGGGAGACTGAGAAAAGAAATTTTTAGCATAAGCTTTTGCAGACTCCAGTCCACTTCATCAGATGCATGTATTAACTAGTTAAGTCAGGCTCACCTTTACAATAAGTAGATAGATTGGCCTTACTAAAAATTCTACTCCTGTGACACTTAGGCCCTTTTTGCATTAAGGCTTCTAGCGCGAGCGGGGGAGGGCGGCTCGCACAAGAAGCCTTCTCTGGGAGGCTGCCACTTCCCCCCTCCTTCCTTCCGCAGGCGAAGGAACGAGGGGGAAGCGACAGCGTCGCGCGAGCCACCCTCCCCCCGGGCGAATCAGGAGCCTGTCGCGTTCTCCGCCCCCCGCGCGCGCGAGAAAGGAGCCTGTTGCGTCCGCCCCCCCGCACGGAAGAGAAAGGACCCTGTTGCGTCCTCCCCCCGCACGCGTGAGAAAGGAGGCTGTCGCGTCTGTCCCCCCCGCGTGCGCACGCGAAGCAGGAGGCTGTTGCGTCCATCGTGCTAGCGCCCCGCCCCTTCCTTCCGCAGGGGCGGAGGGAAGGAAGTGCGACCCGGCCGCCTCCCCGATGCTCCGCACAGGAGGTAAGTGCGCGCGGGCACCGGGAGCGTTGCGCGAGCGCGGGTGATTTTCACTTCAAAGCGAAAATCAAAAAAACTGCGATAGCGCCGCTTCAGCCCCGTGAGCCCGGCGGAAGTGGGAGTGCGTCGTGCAGAGTGACGCTCCCACTCCCGCGAGGCTCACAGGACTGTCGCGCGACAAAAGGCCCGTGCAAAAAGGGCCATAGTCTAGTGCAATTCAAAGTGATGGTCCATGGACCAGTGCTGGTCAATGAGCCATTGGCTGCCAGTCTCTACACATCTGACTCCACTAGGAATACTGTGTCTAGTTCTGGGCATCACAGTTTCGGAAGGATATTGACAAGTTGGAACATATCCAGAGGAGGGTGACCAAAATGGCAGAAGGCTTGGAAACCATGCTCTGTGAGGAGTGGCTTAGGGAGCTGGGTATGTTTAGTCTGCAGAAAAGAAGGTTAAGAGGGGCCATGAAAGCCAAGTTTAAATATGTGAAGGGGTAACATGTAAAGGAGGGAGCGGGCTTGTTTTCCACTGCTCCAGAGACTAGGACAAGGAGCAATGGATTCAAGCTGCAGGAAAGGAGATTCGACCTGAACCTCAGGAAGAACTTCCTGATGGTCAGAGCTGTCCAGCAATGGAATATGCTGCCTGGGAGTGTGGTGGAGTCTCTTTCTTTGGAGACCGTTAAACAGAGGTTGGATGGCCATCTGCCGTGAATACTTTGATAGTGTATTCATGTATGGCAGGGACTGGACTTGATAACCCTTGTGGTCTCTTTCAGCTTTATGATTCTGAGAAAACTAAGAATGAATTTTCACACATAGATGCACCAAAAGGGAATCCTGCAGCATGCAATGTGTACATACATGCAAAGACTTCCTTGGACATGCATAACATTTTATTAGGTTTGTAAAGTGTTAGTGTTAACATTTTGCAGGATTTTATTGTGTATCCATTTCTTTGGTTGCCTAAACTGTATTATAAATACTCAACCGAAGTTTTAATTTACTGCAGTGCTAGATATTTAAGGACTGAAGGAACAGTTCATTGGGGGACAATCTTCTTATTCAGGAAGAGGGAATGTCATTTCCACTCTTTCTCCACACTCTGATAGGGGCCAAGTTAGCAATCTCTGCAGGACTGGTTCAAGCTTTTTTGTTGTTTAAAATAGAATGGCAAAAACAGTTCTACCTCCAGCTACAAATCAAATTGCATAGCAGCCAGCATTTTTGCCACCTGCCAGAGCTAAGGAAGAGGCCCTTTTCAGTTTGACTAAGAGAGTGGGATTTTCAGTTGTATATTTAGGAGGCAACAAAAGGATAAATTCTTTGTAGTGTAATTTATTTTTTTTATATATTTTTATTGATACACTTTTGAATAAGATAAAGCTACATATAGGGGAAAACACATAGAACAAAACTAGATTATATTAAACAAACTAAATTTTACTAATACACAAACAGCTATCTAATCTAAACAACTATTAAACCAAAGCTAAAGAAAAACTTGAAAAGGAATATAACAAATATACATTTGGCTTCCCACTCCTCATAGAATGAATGTTGTTAATCCTCTATTATACTTCCTCTAGATAACATAATTAGCTCTCAACTAATGTGAAATATCTTAATATCATATAGCAGAGAATAATCAATTAACAATTTGTAACTGCATTTATTCTTATAATTATTTCTCTACAATACTAGGTGAACACTAATCTGATCTAACAGAATTAGCACTGTACAGGAAAAAAAAAGAAAAAGAAGAAAAACTCTAACACTAATCTAATACTTATTCCCTAATTACACTCTTTAATTTATCCTTCTCGGCCACTTCCTTTTTCATCTCCCTCTGATGCACTATTACAAATCCAATCTTGGGACTTTCCTTTATTCTTCTTGCCTTCCCTGTTTTCTTGATATTCTCTTTTCTCAAGGTCTTCTCTTCCTGAAACTTGTTCCAGTATCATAAAAAAGTCTCTTAACTTTGGAGCAGTGTGCAGTATATCTCTTCTTTTACTGTAACGTAGTGTAATTTCCATATTGTATTTGTTTCTATTTTTGTATTCTTTTATTTAGGGCTTTGAGGTTGCCCCAAACATTGCAGAAATACTGAGCAACACAGGCAGAAGAGTCCTGCACTGGCACCTCAGATGAGGCATAGAATATTTGGGACAGTGAACGCATGTCAAATTTGACATACAATTTGCATTGTTGTTTACATGTATATTGAGATTTACAGTGCAGCTGTGTTTGCAATATTCAGTTATAGTTGCTCAATAAAATCCAGAAGAGGAACAAAGGCTCACAGGGTGACCAAATTCGGAGGTTGGAAATCTGCAGCCCTCCAAGTGTTGTTGGCAATAAACTCCATCATCTCTGACTGTTGGTCATGATGGCTAGGCTGATGGGACCTGGAGTCTTGTAGTACCTGGAAAACCACATGTTCCACACCCTGATCTAAATGAGCAGGAAGGTATAGATGGGAATCTAGGAAGAGCAATGAGCAAAGAAGTTCCTCGTGAAGTGGCTCCCCCATGCCAAAGAACTTGGTTTTTTTGGGGGGGGACGGGGTTAAGTCACCAGGAAAATCCGTAAGAACACTTGGCATTCATGCCAGTAGAACTTATGGTAGAAACATGAATTACTCTGGATGCTTGAAGTAAAACAGAAAAAATCATCCATTGTTTCAGGAAATCCATCCAAGGACAGGAAGGAAAAGCAATAAAAGAATTAAACTGGTTATAGCAGCATCTTAAGTCACCTCCTATGAATGAGGAGTAGCCTGGCAACAATAATTGGAGATGGGACTTTGAAAAACAAGCCATGGCTTACACAGAACAAACAGACCATCTTTCATGAAGGTGGAAGTGATTTCAGAAATTAAGAATGAAATGAAAGACCTAAGCACATACTGTATATACTAATGTATAAGTCTAGAATTTTAGTCAAAGTATTTAGTCAAAAAATCTGGGTCAAGTTATCCACAGGTCAATATAAGTACTGTACCTTAACTCTTGTCAAAAACCCAAAACAAACAAAAAACAAAAAAGCCCACCCCTTTCTCTAAGGAGAGTGTTGAAAGGCAAGAACTTAATCCATTCCAGGAGAACCTAAGGCCATTTCCGCACTAGCCTGTTATAGCGCGATGATTCCACTTTCAACATCCTCTGGAATCCTGGGGTTTGCAGTTTTGGGAGGGGTCGGCTGCAAACCCCAGGATTCCAGAGGATGTTGAAAGTGGAATCATCGCGCTATAACAGGCTAGTGTGGAAACTGCCTATGAGAAGCACCAACCCCCTCTACTCTCTCCATCATAGTGTGTTTCTGGGCCTTTTAAATGCCTGAACAGGGAAAAGGCAGCAGCCAGGGGCAACTGGCCCCTCGAGGCAGAGCTGGCCTTTTCCTCTCTCCATGAAATGACTCTTGCCTTATCCATGGGTCATATCAACATCCATAATTTTGACTCCAAAACCTGCCCTCAACTTATACATGAGTGTGACATATACACAAGTATACACAGTAGATTTTAGGAAATACAGAGAGAAAATCATTAAGGACTACCTATTTTCCCATTGCCCCGTTCTATTGATTATTTGACATATTTGTTGGTGCCTTTTATTTCCAACGTAACAATGCTGTTTGAGGTAAGTAGAAATGGAGTTTGAAAGACCAGTGATTTCACCAGGAGCTGCTTATGGCCCTGTGTTGTAGGCAGTAACATCCCAGGACAGGACACATTCTCTTGTCCTTTGCAAAGAGATTACCTTTGTGGACTGAATTCTCAAATGCCCAATGCTGTTGTCTGTCTACTTATTGCATTTGTATATTGCTTCTCAACCATAAGGGTTTTGGAAGCAGTCCAGAGTAAAACCCATGTAAATGCAATCAATAAATTATCAGTTAATATAACTATGTACTTCAATCAATAACATAAAGCTGGGGGGTGGAGAACGCAGCTGATAAAAACAAGAGGCCAGTGCCAAAAGATGCTCAAAAACTGTGAAACAACTTTGAACAGAAAAAAGCACAATGAACTAAAAGAAATCTTTGCTTTCCTCCAAGAGGGCATGTGCCAATTTTGAGTGAGAACCATCTGATAAGAAAGGGCTCAGTGGAAGGATTCTGAACAAACAAACTCTTTGTAAGAAGCTGAAGAATGCTGATGGCCCTTTCATTTCACTTTCATTTCAGGGTTTCATTACTTTTCCCCCAGTTATATCACCTAAAGCAAGAAACCTGGAAGCTAAGACACGAGCAAACCAGCAGGAACCATGTTGTCTCTAAGTGCTGCAAAAGGTAAATGAACATTTCCTGAGCTTTTCCACCCAATTTGAGTGAAATCTAGGAGCTGTGCAGCAAAGTTTATTTCAGTCTGGATTAGAGAGAAAACACTGGAGACTTGGATTGAATTTGTAGCATCAGTTTTATTTGCAAGCTGTCAAAGCAGCGTTAGAAGGAAATAGCGGAGATAACCATCAAGGATTCACCACATCCCCAATATAGCTGTACTTTCTTGCAAGTCCCCTAGCTGTAAGCCACAGTAGCAATTTCATACCTACGAACTGGCCTGAATTGACAGGGACAGTCCAGATTAATCCTCTGGCGTCCTTTGCTTGTAAAATGTCCTAGTTTCTCTTTCCTCCTCCCACTTTCTCCCTTCATCCCCAGTGTACTTCCATTGGGATAAATAGAGTTGGAAATGCAAAACTAGTTTGTGTTCAGCTAACTTAGTGGGAGGGAAAGCAGAGGTGGAACAGAATGTTGCCCTTCCCAGTAGGCTCAGGCAAAACTAGTCGGCTGTAGCCTCTCCTAGTGTGTGTACTTTCTCCTTAATAACTTTGCAGTCTTGATCACATGCTGCTTAGCCACATGTGTCCTGGGTTTCATCTGTGAAATGTTGGATGATATGTCCTCTACACAGACACACACACCCGGGATATATTGTAGATTAGAAGTTGACAGCAGTGATGTATTTAAGTCTTCTACTCCAAGTCTCAAGTCAAGTCTTAGGCCCTTTTCGCATGGCATTTTCCATGCGACAGAGGGCCTGGAGCATCGCGCGATTGCGAGGAGTGATCTGCACGATGCACTCACAATCGTGCAACGCTCCAAGTGCCGGCATGTGCTGATTGTGTACCTTTTCATTTTTGGCTAGAAGCCGAAAATGGTGCACAATTGTGCATTGCTCTCGGGCCCCTCATGCACTTACCTGGCGTGTGAAGCCTCTGGAGCCACACCAGTTGCGCTTCCTGCCCCAGCGCAGCCTAGGAAACTCCCAGGCTGCACTGCGGAAGGAAGAGGCAGGGCTCTTGGGTGAGCAGGCAGCTCGTGCGGAGCTGAAGGACCCCGAACACAAAAGCCTCTTGCCAGAGGCTGCTCGTGCGATCCCCACACCCCAGCGCCAGAAGACGGTAAGGTGCGGAAAGGGCCTAAGTCTCTACCTTTAAGTCTCAAGTCAAGTCTCAAGTCCTTGCAAGATACTTTCAAGTCAAGTTTCAAGTCAAGGTTCAAGTCTGGGTGCCAACTTTATACCCCAATCTGTATTCCAGAATTTCTGAACAATCTTGAAAGTCAGTTTTAACAATTTAAGTAGAGTTGGTCTGCTACTTTTGTGATTTTGCCACCTGCAGCTTCAGAGGTGGGAAATGGGATCCTTCTTATTCCCCAGACTTGAAGAGCTTTAAAAGGAAGGATCCTTCCTCCACAAGTCCATTGCTTAACACGTTTTCTGTTCTCCTATGAGATACACACCCTGCACTCTGGGCATGAGTCTTGCCTTCTGCTCTTAGGAAAAGTTTCAGAAAGTTTTCCCTGTATTTAGTGGGGACAGGCTGCTGAGCAGACCTCATCCCCGCCTCAAACTCATTGCCTAATCCATTTGCTGTTCTCTTTGAAAAATGTGTCCACACTTTGAGCTTGAGACAGATCGTCATGTGACCAGTAAGTTGTAAGGTGTCTGGATGAATGTGTTATGTTACTGAACCAAGGACAGCAAGTCAGTAACTAAAAATATGCAAGTCTCAAGTCAAGTCAAGTCAGTGTGTAATTTTTGCCAAATCAAGTCTGAGTCAAGTCACTGAAGTGACTTAAGTCTGACTCGAGTGAGTCCGAATCTATTGACTCTAGTCTACATCACAGGTTGGCAGTGGCTCAGCAGGTAGAAGAGATCTTGAAAGGTCTGGTTAAAAACATATTTATTTGTTTGTTTGTTTAATATCTGACCTTTCTCCTTGGCATGGGACCCAAGTGAAAAACAATGCATCAAACATGTTTGATACTAAAGCATAAGCATATAGTCAGAGGTCATTTCCACACTAGACTGTTATAGTGCTAATATTCCACTTTCAAAGGCCCATCCCTAAACTGCAAACCCCAGGATTCCATAGAATGTTGAAAGTGGAATAACAGCACTGTAACATTCTAGTGCAGAAATGGCCAGAGTCCTATTAAAAATACTAAACTACAACAGTTAAAAATACATTAAAAAGTAGTAAAAAGATCAAAGCATAATCCACCCCACATTAAAAAGATCCTTCTGCCACAGTAACTTAAAAGCCAAAGCCTTCCTTAAATAAAAAGGTCTTTGTTTGCTGGCAAATTATTGACATTTGGTAAGGTTAAACATTAAAAACTTGGAAATTAATTCACTGGCATAAACAATAATAATAGAATTCATTTAATTCAGCGAGTTATCATTAATGAATTTGTTGGTTAAAATGTTAGTGTTGGGCCTGACCTTGGCCTTTACAGAGTCCACCGTTGAACATCAGGGAGCACATTTTGTTACCGACCCCTTGAAAAAGCTTTCTTTTTGTTCTTTGGAAGTGGCGTTCCTGAAGTCCTGAATTTTTCCCCATGGGGACTAAAAAGCCCATAATAGAACTGCATGACTGAACCATTGCATTGTTTCTTCCTGCCTACTCCTGGTTAAGAAATGTGGTCTGCAAAGATCAGTGGAGAGCACAGGTTTTCCATGCAGGAGGCAGGGATCCCAATTACAACCTGTGGCATCTGCAATTCTGCTGATCAAGTATCTACAAGCCCAGTGCTCTCTTCACTCATCTTACATGATCTGTAATTAAAATAAGGTGAGGGAGAAGGAGGGGGGCAAGTAAAATGCAGAATGAGAAGAGTGGAGGCAGAGAAGTCAGGAGAGGAAAAATGAGGAATAGTTTTAAGGAAAACGTCTCACTTAGATATCCAAGTATTCACTTAAGTATCCAAGAACGTGAGAGCCAGCGTGGTGTAGTCATTTGACTATGACCCTGGAAACCAGAATTTGATTCCCTGCTCTGCCATGGAAACTCGGTGGGTAAGTTTGGGTGTGTCACTCTCAGCCCCAGAAAACCTCATGATAGGTTTGCCTTAGGGTGGTCGTAAGTCGGAAACAACTTGAAGTCACACAATAGCAACAACTACTGGTGAGGGCTACATGTCTTTTGTCCTGGATCACATATCCACCAGAATTTCAGAGATGATAACATAGCAACAACAATCCGAGAACCTAGCATTGTATAATACACAAAAGAATGCAAAGGGGTTCACTGCTTAAATATTACACAATAGATATCAGTCCAGAATATAATCATGCAAGAGGGCTACTGAACAGAGTGAACTCCCACTGCCCCACAAAGACTCCAAGTACTTTATTCAGGCCCAAGATGGGGTGAGGGGGAACTATCTAAAAAGCCTTTCTGAAAGGACGTACAAAATATTTTATAATGTGGTATAGTGTACCACAGTATACACTAGAATTCAGTCCAGAACACAAACAACGGAGAACTTACTGAAGAGGCTCATAATGTACACCTACATTGACTCCAAAGTGTGCAACCATGTGGGGACATTCTGAAAAGACCCCAGTTGCCCCCATTGCCTTCCTAGACACACTCCTGCCCCACTCCCTTTTTCCATTCTTTTCCTGCAAACTTAGCTGTTCTTCTGTTCAACAAGCCCAACTATCTGACTAGGGCTCTAGAAAGTTCTCCCTGTCCCTCACTCCCCTTGCTGTCTTCTCAGAGAAATCACACAGATTATTCTGACTGCAGAGACACATTTCTTACTGTTTTCGCATTTCTTCTCCTGATGCAGCAAGCCTTTCTGTGGCAGAGGGAGAGGCACCTGCCTAAAGAATTCTAATGACCTAATTCATATTTTAAACTTTGGTTTTAATTGAGAAAAGTTAGATGAAAACACTAGAAAAAATAGGGACTTGATAAGGAGTGAAGTCACTAGATGATTCTAAACTCTGGGATGAAAGCACATAGCAGTGGAGAATTTCACAAAGCTGATTTCAATTAGAAAAATAGCAAACATGTAAACACTCAATCCCCTTCCTTCCCTACAGCTGTCCTGAACCAAATTGAGGGGGAAATGCAAATACTTTCAAACTGTTATCTGGGCACTTTGGGGCAGCTCAATCTCATACAAGCCTGATCCATTTAAAAAAATAAAAAGCCCAGATTCCTAGTGGTTGCTGATACCTCACTTCAAAATGCAGAGGTTCATTAGATTTCTTAGCAGTGGGACCATCAGGACAAGACTTTAGGACAGATGTCCTTCTCAGCAGAATGAATAAACAGGGCCCCAACATTATTTTTCTTGGAATAAATGAATCTTCTGGAATAGGATGCTCAACATGAGCATAGGATGCTCCCCAATCATTTTTATCTCCCTATAAGAGGGAAGAAACCTCCACATTCATCCCTTTTTAGTTTTTACACTTCTTGTTGTGTGCTTTCAAGTCATTTCCAACTTCTGATGACCCCAAGGTGAACCAATCTTGGGATTTTCTGGGGCTGAGAGCATGAGGTGCTCAAGGTCACCCAGTCCATAGCAGAAGTGAGACTCTAAATGAGGTATTCCCATGTCTAACCAATATTCCTTGGATTCTCTGCCCAAATTTCTTTGTTGTACCTTCCTTAGATGGTGTCATCCTACCTAGTGAGGAAGACCGGAAGAGAATCATCACTCAGATGAAAGTGCGGACAACGCTGAAAGGGGATAAGAGCTGGATCCAGCAGAGATCAGACTCTGATGATGAACGGACTCACAGCCCATTGTAAGTACATTTTCCTGTGGGCTGTTTTAAATTATGATTTCCATTTTTGTTATATTTTAATTTTAATTTAAATATGTTACTTCAGAGCTACTTTTCAGCACAAACGTGAGATGTGTGTACCTGCCCTACATTGATTTCAGGTTTCACTGATGACTTTCCTTTTTTAAATTAGGATTTCCTGATGGATAAACTCTAGCTGCAGTTTGATTAACACTTTGACATTATTGTAATTGATGGCATTTTGTTTCAATTTACTGTACACTGCTATGAAAGGTTTGATATGGAGTGGTTTATAAATGTTGTTAAGAAATAAAACCTTGAAGACACTGAAGATTTGTGATTTCATTTTTGTGATAGTTTCTTTACAGACACAAGTTGCAAACTACAAATGTAAATATCAAGTTTGGGCCAAGCATTTGTTCATAAATATGTATTTTTAGAGTGAAATAAAACTTAGGGGAGTATCCAAAGTAGTTAAGGAATTGGACCCCATCCTTTACTATGATCTTAGTTTTGATCCCATTGGATAACACACTGTGACCAAGATCCTATGTTAGACAACAATTCTACATCCTTTTCCCTTTCCCTCCTCGGTTGGGCAGCTGCTCAGGTGGGGTATCTGCTGCTGCTTATTATCATTATTATTTTTGGATGGGGAGGTGATTCAGACAATAAAATAACAGCTGAACTCAGCTTGGGGGAAGGGGGAGAAAGAAGGATACACTCATGGATTGAGTGAATCTTCATTTTCCTTCCTCCAGCAGCCCAAAGCAGCCATATCTTCATGATCTGAATTGCCTTTCCCCTTCCCACCAATTAAAAGCATCAGGGAGAAAGATGCAGAAATGCACTGGTAGCACACAGCACAGCATAGTGGAAAAGAATAGCCAGACTTCAGCACAGACTTATGCACATGAATGTCACTAACAGGATGCTTATTCAAATTTTCAGTTCTGTGATCAAGTATTTGGATTACTGTAGTATAACAGACAAACACTTTGAATTATGTCAGGGGTGTTTTTATGTAATTATTAAGCTTACATGACATACCATGTAATAATGTTCCCATCAGATTGGATGTATCAACATGCATTAACTTTGTATTTAATTTTTTAAATTTTGCAGTCTCCTATATAGTTAATAATTCTGTGACTTCAGACTTAACTGATCAACAACATGGTTGGATCCTGCATGCTTCTTAAAAAAGACTTGAATTCCTAAGAAGGAAAGAGAAAAAGTAGGCGAAGAGAGAAAAGTATGTCAGATATAGTTATGAAGTTATATTAATATCATTCCCTTCCTGGTAGACATTCACCTCTGAGGACCACTGCAAGATCACCTCCTGCACCAAGAGCTTTGTCACCAGATCGCAGGTACTAGTGGGGAATTAATCACGTGTATCGTACTCCTTTAGGATATGATGCCATGTAGCCATGGGGCAAGGGTGGGCAGCTGGGGAGATGGGGCTAGTTTTTCCCTCTGCATCTGCTCAGTGTCTTTTGAGCACCAGTGAACTGTAATGTCACTTCCTCCCAACACTCCCAGCTATCATTTTGGCTGGTTTTTGGCTATTTTTTTCTTTTGGGGGGCGGGGGAGTTTGAAGGGTTCTGGGGTATTGGGGGAAGCAAACTGTCCTATCTGCAGGCAGATTCGCTAGGCTTTTGTCCAGTTTAAGGGTAAAACATCACCCCAAAAATTAAAGCCCCAAATAAGAATAAATTTAAGGGACTGGGTGCTTGGGGAGACTCTGGAGGGTTGGAGGAAGCAGTCCTTCACATGCACATGTGGTTTCTGGGACTTTTGCCTGATTTGAGGTGCAAAATTACCTGCAAAATTGCCCCCTCAAAGGTTTTTGAAAAAGTTGGGTACGGGGCCTGGAGGCATCTGCAGACTTCAAGGACTGCACTTTTGTGGGTCACACTTCATCCACCTCTACTATTGGGGGTTTTGTGTGACAGAAAGTTTCTAAGGGGCCATTTACACTAAAAAAATTTAGCTTTATAATTCCACTTTGAATACCATAGTTCCTTCCAAGGAAATCCTAGGAATGGCAGTGTAGGGAGGCAAATTTAGAATTCTCAGCTTCACCAAGCTTCAGTTCCCATAATTCCATAGAATGGAGACATGGCATTTCTGGAGCAAGCTACCTCAGATATTTGCCATTATGGACCTAAGCTGAGATGAGAACCTGAGTCCTGTGGCAGAGAACATCATTTTTCTGATGCTTTGACCTTGTGAACCATGCTGTAGATAATACTGGAGTAGATAGATCTGGCACAGTACAAAGCTACTTCTGGAGAGGGCGGCAGTGTGTGTAAAAGTTACTTTCTAAAGTATAACTCTAAGAATCTACTAGCTTTTCCAAGCTCAGGAAGGGACCCTACCATTCAGCTACGGTCCCTTCCTGAGGTTGGAAAAATTAGTAGATTCTTCTACTAGTTAGTAGAAGGTTCAGAACCTTTGTTGAAGATTCAAGTTTCAATCTCTGGCATCTATATCAGGTAACAAGTGATGTGAAAGACTGCATGACAAGACTTGCTTTCACAGCAGACATTACAAGGTTGAGTTGAGTGGACAGGTAGTCTGATTCTGTGTTAGGCATCTTCCTCTCTGTGTGTACACTGGACTTTCATTTGAGCAGGAGGGGGCATTTTCTGCATTGCCCACCCCCTGCTCAGACCAGTGGCTGCTGGTTCTAATGTCTCACCCACATTTGAAAGCTGTTATCCAAGCATCAGTCCATATAGAAGTCTAGAGAGAGTAGTCTCTTTTCTTCACTCACTATGATAGCACTCTAGTGCCATCATCAATTGGGACTGTGTTTTGTCCTCCTTATTCTTGATTATATTTCTTCTCCATTCTCTCAGGATAACCTCTACAGAACCATCTTCCCAAGTGGAATCAAAGTCCTCATTGACACAAACAAGTCCTTCCAAAAGGTGAGTGTGTCTCTTTTACTGCAAAATAATAATATTGCACTTCATTTAAACAACACCCCAAACTTACCCGGATCTGAAGTGGGTTTTTTAATCTTTACATTTAGCAAGCTATAAATGTCTCTTTCTAAATGTGCTTATACAGTAATTCTTTGTAAAATGATGAAAGAAATCAAAGGTCTCCAAAATCAAGCTTGTAAATGAAATTCAGAGGCCTAGCAAAGTGAGAGGGGAGCTTTACAAGCGTCCACATTTTTCTCTTGCTCAATTAACACACATGTTGGAAAAAAATTATTGGCTTCCCTCAGACATCCTTCCACATTTCACAAAGCTGCCCTTTACCATCTCCATATACATCTCCAAAAAGATGCTGTTCCCATTCCTTTCTTTAAACCTGGAGCATGGGAGAGCAACAGAGAGGAGAGGAAAAGATTTCTGTTAGCTGTTGCATGTTCTGTAACAGAGGGGCACAGGAGATGTAATCCTCTCAAAAACTCTTACAATTGCTTGCTAGAGCAAAAGCCACATTTTCTCAACAACTTGTTATTAAAGGAGAATGCTTAGATTCCCCTGAGCACTGGTGTAGTGGAGCCAGGGCCTGTGGGGTCAGAATTTTTTAAGGAGAATAACATAATCTACATTATTCCCTCTCCCTTCTGACTTTTGCTGAAATCACCACAGTGGTTGGGAGGGAATTTGACTTTCCCAGCAACAATATGTTGTTTGGAGTTATCCATTTTGTTATCCAAAGTATTTTGGGGTAGCTTCATTTTGAATGGATCTATTTGCTGGCTAAAGGACCTGCTCCTGGTAGAGATGAACACTTCTAGAACTGTTTTGCTGATGTGGACCAACATAACTGCCTACATTTTGGGGATTTTTCTTGGGGAATCATGGAGTCTTAGAGTTGAAAAGTACCTCAAGGGCCATCTAGTCTAACCTGCCATGCAGGAATACACAACTTAAGTATTCCTGAGAGACGGCCATCCAATGTTGGTTTAAGGACTTCCAAGAAGGAAAGCACTAGCCTTCAAGGCACTGTGAAACAGGTCTTGTATGGTTAAAGAAAAGCCCTTCCTTATGTTTAGGTGGAATATTTTTTCTTGGAGTTTGAATCAAAAATGGCACATGGCTGTGGGAAATGTCAAGATGAGAACTTGTAATTCAAGAGGTAACACTACAACAGTGTCTTCAGCAACTAAGGAGCCATCATGTGTTCAACTTTCCAGAGCAGTCTGGATAAACCCCAAATCCATCCTATAGCAATAACTTTATTGGGTCAGCCAAAAGGTGCAACGTATATCATGCTAACTTTCAAAGCTTCACTGATGCCTTCATCTGGTGAAAGATGGGTTATGGATGAAGCAGCTATTAAAGTCTCAAAATCTAACATTGATGTGTTTTGTGCCTTTTGATCCAGTGAAGATTAACATAACAGAATGGATTTTGGCTTTTGTTGTATGGCCAGCACTGAAATATGGATCAACCAGCTTACCTACCTTGTTATTATATTTCCCCCTTATGGAAATAATTTCTTTTTCCTACTTAGGACTTCTACTGCACCTTCTGGATATCTTATTAGGTGAGTAAAAGGTGAAAGGGACAGATCATTCCCCAAGGGAGACTGTCCACATTTTAAAATCTTCAAGGGAAATTTTTATAGTACTGGAACCCTCAAAGGCATGCTTGGCAGGGGCATCAGAGAGCTTCCATGACGGCTGGTCCCAGGCTGTGAAATTTCTTCCTAAGGGAAGCTTGGTTGTTCCCCTCCTTGTTGTTCTTCCATAAGTAGGCAAAGAACTTTTCTTTACATAGACAACTGACTGGTGGGTAAGGAAAGAGTTTGCTGTTGCTTCTGATGTCAAAACAGCACCACCCACACACAAAGAAGAGGTCTCAGCAATCTTGTAAGATTCCAAGTTTTTCAGTTGGGAATTCTTGGATGCAGTCTTTATTTCTCTTTTCTTCCTTGTTCAAGGCTCTAGGCCAATTTCTTGGTCACCCAATGGAAAACTTGGAATGAAATATAGAATCACAGACCATTTCCACCCTACATTGTTACAGTGCTATTATTCCACTTTCAACCTCCTGTGGAATTCTGGGGTTTGTAGTTTACTGTGGCCAAAGAGCTCTCTGGCTGAGAATTCTAAATGCCCCTCCCTAAACTGCAAGTCCCAGGATTCCATAGGAGGTTGAAAGTGGATTAATAGCACTGTAACAGTGTAGTGCAGAAATGATCACAGAGCTGGAAGGGGCCTCATGGGCCATCAAGTCCAACTCCCTGCTTAATGTAGGATCTCCAGCTAAAGCACCTCCAGCAAGTAGCTGTTTAGCCTCTTTTTGAAGATGTCCAAGGAAGACATCCACCACCTCTCTAGGCAATTGGTCCTTTTGCTGAACCACTCTTATCTCCTTTCCGCATGAGGCTGTTATAGCGCTATGATTCCACTTTCAACATCCTATGGAATCTTGGGGTTTGTAGTTTCAGGGGGAGCTGGCCGGTCCCTCCCAAAATTGCAAACCCCAGGATTCCATAGGAGGCTGTTATAGCGCTATAACACTCTAGTGCAGAAATGGCGTTACTGTCAAGAAGTTCCTTCCAATGTTCAATTGAAATCTGGTCTCCTGGGACTTCAAATCATTAGACCTAGTCCTACCCTCTGGGGTAGCAGAGAACAGGCAACAGCCCTTGAGGTATTTAAAGAGTGCAATCATGTCAATCCTCAGTATAATATAGGGCAGGGCATTCTAACAAACCTGGCCTAGATCAAGGAACAGATCTGCCACAAGCACTGTGTGTGTGTGTATGTGTCTTTACATTGCTGATGACTGATTGTGACTCTGTGAATTTCATATACTTTTCTTAGGGGTTTTCTTCTTTTCAAATCACTCAGGGGTGATTTGTCATTGTGGTCCTCTGAAACAGAGCCTCTAGCATTTGGTATTCACTGGCAGTCCACCATCCAAATGCTAACCAGGGCTGATGCTTCTTAGCTTCCAAGATCAGATGGGATCTGGTGCTTTCCTTTTTCACTCTTCTGTCACTGGGGGCTTAGTCCAATACATCTGGAGGGTATCAGGTTGGGGAAGGATGTTGCAGTATATGTCCCTGGCTCAAGCAGCATCATTAAAGTGCAATCTTAAACAGAACTTAACTAGCTCAAAGTATTCTTGTTAGCCATGAAATGCTGATTGACTGTTGGAGAGTGGGACAGAAAATGAGGTTGGAGGGTGGAAGTGTGAGTGAAGTATATTGTACGATAGCGCTGTAAGAAAATCTACAATGCAAGATTTTGATGTTGGTCTCACTTATAGCACAAAGATTTTGTTCTGAAGTGAGATTCCTTTCCCTCTTTCTTTTCAGGGGTGTTTTCACCAAGACCATCGATAAGACTTCTCCTTCCAACACAATATCCAATGGCTCACTAAAAAGGTTTGTCTTATTGTTCTCTGGCCCTGGGAAATTGTGTGTAGGTTTGTCCAGGCGGCTGGAGACCTATGTTGTAAACAAGGCCCTGGCCAGGAATAAGAGGGCTTAAAGAGTGGGTGAAGAGACAGTATGGTATAGTAGTATGAGTACTGGACAAGGAGTCTGGGAGATCAAGGTTTAAGTCCTTGCTCAGCCATGGGAACCCACTTCCTCTCAGCCTAAGAGGAAGAGAGTGGAAAATCTCTTCTAAATAAATCTTGATTTTAAAAACCTAAATCCCTAGGACAGGCTCACCATAAATCAAGCACATAATTACAATTAAAGATGGGGACCATTGCTGAGAAACTGAAATGTTGATACTAGAACCTGGAAAAGTTACTTTTTTTTACTACAACATCCAGAAGTTGTAAGCCATGGTTCATGCAACCGTGTCTAAAACCAACTTTGCAAATATGGGCATATCTCAGTTAACAAAGCCACTGACAAAGAAGCTCCTTTTTACAGAGTCTTTTTACAGCTGCCCAGCCCCCTTTCTCTTTGTCCTCTGTCTAGCCGGACATTTTTTTAGCAGCATTAGCACTGGGAGACTGGGGAAGCACACTGACTCTCAGTGCTAGGTTGAAGCAGTTTGTCTGCAGTAAACAATATAGTAAAGCTTGAGCTGAGAAAGGATGAGATTCTACTCTAGCCAAACCTACTGCAACCTTGTGTGTCTACCTATGAGCATGCTTGAACTGCAGAGCAAAGCGAAAGGGAGAAAGCAGATAAGCCTGTTGCACCAACTAATCCAAGCATGTTGAAAAGGCATAGACGTATAAATCTTCCCACCAAATGGAGGTTGGTGAAAGAAAGAAAAAATATCCCTGGGTGCATTTTCAAGGAAGCTTTCAAGTAGCTTTAGAAGGTTCAAAATGTTTTTCTTTTACTTCTTCACGGCTTAACTGGCCTCATGTTTTGTTTCACATGTGCACATTATTAGTTTTGAATAAAAGGTTTGCTGAAACATATTGAACTCCTCTTCTTTTTTTTCCTTTTTTTTTGTGGTATCAGAGCCTATCCCTGTTTTTTCTAAGGCCCTTTCCGCAACTTACCTTTTCTCGGCGCGGGGATCACACGAGCAGCCTCTTGCAAAAGGCTCTTGTGTCCCCACTGCTTTGGCTCCGCAGTTGCTGCCTGTATAAATATACATAGACATACATCCACTTATATCTACACATACATTTATTCTTATAAATTTAAATACACCAATATATAAATCTACAGTTACACATACACAAGTGTATACACACAGATATACAAAGCCACTTACAGACTTCATACATATATATATATAAATACATAGTTCATATACATATATACTCATATATATTCACTTACATATGCATATCCAAACAATTATGTAAAGACAAATACTTACATAAATACACACATACATTCACATGTCTACATTTACACATTTAAACAGATACATAAACAAAATGTATAGATACACATACACAAGAACATATAAATAAATACAGCCACTTACGGACACCACCTGATACGTAAATATAATTTCTACTGAAAAAATGGAACATTTTGGAGGTTCAGGATGAGAAGAGGAATATACTTGAAGTCCCGAGGGCCATGAGCTTGAGGAATAAGCCTTTGAAATATAGAGATTGAGACAACTGCATTTATGAATTACAGATCCCAAAATCCCATAGCCATTGTGGGTGTTCTGGGAGTGGTAGTTCAAGAAAATAATTTCCCTAAGCTCTGTTGAAGTGATAAGGTCTCTGTATTCCCATTCCCTTATTAACATAACTCCCAGGTCTTTGATAACCTTTGGGTGTGTTCTGTTTTCAGTGCTAAGAATGCCAGTGCACCTCGTTTCTCTCAAGGGTACAAAATGACAACTGATGAATACAAGAAATTGTGAGTATACTTAGGATGCTCAAGATTTTTTTTCACTCTACGTATTTAAGCAAATCAATTGGATCTGCACTTACCATCCAGAATAATATTCAAATTGCACCGTACCTTTTTCAGCGCTGGGGTGCGGGGATCACATGAGCAGCCTCCAGTGAGAGGCTCTCGCATCCCCGCTGCTTCAGCTCCACATGAGCTGCCTGCTCCCAAGCAGGTAGTGTGAGAGCCCTGCCTCTTCCTTCTGCAGTGCAGCCTGGGAGTTTCCTAGGCTGCGCTGGGGCAGGAAGTGCAACCGCCGCAGCTCCGGAGGCTCTGCACGCACAGCAAATGCACGTGGGACCCTGGAGCAATGCATGATCGCGCACCATTTTCGACTGAAAGCCAAAAATGAAAACGTGCACAAGCAGTGCCTGCCCTACCCTGGAGCATCGCACAATTGTGAGTGCGTCATGCAGATTGCTCCTCACAATCACACAACATTTGAGGGGCCCTTTTGCATGGCAAATACCACGTGGAAAGGGCCATAGTCATCCGCAGGTTTTCATTTTCCTCAGATTTTGCTAGGCAGTTCCTGGCTCCATAAACATACAAAAATGTAAGTTTTAGATCAAATGCATAAAAAAATTTCATCTTTTTAGTTAAAGTCAGTACACAAAAATGCTTGTTTGGAGAAAATGCATACAGAGGGTGAGATCCTAGATCACATTGGTAGAGCATAAAACTCCATCTAGTGTAACTCCACACCCTCCATCTTTCCATGTTTTTTGTTTACTATTCTTCAACTGTCATCAATAAAAGAACTGGAAGATCAAAGTATACCAACAATGGTTGAGTCTCAAACACTCTTTCTGATAATAGTTTTCCAGTAAGGCTTACTTGTTCTGATCTACATCTAGAGTTCTCACCACCACAATCATTTAGTGATCGGGGTAGAGATGTATCCAATCTAATCCACATGTAATTCTTTGCTGATTTTCTTCTCAAAGCAATCAACACATAATTTTAGCAATTTTGTTCCTGCTATAAGAAGGTTTTCAAAAGCTGCATAGTTTTCAAAATGTATTTGTAATACAGGACTTCTTCTGCACAAAAATTGCACCTGGTTGTTTTGCACAGACCCCAGCATTTTCTGAAAAGGAGAAAGCATTTTTTTTGTGCATAAATGTTTTTTTGTTTTTTCACAGAAAATGCTGAATAAGCCCACAATTACAGCATTTTCAGTTCAGGAAAAAACTTTCCCCCCCAAAATATGTTTTGCATAGAAAATGCTGTTTCGTTCACAGAAAATGCTATTTTCTGTGCAAGACAACTCTGGGCAAATTTTGCCCACAGTAAGTTCTGAACTATGATGATTCCATCCAAGATTTGTCTCATTAGGGTTTCTTGACATTTGAAAAACATGTTTTTGACCATTTTAGGGGAAAATATTTTCAAATATTCTTTCCATCCCTAATCAGGGGAAGATGGGCATTGGGGGAGCAGTCTAACAATATCCACCTTTGTTCCTGCAGTCAGATGCACAAAGAATCAGGCATTCTCATGGCTCTCTGGTGGGTCCTCTAAAGACTCCCAGGAATTTCAGGAGAATGATGTCATCCTCATTGTTCCAGCTGCAGGAACACAAACCAGTGCTGCCTTGCCACCCCGTCCTCCCTTGTTCCCTGGCTATGAGGGGGGACCCCTGATGCAAAATAACTAGCAAGGAGCGTAGGGTTTTGCTGCAATTGGAAGTGGTGAATAATTAGCAGTTATAGCTACACACAGCACTTACAGGATTCAGGTCAATGTGGATGAAATGTATGGAAGTATGTATATTTTGTGAAAAATATTTGCCTTTGAATGCACATTTTTTTACATTTTAAAAAACAATAATCATCAAGTGGACACAGTTGCAGTTCATCCTAAAGGATATAGGATGTGCACACATCCAACTGTGCTACCCAACACTGAGCAGTACTTCTTGACTACCTCACACATGCCATGCCCACTATGCCTTGTGTATGTTTATTTCCTTCCTTTGAGATAAGTTGGGGTTGCTGCAGGGTAGTGAGTCTGACAAGCATACTTCTTCTGGTTGATATTAAACTACCCCTCTCCTTTCCTCCCTGTGACCCAGAGCTCCCTACAACATCAAGCGAGAACTATCAGATCCAGGAGACGTGGAGCCACCCGTTTCCCCAGATGAGCAAAAAAAGAGGTATTTCATCATGACTGCTGTAGCTTAACACAAGTCCGAGCAGGGACACCGGCACTGATGCTTCGCTTGAGATTCTGTACTTAGTTTTGTTGTTTTTGTAGGCATAATTTAGATTTATGCCCATGTTTTACTCTAATGAGGAAAAATGAACATACATGGCTCTCCTTCCTCTTCACATCATCACATTACATACCCCCGTGAGATGGGTCAGGCTGAGAGTTATTAGTCCCAATGCATGTATTGAGTTTTGTAGCTCATTGGGGACTACAGCACAGATTTCCCACTCCCACACCAACAGTCTCAGACAACCACATTACACTAGCTATCTGCAGGTATTATAAGAGGAGGTGGTCTACTGTTTTAGTCACTCACTTCCAAATGTTATCATCCAGTCTTGCTGTATTTGGGGGCCTTCTTGTTCATTCTGCTGCATTGTACTCTGGACTTCCACCTTGAAGTTTTGCCTTGATTGCACCACTGAGCGGGGATTCCTTGCTACCTATGATTAAAAATATATATGGTTGCTCATAATTCCCTTTGCAAATATACATAAAGAGTATATTTAACAGAAATTCCTTATACTCTGAGGGCAATAAAGCATCATGAGCAATATATTCTGGTACAGGGTCCATCTGTCTACAGAACTGGGGAAAGATCTAAGCCTAATTTTCACCCAAATCTTAGAGTGTCTGAGTCTGTATCAAATAATCTGTACTGACTTCTGGAAAGTGATACGGAGTCCAGCTGCCATGACTAGGAGTTCCTTCCAGATTCTCTGATTGAAATCCCTGCTCCCAATTGCAAGTAGCAAAAAGAAGGGGAAAACCCTTAGTCATTTGGTAAAGAATTGCAAAGAGATTCATTGCGGCTCACATCAAACAATATTACAATGCATATTATACAATAATATACAAAAGATTAAAAAATGGGGGAGTTACTGAAGATAATGCACTCCCTGTCCCCCAGAAAGACTGTGAACACTTTCCTTTCATACAGACCTTTGGTTGGAGGAGAGCTCCCTTTGAGCTTATACTCTCTTTGGGGTATAAATATTCTAAATATTTTTTTAAAAAAAGGTCTTTCTGAAAAGGCCTCTAAAATATTGTATAATACTATCACAGTAGAACCAGTGTTGTGTAGTGTTTTGAGTGCTGAACTATAACTGGAGACCAGGGTTTGAATCCTCACTCAGCTGTGGAAATCTACTAAGTGGCCTTGGGAAAATCAGACTCTCTCAGCTTCAGAGAAGGGCAAAGGCAAGCCCTCTCTGAGCAAATCTTGCCAAGAAAACCCTGCGATAGGTTAGTCTTAGGGTCTCAGTAGGTCAGAAACAACAACAACACAGTATACAATAGAAACCAGTCCAGAATACAATCAGTAGAGGAGAAGTTAATGAACAGAGGCCATTTCCACACTATACTATTATAATGCTATTATTCCACTTTCAAGATCCTGTGGAATTCTGGGGTTTGTAGTTTATTGAGGCTGAGAATTCTAAATGCCCTTCCTTTAACTGCAAATCCCAGGATTCCATAGGATCTTGAAAGTAGAACAATTAGCACTAGAGAGGAAATGGCCAGAGTCGCATCGCACCCCAACCATCCAGAAAGACTTCATGCACTTTCCTTTCATACAGACAGGTCTGGAGGCCATGTCCTATGAGGAGTAGCTCGGGGAGCTGGGTATGTTTAGTCTGCAGAAGAGAAGGTTAAGAGGGGATGTGATAGCTATGTTTAAATATTTGAAGGGATGTCATGTCAAGGAGGGAGCAGGCTTGTATTCCTCTGCTCCAGAGACTAGGATGAGGAGCAATGGACTCAAGCTGCAGGAAAGGAGATTCCATCTGAACCTCCGGAGGAACTTCCTGACAGTCAGAGCTGTCCGGCAGTGGAATATGCTGCCTCAATGGAGGGTGGTGGAGTCTCCTTCTTTGGAGGTTTTTAAGCAGAGCTGGATGGCCATCTATTGGGAGTGCTTTGAGGTGGGTTCCTGCATAGGAGGGGGTTGAACTGGATGACCCCTGTGGTCTCTTTCAATTCTATGATTCTATGATTCTATGACTCATGAGGGCATTCTGAAAAGGTTGCAGCTGCATTAGCTTCTTTGTCCACTGCTAAGCAAACAAATTGTACTGTGGACCCCAATTCCCTTCTGAAACTCTCTATTTTCTTCTTTTCCATTTGTGCTTCCTCTTTCCTAATGCAGCTGTTCTTCTGTTCCTCAAGTCCAATGACTTGACCTGGGCTTAAGAAAATTGTCTCTCTCCCCGTCCCTCTTGGTTGTCTTTTCAAAGAAATCACACAGCTTATTCTCTCTAACAACAGAGTCCAGTGACATATTTCCTCCAATTCTTGTATTTCATCTCCTCAGACAAGAGGCCTCCCTGTTTTATTTAATGTGTCAAAAGGAGAGGCACCCGTCTAATGAATTCTAGTGACCTAATCCATTGAATCATCTTTTTAAAAGTTCAGTGTTAATTAGGGAACTTAGAAGGTTAGGTGAAACCTCAAGGGTAAAAAAAACAGTGAATTGATAACTCAAAATGTTAACCAACAGGATAATTTCAACCTCTGGGCTGTAGGCAGTGCATATTCTGTAATTAACACCTCACAGATCTAGAAGTTAGTATTGGCAGAAGCCAAATGCCCTGCAACTTAGTTCTCTCCCTTTTTGTCCTCAGGACTGAGGCGGCAAGCAGCGTGCTCAGGCGAACGGCCAGCAAGGAGCGTTCCTATGTCCTTTCAGCTGCAAAGAAGAGCAACGGGTAAATCCGAGGGGAGGAAAATGGGGTGGGGGGATTAATAATGGAATCAAAAAACAAGTGTTAGTAGAGGATGAAGTCTTAATATAAAGCCAGCCAGCAGCATACAGCATCGGCATTATGCTGAACCCGGTATAGAGCAAAAATTGAAACAGGCTAAGTTAGTGTCCTACTTCACAGAGCATTCTGTTGGAAAGGATCTCCTATTTAGAGGGCTGCCCAGTCTGAATCCAGTATGAGAGAGGGAAACTTAGGAAGGGGAGCAAGGATAATGACTTTTTCTGTGAACTGATAGCGCTTGGATAGGAAGGAGGCGCCGAGCAAGAACTTAAGTTCACCTGGTTTTGTAGCCTGTCTTTAATACTCTGTCTTTATGCCAACAGATGGCACTCAAGGTGGATAATAATGATGAAATTAAATATAAACAAATGCAAGTAAACCTAAAAAGCTGATTAAAACATAATTAGAATGCAGAAATAAAATAGTTATTTCTTATGTACTATTTATTTACGGTTACACAACTGAGATATGCTGTATATCAATTTAAATTAGGGAACACTCTCCAAATATTTTCGAATTCAGTTCCTAGAATCCGTAACAACTGGTCATGCTCGCTGAAACTTTCAGTGTGAAAGTCCAGAATATCCAAAGGACCAAAGGTTGGGGGACCACTGCTGTAGATAAAGGCATCATCAAAGGCCATTTCCACACTAGCCTGTTATAGTGCTATTATTCCACTTTCAACATCCTATGGAATCCTGGGGTTTGCAGTTTAGGGAGAAGCCTAGCCCCCCTAAATTGCAAACCTCAGGATTCCATAGGGTGTTGAAAGTGGAATAATAGCACTATAACAGTCTAGTGCAGAACCCTCATAGACTCAAGTAGTCCATAGTGCTCCTAGTGTGCACCATAGCAAAACTGGGGAGGGAAAGAAGATTTTGTGTAACAACATGGGAGTAGGGAGTAGGAAGGGTAAATGGGGATGGATAATGATAGTGCTCCCATCTGCAACTTCTGTTCACTGTTATAAATAATGCAGCAAATAATTATAAATAAAAATGCTCCAGAAATATTAAGCTTGCTGTGCATATGCATTTTCTGTGTGCCCGCAGGGGTCTACCACAAGATGTGCCATCCTTCATGGCCGAGAGGTGAGTAAGGAGATGGTTCCAATTCCACAGAAATTATACTAAAATCCAGGGCTTAAGACTTCCGTTCTTCTGGATTCATAGTTGAAAGTTAGGACGGATGCTCTCAATCGTTTTCCAATTGCATAAGAAGGCACAGATGTTGCATGCTCAGCTACTGTGGAACACTGAACATTGGCAGTTAAGCTGCAAGAGTTAAACCAGTTTGAAAATAGTTACAAAAAAAGAGTTTATAAACTTGTAGAAAATGTACCGATATCCCCAGGAGTAATGGCAATAATACTAAAAGCAAGAAGGACTATTATTATTACTGTTTCTACACGATCCTTGAGAACTGTAGCCTTAAAATGTTACTTGTCATCTGTGGTGTAAAGGAGGGAGAACGCAGGTGACTGCAGCTCCAGGGGTAGTGATTCCATTTACTGAAACATTAGGGCAACCAAAGGACTATCTTTGCTGTAGTAGATGAATAAGGACCTGCATTCAAGCCCAGCTCTACCATTGTAGAGGGTGAGGCAATTGACCCTGGCAGCAGATTTTGAACATCATCAGAAGAAAAGCAAATTGTTTTTTTAATTGCTACTCTTTTTTCTGCCAGTGCTTGTAGGATTGGGTGCCTCAGGTGCACAAAATGAGTTGGTTGCCCGTGATCATTGTATTTGCATTGACTCGAGTATGTGTGTGCTGCAGAGTGGGGTGAGTCAACATCTGTTGCTCCACTTAAGGCCCTGAAATGTTTTGGACTGGTCCTAATGAAGTTATAATGAGACTTTCCAATTACACAACTGTGCGGGACAGATTAGCATCAAGCAGGGATCTCATTTCCTGACCCTGCATGCCACATCTTATGCTAATACTGTAAATTGGATATTGGGTTATGTACTGCTCTGTTTTGATGTGTATGTACATGTGCTCACTGTCATAATGAGTTTGTCAGTGTGGAGGTGGACCTGGCTGTACCGTGTGGCAAACTGCAGCAGCCACCACACGCAGCTGATTTGGGTTGCCAAAAAAGTCTAGCAAATGCAGGAAAACAAGATCTCTGTAGAACATGTTATAGGTCCTATCTTTTCCGCACTAGCCTGTTATAGCGCTATCATTCCACTTGCAACATCCTATGGAATCCTGGGGTTTGCAGTTTCGGGAGGGGCTGGCCATCCATAGGATGTCACAAGTGGGATTATAGCACTATAACAGGCTAGTGCAGAAATGGCCTTAGAAATAAAGTGGATGAGGGAAAAAGGACAGTGGATTTCACATGCTGGCTTATTTTCTTCCTGAAAGGACTGATACAGAAGATGACACTGGCCCACGCTCCAGAAGTCAGACAGTACCTGCCTCAGCATGGTTCAGTAGTCGTGGGAAGAGGTAACCTATTTATTTAAAGGATTTTAATCTACTTTCTACCGTGTCCTGCCCTTACAAGCCAGCTTCCAAAGTTATAATCATTCCCTCATGCAGTTACAAGATTATGAAACATGAAACTGCAATTACGATTTAATAGACAGCGCCAGCAATAGCAGCAGAAGCAGCTAAGCACCAAAAGCTGAATATAATTTGTGTAATTTCAGGTTGTTTGTTTGGGTTAGTGACGAGGCATATGGACCTCCTCAAGCAGGGAGTTCCAAAGCTGTAGGGATAAGGTTGAGAAACTTTTTTAGCCCTGATACATAGATGCACAATCAGTGGGCCTCTAGATATTTTGGACTTCATGTTACCCTGATTTCTGGGGTCCCGGGAGGGACACCTCAATGTGCTCACAATGGGGAATGGGAATTAGCAGAGCACAAGCTAGCAATGCAAGAGGCAGGGCAACCTAGCGAGATCTTGAACCCAATGTCTACCGGGTCAGGCCGAGTCAATGAGCACACAGAAGTAAATAATAATTGTTTTCTTTGTTGAAAAACACAGTCAAACATGTGTAGGCAAACACACTCACACAGACCTATTGGAAATAAAGGTAGGAGTTGGATAGAGAGTTTTTAAGAGGAGTTTTTAGCATGGGAAATACTACACCTGTCCTGAAGCCCGGGTAGTCTGAAGAAAAGTCCATAGAAGAGGAGATTCTCAGCATGAGGAGCTGAGGGGAAGGCTCACGAAGCGAAGCGACAGCAAGGCAGGATGGAAGTCAGGAACGATCCGAGGAAGCGCTCAAAGTCAGGGGGTCTTATAGGGGAAAATGTGGCCGCAGGCTAGTCCGTTCCTGGGGATAACAATGGGTTTCGGGCTGGAGACAAAGCCTCCGAAAGGTCCGTATTTTACATGATTGAGTTATGACAGCGTTGTCAGTAGAGTAGCCAGTATGCAAACGCGGAGTGCTTGACAGTTGAGTATTTGGCTCGTCAAGCTGCCTGCTTGGGGCAGGGAGTCCTTTGTAAACAGCGTGCATGTGATCTTAAAGAGTACTTGCCTGAGGTCTCCTAAAGAGGCAGTCTGGTTGTTCCTGGCCTGCCTGGATTTGTTTTGAATTGTTCAGCTATTTTCAGCCATGCCTGTGTGCGTGCTTGTCCGGGGGCCTCGCAAGCACGTGGAGAGGAGTGGGTAGTGAAGGCCAAATCCTTGATATCAAATGATATCTAATATACCACAAGTTCGGAGTAGAAACTACAGTAACATTCAACTCCCAGAAACCCCAAGCATAATAGCCAGTGGTCAGAGATTCTGGGACCTAAAGCTGAGAACATCTAGAAAACCAAAAAGTGAGAACACTTGCCCTAGTAATTTCCAGTAATGACTCTCATTGATAGATCAGAGAGTAAGGACTCTGATGGGCAGTTCATACAGGCTGTCTTTCAGATGATGCAAGGGAAGGGTTGATTATGGTGATGGTTTCACTCACAAATCACCTAGAATTTTACTATTTATTTATCCCTATAAAGCAGATAATATTGTCTAAAATTTATAAGGCAGTACTGTCTCTAGCTGACATGTTCATAATATAATAGATATGATACAAAAGGGGAAGGAATTGGAAAGGAAACAGGAGAACAAATAAATTCAGGTAATCAGTTCTTGGAGTTACCCAATTCAAGTTCCAATAGTATACTTTTGTATTCCAATAACAGCAAAATATGGTGTTTCTTTATCTCCCATTCCCACTCGAGTCCTCCATGGTGCCAAAAATTTGTTTCAGAAAGTTTCTCAATCCTTCAGAGCTAGGATCCAATCCTGACCATAACCTTAGCAATGTCATTTGCCTGTCAAGTTCCTTTTGTTTCATTTCTTTCCCTTGAGCTCTGTGCTTTGTAAAAAAATTTAAAATTCTATTATGAAATGATGGTATAGTTGCTTTACTTCAGGCAGCAAAAAGTTTTGGACTGGTCCTAGTGAAAAGATCATGAGGCTTTTCAATTATACAATTCTGTGGGACAGATTAGTATCAAGCAGGGGTTTGCTTTCTCATCCCCAGACCCCAGCAGACAAGGCCTTATCCTAATTCATTATATATTATTGCAGGGAAGCAGATGATGTTTTGAAAAGCAGAGAGCCTTGGTTGAACTGACACCATTCTGTTGAAAAGGAGCTTGCAACAGTTATTTTTGGGGAGACTAAAACTCCCAGAATTTCCTGGTTAGCATAACCAGTTGCCCAGCAAATAAAAAATGTTTCCCAACAATCCCAAGTGTCATCTTGATGAGAAATTCTCTTGCTTTTTTACTTTCCTTTGCAGTATCAATGTGGGGAACAGGAGTCAAGCCTCCAAGCCTACTGAATCCTCATCCACATTCAACCACTTTGGTTCCACAAAGAGCAGGTAGAGTACATGGTGAATAGCATTCTCCAGTTCACCAGGGAGTGCCACTTGCAGCTTGTGGCAAGGTGCAGAGAAGCCATCGTACAGGCACCATGAGCTTTTCCCTTGTCAGAAGAAAATATTTAACCCTTTCTTCTTGTTTTGTGTTGTGTGCAAATATACCTCCAAATTATCATTATTATTTTTCTTTGATTTCTTTCTCCAGTACCAAGCAAGACCAAGAGAAGCATAAACTGGTTTCCTGGAATGAATCTACTTCTCCTTCAAAGAGAAGGTAAAGTCTGGGTGAACCTAAATTACTTATAACGTGTGGGCAGAAAAATACATTGTACTGTTCTCACTGCTTCTGTTACCAACATATCTAGGTGGAAGGAATGTGAAACCACCTAGGGTTATTCTAAGGCCCTGTCCTCAATGGCATTTTCCATGCGAAAGGGCACCTGGAGCGTCATGCGATTGTGAGGAGCGATCTGCACAATGCACTCACAATCGCACGACGCTCCAGGGGCCGGCAAGCGCCAATTGTGCACCTTTTCATTTTTGGCTAGAAGCTGAAAATGGTGTGTGATCGCTCATTGCTTCTGGGCCCCATGCGCACTTACTTGGCGTGCAGAGCCTCCGGAGCCGTGCCGGTCACGCTTCCTGCCCCAGCGCAGCCTGGGAAACTCCCAGGCTGCACTACGGAAGGAAGAGGCAGGGCTCTCACGCGAGCAGGCAACTCGTGCGGAGCTGAAGGACCCCGGACGCGAGAGCCTCTCGCCAGAGGTTGCTTGCGTGATCCCTGCACCCCAGCGCTGGAAGAAGGTAAGGTGCAGAAAGGGCCTAATTTTTGCCCTATTTCACAAGATGCTAGAGGGCTGTTACCAAGGAGATGCTTCTCCCTGAACTATCCAGCATGATGCGTTATTTTGCTTGACTGCACAGTGCATTATAGAAAGTGATGAGACATCCTTACCAAGGCATGGACTGAAGAGCTTGACAAAGACATATAAATTGGCATCATTCATGGGCGGGGGGGAATGACACAATGGACCAAGTCAAAATTGGCAAAACTTATATAATGACAAAAGTCATTACAAAAGCTAGTGAAGAAAAGCAGATTTTTCTAGGTGCCAGTATCTCTCTAGCTGTGGTGTAAAAGGAGTGCTGGATGCAGTTGAAAATGCCTCGAGCAACACAGTTAAATCCAATACGGCCAGATGTCTCTTCATGCCTGTATCCTCCCAGGTCACAGAGCAGTCAGGTAGTTGATTCCAATAATATATTATTAATATGAAGTTTAAAAGAGTGAAAGGTAACAGTAGAATTTTAACTTTCTATTGCTTTATCTTCTTATTTGTTGAAGAAATAACAGTATTCCTGATTAAAGCCACTATTACCAACTGCACAAAAAACTTTTCTCTTCTACATGTTAACTTCCTACTGCAACAAAGTGTGACTACCTACATATAGAATAATGTGCCAATCAATCAATGCTTCCCACTTTCTTTTGTGTTTATTTCCACAGTGAAATGAATGATAGAAAATCTCCGACTGCAACAAGCACTGAGACACAAAGTGCTGTGTTTTCTGAGAACAGGTAAAATTCCTTGGGTAGCACTGCCTCAAACAGCAGATCACTTCTACCCTAGGGTGGAGAAAAAAAAATCACTGTCTCTGATTTTTTAGTATGTACCTACCCAGATCATAGGTCTTGAAGCGACACACAGAATACAGTTGTGTGCCAAAGTTTGCAGTTCTCAGAATTTTGTGTTGCAATCTGCAATTTTTACAAAAATGCACAGAACCATATGTTTGTTAAGAGAATGTGCACAAAAAATGTGCATCAGGGAAAAATATATATTTACAAACTGTTATACTGGGGGGAATATCTACAAGTATACACAAACTGGACAATGTGTGTAAGTATGTATGTATATAGCTGGAGAAATACACATGAAAACATAGGTGAATCTTCGTTAGAATTTTTTCCCCCTAAATTTGCAAATGGATGAAGAAACAGGCCAAAGCAAATGTATGGTCAGAAAATAGAAATGAAACTGACCTGAAATTGACATATCTCCACATTTCAGCTGAAAAGTGCTTCATTTCTGTATTGTTTCACCCCAACATTGGAAGAAGTAAACTCCCATTGCCGTCCATATTCCTTTTCAATGAGTAATCCTATACATATGTACTAGGAAGTAAATCCCACTGAATTTACTGAGATTTCTTCCCAGTAAGTGTGTTTAAGATTGCAACTTTAATGATGCTGTTGGGGCAGGGGACACACGTTGTCACAGCCTTCTCCAGCTTGATGCCTTCCAGATGTGTTGGTGAGGAAACGGTAAAATCTGCCTTTGTCATATGCTGGAAGTGAGGTTGGTGGCAAATATTGCAAAGTCACCAGATCTCATCTGATCATGAAAGCTAAGCAGACTCCAATCTGGTTAGTATTTGGATGGGGGACCAGAAAGGAATACAAAGTGTGACAGGTTATATTTCAAAGAAAGGCTATGGCAAACCACCTGAGAGTGATTCCTTGCCTAAGAAAACCCTATGAAATTTATGGGATCAATATCAATCAACGGTAACTTGAAGACACATATTTGTAGCACATCTGTTACTGGATCACAGCCAGGATTCTGTTCAGGACTAAATCTAGGTAAGACAACCAGTGTGGTATAGTAGTCCGAGTGCTGGACTAGGACTCTGGAGACCAAATTCCTGCTCAGTTATAGAAACCCACCTGGCAAGTCACACTCTCTCAGCCTCAGATGAAGGCAAAGGCAACCCCCCTCTGAACAAATCTGGCCAAGAAAATCTTGTGATGGGTCTGCCTTAGTTAAGTCAGAAATGACTTGAAGGCACACAACAACAACATCTCAGTAGCTTACACCAGGTTTTCTATTGGGTGTCTGGTTTGAGGCATTGGACAGGGAAGCAACCACAGAATAACAAAGTTTGCATTCTTTAAGCATCCGGTAATCTACATTCTTCCTTTCAAGAACTCCAGGCTCTAATTGCAACTTTGGCATCCTACTAAAAATTTCCTGCACCTTTAAGTAAACAAATTTAAAAAATCCAGTCTAGCTTTCTAATTATGCATTTATGCAACATGTTCAGTTTGGCTCTGAGATAACAGAAAAATGGCTGAGAAAGAGAACAAAGCACAGAAGTTACATGTCTTTTATTAATCAGATGCTCTTTTGCCACCCACAGCTGGGAAACAAGAAAGTCTAAAGATGTAATGGGAAATCAAACATCTCAAATTCCTCACATTGTCATCTCCCCAGAGGGAAGCCCAAAGAAGTAAGAATTAATTCGCCAAGTATGCTTCTGTATTCCAATACAATTACCACCTTCAGTCATCCGTAGTGCCATAATATTTTTCATAGGTCAAGGAAAAGGACACAAAAATGTGTGCAAGTCTTTGAGATCTCAAGATCTCATCAGGCAAGATATTATAAAATTATAAAAATGTTCGTCATGACAACAGCATGGTATCCTTGAATGGAATGGCTGTAAACATTAAATGAGGCTCTGGCAATTTATGCAATGTAATTTGGGCTCACTTGTAGTGGTCCCTAAGAATACTGGAAGCAAGCAAGCAAGCAAGCAAAGTGGGATTCCTCCACATAAAATCCAATTGCATGTGTAGATTGTTTCCATCAGTTTGCAGAGTATAGCAACTTTCTTATCCATGGAAAACAGAGACAAACTATGTAATGTTCATATTAACAAGGCTAGAAATAATTTTAGATGCTGGACAAGATTTTTAAAAAGTGCATGGAAGTCAAATGGGATAGTCATGTTGAGAATCTAGTTGGCCAGACTTCTTCATAAAGGCTTATTAGTCTTCTTTCAGTGGGTCTAGTTCTCATTACCAAACTGGGGATAAGAATTCCCTGTGAGAGACTCTCCATTCACTGACAGTTGCAGGTTACCTACACGACACAAATGTTGGCTCTCCAAAGTAAAGGGATATAGGAAAAAACATGGAGAAATTGCACTTTTAAAGATAAAAATACAGTGGCCACCTAAGACAGCGGATACTGAGGCCTGGGATCAGAGTTGCAAGGTGCTGGAGGACATCTTTGTACATCACATAGCTTACTCTGGACCCGGTTAAGTAGCTTGCTTTCTTCAGATGCTCCTCCTTTGCCAGTAGTCAAATAAAAGTCAGCTAGATGTCTGGTCATAGAATGAGGAGAAGCATAATTTTGTCCTTTGTCTAGCCCTGCTTAATTTATTTCCTTATTTCTTTTCATCTAAGTGATTTATAAGCTGCCTTTTATGGGAGCACTCTGCCGAGAATATGTAAAACAAAACTTAAAACCATGCACACATACAAAAAGATAAAACTAGAAGCATAGCTAAACAGACAACAAAATCAGAATTAACTTTTAAATTTAGATAGATCCATGTATTATTGATCCCAGTAGAATCTTATAGACCAAGGTGAGTTTCAAGGACAGGGTGAACAAGGACAGGGTAAAAGTGCCCTTCCAGTTCCTATTTATCCTACCCAGCATATGCAAATGTGATAAATGCCTCCTACCAGCATCTAGAGGTTTCCAATTTGCCCACTGCTACTTAAGGATCTTCCCGAAGACCTGTAATAGTGTAACATTAAATTTTAATCCTGCACAACTATTCTATTCTTACAACTGTGAATGCTAAATCCAAATACTCCCCTCTTCTCAAATCTGCCACTCCTTTTGGAGATATCAAATTTATAGGGGCCATTTCATAATTTTTCAGGTGTGGGAGTAAAACCATTTTCAGCAATGGGGGAATGCTTATTCTGGCAATAAGATGATTGCAGCTTCCTCTTCCTCCTATGTTAAGATTTTTCCATCAGCTATTACATCTCTTTACAAACATTCCAAGTACAGAAAGGTAGCAAGAAAGTTAGCAGTTCTCTCAAAGTAACTACCCACTATTAATCCCCAAAACTGATTTAACGTTAGATTGGGAATCCTGAAGGTAATGCCCATCTCCAAAAAAGCACCAAAATTGTAATTTTGGCTACTTTCAACAACTTAATGACAACTCTATGAGGAAGGCTAGGCTGAGAATGAATATGGTTGGTCCAGGGTCATTCATTGAGCTTTATGGCGACCATGGTTTCAGCTGAAGACTTCCCACTGCTACCTGGACATCTTAACTATGACACAACACTACAGTTATTCTATTAATTACATTTTTAATCCTACCTTTTCTCCAAAGAGATCAAAGTAGGACACATTGCCCCTCTCCCCATTTTATTTTCACATAATAACCCAATGAATCTGGTAGAGTGTCTAAATCAAAATCTCCCAGTGAGCTTCATGGTGGTTTTAGTATTTTATTAGAAAATTAGAATTGGGATTTAAGACCTTTTTTTCTATCTGAGTTGTTAGCCACTCTGGGCTCCTGTGAGAAAGCGCTGATCCAGATCAAATCAAAATAAGGGGAGTGAAGCTTTGGACCTAATTTGCAAATATTTCTGGGAAAGTAATGCTTAGGATATGGAATGTGGCTCTTCTGTGGCACAAGAGCCCTCACTGGACTTTTTTTTTTTAAAACAGATCTGCCCTGGACCACAAAGAAAGGGACTCCACCAGAGAATTCAAATACCGGAGCCCAGGCTCACAAGTCACAGAACACTCTGAGCACCAATCTTTCACAGCTAGGTAAGGATGAAGTAAAGGAAAAGCAACCATCTTGGTCCAAAATTGATAAATGACCAGCTTTATTAGGTGGACCAAAAATAGTGGCTTGGGAGTCACTGCTGCTGTAGGGGTAAATTCAGCAGTGACAGTAGCAGCAAGCACTTTGGGGGGCCTTGAAAATGAATAGATAGGACATGCAACTGATAACTACGTCCCTTCTGCTGTTAAAGATCCCTGAAAGTTTATTTATACTAATTCCAAATGTATTACAATATAAAATCCAACAGTTAACTCTGAACTGTTTTCATCTGTAAGTGGTTCTTTGTTGGCCTTTTTTTTTTTTTTTTTGTATTTGTATATGTAAAACTGCCGGATAATTTTATGTGAATAGTAGACCTATGGAAATACAAAGTGATAAATATGAAACCACAATTGCATTCACAGTTATATGGAAAGATATGAAGTTTTCTGAGTGCTTCTACAAAGATTCACAACAGTAATGGGTTTATAGCTTACCATACACAGTCAATACTTTGGAGGGGCTGGGGAAAGCTACAAAAGCATATTCAGGCACTAACTCACCTAAAACTAAACTCCGTTTGTGATAGGACTCAGTCTTTTACAAGGGATCAGAAAGAATCTCTCCTAGGACCAAGATACAATGTGCCGTCCCACTTTGACAGTGATGAGGATGTCCACTCAAAAAGGTATGAAACAGAAAGGGAAAATCAGTCTTTTTTTTCTTTATCTATGGCCTGGTTTCTACAAGGTCTGGAGCAAGTTCTACTTATCTTAAGAGCCCAATTTCATGCAAAGATTGTATCTTCTCAGAGATGAAAATAGCACTAGTATATGCTGTGGCTGCTGCTGAACTGTCAAGAAATAGGAAGCCAAAGTTTCCATATGCAGTATGGTTCCAAAAGCTGATAAAGAACCAAACAATCTAGGAGGAACTGTCATAAGATGATCACCATTTTTACATCAACTCCTACCTGGAACCAACATGTATGAACATGCTAGATCAGACAGAAGGTCAATGTAGTCAACCATTCTGTTTCCACAGTGGCCAACTATTTCCTCAGTGGGCCAACCAGATCTCGAGCAAGAAATTAGTATAAATAGTGCCCTCTGATTCAGGACTGGCTCTCTCATTAAGCAGATACTGTCCACGCCTGGTCTGGGCTGGCAGCCAGGAGAAGCTGATAATACAGGTGAAGAAGCTCAGGTTGTTAAGCAATTAGTTTACTTTAGGAAGAAAACAACCTTACAAATAAGAAGCAAATAACAATCCCAGCAATGTCCATAAATCAATGGGAGACAACATAAACACAGGTCAAAACGGGAGAATAACAGGCAAGAGAAGCAAACTGAAGCATGCACAGAAGAAATGGTCAGTTGATTGCTGACAAAGGCTAGAGGGAAAAGGCTCAGTTCTTATAGGTTCCAAGGTCAGCGCGGCTGGTGCCTGATTAATTGGTACTTGGCATAAATTCTCTGGGAGTGACACAGGAGATCTTTTTGGTGTCTACGCTTGGTGAAGGTAAGTATGGCAAGATCATTTTCTGTGTATGAATGAGCAGAGCTCCCTGCTGGGGCTGACACTTCTGTCCATGGGGCAGGTGATGGTACTGTCTGCTCTGCAGGTTCTGCTGTAGCAGTCTCCATGTCAGGGCTTGGAGCAGGTTCTGCTTCCTCAGATTCTGAGTCTAGGTCCTGAAAGCCCTTGACAGATACTCAATAGTAACAGTGGCATCTGTCACCCCAAGCTGTTTCTTCTGGCTCATCATATCTCGGACAACAGAGCCATATATTCCAACTAGCCTTTCCTGTGCCCCCTAAACTAGCCTACTGCTTTCAGAGGTAGTGGAAGACCCCTTTCCATTATTAGTGTTGATGTAGAGCTCAATTGCCTAGTTAGTCACTTTGTGGAAGGAAGCACCATTGTCTTGGTCTTGTTGCCTTTCTCCTGTGTGGTCCTCAGGAACTGATACTGAGAGATATGTTGCCTCTGTTACTATACACAGAATGTAGCTGTCATAAATCATGACTAGCAGTCATTGGTTACTTTATTCTCCATATATTGAGTGATTGGACAATCTACCTTCTGAATATTATTAGTTCCTTTCTATTGTTCAAGAAGGGAAAATGACTCAAGTCAAGGTGACTCCATCCCAATGCAAGATATTAAATAAAGATGTTAGGTTAGTAGGACTTTCTATTTGCATTGTCCTATGAAGATGCCACAGGAGTCAACAAGTATCTCCCAGGGGTCCCTATGTATAACTAATGGGAATGACCTTTGGAAAATTCACCAGTTATATTGAATGTATGTTGAAATTTATGTTCATTGATCTTGCATTCATAAATGGTTTCATTTGAGTTAATTACCACTCTGTTTCAACCTCATCAGTGATAATTGCTGGGTTCATAAGCAGAGCAGAGGCAAGGAAAATTTATAGGCAGGTTAATGGCTGTCAAGAGATTTAGGACAGTAAACCGATTGGGACTGTTGTTGCAGGTCTTTTTCTGATTTTGAGAGGAAGACCATGCATGAGATGGCAGAAGAGAGTCCAAGCGACACAGAATACAAAAAAGTGGAAGCTCACCTGGCAAAGTAAGAAGACAAACAAATAGGTCCCATCTATGCTGGTTGTATAATTTGTGCAAGATTTCAGACAGGGCACTTTTTCAACAATTTTTTGCATCAGGGTGGTTTGTTAAATCTTGCCTTTATTAAATGTTGACACTTTGTTGCTAAATTGTCTCTAGATATCATTAGTCAAATTGAAGAGCAATTTTTTCACACTTGGCTTAACACTGTCTCTTGCTTCATCTTATTTAGTCATACAGAAATTAGTAAGATTTGTCTACATTTGTGCCAAATGTTATTGATATGGAAATTTCAGAGAACTCACTTATCCTTCACAGCAATCTTATAAAATGGGCCAATATTATTTCCCTATTGCAAATTATGGGATTAGGGAGTTGAGGCTGTGAGCAGAGCAGCCTTGCCTAAGACTGCCACATAGTAAGATGAACTGAGAACTGAAATGAAATCATGGCAAGCTTGCTCATTCCAGTTTTGAGCATCTCCAGCTGCCTTTGCCATTGTCATCGATATACCATAATGGTAATGAGCAATTCCTACAGTGTTCTGTATGAAAGGTAAAATACAAATGCGGTCCTCACAGTCTAAATCAATCTAAATCTTTTGGCTGGGGACGATGGATATTGTAGCCCAATATGTCTAGAGGGACCAGAAATCTGGTCTATATGGGCCCATTTTTTTGTCTTCCTTTGATCAGGTCTGGCTCATGGTCCAGTGAAAGCAGTCTTAGTACCAGTGGAACTCAAAGCGAATTCCCAAGAACTGCTAGAAGAGACGAATCAGAGCTGGACACTACCAGGTGAGTCGTGCAATCGACAACAATTACTTCAGTGTCACGAAAGATCTGGAGTAGAATTTTTTTTTCACATAGGGAGTTTTTGGATGCCGCCTTGATTTGGATCAGACACTCGGTGAAATAGAGGGTTCTTCTTTGTTAGCTCTTTAAATGGAAGCATGCCCTCTGCATAGCAAGATGCAGAGAGTTAGACCCTTTTCGCATGGTATTTGCCATGCGAAAGGGCCCCTCGAGCGTCGCGCAGTTGTGAGGAGCGATCTGCACGACGCACTCACAATTGTGTGATGCTCCAGGGTAGGGCAGGCACCGCTCGTGCACTTTTTCATTTTCGGCTTTCAGCCAAAAATGGTGCACGATTGCGCATTGCTCCAGGGCCCTGCACACACTTGCCATGCGTGTGGAGCCTCCAGAGCCGGGGCGTTCGTGCTTCCTACCCCAGTGCAGCCTGGGAAACTCCAGGGCTCTCATGCTACCTGCTCGGGATCAGGCAGCTTGTGCGGAGCTGAAGCAGCGGGGACGCGAGAGCCTCTCACTGGAGGCTGCTCACGTGACCCCCACACCCCAGCGCCGAAAAAAAGTAAGATGTGGAAAGGGCCTAAGATTCAGCTATCGTTCTGCCTGAATTCTAAATTTGGAACTGAGCAGCTGGGATGCCATCTTGACCTTTGCTTCAGGCAGCAGAATGACTTAAGCCTGCCCTACCAGAACCCTTAGAAACACAGAAAGTGTCCTATGCATATATTTTAAATTGACTTATATAGAAAGTTTAATCTTCCTTTCTTTGTCAGGTCTAGTTCTCTTTCTACAGAGAGTGGTGTTGCCACTCCAGAAAGCCAACAAGGAGAGAATGGGTCAGACTCAGACACAGCAAGGTAAGAATCCCTGGGAGACTTTCTGCAGTTTCACATTTCAAGCTGTAGCTTGGTAAAAAGCTGGTTGAGAGTACATACTGCTGTCAACAAGCCTCACTTATATAGGTATAAGTCAGGGTGGGCTACTGTAGCAGGTAAGGGATGGGAATATGACACAAATCCCTCCAGTCCCCCTGGATAATATCTGAGTGAGGCAGTATTTGGAGATTTTTTTTTTTCAAAAAAAGATTAAAAAAAAAAATTTCTGACCCCAAGGGGGCTCTTGGGATCCACAAAACAGCCCTGGGAGCAAATGTGGCTCACTGGCCACCCTTTGCCCACCCCTGCTTTTAGAGCCTGAGAAACAGAGTTTTGTTAAAGGATGTCATCATGACTCACAACAAATTCCCTTATATAATTTGGACAGGGGTGGACAATGTGTAGCACGTGGCCCTCCAGCACTCAGAGGTTCTCCCTGTCCCTGAGACCATTGCTGCTGCTGCTGGCAAAATAGATCCATTTTTACCTTTTACTTTTATTTATATCCTACCTGGTTGCCAAAACTGAGACTCAAGGCAATTTACAGGATTACAGCAGACACAAATGAAAAATATATACAGATAAAAACATCAAAAAGGCTAAAACATATTTTACATTAAAACAAGATGTATGGGGAAGGAGAATCTTGTTTGGGAGGTAAGTATTATTTGGCCATTCAATTCTTCTCAGCAACGTGGCTAATTTTTAACAGTGTTTTCTTGCTATATATTGTTTTCCATCCATTGATTTTTGAACTATAATCCTAGATTTTTTTTATTGTTATCAGTCTGTTTTTATTTTAGCATCATTGTGACAAACAGGATTTCATCTTCCACACGAGTGGTTAATGAGATCATTCAAGAGGACCCATCCTTAGAAAACTTTTTCTTTGTAGAGTGACAATTATTTGAATAATTACTTATGTGATGTGTTTTATTGTTAATAATACTCTCTTTTCCTCTGATAGAGAATATAACCTGCATTTTTTAGTATGTGATTGAGCTATATTATGGAGGGTTTAACATTGGATAAAGCTTGGGAAAGTTATTTTTTGGGCACTGGTCATGATACTGAGGGATTCTGGAAGCAGCTGTGATATATCTGGATCAGATATATCCTATCCATGGTGACTTATTCACCCTTCTCTGCTTTCTGTCCCTCTTCTACTGAATTCTTGAAGATAAATACTGTGGGTTCTTAAATCTTCTCAATCAGTTTCTTCAGCTTCCAAGGACAGAAACTTACATTCTGCTATTCTGAATTCATTTCAAATAGCCAAATATTCCTGAGCAGCATCTTGGCTCAAAGAAATACTCTTTATGAGCATGCCTCAGGCAGTGCATCTCATCTGATATTTTGGCTATTTATTTTTATTGCTATTGATATTGCCCTTCATATACCTCCTTCTTATACATGGCTTCAATCCACTTAAAGTTAGTTCCACTTGCTATGTTAAAAGCAACAGGATATTAGTGGGTTATGACTTACTTTTTCTATAAGACTTAGCTGGATTGGAGCCATTTTTAGGGTGGCAATCCTCCTTTCTGGAACTTTTCCTTTCCTTTTTTGGCCCTGCATTGGTCAGACACATTCCCTTTATCATCTTTCTGTTCTAATCCTAAACACATTCTATCTGGGTGCAAGACCCTTTGACTTTTACTGAATTTAATCCCCAGTTATGTTTGCGGCTTCAGCCTTGTTTGGCTTGACTCTTGTTCCTCTTTAGCATTGTGATAGTTTGCAACCCACAAACTATTTGGTGTTGTTTCTCTAAGCCCAACCATATGATGTGGGTTTCTTTTCTGTTCAGCTGCTTTACATTTGGAGAAATATATCCTTATCTGCTGTTAATTATTAATACGTGCCAAGTCTTCCAAACCAACTCATTATCACTTTAGTTTTGGATGTGGGCAACACTGTTTTTCTTCATAACAAACATGGTGTTACTGAATTTGTTTCCTGCACTACAGGGGAAACAAACTCTCCGTGTTTATGGATTAACTAGTCCTGTTAATCTTGTTAAATAACCAGTGCAGTTATCTTCAGTGAGATATTACTGCATCGTGACAATTAGGATTTCTTTTAGACTCTCCAGAGGGGTTGCTTATGGGATGTCAGAGGCAAGTCATAGGATGCCAAAATATCTGGACACCCCGCTTTACAACCCCCATGTGCTGGAAAGTGGCCACAGCAGAACACTGTCATATCTGGATCGCCGAACTAAAAATACCCTCAGATCATCAGAAAGTAGTTTTGGGATGCCATCATACCTGAACAACCAGCCATACAACAGAAGCATGTTGGAGATGAATTATGGAATAACATCACACCAGAACAACCAGGCATTCAACAGTGGAAGGTACAGTGACCAAAAGATGCAGCAAGAAATCTTTAGGGGGCAGCCATGTGCCAGCTTAACAAGGACAGTCCTCCGTCCAAAAGGCTGCCAGAGGGCAGTTCCTTATTTGGAAGCATACTCTGTCTAAAGTGCTGTCAATTCTAAGTTTAGTTTAAAGAAAAAGAGCCCCAGTCTCGAAGTATAGTCCACACTGTACTTTCAGTTCTAGTCTAGCTTATTATAACTCTTGCCTGATTATTCCTCTTGTCCCACATTTCTGGATCATGGGCTGGTCCTTCTGTGAATGCCATCTTCCACACATCATCTTTGGATAAGTATCCATTCTAGCTTGAGTACCCATAGGAATAGTTCCCACCATTCAACTTTGCTACAGAAAATTTGAGTTCTGAACTATGACATCGGATTTCTTTTTCTTTTTCCTTTCCCCTTACTGCTCAGTATAAAACATTCAGTGTTTACACACTTTCTGTCCCCATCTATGCCTTGGGTATCCAGACATCTTCTGTATTGCCATTTCCACCTGCTATCAGAACACATGCGTGAACTGTATGGATTCATATATATTGTGGCTATAAATGCCATGAAGATTCTTTGGAACTTAGCAGTTGTTTGTTTTAGGCTGCAGAATGCTATCTAAAGAGGAATTCTGTAGAATGGACAATAATCAAAACATATGTGGTGATTGCACTGGGAAACAATACATATTATGGTAGAGCTTTATGGTCACTCATGATAAGTGGGCTACACAAATTACTAGCTAATATGACACATTTGCTTCAGAATAGGGAAGTACTGGCCAAGATCCTAATATATCTACACCATCATAATGGTGGCAGTGTGAGTTGTGGTGGCTGCATGGTGGTGTGAGCATGAAAAGGGCACAGGTGCAGCACTGCCAAGGAAGGAAGGCAGATTTGTTCCTCATCTGGAAAAGAAAACTATTGGCTTCAAAGTTGTTATTTTCCCAATGTCAGCATTCCAGGGTGGGACAGGGGATCCCCAGAACTCAAAAACACACTGAAAGGTTGACTTGCAAAATTGCTGTTTCTATAACACAAGCAGTTTTGCAAGTCACCCTTCCCAGATGCTTTTAGCTCTTGAGAACTTCCAGAAGGCCAACACCAGAAAAATACAGCCACCTAGTTCACAATGATCAATACAAAGGATCTGCCTTTCACCTAAGTCAAAAGGTCTACAAGACAGTGGTTCAGCTTAAAGCGAGCTCGGGAAAGCCTAGCTGGTGATTTCAGAAATGTTTTAGCAAAAGGCTTCCAAGAATAGGAGGCAGAAAGTGTCTTCTGGGGATAGAGAGCTCTTTTTCAAGGATGGAAGCAGACTTCTAATCCAGATTCAAATACCTAAAATTTAGGGTAACCATTTTGGTTGAGAAGACAACCCCATTCACTGTTTCAAGCAGTTCCTCTAAGACAACCACTTGGTTTTCCTGAGAGAAGTTACCAAGTCTTGGACTTAACCAAAGGGAGTGGTCAGTCGTGTAGGGACGGTGGGGCGATGGGGACGGTGCACCCCCGGCAGCAATTTTTGGGGGGTGCCACAGCTCCTTATTTGCCCTCCCCAATGTGCCATAGACCCGCCCCATGCGTTGTAGCCACGCCCCATCTGTTGTAGTCCTGCCCCTGTGCATCGTAGCCCCACCCATGTGCCATAGCCCCACCCCTGCACTGTAGCCATGCCCATGCATGCTGTAGCCCTGCCCCCACTTGCAACAACAGCTCATAACTCATGAGTACGAAACTTAAATAGGTGAAGCTGGCAGATTCAGAATTAAAATTTTAATTATAGATACAACAACTGTTCCACAGAGACATCTAGGTAGTAAGGACAAGAGAGCTGGCATGGTGTAGAGGTTTGTGCTTTGGTCTATGAACCTGGAAACCAGGGTTCAGATTCCTGCTGGTCCGTGCAAAGCCACTGGGTGGTCTTGGAGAAGTCACAGTCTCTCAGCCTCAGAGTAAGGCAAAGGGAAACCCCCTCTGAACAAATTTTGCCAAGAAAAACCCATGATGAATTTGCCTTAGAGTTTCCATAAGTCAGAAACAACTTGAAGGCACACAACATCAGGCGAGGACAACATCTTATCTGTGAAACAAACTGTTGTAACTCCCTCGCTGGTGGAATGCTCAGGAAATCCTGCAAACCACCAGCTAACCCACAATGCATACAAACATACATATAAACTTGCATACAAAACTCATACAGTATTATAATTCCGGAATCTAACAGGAGGCTGTAACAGTTTTGCAGTTAATTTTTCATGTGGCATACTCACAGCAAAAGTGGAGCGTGTTAGCTGGGGAAAGCGGCATTTTCCTCCAATAAAATATGGCTGCTTGAAAGCTGGGAAACTTTGTTATCTTTGCAAAGTGAGTGTCTAGATTGTTTGGAACAACTGGTATAAACAAGACGTATATTGCACAAAGTCACAGCACGGGGGAGGAATCTTTGAACTATTAAGGCTAAGCATACAGGATTTATTCAGAAACCCCATCCCTCTGTTTTGAAGATATCATGTCATCTGTTTCTTGCTCTCTCATTAAAAATTCCTATCTGCTTGCTAATATCTTTTACTTCCTAGCAGGATCTACTACCCTTTCAGAGATGGGGCAGGGAGTGAGTCCCCCAAAAGCCATAGGTTGCCTTTCTACAAGGACAACTGTGATACAGACAGCAAAAGGTAAAGACAAAGTTGTAAAGAGCTTGTGTGTGTGTGTAATTCACTCATACTACCACCATTAAAATCAGCATCTTAGGCAACGGTCATCAATGTGCTTCCCTTTTTTTCCTACATACAGAAGCTGCCTGGACTGGCAGTCAATATGCCCCATTATAACTGAGGGTAGCAAGCTAGCTTAGAAATTGCAGAAGGTGGCATAAGACAGATATCACTCTGTCTTCAGAAAGAAGGAAAAGCTTGGTGAGTCTGGGAGGAACAGCTGGGGGTCCTGCCACTGTCACCTGTCATCTAAGGCAACTGCCTCACTCTGCCTCACTCTGCAGGGCTGGTCCTGCTCACAAGTGTTAGCCTTAAGGCAGTGTTTGCCCCAAGCATGTTTAGGGTACCCATTCTAATTCTTGCAGGTGGCACAAAAGTTCTCAACAGTCATTTGTTTATTTGCATGGTGTTTTTCTACAAAGTTTTTATCCCCAAAAGCAAAACAACAAGAAGAAACAAGCAACTGACAACATACAAAATTTACCATAAATTCATTTAACAACTCAGAAACATAGACTTTTTCCGCATGAGACTGTTATAGTGCTACGATTCCACTTTCAACATCCTAGGGAATCCTGGGGTTTGCAGTTAAGAGAGGGGCCCGACCAACCCCTCCCTAAACTGCAAACCCCAGAATTCCATAAGATGTTGAAAGTGGAATCATAGTACTATAACAGTCTTGTGTGGAAATGGCCATGGTATTAACAATCCTAATGATAAAATAAAAAAATAAGAATTTCAAATCAACTTTGGATAGATTGATACAGATAAACTGCTTTCATCCAACAATTTAAGGCCAACAGGAGATGCAATGAAGCCAGAATGGAAATTATACTGCATACAGAGAACAATCCCAGTCTACCCAGGAAAAACTAGAATGCTAGAGAGGGAATTTTAGTCTAGTCTAACCTCTCTGTCTCCCAGATGTCTAGTTTTCATACTTGCAGGATGTTTACTATATGAAGTCCAAAATGGGACAGTCATAGGAACTGTATGTGCAGTTTGCTTCATTCTGTACCTGCTTCCAAGGCCTTGGCTGGCTGCTCAGCAAAGAAGGAATACACAACTACAGCAGATTAATCTCACATGGCAAGAATAGCAGACAACTCAAATGTCTGCTCTTTAAAGCTGCCCCCATTCACCAAACTTCCTCCCTCTTACCAGACATGTTATGGGTTCAGATAAGAAAGCCACAGATGCTTCCTGCCAGTTTAAGAACCCCTCTGCCTCTGGGTATGACTCAGACCCCACCAATTCAAGGTAGAGAGTAGAGGCGGCAGAGGTTAGAGTGGACTCTTTCTCATTGATATGACTCTCAATGCACATCCAAACACTGTGCATGACCCAATTGCCGTCAGAGTCAGCAGGTAGCTGTCAAAATCTTGCCTTAATATTTTATACTAAAAAACATGGGACAGCTGACATGTTTCCTCACCTGCATTTTATCCTCACAAAAACCATGTGAGATGGATTAGTGTGAGAAGGAAACTGAGTTACTCAGTCACAGGCACATCTGGACACATGCACATTTTTCCCTTTCCCCAAAAAACAGCACTGATTTTGGCACCATTTTGCTGGGGAAAGAGGCACATGAAGAGAATCATCCTGATGCTATCTTCTGCAGTACCATTGTGCTCCGAGCTAGTTTTCCAGATGCTGGGTGAATGATTTAAATAAGCAAGATGGCGCATGGGGATGGATATCCTCTTGAACAACTGCACTCCTGGATAGTTATCAGTAGTATGATTTAGCTGAGTTAGAAAGAATACAAAGAAAGTCAGTCCCACACAGCCTTCCTCAATTAAACAACACATCTAAATGTCTGCATCTCAGTTGCTCCAATGGGATGACATCTATGCGTGCATATTTACGGGGTGCACATAGGTGCATGTTCACTTGTATCTGACCGGTTGTGTAGGGATGGGGTGCAATGGGGGCGGTTCACCCCCAGTGGCAATTTTTTTGGGCATCTTGGCTCACAGCCATGCCCCCATGCACAGTGGTCATGCCCCTGTGCACTGTGACTGTGCCCCCCCTGCCCCCCACGCACTCCAAGCTCTGCCACTGTATCTGACTATACAGTAGGTCCCCATATCTGTTGGGGATGCATTCCTGGATTTACCATGGATGGTGAAAAATGCGAAAAATAGCAAATGCTATTTTTTTTAATGAGATGAACAACATAGGTAACAAGACAGGTATAGTATATGGTGTGGAAATGTGAGACAGCATGGACAACATGAGACAGCATGAGAGCGCAAGTGAATGGGGTGGCATTTGCTGGAATTTTCTATTTCCTTCCATGTATTTCCCTTTATTACTTCAATTTCTATTAAATTCAAAGTACACATTTTCAGACCTCATTTTATTGCAGGTAAGTAAATTTGTGTATGCTAGTCATGCGGATGTGGACGACCTACTGTATATGTTCTACTTGCACAGCCCTCAGGGGAAAAAAAGTTTGCCTACTCCCCACTTTAATATTACAGGGCATTGGTTCTCTACATTGTCTTATCTGAAACCAGTGTTAATTTGTTCTTATTCTTTGTCCATAGCAAAGGCCTCCTCTTTGTGAAAGAATCAGTCAACACTACTGAGTTATCCTCCTCACCACGTTATAGCAGGTAATAGAAGGCAGTATGGAAAGAATGGGCCAGTCTCTGATGACCTCTGCTGTTTGCACACAAGTTTTATGTATTCATTAGTCCATGGACAAAGGTTCCTTCCTGACTTCCTTTTGCTCATTTTGATACCAACATTTTCTGAACAAGGTTCCCAAGGTGTCTCTCCAAACCTCTTGGTGTAGTAGAAGAGAAATGGTATATGAAAGAAGATGTAAAACAAGTGTGAGAACCTCAACCTGCTTTGGACTACAACTGTCTCAGTCCTCTACCACTGACCTTGCTCAGTGGAATTCATGGGAGATGTAGACCAAAACATCTGGAAGGTCAAAGCTTCCTCACTCTTGATGTAAGGAACTGGATAAGTAACATCTGGGGCCAGCCCTAGGAAAAGCAGAACTCTGAGTGAGGAGTGCCTTCATTGTCCTCCTCCTCATGGTCAGCTTTGCAGGGCACTCAGAGGAGTATGGAGCCTGGGGTAAGCTTTGCATTGGGGGGCACTGTTGTTATCCCTTATAAGGGACCAGGCATGTGTCTACCAAGCTGAGGACCACCTGTGAGAATTCTTCCCTGCAACTCCTCCTTGACCTGGGATTAAGCAGAATACTTGATATATTTTATTTTTCTTGCATGGAAAAAGGGAAATAGGGGTCAGAGTTAGTGGTGTGAAGGCCCGGGGAGGGGTGGAATCAGATTTTTTCCCCTAAAGTTTTTTTCCCCCAGAAAAGTTAAAAATGAGGCAGAAATGGATTATGGAATATTTTCTTTTAGAAAGACGAATAAGGTATTTAAGGCAAGATGTTCATATATTTATTCCCCCAAAATTATTTCTAAAAACTATGTAACAGGAAGATGTCTATGGTGAAACTCGTAGTTTTGGTTTGCCTTTTCTCAGTTCTTTTTTATAGGAATGAATGCTTTATGCCTTCTTGATACTATGGAGAACTGAGGATAACAAATACTTTTAGTAATGTTGCTGGTTTTTTCCCTTTTTTGTTGTTTCTTGTTATATCATGCTGGTAAAACCAAAGAGATCAGGATCCTGTATTAATAAAATTTATTCATATCCCATATGTTCCCCAAAACTGGGATTCCAGGTTGTTCATGAATTAAAATGAGTACAATATACCTAAAACCATTAAAAATTCAACATTAAAATAGAATTAAACTATTAAAATATTAAAACAACGCCCTCTGAAAAGTCCTTTTTATTATGGGGCATTTGTAACAAAAAAGAAGACAATTTAAAAGGAAATTTAATTTATAAATATTGTCTGAATAAATTTTATTTTAATATAGCAAACATGATGATTATATGCCAGACAAAATTATATGTGATACTTCTTATCCTCTCCAGCTTTCACTTGGCAACCCTGATTTGGTCCATTTGACCAAAGGATTAAAAGTAATTTAATGTTTTCTCTTACAGGCTGAATGCATATATATGCTTCCAACAAGCACTTAAGCTTCAAATTAGCGGCAATTCTGTTTCACACATAACTATGTAAAATCTTTGCTTCATCATGACCAGAGAGAAATTTCATTATGTTGCAGTTACCTGCTGATATTCAGAGTCAAAGACCTTTCTTCTTATTACAAAAGCTAAACAACAGTAAAGAATTTTCATGAGCAACGTGCCAGGCCCTTGAGCTTTTCAGGGGCTTTTGAATGCAGTAATAATGTTGTCTTTTTTCCTTCCTTTGCTAGTCGCAGCTTGGTTGACTTGTCCGAACTGGAGAAATTAAGCTACAGCACTGCCAGCTATCTGAATAGTAGCCACTCAAAAAGGTAGGAGAATTTGTCACCTTCCTCCTGATGGAAGTTCATATGAGGAACCTTCCAAACTAGACAACAAGTAATAACATCCAAGAAAATTATTATTGCACAAGAATGACAACTTGTTCTCCTGAACAGGGCAGCAAGTTTTCAGAGTATATATCCATGTATGGGTACCACTAGAACCAGATTTAGTAACTGAGATACAGGTTTGTACCTCAATATATATTCTTATGGAAGGGAATTCATGATGAAATTCAAAAAAATTCTAAAGTCAATTTTGAAATGGTACCAGAATTTTATTTATTGAATATATTAGGTCAGAACCGGGAGATTAGAACACAACAGAAGATATTATTGTATTTGATCACAGCAGCACAGCTGACATACGCACAACATTGGAAAGATAAAACAGACATTCAGTTAGATGAATGGAAAATAAAAATGTTAGATATGGTAGAGACTGAAAAATTCGCTAACTCCCTTAAGAACAAAACGGTTCAAAATTTTGAAAGAGAATGGAAAAGGGTTATGCTTTGGCTGAATCTGTAAATGTCTGTGGATTGATTATATTGGTATTTGATAAGATATGTATAAAGGGAAGATAGATTCAACTGGAAATATTTGATATACAGAAGTGGGAGGGGATAGAAGAATCATAATAATGATATACATATTTGTGTCAATATATGCTTTTATGTATTTGAAAATAATAAAAATTATTATTTTATATATATATATGTATAATTCTTATAGGAAGCAACAGGCCATTGGCTCCATCCTGCAAGGAAGCTCTGATTTTATTTGTTTCTTTTCTTAAAATATTTATACCACTTTATTCATCCATAAAGTTTCCCAGAACTGTTTACAGATAAATAAAAACAAGACAGTCCCTGTGCATAGGCTTACAATTTAAAAAGGTGTGATGCAAAAGGGGAAAAAAAGGATGAAGATGAAGAAAAAAACCAAGAAAAAACAGGCACCAATTCACAATGGCATATGGCTCTTGTAATAACCATATGTAATGCAGCTATAATAACTATAAAGAAACCAGATATTGTTGGCATACTAGGTTTTGCTCTCTGTATCACTTTTTAATATTTGGATCCTGAGTTTCTAGTAAAAAAATAAAACAAATAGGTCCTACTAATCTGACATTTGCATTGCAGCTGTGCTCAGTAACCCTTTCATGACATTTTGTACGTGGGTGCCCCTTTCTTTTTATGTACTCAATCACTAAATCATTCTATATTTTCCACAGGTTAGTGCCAGAACTAAGGAAACATTTGCTGCGGGGCTCACCATGGAGAACGTGCTTGCTCCACCTGAACTCATGGCTTCTTTTCCTTTTTCTGCAGGCCCCCTGAAGACATCTGCACTTACTGTGGCCGCGAAATTCGCAATTGTGCCAAGATAACCATTGACAATCTCAAAATCTGCTGCCATGAATATTGCTTCCGGGTAAGGGAATGATTAAATGAGGGAAAATTGGTAGAGAAAATGAGATGAAAACCTTATACATAAGAAAGACCCCTTGGAAACTGGTCCAAAAGCCTACCTAATCCAGCAGTTTGTTTCCATGGGGGCCAAGTAGGCATACTAATGAGAAGGTCACAAACAAGACATGGGTGCAACTACAGCCTCCTGCTCCTTTACTAGGACCATTTTTGCCCCTTGCCATTATAAAAGAATGAGCTAATTTTGAAGGACTCTTTATCAAGCTGGACATTATGTTGATCCACAAAGGTGAGGGGAGGCATCATTCACTGAGACCCCTAGTGTGCGAATCATAGTGTAATGAGGAAGAAAGTATTACTACAATTAAACTTGAAACTTTCCTTTTATGATCCATAAGTTCATATGAATGGAGTGGGATTGCATTTTGTGTGTTGAGGAGGAGTGGGGACACAGCCCCTGTTGTCAAGCTTGACCCAGTGGCATAGCTTGACACGATTGGGGTATGGACGGGGTGCTAGTGCATGTGGGTGGGGTGATGGCGTACATGAGCGGAATGTCGGTGCAGGGCGACGGTGCACCGGGGCAGGCAAGGAGTGATGGCGCCCCTCAAAAAACTGCCACCCAGGGCGCACCGCCCTCTTGCCCTCCCATCCCTATGCCACTGGCTTGGGCTCTGTGTCTCCAGAGAAATGTGAACAAGTACCTCCTTTTTGTCTGTTGCAAATTAGCCAGTGACTTTATGTGTGTGCGGGAAGGTCATTTTTGGCACAATAAAACTCTAGCTTGTCTCCCCTTCTGTTTCCAGTGTGGAATTTGCCACAAGCCAATGGGAGATCTCTTGGATAAAATCTTCATTCACCGAGACATTGTCCACTGCGATAAATGCTATGAGAAGCTCTTCTAAGTGAGTGGAGTTTTTTCCTAAAGGGAATAAAATAAGATGGAAGAGTAGAGGAAAGAGCTCAAGAAATACAAGTCTTCTGGGAGTGGGCTAAAGTGGCATTCCCCAAGCATGCTTTGCTAACGATGCCACAATAAATGTACACTTAAAAAATAACAACATTACCACTTTGGATATAAAAATTAATGTGTATTCATTATTTTTCATAGTTATTTTAAAGGTTATTTTTAAAGGTATTTTGACAAAAATTGCATGCCTTTTCCCCTTAAACCATTCAAAGTATTGGAAGGGTTGATGAACTGTATGCAAGCTTCCAAGGTGGGTGGTCTTGAAGAGAACAGAAGAGATGAGGCATGTCAGTGGCAAAACTTAATTGCATAGTTTGCTATAGCGGTTGTGCTTGAAGACAAGTGTCTGTCCTTACACTTTCCAGATGCACTGGGCTACAGAGTTTCACCATCTTAGATCAGTGGTCAGACTGTGGAGTCTGTACCCATCTGGAAAATGCCAGGTTAGGAAACGCAATTTAAATTCCCCAAAGAACACATTTGAAGGAGCTAGCAGCAAAATATGCCACTTGCAGGCGACCATGTTAGCCAAAGTCTTATATGTCATTTTCTTGGTCAAGCCTGTTTTCTCTGGTTGATAATTAACATGGCAACACCCAACATGTTGAAATATTATGTAATGTAAATAGATTAGCTTCTGCACCTCGCTAATGGCTAAAGAAACATGTTAAACTTCTTCTGCATTTTTTAATTGTATAGGAAAGAAACTCTCTGTCTTTCTCTTCCTTTCTGGGTGGGGGATTGCAGGGTGTTTGCCTCATTAAAGCTGTGGAGAACAAATTAAGCATAACCCTGGCTGCTTCTATATTCCAAATTATCCCCTTATCAAAATTGCTTTTCCTGAAGCAGAAACCAACAGTGCAGTACAATTTGGCCTGGACTGTGAACTAGAAAGCATCTTGGTTAGATTTCCTTGTTGCATCTTTGTTTTATTTATAGGATTTATGAGCTGTGGCCCCCAGCTCCCCCAGGTTCAAAAATGGTTTGAAACTAACTTCTGGTTCACTTGCTGTTTTTTTTTAAAAAAAGTTTCTCCTGGGCCTAAAACAGCCTGAAAGGGCCAAAGACTCTCTGGAGGGCATTTAGGGAGAATTTTTTTTTTAAGGATGGATGTGCAGTCTTCCAGTCTCCTGGGGGGGGGGCAATGCAGCCCCCGATCTCCAAGCAGCTGTCTTGGGCCGGGAAGTGAAAATTTTTGTTCATTTTTTCAAATCTTTTTGATATTGGAGTTCTCCACATCCTAAATATGAAGAATTTCAGAAATGCTGGTGAATTCTTGTCAGTGATGAATTCTGATCCATTCTTAGGCTCATGCCACAGCTGTGGTGGTCCATTTTTGCCCAGTTCAACTCTTCACTTTTCAATTTTCTCTTAGGACTTCTTGATGTGGAAGAACAGAAAGAAGCTTGCTTGCAGCCATGCAGCCAGTGATGATTAAAATGCCTTCTGTCCCAGCAAATATCTTGCCTCCTCTCAAGTTACTCCTCTTCTGCCATTGCTTCCCAGGGAAAAGTGATTCATAGCCATCCATGGTGCAATTAAACAATTGCAACAATCTTTTGCCCTCTCTTCCTTTTCGTTTGTAAGGTATAGACCCACTGAAGTCATTAGGATGACTAAGGACATTTCCGCACTAGGCTGTTATAGCGCTATTATTCCACTTGCAACATCCTATGGAATCCTGGGGTTTGCAGTTGAGAGAGGGGCCCGGCCAGTCCCTCCCGGTCAGCCCCTCCCTAAACTGCAAACCCCAGAATTCCATAAGACATTGAAAGTGGAATAATAGCGCTATAACAGTGTAGTGCGGAAGTCGCCTAAGCTAGTCCTGTTCTCTCCTTCTGTCTTGTTCTGCTGACTGGGCCCCCAAGAAAAACAATACAAGTTACTGTCTAAATCGGGATGGGTTCATAGGTCCATAGAACCTACAGAGTTTCGAATTTTTTCTTTTTTGGGGTCAACTTCCAGAATCCCTCAGCCAGAAGAGTTGTTAGCTCTGCTAGCTGAGGAATTCTGCGTGCTGTCATACAAAAGTATAACTTCCATAATCTCTGCCAAAATGACCTAACAGTACTATTGCTCCATGATCTGAGAACAGGGTGATGTGCACAAGAGTTCCTATTGTAATTTGTGACATACAAAAGATATGGATGCTTTGCCAAGAGTCTTTGCTTTTAGTGCAGTGTTGCTTGTGCCTAGAGGGGGAGAAGAGGGATCCAGAGCAGCAGCTGGGGCAAAGGACTTAATTCTTTCCCTAAAGGCCAGTTTCTAAATCAAAAATGCCCCCAGGCATCTTTTTTTTTTTAACCGTAGTGTGGGAGATTAATTAATTAAATCCCCTCATCCTTGCAAGGGATACATAAAGGCAGTATCTTTTGACTGCAAGACTTTAGAAATAGCTATGTTTAGATAGTCTTTCCCATCAGGCTTATTGGAAGGTGAAATCATTAGGATGATCCCATCCCTCTATAAAACTGGGTGAATGAGGCAGGATAAGCATGCTATGAAAGGTTCAAATGGAAGCATGCTCTGCATTTTGGTGGGGAGGGGTTCTCTGATTTTTAGACTCAATTCATAGAGAATTCTAAGGTTGTTGAGAAGGTAGATAAGATCCTGATCATTAAAAAAAATTCTTTGCAAATTCTATAGTTAAGACAAAGAAGCTTTTAGTACTTGACTTCAAGACAATGGGAGAATTTTGTCTTTTAAGTTTGTAGTGATTTTATCAGACAGCTGGTCTATCTACTTGGGACTGGACTTTTGTTAATCATTTGTCAATGTTGACTTTCAAGGCTGACTTCCCTTACACAGGCTTTCACCTTTCCAGATTTGAAAGTCATTGCATAACCATGAGAGCACCCGTTTTACCAAACAAGTGGAATTTCAAATGCAAACAGAACTTACTGCTTTATTCCTTCACTGCCGCATATCATTGCCAGCTGCTTTAAGAAAAGAGCACTCCCTCTTTCTCTTTTGTTTTTGGTCCTTGTTTGGCTGATCCATTTTCACTGAAACAAATGCTTCACTCAATTCTAATAAAAATCATGTGCAGAAAGCTAACCGGTCCTCTTGATTCAATATATCTCTGCAATATATTTCATGGTGTTCTAGAGCCAAAGAAGACTAAAAGACATTAATAATGAAGCACAGAATAGATGATCTTTTTCCCCAAAGAGGGGGCATTTCTTACCATTCTGGCCACTGAGGAACGTGGACAGAAAGGTAGTGACTAAGCAAAGTGCTGGCGGGATGGGGTGGGGGCCTGTCCAGGTTGGCAGTTCCAGTTTTTGGGCTCCTAACATTCACCTTGCCCTTTTACCCTTGAGATCCCTTCCTGGATCTGATACTTCATTACACCAAACAAGTGGCTGTGTTGATCACTGGGCTCAGTGTGACCATTTGTCCTTGATAATTATTAAATTAAAACATTCAGACATGTAGAAAATAAAAAGGAAATATTTATTACATAATGAATAGCACATCTAGCCTTTTGCTGGTTGCACATACAGGACACAACACCTCATTTTTAGACAAAGTAATACTTCTCCGTGAACTGTCTCTCCATATTCTCAGCGCCTGTCAAACCCTATTCAGATCTTCTCCATTTCTGTCCTCCTAACTAGCCCTATTTAACCCTGAAAAGACAAGCCATTAGGACATATCATTTCCCCCACAGACATTCCATGACCCGTGGTCGGCTGCCTCTACCTAGGCTCTCCCAGCTTCTCCCTTCACCTCTTGATTGAAATCTTGGTGAGCTTCTGGTATTCAGTGTTGCGGGGCGGGGGGTCAGATTCCAGTGATGGGTCTTTTTTTATACCACCAGGCCTTCTAGCTCATGGCTGCCTATCAAGCAAGAGGTCACTTGCAACACCTCTTTCCCTGATCATGAAGTCCCATGCCAAGGGGAAAAAACAGCAAAAGATATCATTTCACTTTTGGGTGTTGGAACAGTACTTTTGTTCCCAAAGATGCATCCCCCCTGCCTCTTATTTTGCCCACTCATCTCCAAAAAGGGGGTTTACAAAACTGGAAGAACTCCTAGCCACTTCCAGTTTTAGGTTTTGTTTGTTGTTTTTGTTGTTTAATACATAAAGGGGCTTTTTTTTGTTTTGCATATAAATTAAAATTGATCCCTTGTCCTCTAGAGCTTGCCCACCTCTGGGCTAGATGAAAGAATGGTCTGACCCAGCATAAGGTTGCTCTTCTGGACGGTGTTGCCCTGTTTACTGGGGGTCCCAGGAGAGACACTTAAATAACCTTACAATTACACAAGATGGGGAAATTGGTCCAGAGCACTGGTTGGCACTACGAGAGGCAGGGTAACACAGCAAGATCTTGTAACCCAATGTTTACGGGGTCAGGCCAAGTCAAGAAGCAAACCGTGTTGGAAATAAATGAATGATCTTTATTAAATACAGGCACACAATGTAAGCAACACACGCACACAGATAACTAAGGAAAATAAAGGTGTGAGTATGATAGCGGGATTTTCAGAGGGATAGTAGTTTCGGGTGATACGAAACCTGTTCCTGAAGCCCGGAAAGAAGATAGAGAGTGATGCTGGGGTTCGGTGTATCTCAGCACGTGGAGCTGAGGGGAAGCTCACCAAGCAAAGTGGCAGCAAGGTGGTCTGGAACTCAGGAGCGATCTGAGGAAGGTCTTGGAACCAGGGGTTTTTATAGGGAGAAATGTAACTGCAGGCCATGCCTTACTTGGGGAAAACAATGCGTTTCAAGTGCGGAACAAAGCTTTGGAAAGGTCAAAATGTTGCATGATTGAGTTAAGTCCGAAGCGACAAAGAGTTAGCCAGTATGCAAACGCAGAATGCTTGGCATTTGAGTATTCACCTTGCCAGGCTGCCTGCTCGGGGCAGGGAGTTCTTTGTAAGCAGCGTTCATATATAATGAAGGTGTTTGCAGAGAGGTCTCCTAAAGTGGTGATCTGGCTATTTCTGGTCTGCCTGGGCGGAGAATGGAATGTCCAGCGATTAGTGGCCGAGCCTAGTTCTGTGCTTGTCCGGGGGCCTCACAAACACATAGAGAGGGGTGGTGGAAGAGAGCCAAATTATGATATCAAAATGATATCTGGGGGTATCTCCAAGGAGGCCTAAACTGCAGTAACAAAGGCTATGCTGGTATGGTACAGCAGAGCTATTTTTATGTGAACCAGTAAAATGACCAAAGTTAGTGTGCTGTTAGAGAACTGGCAGAGAAATTTTACTCCAACAACCAATCCAGATGTTTGGGAACTACAAATCCCTTAACTCTGACCACTGGCCATAATGCATGGGACTGATGGAAGTTATAGGCTAGAGGTCAACATCCCACTTTCTATCACTTTCCCCAAGCGCTTTGTCTAATGTGTATTCCTCTCTCTGTTGCCCAGTGCACATCATCCTCCGCTTCCTCCTGCACCATCAAATTCTGGACAAACTGAAATGTTAGCAAATTTACCTTGTCCCCACAATTAGATACCTTTCAGTTTGAGAAAACAGCAGAAATAATTTAAATTTGCCTTTGGCCATGCTGACTACAGGTTGTAAGACTGGTAATGCACCAGTCTGAGGAAGGCTACTCCAAATCATCAATCCTTAAATGGCAGCTTGAGTCATACAAGTCATTCTCAGGTGTGGTGTGTCAGCGGCACTGGAGCCATATTTGTTTAAGATATTCAAAAATGAGAGAATACAGAAAAGAGCGAGAGAGAGACTGAGGCAGGGCAGAACATGATAAACTCTTGTATACTATACTAGATTTTTGGTCCATTTTAGCCAGCATCAATTTATATCAGATCTCCAAGATTTTGCACAAAGATTCGCTCCAAGATTTCGCCCAGCCTTCCTTTGAGATGCTAGTAACTGGGCCTGGTATCTTCTGCATGCAAAGCAAGTGCCCTATTACTGAGCTACAGCTTCTTTTCCTGGAAAACAGGCATGTCAATATGCATTTAAATGTGGCTCCCATATTGCAGATTCAGAGATAGGAAAGCTAAGGGAAAAGAATAAACACATTAAGTTAATCATTAATAAGCCTAGACGTCTAATTATATTGACATTAGCAGTATAAAGATTTAGCTATTACCTTTATGTCAACTTGACATTTTAGTTTAAGCCAGGTGTCTATACTAGAGGAGGAATCTTGACAAATACTGCTGGTAATTTTGCTCAAATCCTCACCCCATCCCTATTTTCTTGAGCTTTGGAGAGAAGGAAGGAACTCCATTTATTTTTGAAAATCTCATTTCTCACCCACTCAACCAGAAATGGTTTCCCTACCCTTCGTTATAATTTCACTTTAACACTTCCTTTAGTTTATTTCTACCATCACAGTTTTGGCATCCAAAGAACAGGGGCCAGCAAAGTTACTAGGGAATGCAAACACAGCAAGTATGAGAACTATAGGTGTGAACAATTTGACCACTCTGCACACTCTGCAATGCTAGAAATTTGGGGACTGAAGGGAGATTTCATCAGGAACAGAATTATTGGGGAGGCCACTGCCTTCATATTAACCCCAGTGATGTTACAGTGTGGAGAAAGTTACATACAGGAGGGTTGGAAAAGCACATACATGGACACCTCAGTTAAGCCTCTGACAGTGAAGCTGTTTTTTAAAAATTCTTTTTACGCCCACCCAAACACCTCTTTCCTCTCTATCCTCTTTCTAGTTGTAAGGTTCTTTAGCAGCATCCTCATGACAGTGGCCATTTCCGCACTAGCCTGTTATAGCGCGATGATTCCACTTTCAACCTCCTCTGGAATCCTGGGGTTTGCAGTTTCGGGAGGGGCCGGCTGGCCCCTCCCGAAACTGCAAACCCCAGGATTCCAGAGGAGGTTGAAAGCGGAATCATCGCGCTATAACAGGCTAGTGCGGAAATGGCCAGTGTGGTGAAGGAGAGCTAGAGACAGATTTTTTAGTGTTAAGTTATGGGAGAGGGCCTATAGGAAACAATGCAATACATCTTAAGCAGGGAAAGAATGAGATTCTACTTCAGCTGATCCTACTGTAGCTGTGTCGCCAGTCCGCACCTTGCAAGATCAATAGTAGCTCCTTTCAGAGTCCCACACTGAGCATGTGGGAACAGCAAAACAGCTAGGAAAGGCTGCCTCGGCAGCCCCCTCCTCCATGTCTCAATCAATCCATCAATCAATCAATCAAAAATATAGATCAATACGTTTGGCATCTAAATGGAAAACTGGAGGCTGGTGAAGGAGTCACTCCTGGCTCCATATCGGGAAAAGCCTTCAAGGGATCTACAGAAGCTTCAAAATGTTTTTCATTATTTGTGCCAGGTTTCCCTGACCTGGCTGTGTCCTTTCACATATTGTTTAGCTTGGAATAGAATCATAGAAATGTAGAGTTGGAAGAGACCCCAGGGGCCATCCAGTCCAACCCCCTGCCATGCAGGAACACCCTCAAAGCACTCCCGACAGATGGCCATCCAGCCTCTGCTTAAAAACCTCCAAGGAAGGAGCCTCCACCACACGCCGAGGCAGCATCTTCCACTGCCAGACAGCCCTGACTGTCAGGAAGTTCTTCCTGAGGTTCAGGTGGAATCTCCTTTCCTGCAGCTTGAATCCATTGCTCCTTGTCCTAGTCTCTGAAGCAGCAGAAAACAGGCCTGCTCCCTCCTTGACATGACACCTCTTCAAATATTTAAACATGGCTACCATGTCCCCTCTTAACCTTCTCTTCTGCAGACTAAACATACATGCTTTCTGAAGCATTCCGAACTACTTTTTTTCTTTGCTGGGTAAGAATTCACCCCTGAGCTTTCCACCTTATTATTGCTGCCTCTCCTACCCAATTTTCCTACGAAAGAAGCGACGTCAAGGAACGCTGGAGAATATCTGCGCAATACTTTGCACGCCATTTGCACCAATTCACACGCACCCCTCCATGCTTCCCGGGGACTTTGGCCGTTTCCGCACTGGACTGTTATAGCGCTATTATTCCACTTTCAACATCCTATGGAGCCCCGGGGCCCCTCCCTAAACTGCAAACCCCAGGATTCCATACCATGCTGAAAGTGGAATCATAGCGCTATAACAGTCCAGTGCGGAAAGGGTCTTTGACCCGCAGCGCCCTGCCACCCTTCCTCGCATCCCCTCTTTGGAAACCACCGCGCAGGCGCGGAAAAGAAAAGCAAGCGCTGCCGGAGGGTGCTTGAGAAAAAAACCCGGAGAGGGGCGTGGCTTGGTCCGAGCCTTACCTCGCCCTCCCCCCTTTTCTCCTTCTGACTCGCCGCCGTTTGGCCGCCCTCGCTCCCTCCCTCCCTCCCCCGTATGCAAATAAGGCTCCGGCAAGGCGCTCGGGCGCCAATGAGGCAAGAGGAGCTGGCTCGCGCGCGCAGACAGCCACACACACAAAAAAAGCGGCTGCGGCAGCAGAACAAACGAGCGGCGGAGGCTGAGGGGCGAGGGAGCGCGCGGCAGGTAGGAAGGGGCGCGCGCGCGCGCGGAGGCCGGCGGGCGAGCGGGCGGGCGGAGAGGCGGGGGATCGCGCGCGCGCAGAGGATGTGAGGGAAATAAGGGCTCTCCTCAACGGTCGCCCGCCCGCGCCCCCCTCAAGCGGTGCGGCGTGGCGGGCGAAGCAGCCCGAGGGTGGGTGGGTGGGGTGGGTGGGGGAGATACATTTCGCCTCCTCTCTTCCCGACCTCCCCTCCGTTGGCGGTCGTGGGCCCTCCGCGAAAGGCCGACCCTTCCTCCTCACCTCCCTGAGGGCTGAGGGGGGCTCCTCTCCGGGATGGAGCAGGTGAGGAGGCCCACTGAGGGAGGGGGAGCCTTCACCCGCAGCCCCTCCCCCTCCCCCCTCTTCATTTCGCTTAGTGTTTCAAGTGTGGAGGGGCTGGCATGTGCTTTAGGATGTCTGGGGGGGGGTGGCAGACACCCCCCCCTGCTAGCTTTTACAGTCTGCCTGCTCTCCTTTCTGCCTTTATTCCTCTGAGAGGGAAGGCACCTTTATTGCTGGGGGGAGCACCTTGGAAGGGGCAAGGCACCTGCCTCCTGTAGGGGGGACTTCTGTCTCCCCACATTCTCTTCACCCTTAAAAAAATTGCTTTGATGTCTGTGGCTGGCCTCCCTCTCTCCTTCCCTTCCCTCCCTCATTGTTTTGAAGGCACTGGGCAAAAGCACCTGCCTCTCTCCCAAGGAAGGTGGGGAGGGGGGCACTCCTTTAGACATAAATTACTTGGGGTGTCTGCCCTAAATCTTGCTTCTAACTCCTTTGCTTTTTATTTTTTTCCAGGGAGGTTGCTGCATGCGTGATCATTCTTCTCCTTTGGGCTTCTTCCAGCTTCTCCCTTGGCCTGTGAGGATATCCATTCCGACCAGGCTGCTGCTGTGACTGGCTCTCCCTTGACAGATGGGCTGGTAAGAACTTGCCTGTTCTGAAGAATGGAGAGAGAGAGAGAGATGGATGCAGGGCTTTGGTAGACCTTGAGGGGCAGAAATTGTTGGGGCAGAAGTGAATACCAGTTTCTGCTTGATTGCGGCTGTCTAGTTAAAGCAGAACTAGAGGTGGTGACTGAAGACGAGTAAGTCTACTTCAAATGAACTCTTTTTTTTTAATTAGTACTGATAGATGGTTGATAAGAACAGGGACCTCATTAGGGTTATTCTGAATTGTTCTTTTTAATGTTACTTAAACATCAGGAAGAACTTCCTGACAGTCAGAGCTGTTCAACAGTGGAATATGCTGCCTGGGAGTGTGGTGGAGTCACCTTCTTTGGAGGCTGGATGGCCATTTGCTGGGGGTGCCTTAAGCGTTTGTTCCTGCACGGCAGGGGATTGGACTCGATGGCCATTGTGGTTTCTTCCAACTCTATGATTCTATGACTCTGTGTATGACAAAACCCACTTTTAGTTTTGTGTTGAGACAAAACCATAGGAAGAGATCTAAATACACTGGGAAAAGCTCTGTATTCTTTTGTTGTTTGGAAAGCTCCCTGATGCATTTTGAGCACTGTAGACCAATCTTTCAAGGGAAGAGAACAGTTCTCATTTCTTTCAGCACAGATGGAAGAAAAAGACTTTGCCATATCCTATGGAGTTTCCGATACCTTGTGAATAGTTTAATTTTTCATAGTCAAGCTATGGATGTTATTTTATAGATGGTTGGTGAAACCTCTTGTGATGACAGTCTGTGACTGGGCATTAGAACTGAAGACCTGTTGTAAATACTGATTTTCTTAACTGTGGTTGTGTGTTCACTTGTAAGTGTGCAGCTTCTCCTGTTCTGCTTTCTAACGAAAATTATATTAATAATCATATACTGTGTTCTTTACGTTAGAGTGAATTCAATTCTGGAGTAGTGTTTTTTTCATTTAAAGTAAATGTGAGCTTTCCTCCTCCACATGACATATATAATTGGAAATTATGTTGCTAAATTTTTAAAGAGGATCTTTAGGAGCCTAGCTGTTTGATTCCTCAAGACTTATAAACCTGAGAAGAGGAACATAAAAAATGTGTTTATCTTAAGTTGATAATAGCTTGCTAGTTTAAAGGCGATTTAATGTACTCATAATGGGAAGGAGTGACTCTAGTTGCTCTGCGTTTCCTCATGTGTTCCTTTTGAATCACAGCATCTATAATTAGGGAAGATGGTATTGAGAGAGCGAGTGTGTGCTGTGTGGCATTGTTCTTACGTCAGTCTGTATACTTGTGTACTTTGTTTAAAGTTAATTGACAGAGGTGGTTTTATACACTCCCTTCCTTGTGTCAACATAACCATTCAGTTTGTAGACAAGAACTGAGCTGCAGATCAACAAAAAGATTCTATGTATATGTAACTGGTTTTCCAAAAATATAATGTATTGTGTAAGCTGAAACCCAGGGATGTTGTTCAGTGGTTTGTGACAAAGCAAATTCAAAAAAAATTTTTTCCCGCTCCTTCAGGGGAGGAGAGTAGTAATGTTGTTGGTGGTTCCACGTATTCTGCCAGTTATCAACAGAACTCCTGGTGATCTTTCATTTCATCATAAGATCACTTCCTGCCAAAGGCTGTAAAAATAGATTAGTGTCTTGCTGTAGTGCGAGTATCTAGGAAGGTATATCCTTTTCCATATTTTTTTTTCATATGCACAGTGTTCTGTCTTCAGCAAGTGATTTTACTTTGTACATTTTGTTTTGTTCTTATTACTTGTAAAGTGCTATGTGCAGTGATGGTACTATATAAATAAATGAGAATAATAATAGTATTAATTAATAACAGACTGCAAGTGAGCACAGGGAACCCAAACTGTCAATTCAGTACAAGGAAGTTACTTAAATTACTACTAAACATGGTGTTGCTGTGGCTTTGGTACAGCACATTGCAGCTGCACAGTATATTTGCATTTCAGATGTTTTAGCAAAGATTAGATACTAACTTTTTATATAGGAGACAGAGATACATTTTTCATTAAACTCTGTAGAGGTTAACTGCAAAATTTCTGAGTACCAGAAATGTAATGCTGGTTATTTAGAAGTCTTTCCAAGTTAGGCTCAAAAGAAATTCAATTTTAGTTGTTTATGAACCTTTAACTTGGCATAGATTTAGGTAAATATTGCCTGCAGGTATTGCCCGTTGGACCAAAAATATGAGAAATGAGAGCTAGTCTTATCATTTACAAATTGGCCTCACAGAACTAAAGCAGCCTTCCTGCAATCATTTCTGTGTCGGCAGCTCCATGTGAAAGCAGGAAGATATCAGATCATCTTGTATATACTAATTATGAATATGTACTTATATGCTGGATGCAGTTTAGTTGCCTTTTTCATAGCGCTGATCATGTCTGCTGTTTGCATTGGGAACATGTAGTTTATGTCCGAGTAACCAGTTCAGGTAAACTATACTATCCTTGCAGATGAACTCCCTTCAGATTCCTTGACTTAATTTCCTGAGTGATTAAGTTTTGAGAAAAGTTGGTATATTACATTTAAGTATGTTCATAGTTTTTTTTTTAAAACATGTATTTTCATTCCTTTTTTTAGCAAGACTTTTCAGGGGTTCCATGAAGATGGTTGTTCCTGGGAGTGCCCCTATAATTCAACCGGACCACAGTCTTGGAAATGAATTGGCCCGGAGTTCAACAGAGAACTCTGTGATGGGTCCAGATGTTGAACCAGTGGCTGACCAGGTGGGCCCTGAGCTGGAAGAGGTCCGAAAATTGCAAGAACTTGTAAGGAGACTTGAGCTCCAGAATCAGCAGTTGAGAACTAGAAGTCTCCGAAGTTTGCCAGAGGCAAATGTGCTGAGCCAAGCTGGCGCTGGAGTGGATAATTGCAATTCCAGGCTCAATGGGATGGAAATTAATAATAGCATCAACACACTGATGGATAAGCAGGAACTACAGATAGTGGCAGACCTGCATTCAGCACTAAGCAAAATGAGGTCAGAAGCAGAAGAGAGTGGGGAGTTCTTAAAAAACAACATAGATGCCGTGGTGCAACACAGCTGTGCCAGTGGTTCTGAGAGAGAACCTTCGAAGACAGAGTTTGCAAGCAATGCAGAAATGCAGTTCAATGATGCTAACACAAATGACTTTTCTGACTGGGATTGTGACAGCACGGTGCTAGTAGAGGACTTCACCACCAAAGGCAATGAGCCAGTTTTGAGAATGAGTGAAGGGAGCACAAATGTAGACAACTTCTTGGACAAGACAACTCTGGATGAAGTGGAAGTATTAGAACTTGAGAGCGGCAGTGTTGAAGATGATAGCTGGTATGTACCATGGAACTCTGGATTAAATTCTGGATAATTCTGAAATATTCATTTTAAGAGGGCACCAGACTATAGTGTTAATTTCTGAAACTGTTCTGTTATGGTTGAATTGAAATGAAAATCAAGATCTTAATCCTTGTCCATAGAGATTAAATCAGACTTTGTCACTGTTAGCAACTTTGATAAGTATAAAGTCAGAGCAAAAGACAGATCCTTGGACTACCATTCACAGTTGCTCTGGAAGCAGAAAGATCAAAATGGGTGTGAGGGCAGCACTCATAAAGAGGTCCACAAAAGTGTAGTCTCACTGTTCATTAGAGAATACAGTAGTATGATGAGGATATAGGTAGATACATTGCATTTTATTGTGAAGGGGAAGAGATTACTGTACTGCTGGAATTCACATGGCAGACAGAAGCTGAGTTTGTAAACATTCTGTAGAAGTTCTGGCAGGACATTATCATTATCATTGTTGTTATTATCATCCTGTATGAGGAGTCAGGAGTGCTTTACACATAAGTGCCAGACTTGATGGCAGCTATTGACAGGACAGTTGTATCTGTAATGTATGGATCTGTTACTACATGCTGACTTGGGACATTTTAAATGTGCATGTAATAAAACATAGGTCTAAATTCCAATTAGAATGAGTGGACTTGTTGAGTCAGTGGGAACTTGGTAAGTTAGCATTTACATAAATTCAACAGATTTAGTGGGTTTATTCTAGTTGGGACTGACATTTTGCTTCAGGTCAGTATGATGGATTCATCTTAAACTACTGATTTTATGAACCTCTCTTGTTTTTTGTATGGAATATAATTGCTGGAAAGAGGTATATATCTATATTTTGGGGACTGACAGTTTTTGTAAAAACTCTTGAGAGGTAACTGTAAATATGAGCTGCTTAAATCATTGTGGTATAATCTCCTCCTTATACTGTGTCCAATATTTGATAAGATAATATGTCTTGCGTACGGCTTGACTCGAGTGAAAAAATTAGAAATATGTTTTTGTGTAGAAAAAGATTAGCACTTAGAACTCTGTAAGACTTAAATGAATAATACACATGCCTTCCTATTCTGAACAAATTGGTTTTTACTCTTTTCAATTTTTAAAAGAAGGATTTTTTTTAAAAAAAAATCCTTTCTGCTAAATCGTGAAGTGTTTTTTATTACTTTATCTAAAGAAGAGTCAATAGTAGAGAACTGAACACTGAAATTTGCAGATTCCCCTAAATTTTTCATATCCTTCCTGGTGACTATAGATTCATTTTCTTTTGTGTGTGTGTGGTGCATATGAATAATCTAAAGTGTTCATAATCTGAATTAACCTTTAAGCAGTTTTTAAAATGAACTTCTTCTTGTTTTACTGAAACACATTTTCAGCATGTCTTATCTATTCTAACCACAAGCTGCTTAACATGGCAAAAGTTACAGTTAGATCACTTTCTTGTAGCACCATTTCTTGCTTGGTCTTACCAGACCTCCCTAGTTCATGTGGGTAAGCAATATGTAGCGTAATTTTTAACTGGCTTAGTAGGTCCACTTGCTTCATATGTAGCATATTTAATGTAATTCTTTCTATGTGGTGTCTGTATGCACATTTTGTTCTTGTGGAATACTTAATTGGCTTACAAGGTGTGCAGGCTGAAATATGTTTTACTTAATGAACTGACATCTTAAACCTCTCGTCGTTCTGCTTAAGGCTGTATGTCTCTCCAAGAAAGTCATCAGCAGATGAAAAGGAATCTCCCCTGAAATGGTGTAGGCAGGTGTTGGACAACCCCAGTCCAGAGACAGAGGCAGCCTGCCGTACGCTCATCAGCAGACTTGACCAAGGTAAGTGAGCTGACTGCATGTGAAATGGTATTTGAATATGGGATCATCATCATCACTGAGAAAGAAGACTAAAATTCCATCATTTCACTTACCATTTTTAGCTTAATAAACACTCTGTGTTGAGTTGAACAGTTTTGCCCCTCCCAGTCTGAATACTGAAATCTTGGAAAGGCTGGTTTTAGTTGAATACTAAATTCTTAGAGCTGAATGTATGTAGTTTGCAATAGAATGTGTTTAGTCAATCTTGACATCTTGATCTCTTGCTTTGCTCTTTAGCATTTCCTTACTGGAATTTAAGGCAGATTGCATTAGCACTAATGGCTGGAGAGGATGCCATAGAGATAATCTTCCTAAGTTTGTTTAAGATAAGATGGTTTGCATGACCCTTAGCTGAAGTTTTCAGAATGATACTAAGGAAGCAACTTTAGTAATCTCACATATAATATGAATGTTTGTAAAATACTGTCTTCATATCCTAAGGGAATCTTTTTCTTTCTTGATATTGCACTATTTCACTGGGCAGTTCTTCTTTAGAAAAAAAAAGTTAATTCAGTTGATAGATATGGTATGTTCATAAAACTTCACTATTGAATGTTTTGGTTACTTAAATCAAATAAATCCATTATTGGAGAAAGAGCTGCATGCTACTACATCATAAAAATAATTAACTCAGTTTTGTCAGCTGGAAAAATAGGAAAATAAAATTGAAAATGCAGTCCTTGAATTTTATAATAAATAAAAGGAAAGGTACTTAAACAATATGCAGCACCAGTGTTCTTATGCAGAAAGAGAGCAAGAGCTCTCTTTATTACTTTCCTATCATATAGTAAAGCAATAGTTAACATAAAATATCTAAAGTGTTAGTAAGTCAAAGCATCCGAATCTTTAATTTATGTTCTATTCCATCCCAGTAAAAAAAAAAATACCCTGAAAATAGCATAACTCAGTTTATTTCTCTACTCAGTGACTTAGATCCAGGATTTGTCTTTTATAGATAGATAGATAGATAGATAGATAGATAGATAGATAGATAGATACAGTATTTAAAAAGAAAAAAGAAAAAGCATCAAATACACAATACAAATCTCCAAATATTAACAATAAACCAAAAAAACTTATCTAAACTATTCAAGCAATGAACATATTAAAAAATTAAATGATAATAACAACTAAATCTAAACTAACAAATACAACTAACTGAAAGGATAAGTACTTAATACTTTAACAAAAGGGTTGTTCCTGCCCCAGCTGTCAACTACCCATAGTCTTCTATCTAAGCATATCATAAATCTATCTATATATCTATAGATAATAAATCCACTCCAACCAATTAAAGTTAACATTGCTGCCTAATCTTAAATCTAGAGTTCTATTACATGAGATATTTGAATCAATATTTGAATTAAGGATAATTATTTCTTACTTAATTTTACTACACAACTAAATGAGTTAGTCAGCTTAACATATTTTGATATCTAATATAATATATGTGACATATATGAAAAAAATTAAAATATAGCAACAAAATAAAATCATCTATAATTTTCTTAACCTCTTTTTCATGACATTAGATTATAAATTCAACAATTCAAAACAGAGCAAAATAGTAATAACAAGTTCAGAACCCCAAAATCATAGTTTTACCCTCATTTTCTCTCAGGAATTGTCTTTTATGGATGCTGTCAGAAGGTGCCTCTATCAGATTTCTGGAGATTCACTTCCCTGTGTGAACCACATCCTACTTTAATCCTCAGGGTTCTTGAACTCTCTTAATATTTTCAGTCTTACAGTGCGTAGAGGGGCAGAGAGATTTACTGCCAGCTCATCTGCATATCTGTAAATCTGGATGTAACTGGAAATTGGCATCTGAAAGATCTAAAGTTGCTTCTGAACTTAATGGATTTAAGAAACAACATTTTGTGTATATTGAAATGAGTCTTTTAGATCTTCTTTGCATCATGTTCATTCCTTGATTTGTGTGTAAGAGTATGTTCTGGCATTCATCATTAACTTTCATGTGATGCAGAAAATGGAAGAAATTGAAGGTGACAAGAAGAATAAAAAAATGTTTTGGACTTGCTATCATGTCATGGGGCAATATACTTGGCAAACTCCTGCTCATAGACTGTGCTTCACCACTATTTTTTTTTAAATCGATATTCCACAGTGTTGACTTGTGTTAATGTGTGTTAGCTGCGCTAACAATCTTTGTTTTTTTAAAAATGCCTTCATTAGAGAGTTTTCCATTGCCTCTCTCCCCACTCCTTTGTTTTCCTGTTTTTCCATATTAAGACTTACATTCCCCCCCCACCTCAATTTTTTCCACAGTTCTTCTCTCCCATCATGGCACAGCATTGTGGTTAGTCTAAATAAAGCCAGCTGTAGAACACAGGGTAGGCTCTGATGGTTAGTAGAGTGGAGAGAAAGACGCATCCCTACAAAGCCTAGTTTTGTCACTTGGCATCACATCAGACTGCTCAGAGAGGCATACATGCGGTATAATTCTCTGCTGCTTGTGGTCAAATGTTAATCTCACTATTTTCAAAATGGTTTTAATAAACCGTAATCTTCTAGTAGCTTAATCTTTAGTTGTTAGAAGGAAAATGTGACAAATGAAGGAACTGAAATATTTTTATACTGTTTATACTACTGTTTTCCATTTTATGGTTGAGTTGGTCTCTCTAGAAGACATTTATTTAGCTTTCAAAGAATCTAAATGACCATTATGTATTAGGGACAATTCCGAGTTGAGGGATTTCAAGGACAAGATGATTCAGAATAAAGCTTGATTGTTCTGTGTATTAATAATACCATTACTCTTTCAACTTTCAGTGTTAACTTGTCTTTGATTTGAGGTGTGGCTAGTGATGTGAAATTTGAGTATAATGTCTGTGTGCCAAGTGCTTTGAGAGTATTCTCTCTGGTTGCTGTGATTTCTCTCTGGTTGCTGTGATCTTCCAAAAACTACAGAGTGAAGGCATCTTAATGGAACATTGTGAGGAGGACCATAATTTTGGATTTCTCTCCATTCCATGTGGTCCACAGTAATCACCTGCAAGAGACCACTATACCTGCATCTGTCCTCTGTGTCTGCTAGAATAGCTATCTTATATGGAATACTCTTTTGTGTTATATTTTATAGTGTGGTCATAAATGCTATGACATAGAACTGGTACTATTTGTTCTCAGCCATACTGGATTGTTGTTGTGTGTCTTCAAGCCATTAATAACTTAAGGAAACCCCAAGGTAAATCTATCACAGGGTTTCTGAGGCGAACAGTGTGTAACATGCTGAAGATCATTCAGGTGGTTTCTTTGGCTGAGTAAGGAATTGAACCTTGGTCTCCAGGGTTGTAGTCCAATGCTCAGACCACACCGGCTCTCTCATACTGGGTAGTGGGGACCAAAGCTCTTCTTGCTAGATGGGATAGGTTGGCTGCTGTATTAGTGTAAGTGTTAATAGCACAGAAGCTGCACTGAATGGAGACTGACTTCTCAGAATTCGTCAAGAAGAAACTTTGAGTAATGTGAATCTCCAGTTCCAGAATGACTTGAGAGGTAGAATACCGTGGATCTCTTATTGGGGGAGAGGCACCCTTTTTAGCTAGATGACTTTTCGTCTCACCTGTATGGAATTAATTGTTTCAGTGTAACCTATTAAGTTGCCTTGAGGGCACCAGCATCATAAAAGATGGGCACTGTAAAACCAGGTAGCAGCAATCACCTTGTTTGTTTAACAGCTGCAGGCTTGTAATATTAAGTTAGGGAGGGAACTGCAAATGAGTAACTGAGAATTGTCTTCATTTGTTCTAACCCCTAATTTTTGTTCTAACCAATGATTGGTTTGTATCAAAACTTGGGGTGAGTATTTCTGGTATATTACTCATACAAATACAGTTTGACCTGTTGTGTTTCCTTCCCTCAGTATCAGTGTTTAATGAAGTAATGTTTCATGGCTTTCTTGTATTTTCCTCTAGCCAGTAGGTGGAAATCCCTGTATTGCAGTCCACTGGCCTCTCCAAGTGTGCATAACTTGAATGCAGACACAGGGTCCTGTAGCAGTGCACTAAACTCTCCTGGGCACTACAAATCAACTAACAAATCGCTACTAACTTGTGGCAGCTCAGGTATGGCATGGGCAGTGGGGACATGTTCAAAGAATGGGGGATGCATGAAGGGTTGGGGGGTTTGATTTGGCATCTTCAGTCTTCCTTTTCTTTCCCTTTGTCTACTCCTTCTGGAAAGTGTTTTGTTTAGTTCTTGTTGCCTGTTTGTTCTAATCTTAAAAGCTCCCAACGATTTCTAAAGAGAAAATTTTATTTCCAGGACATTTGACTAGGACAGGGTCCTGCTGGAGCTTGTTATTAAGTAAGACTTTCTTCTGATAATTCGCCCTCATGCTTTGTGTTTCTGTAAAGACTTGCTATTCTAACTTGCATGTGTGAAAGCTCTTCCATGTTTCATGAGGATTTGATTGGCATGTGCAATCATAGAATGATAAATGTGTGACTCTTTTTGCCTGCATAGATTCTGAAAACACATTGGCAATCAAATGTTTTGTCTAGAGTGGAGAACAATATGTGCTGGAGTCAAAACTTCAACTAGACTCTTCATTCTTGTCCTCGAGATAAATCCCCTTCCTCTTAATATATGCTTGGAATAATCCCTTATTTGATGTTGGTGTGCTATTGGTTTTTAAGTTCAGAACTTGCATTTAGTTTCTGTATTTAAAAGGTAATGAATTATTCTGCTCTTGTCAGTCAAAATCAGATCCAAATAAGAGAATATCAGAGTATTTTCCAAAACATTTTTAGATATTTCGTGTGCAAAGGAGGTGTATATTGAGGGATTTACCTACCACATAATTACAGGCGAGTCTTGATTTCTATCAGGATTGTGTTCCTGGACTTGTAGTGTAAACTGATACTGATATAAATGGGGGGAGCCAGTCCCATAGGGGGAATCATTGGAGACCGGTGGTATATGTTCCACTAGAGCTGGAATAGCTGTCAAGTTGGTGATTTTACTCAACCTATCACCAATCTGAAAGAAGTTTAAAGAATAAAACATTAGAACTTACCCTTTCCAAGCTGCAGAAAACCTTCCTGACAGTAAGACTCCAGTTGTTTACCTCCTGCCTAAGCAAGCAGAGGAAACTCCTTCCAGCTAGACCAAAGCACCAAGATTCCATTTTGTTTCATCCTCTTCATGCTTCCCATCCTTCAAGGCAAGATTCCAACTCCTTTCTCCCCATCAAACACTTCTTCTAAGCAGGCAAATTCCTTCGTTCCAGAAGCACTAAGACTGCATTTGCTTTCTCTTCCTGTGCCTTGTGGATGAGACTTCAATGAGTTCTGTATTCTTTGAGAAACATTGTAGATTTCAAATGTAAATTGGAGCAAGGCAAATTGAGACTTGGCTATAGTCCTATTGATAATAGTGGACTTCACCTGTGGAAACAGCCACTGAATTGCACATGCACACACAAACAGAAGAAATGAACGGGGAGGGACTTTTAGAGGAGCTTTGACTTTTGGGATTGGGTACTCAGTTACTTTTCTGTTCTCCCTGAAGCATATCTGTTCTCATTTTTAAACAGAACTATCATGTTTTGGATACACATATGGAATATCTTTCCCTTATGCTAGATGTGTGGGGGACCTCTTAAAAACAGGCTTTCAGGGATGTATTCTTTAAGGGAAGTCCCTTATTTTCTAATGCTGAAACTACTAAAGACCCTCAGACTGCATTTGGTGAGGAAGCTGTGGAGGTGTGTGTGCAGAAGATGGGAATTCGCGATTCCTTATGTACTCTTCTACAGCGTTAATTGAATTCTTCACTTGCTTGCTACACTTGTGGCTGGCACCTTTATTACTTCCATTTACCTTGGCACATTTTGGCTTTAGTTTATCTGAATCCTTTGGAGGTTAACCACTTGCTAACAGTAGTAATCCTTCTAATCCTGATTGATTCAGTCAGATCAACTGATTGAAAAAAGAGGGAGAAAATCCTAACATAACATATCTAAAAATTCTAGCATAATACTACAAATTTAAGAAAGATACAGATACATATAAGTGTATGCACTTTACCAACTGATCAACTTACCTTAGGACAGAGATTTCTGTTCATGATTGGATTGATTGATATAGTTATTTGCAGACCTCCACAGCATAAAATAAGAGATTCTCTGTTTTATATTCAATTGCATGAATGGCTTTTAGAGCAAACTGCAGTGGGTTGATGACTGAAACCTGGCATGTAGGATACCATGGCCTTAATCTTTTGCCTCTTCATTGCATTCCATATCTACAGTGCAAGTCTGGATCTGTGTTTGCAAATAATAAGCATGGGACCACTGGTTCAGACTGGAATGAGGAAAGGGTTGAAGCTTCTCAACCTTATGCCAGTGTTTTGGTGGCGTCCCTTGTTTTACATTTACACTTGAAAAGCCATTTACATAGTTGTTAATTACAGAAATGGCATCTTGTTTAGTTAGTCCCTGTGTTGCCTTAATAATTTTAATTATTTTCTGTGGAATAAACATGGCAGCTGTTCCTTGTGTATAGTCTGTGGGAATTAAGAGTGTTCAGTTTGGATCTGAATGTACATCCTGCCACTTGAACCCTGCCATATAATTAGCTTAAGTTCCTGATCATTGAATAAGCTCCTACTTCAAGGACATGGTAAAGAGCAACTTAACTGGTTGCCTAATGGAAATTATTACTTCTCATGGTGGTGCACTGGACATACACTGGGTTATCTTTTAGGCCCAATGCCCCACAAAATGTGTTGGAAATCAGGTAATGAGAAAATGCCTAAAGATTAGTAAATCTCTAAAGGTTAGTATCTATTTTTTAGTGGACCTTTCTTGGGCTGCAGAAAAGGCTGTTCTTTTTTGCCCAGTAGTTTTGTTCCAGTCATTTTATTATATCTTCAGTTGTTCACTATAACTTACACCCAAAAATGGCTCTGACAAAATTTCTTGCAGGAGGTTGGAACATTGTTGAAATCTATGCTAAATTCTTGTCTGAATTTGAAAAGTGCAGGGCTGGGCAGACTTCAGGGCTGTAAAAACCAGGCTTTTTTTCCTGTTACCTTGTTATCAATTAACTGGAGCTAGGTGCATAAGAAATACACTCAGAATAATGGCATTCTGAACTCAGGATCTTTGAATTCCCAGAACTGAATGAAGCTGACACTCCTTCCATCTATAAATTTACTCCTGGTTACCTGAGTTTTCTTCATTTCAGCATTTTGGATTTAGGTAGCATGGGGTAATTTTGTTGTTGCTCCTAATTAATTGGGGGTCAGAAATCCTTGCTGTCGTGCTTCCAGACTTCCAAAACTATACAGATTCCACTCTATCTTCTGTTCGTCTCTGATCTGGAGAAGTTCTGATAGAGATAGACATTAATTCAGATCAGAAGACTTTGAAACACAAAGACTTTATGATTTGGTAAAGCCATTCTATTTTAAATATAAGCATTCATGTTTTTTAGCCAAAACAAAGGACACTTCTCTAATGTTATGAGGCATCTCCAGGATTAAAAATTATCTCATAGAAACATTCCATTCATGTTTATTGAGAAGTTCCACTTAATTCACAACTAGTATTTTTAAATTTCTTTTTACATTTTTCCTAATGTTGTATTATTCCCTAGTATATTAGTGCTGATTAGGATAGACTTTTTGATTTAGTGGGATTTCCTACATGTTGACTCATCATTCAAAATTGTTTGAATTGTTCTGTTCTGTTTGGGACTAACCAACAAGATGCCAGCCTCTGTGTGCATTTATGTTTGTTCAGTGTGCATATGTAGGCAGTTAAGAATGAAAGTAGTTGCTAAGAGTTTCATTGGGAAATGACGTAGCTATAACTTTACCCAGATTGTTTCAGATATCATAGTTCCTCCCCCTGTCAAAGTATTTTATGTTAATGTATCCTGAGATGGAGTCAGTTTTAAGTAGTAACTTGGTATGTAATCACATATGCGAAGTGATTATTTTTCCCTGTATAAGTTGTCTCTTCTGTAATCTCAATACAGAAAGGAGTTCTGTCACTTTGAAATTATTGTTAGTTAATGCTAATGACACGCTTGGATGTTATAAAAGGAAGCATCACTGTATTTATTAGTGAATTCAAACACAACTGTTTAATACTTTGATACTGCTTGCATATGGATTTTTAAGATACTTTGTAGTTCTTACTCCCCCCGCCCTTCTGCTGTTTTCTAAAGGTTACTTGGGCATGCATTCAGCCTTGAGCTCTCAGTCTTCCGTTGACAGTGAACTCAGTACCTCAGATGACTCCATCTCAATGGGCTACAAGCTTCAAGACTTGACTGATGTGCAGGTTATGGCCCGCCTACAGGAAGAAAGTATGTACAAGCAGTTCACTTCCTGTTCTACATTAGAGCTGCATTATCTTCTGCAACATGCTTTCCAGCTATCCAATAAACTTGCTTTCTGTTTATTCTGTTTTTCTCTCTAAATAACGCAGTAGTATGTATTTCCTACCTGTGAGGTTGTATTTAGATGGCTATGATTAATACATTACACTGGCCTTATCTTTTAACATAAAAAGAATGTAAAGTATTTCTGTTCCACTATTATTTCATGCTTGGAGAACCTGTGCTTGAGCTTAACGCAGCTAATTCTGAAGGAAGGACTGATATATCAGTTCAGCTTGACTGATGCTGATGTGGGTTGTTTCAGGCCCAGAAGTGACCCTTATTTAAACAGGGAAGTTGCCTTTTGATTTACTTCATGGTTAAATAAAGGTGTCTGGGCCTAAAATAGCCCTGTGGATGCTAAAATATGATGGAATTGTCACCCAAACTCCCTTAGGTCAGAGGTGGGACTCCCGTCCTCCTTCAGATGTCATCAGGCTGCAGGCCACAGTAGCCAGCGTACCCGAAAGTGAGGAGCTAGGAACTGCAATCCAGCAACATTTGCAAGGATTCCATCTTCCTCACAAGGAAATGCATGCTACTTGGCACCAGTTTTGAGGCTTTGTACTTGTGCTGAGCCAAAGTGATAGAAGGGGCAAGCTGCTGGTGTACAGTTCACCCTGCTGCCCATCAGTTTGCTTCAGGTGGTGCTGGAGAACTCCAGTACTGTGATTTTTGAATAACTATAGCATTCATGCCAAAACTGTCCTTGCAGAGCCTACATGGGACTTTGTGATTACCATAACAAACAGTTGCATTCTCCATACTTTTTTGGTCCAGCATATAGCAAGAGCTGGGCATATAGAAGATGATTTGTTTTTAGAGAGATTCTCAGCAAAAGTACTTTTTTTGCATCCACTATTCCATCCTTGACAGGTCACTCAGTACTCACTTTTTCCAAGTGATGAGGAGCCTGTAGTACATGGACTTGTGCTCAGAGAGATTAGAATTTGTATGGTGATTACCTGCTGTGATAAATTTGCTAGACGCTTCAAGGAGAAAGACACTTGTATTCACTCAGAATCTGATGTTATTATTACTGCAGTATTTCATTCAGTCAGATTTCTTGAGGTCAGTTTCCATTGCTGTAGCCTGATGGTGTGGACAAGATGCTTAAATAATTCAAGGTTTCAGATGGATTTAAAGACATATGGATTTGACATAAAGGAGAAGGTAGGAGTGATAAAATGACTCTTTGAAACCCCTCCCCACTTACTTGCCCAAATCACTCAGGAAATATTGCACCAGGAGAAGTATGAAGAAACTGTTAAAGCAGTAATGATCTCTTGGGCACAGAATATTGGTCATACAATTCAACTGGACTCTTGGGAGCAGAGTTGAGAAAAGACAAATAAATTTACGGTTGCCCAGAATTTGAAAGAGAACTATTATAAAATGTTTTATAGGTGGTATTTGACACCAGATAAATTACAAAAGATTTACAATTCAGGTACTGGGCTTCATTGGAAATGTTTAAAAGAGGTGGGTACGATATATCATATGTGGTGGACATGTCCAAAGGTTAAAAAATATTGGACTGAGATACATAACAGGATTTGTGAAACAATGAAGCTACAATTTCCTATGATTCCTGAATTGTATTTGTTAAATATGACAGATTCAGTAGACGGCATGAATATAAAGAAATATTGGAGAATATTATTATATATGATAACAACTGCACATATTGAATACGCTAAGATATGGAAAACACAGCAAATACCTACAATAGAACAATGGTGGGGAACTTTTATTGAAAATAAAAACACTGACATCGTCTCTCAAAGATTGAAAGGGAAATCAGATGATGAAATTCGGAAAGAATGGCAAATTGTAGGTGATTGCTGGGTGACCTTCGATGGAAGTCTATAATTCATGGTAATATGTGGAAAAATCTCATTGTGATGATTACGGTAGATATCATGAAGCAGGAATATGGAAAATGGAAATGCTATGTACCAACATGTAAAATAGCTGAAAAATGCAATACAAGGATATAACAATGTTAAGAGATATTGGAAGTGAAATCTAGATCAGTTTGGAAGATTCAAGAAATAATTCATGTGAAATAGCAATAATAAATGTTTGTTTTAATTATGAAACTTCAATAAAATGATATAAAAAAATAATAATTCCACCCCACGCCGTGTAAGCTTGAGACCTGCCTGTCTTAGCTGATATGTTCTAGTAGCAATGGACTAATCAGGTGTGTCCAGAAGTTGGTACATGCCTCATTGTGTCAAGGTTATTTCAAACTGTCTGACGTTTTGAAAGAGATTGTAATGCATCCTATCTGAAGAGGACTTTGCTGGACCCAGAGATTATGAGAGGTGGCACCCCATAGCCAGTGTTCTCTTTTTTATATGGTGGCTTATCACCTTCAGACATACTGCAAAGAAAAAGATTGTCTAGACCCATTTCAATCTTATTTCAAGTCAGGGTATAGTAATGATACCTGGCCAACAATTTGCTCAGAGTGAAAATTGTGAGGTGCTGCCCTCAGAGGACCCTTTTGGCCCTCTGAGACTTTTGCCCATGGTAATCTTTTGGACTGGTTCTGCAGTATGGGAGCACAAGGCATAGTGTTATAGCAGTTCTGCTTTTGTCTAAAAGGTCAGTTCCAGAAAGTGGGAAAGGGTCTCCTGTTCAGCCAAATGATTATTAAGCTTGGGAAGATGCAGGGTTTCCATCTCAACTCCAGGGCTGTTTAATGCCGGTATGAAGCTGCTTTGTAAGATCATAGCAGTCTGAGGACTGAGGGTTACCAGTAAGCTGATGGCATTAAGCTCTACTTGTACTTGCCACTGGAGTCAAGACTGGACTGTGCAGGAGCTTGGCCAGTGCCTTGTTGCTATAATGGGCAGGGTTAGGGTCATAAAACTGAAATTGAATCCAGGTAAAATAGAGTCTCTGTAGACTGGTGGCTCATGGGCCTTAGGTAAATGACCTGCCTTGGATGTGGTTGCATGGCACCTAAGCAGCATCTGCACTGCTAGGGAAATGGAAGCAATACACAACAGGGGCCTTCTCTCTTCTTTGATCCATGTCTGTCACTCAAGGTCCAGGTGGACTCCTTGGCTTAGAGGCAGTTTCAGCTTCCCTGGCAGCTGCAGCAATTGCTGGACAGGGATAACCTAGTCGCAATAGTTTCATACACTGATTAGACTACTGCAATTTAATCAGGAAGATGACTCAGAGCCTGCTGTAATTAGATTGCTGACAGGAGCATCCTACAGAAAACATGTAGCATTATTTTTAAAGGAACTCTACTGGCTATCAGCACATTACCAGCCTGAATTCAAAGTGCCGCTGCTGCTGTTTAAAGCTCTAAACTAGGGTGGCTGCATGCAGCTGCCCAAAAAGCCATTGAGAAGCTGTAAGGATCCCTAGCTTTTTTTGCCCAAAATGGTTTCCATGCCTTCAGTTGACTTCCCATTTAAAAAGGCCTGCCCTAAGCCTAAAATTGCTGAGGGAGAGCCAAAATTGCCATTTAGGGAAAAAAGAAATATGGCTGAGGGTGCTGTGGTAGGTACCTTGAAAGGCCAGTGTGCCCCCATCAACAGATGCACAGGTCTGCCTCCCAAAGTCTGGGACTTCAGTACACAAAACAGTCTGTCTCTTAATATACTGAGATTTTCCAGAGGGGTTGTCTTCTGTGTCCCATCAGTGGAAGCAGTACACAAGAGGGGCCTTCTCTGCTATTGTGCCCCAGTCCCATTGAAAGCCTGGCTTCATTCTGGCACCAAGTTAAAACATAGATTTTTTTTTAATCATGCCTTTGGGTTATAAAATTCTCATCGAGATCTGCATAGGTGTATGGTTTAAAATAGTTGAATATGTTTTCAGACTTTAAAAATTTCTCTCCAATATTCTCCATTGGCTATTTAAGTTACATCTGCATAACTAAGTAACATTTCCTGGCCCAACTTGCACAGACCACCTTTAGAGCCAATGACCAGATCAGGCAAAAGAGGTCCACTTAGCTTCCTGTCAGGGCAAAGGAGAATGAGTTTTCTACCCCCTCCTGCCAATGTGTGAAGTTTCAACAAGGACTTGCAATAAGAATTCTGCTTCTTGTTGTTGCAGCTTTCCTCCTGATGACAGGAGGTGGAAATGCCATGCTCCTTGCACCCCAATCTTGAGCAGAACAGACCTCCTTTGCTTGGATCTGGCTCCTGGCTCTTAAGGGGGCTGAATTGGAATTTACATAGTTTTACAGTATGAGTACATAGTCTTACTGAATACAGAGCCATTATGGATTCATAACAGGAATACTGAATGCCCGTCTTTATTTATATTTGTTTTAAGTTGATTGATTTTATGATATAGATGGTAAATCAGATTTTAATAAAGTATACAACAATAATTGTGCTGTTGGCTCCTATGTTGATTGTTATAGCAGCAAATATGTGGTGGTTTTTCTGTCTGGTGTAGTAATCCATGATGGGCCATGTCATAGGAACATGTCACCTGAGATGTTTGGGCAAGAACTCCATATAGCACGGTTGAGGAATTATTGTGTCCTTTGTGCTTGGTAATATTTTAGGTCTTCGTCAGGATTGTGCCTCGAGCTCAGCCTCTGTTTCCCGCCGCAGTTCCAGTGCCTCTTTGCATTCCCTGCGCAGAGGCACCTACAGCGACCAAGATTTTGACACATACAGTTTGGAAGATGAAGATGATGACTGCTCCTTTTCCTATCACAGCAATCACAGATACTCACCATCCCCACTGAGCTCACCACGGTGCCAATCCCCATCCACAAACACAGAATATGGCAGAGCAGCAGGCCCCCAAATTCATCCTCCACGGAGAACATTACAAAGTCCTTTGCAAGATAGGCTAAAATATTCTGGGAATGAAGGTATACAATACTATTACTGAACTTTACTGATTTTTAGAATATCCCCTTCAGCAGTTGGGTAAGTAAAGCAGTTGGATTCTTCACTGACATTGTTTTTGCTTCACAGAGGAGCTACGGCACAGCATGCCTAACTTGGCCAGAACAAATCTGCGCTCTCTGGAATCAGTAAGAAATAGTCGTAGCTTGGAGTCAGATCTGCAAGTTCCCAGTAGACTCTCTAGAATCCAGCAAACATCTGCCAGTAAGTTCCATAAAACTGTTGATATTTGTCAGTGTTCCTCCTGCAATACAAGTAATAGAGATACTGGTAGTTGAAGGTTGCAAAAGGTGTATGCTACAACATGTTTGCAGACAGGTGCATGTCCATTGAAGCAGCAGGTTGATGCTTGGTTGATGCTCCTATATCCATCTGTGTTCCTAGATAAGCGGATTGTAGCAAATAACCAGGAGGGCCTTTCACCAGCTTCCTCTGGGAAATCAGCAGACTCTTTTATTTAAGAAGTTGGATGTGACATTGTTCAATCTCAGAAGAGCTAAAGGTGCAATCCACAACCATCAGGATATTCCCTTGCAGTTACCAAAATTCCAGATCTGTTTAAACTCTTGCCTGCTTCTATCTTCCCTTCCATTTTTCTTCTGCCTTGCCAGCTGGTTGAGAATTTCTCTCTTCCTATTTCTGTAACACTGAAATTAAAATTATTCAAAAGCTAGTTGGGCATTAGGTTGTAGCTAATTAAAAATAGAGTCTACAGGAAATTTCTTAAAAAGAGAAAAAATGCAGAACCAGATGGGGTTGGGGATGATCTCTGCATCTCATCGGAGAAAAAGAAGAAGCTGCTGAATGAAGAGACCAATACCAAAACTGCTCAGTTAGCTGCAAGTATGCAAGCTACCGAGCCAGATACTGTAAACAAAAATAGTTCTGCAGCTCAATTGGGCATTAACTAGTGTACCACTGAACAGGTGTCAGAATCTAATGTCTAATGAGAGGGATACAGAGGGAAGGTCCCCTCATCAGCACTTGGATTCTAAAGCCATAGCAGTAAGACCAAAAGTAATTACATTGGAGAAGACTAAACAAGTTACGAAAGAAAAATATATACTAAAAAATGAAAGCCAAAGACTTATCACTGTTGTCTGCCCAGAGCGAGAAAGAGAGATTGGGTAATTTAAGCTCAGTCGTGCCTTCTGGCTGCCATATTGAATTAGAGGCAGAAGGTTGGGGGCAGAAAGAAGAGTTCTCAACCACTCAGAGAAGACTGTCATAGAACACGCAGGTGCACTTATTGAACAACAGCCAAAGCACTGACAATAGCTAGAGAAAAAATTTGCTCTTTAACACAAGCCATGCAACTGAGATTTGGGAAACGTTTGTGAACTACAATGGATACAGTGTTCACTAGACTCGAACTTAGGTGCAGGCTCACAAATCTGTTAATGCCATACCAACAGTTCAGTGATTTAGCACAGCAACAACCTCATGATTTCTCTGCAGTAAAAAGCATAAAGAATTAATGCAGAAATGGAGAAAAAGATTCAAAATAACTTCAATGATCCAGATTTATCAACTGCAGAGTATTTGAATAACATTAGTTTAGCAAAATTGATTTTTCAAATAAATTTTACAGCAATGAATTTTTAAAATGACAGCAATGCATATTTAATGAATTCAGCATATCTGTTGGGAGAAGATGAAAGATCTGAAGGACAGGGAGTTTCACAGACACACCAATTAATAAAACAAACTCACAAACTAATCAAAAGATTACAGAGAAACCGAACAAGTGTACAGAAAAATTAAAGCATCTTTCTCTTGGATACCTTAAGTACAAAAAATAATTTAGACAAAATCAATGAGATGTTAGAAGGAGAAGATTTAAGCATGCAGGAGATACAGTTAAGAGATGAAGATAGAGATCTGGATTTAGATGATGCATAATCCTCATATGAGGGCTGTTCATTGGATCAGAATAAGAGCATCCTGACAATTGGATCAGAATAAGACCTTCCTGACAATTTCAAAGGATTGCTTAGAAAAGTTAAATTTGAAGGAGAGAGTACAGAAAAGAAAAAGGAAGGTGACATCAGTGCTACAAAGAATAAAATTTTGAAAATTAGAAATACCTATGCCAGAAATGTTTACAGAATTGAGTCAGAATGGGAAACAGCTCTTACTACTAAGAGACTCTTAGAGTATTATAAAAAATTAAATACCTTTGAGAAAAAAACAAGGACATGGCTATCCCTTTGGTCAATGGTCCTGAATCAGCTTTAATTTTGAATGCTGTTATTCTTTGGGAAAGTGATAAGTTCTTAAAAGATGTAGATCAGAGAAAGAATTTATTCAGTTCCGAAAAGGTCTGAGGAGCTTCAGCCTTATCCATTAGAGCATCAGTTGCAACTTGTTTGTTCATCAGAACTGCCATTCTGTGGGTTAAAAAAACATCCTAGGTTCAGAAGATGTAAGTGCTTCAATGTCTCAAGGAGCATTACATAAATTGGAGAAAGTACTTCAGTATTTGGCTTATGCAGGATATGATGCTGCGGCATTTGTAGCATGTTCCATTATGGCAACTACAGTTGGTAGATCTCTGTGGCAAAAACATTGGGAGACTGACCAGAAGTCAAGAAACAAGTTGGTAAACATTCCCTTCAAAGAAAGGTTATTTGGGGAGAAAGCTCTGGAGAAAGTTTTGGTGGAAGAAAAAGACAAGAAACAAACTCTTCCTACAATTCAGAAAAGGAACTTAGACAAGAAGTATTTCAGGAGACAAATTTCAAACAGTGAAATAAGGAAAGATTCCACTTAGACAACAAGGTCAACAGCAGCCAAGAAGGAGAACCAGTCACTCCCATGGGCATGGCAGGCACCATTACTGACTTAAGGGAACTACCAGTAGGAGGAAGATTACTTCACTTTGGTCATTTATGGGAAGCCATAACTGCAAACAAACAGGTATTTCAGGTGGTTCTACAAAGTCATTTTCTCAAAAAGATTGAAGGAAAGGTATCATCCACCAGTGGTACCAAAAAAACAAAGAGATAATACAAAAGGAAATACAGAATGGGACAAATATAAAAGGTCTCATTCTATCAGAAATTCAAAAGAGTTTACTCCCTTTTCTCTATGGTCACAAAACAGAATGGAGGCCACAGACCTCTTGTGGACGTAAAGTACGTGAATGCTTATGTACAATATCAAAAGTTCAAGATGGAGACATCACAATCCACTCCAGACAGTACTTGAGGTTCAATTACAGCAGCAGTCAATAACAGTTAAAATCTGTTGCATTTGGCCTTGAGTCTACACTCAGGGTTTTCAGCAATGTACTAATTCTATTAATACTGTTTTTGAGGCAGCGAGATGTGTAGTTATTCCCATATCTAGAAGATATTTTGCTCCTTGAAACATTGCTGTTTACAAGTTCCTAATAAATTCCAAGAACATTCAGTTGACAACTACAAGAGTATTTATTCACTTGGGTGCACAAATGAATACTTCAAGGGGATGCGTCTCCTTTGCAAGGAAAGGAAACAGAGCTTGATGGAGGAAGTAAAGCAAATGAGAAAGATGAAAATAGTAGCTCTTATGCATTTGGCAAGGATGCTAGGAATGCTAGTTTCAATGATCCAATTTGTCTTGTGGGCAAAGTTTCACACAAGGACACTGAAGTTTTCATAAGCCCATTTCAGGTCAAATAATAAGGAGAAGACATATCATTCTGACTATACCAATGAAAGTAAGGAGGGATTTGCTTTGGTTTGAACAAGGAAACTTTGTTGCATAGAGACAAGATAACATTGACAACAGATGTGAGTCTGTATGGATGGGGCACCCCATTATCAGGGTCAAATAGTCAAGGGAGAATGAACAAAGGCAAAGACTCACTATAAATTTATTAGAGATGAGGGCAGTGAGGTTAGTGATGTTAAAATTTGCAAGCAAAATAAGAAACAGGAACATGCAGGTGTACACAGACAATATTACTGTGAAACTGTGTCTGTGCAACCAAGGGGAAATGAGATCCCAGCAACTTCTAAAGAAGTCAGTCAAAATTCTGGCTTAAACCAAAAAATGGCTGCACTCTTTAACATCCATATATCTTAAAGGGACTTTGAATTTGACTGAATCACTTAAGCAGATACAAAATTCAGCTAGGGGAGTGAGTCTGAAACTGGAAACATTAACAACTTACAGAACAACTACAGAAAATTTGTGGTGGACTTCTTTACCACTGGTCAGAATTTCAAACTTAACAGCACAAGAGCAGAAGTGCATGATGCATTAGCAGTGGAATGGCTGAAGGATCTACTTTATGTAATCCCTCCACTTCCAGTATTACAGAAAGTTCTGAAGAGAGTCACAGTGGAGAGAGCAGAAATGATCTTAATTGTTCCACACTGGCTGTGCAATCTTGGTATGTTCTGCTAATAAATATTTCCACGGAAAATTCATATTGAATATTGCCGAAACCAGATCTGTTAACTCAGAGTCCTGTTTATCACCCTCATCCCACAGTGGTTAAGTCTAACCATATAGAGGTTGAGCGCAATGCCTTAAGGCAACAGGAATACTCTGAGCCAGTAATGAACATTATTTTAGTGTCTGGCTATCAGTCAACACTGAGAATATATGAAACCACTTGGAAGGCATTCCGGAAGTGGTGTAAGCAAAATTCAGTGTTAATGGAAGAGGTTCAGAGGGGAGATGCCTTTTTTATGAGTGCAGTAGACAAAGTTCTGAGACTTAATACTTTAAAGACGCAGGTTGCTGCTTCATCATCTGTGCTGGTAGCTAATGGGAAGCCATTATCCACTCATCCTAATGTCAAAACAGTTTTTGAGGGGAGCAACTTTACAGGCACAGCCAGCTATTCATAGATTAACTACAGGTGATTTAAATTTGGTACTGAGTATTTTGACCAAAGCTCCTTTTGAGCTACTTTGTGAGCCATCCCTGAGATTAATTACTTTCATAGTGTCATTTCTGATGGGGAATTACATTGGCAAGGAGGGTATCAAAAATAGCATGTCTGTCAGTGAACTGTAACTTGTGCAGATTTGTGAAAGACAAGTTATCTGTGACCATTGATCACTCATTTCTTTCAAAGTCAATGTTGCATGCAAGTGTGAGTTAGACTTTAAAACCACTGACATTTTCCCCAAACCCAACATTAGAGAGGTTGTGGCAGTCATTGGATGTTAGGAGGGCAGTAAGGTGTACACAGAAAAGACAGGAACAGTTAGGCATACAGAAGCTTTCTTTTCATCCTATAACTGTAGAATTCAAAGCAACAAAGTCAATGATTTCAAGATATTTGAAAAACTGTATTTGTGCTATGACTATTCCTGCATTCTAAGACCAAAGAACATACAGGCTTGTCTGACAAGGTCAATTGCAAGAACAACAGCATTCAGAGTAACATCTTAATTGGATGAAGTGTGTAAGCAGCTGGATGGAAGAAATCATTATTTATCAGACATTATAAAGTGGACAAATTTAAGTCAGGACAGGTTGCCTTGGGCGAACTGTTCTACACATAGTAGTGAAGGAAACAGGTAGCCATTCCCATCCAGAAGGGGTTTGGCTTGGGTATATCTCAGTCGTTGTGGATTGCTCTTTCAGCTCTTCTGAGAATGAGAGCTTGATATCTACCGTAAATAATTATTCGAGGAGGACTAAAGGAGTAATTCACCCCCAGCAATGGCTGCAGTAAATTAAAAAAATAAAATGTCCAGTCTTCCTATGAATAATTTTCAAGGATAAAAGCATGCAAGGCTATGTACCAAAACTGAAGGGGAGAAAGAAGCAGGCGGTGGTTTAAACAGATGTGGAATTTTGGTCCCCTGCTTCAATCAGCTGATGCCAGGGAATATCCTACTGGTTGTGGATTACACCTTCAGCCGATCTTGCATTTATATCTTAATCATCATTGTGTTTTGTTATTGTAATACATTGTGTGTGGGAAGTCCAAAGCTTCATCTGCTCCGGTAGGCAACAACCAGCAGACTATAGTATACCAATCCTTTATTAGTATTGGATAATAATTTTTTTAGGGGCACTTACCATGGGACTTTCTGGGACTGAGAGTGTGTGATGCACCCAAGGTCACATGGTGGGTTTCTGAGGCTAAGCAGGGACTTGAACTCTGATCTTCGGGGTTGTAGTTAAATACTCGAATGGCTGTCCTGTCTGAATTCATTGCTCTGGCTTTGAACTTCGAAGGCCTGATATCTGACATCCATCCTCTTGTATGAGAAGTCTGCATTAACCCTGTGCTATTTCTTTCTGTGCCCCCCACTGATAGATGTATGATAGGTAAGATGAGAAACAGGGCCTATACAGGTGTAGTGGTTAGACTAAGGAGTTGCTTCTGAAGTACACTTAGGCAGTTCCATGATTTAACTTTCAGGGCTGCATTTTGAGCTGTTGTTCAGTGGGTCCCTTTTAGAAATAAATGACCATGTTTCTTATTGCCATTCATTTGTATTATTTCCCTATTACTGTATTCTAATATATTAATATTTTACTTGTAATTTTTTTTATGTTGGCTTCATGTATACCTGGTCACAAAGGCAGGGATATAGATTTTATGTATAAAATCTGTTTCACTTACTATTTCTTCTCTTTTGTTCCATTTAAAGGTCTGGCCCCAAGTAAGCTCCGCTTTTCTTCCAGTGCTGGGCAGTCCCCCTTAACAGTCCGACAGCCAATGAAAGCAGCTTCTTGTGCCAACTCTCTCCTAACACCACGGCAGCCAGTTAGAGCACCTGTTTATGGCAGTCCTGCTGGGAGAGTCCGAAAGTTACCATCTTCTGCACTTAGTCCAGGTTCTGCAAGTGGTAGTTCCATGGCCAGAAACAGTAGTATGACTGGAGGAACAAAAAATTCCCTGCCTAAAGGTAAAATATCAGTTGGGGGACCATCATCTCTGAAGAGCAAGTTGACCCAGCCAGCCAAGAGGTAAGAGCTAAAAACTTGCATACAATTAGCAAAAAGACTATGAATTGAGCAGTACTGTGCACTTGGTTACAATGGCAATCCTGGCTTTCAGTATGATATCCACTGGAGTCAGGGCTCCATACTTTACACCATCCTCTCAGCATAAAGAGCCCCAAATCTAGAGCTGCGGAAGGAGGAGGAGGATCCTTCCTCTCAGCTGCAGTGTTAGCAGGAAAAATGAAGCATCTCCTGGCCCTAATTTGTCAAGACATTCTGAGCATCAGTCATAGCTGATGGAAAGAGCTTTGTAGGCCTGTTTCTGTGATTGTTGGACACTTGAAATTCCAGGCAAGCGCAAAGCCACAGCCAGAGTGAGGCCATTTCTGCCCTGCATGGTTATAATACTATTATTCTACTTTCAACATCTTCTGGAATCCTTGGGTTTGCAGTTTAGGGAGGGGCATTTACAATTCTCAGCCAGAGAGCTCTTTGGGCTCAGTACACTACAAACCCCAGAATTCCATGGGATGATGAAAGTGGAATAATAGCAGTGTAAGTGTAGGGTGGAGATGGCCTAAGTCTTGGCCCCCAAGCTCAAGAGCTGGAATGGGTTTCCACTCAGTGCAGACCACTTGGTGAATTTCTCAACTCCAAACTTAAAACCAGAGAGGATACTAAAGGATTACTCCTACTTTAATTCTGTTCTGGAGGTCACTATGAAATCAAAGCCAAATGTGTGGATCCACACCAATGTGGATAGCAGTTCATAGCCATTTTTCCAGAATGCAAATTTTAATATAATAGTAAAGCTTAAAAGTAACCTCTTGAACTGTAAAGTGTTAAGGATATGGAGGGAAAGGAGTATTTCACTCTGAAATGCAAGTTTCACTGTGCTTTCTCATATGAAAGAGTCCTTTCTTCCTCCTGATGTTTTTGAGCGTTTATAGCACAGCAGTCTTTAATGAGTTGGTGTAGGTTTTCTGATGTAGCACAAACATATTAGATGAAATACTGTTTGTATACTTACCCTCTGAACAGGTAGTAGATTGATGAACAAAGATGCTTGGTCTGTGTAAATAAGGTGCTTGAATTGTATTTCGAATTTACATCAGAATCAGTGTAGATGCCCATTGAAAAGCCAGAGAGCTACTGTGCTCACTGTAAGAGAATTTCAGTTTCCCTAAGGCCACTTGAGTATTTTTTAAAAAAACAGCCAGTGGCCAAGATCCCAAATTTTCCAGTGTAGCATAAGAGTTCTGCAGGGAAAACTTAGCTGTGGATCCCTCTCCTCTACCCTAAAGACTCAGTTTTTCTTAGACAAGTCCCAGAATGACTATTCAGCAAGTACTGGAGAATGGGGGAAGGGGTGTTGTTGGAGAAATGTCTGTTTTCAGTCCTACACAGACTGAGGGTTATCTTTTGTTGGAGTCTTAATGAGTAATGTCATCAGTCTGCATTTGCTTATAGCACATACCCACACTTCTCTGATTACCGGAATTCTCCACCAAGCATGGAATGGCTGTGCAGGAGGGTTGTCACAGCAGAACTGTGGGGAGAAGGTGGAAGAGAATACTTAGCATTGCAAAAACCCAAGACATATGTAAGTCTAGGGTAGACTTGCTTTCACAAATAGGATGCAGGTCACTGACTTTTCTTTTTGATATACTGTGTATACTCATGCAGAAGTCTAAAAAATTTAATCAGAAAATTGACCCCAAAAACCTGGGTTGACTTATCCATAGGTCAAGTCCTGTAGTTTAACCCCCCCCCAGGTTTTTAAAAAAGAACTATCCCTTTCTCTGAGTAGTGGGAAAAGGTGAGAGCTTATTCCATCTAAGAGAACCTACAAAATGCACCGACTCTCTATCTGCTGCTGTAGCACTGTTGTGGCCTTTTTGAATGCCTGCACAGGAGAATGGCGCTTCCCTTCAAAGGCATATTGAGCAGGGATGGTTGTGTGTCAGTGCTTCTTTTAGGTTATCCCAGGATGGACTAAGCTCTCAATATTTTCCATTCTACTCCGAGAAGAGGATGGTTCCCTTTTTTTAAAATAAATGTTAACATTGTACCTTAATTTTGATTTTTTTTTAAAAAAATCATCCCCTTTTTCTGAGTACAGTGGCCTGGGCAGGAAAATGGCAGTGGCCAGGGGCAGCTGGCTCCCTGGGGTGTACTGGCGCTTTCTCCTCTCTGCAGAATGACCCTCTTTATCCATAGGTCATATCAAAATCCATAATTTTCACCCCAAAATCTGCCGTTGTCTTACATACAAGTATGTACAGTAATTTCAGGTTGAATCAATTATTCAGATTGGATATTGCATGTTTAAAAACAACTTCTGTGTAGAAATAGCACACAGTCATGAAGCTACTGTCCAGATTAAATTTTTAATTAGCCCAGAGTATTGCTTCTTACCTGTTATGTTTATTATGTAGCTGTAGGGGAAAACTGTGACATACTTAACACATGTTGGATGCATATCCATATCCTTAGAAGCTGTTGCCACTTAGCTTCTGAATATATGGGCTGCAGTAAAATACTACTGTAACCAATGTTTGTGTTCTCCAACCTGTATAAAAATGTAAATTATGAAGAAGCTCTCAGAATGTTTTGCATAGGTTTGGTGGTTTGTTTAATATGGCAGAATATTCATTTTGTTGCAGTCTAGCAACAAATATATGTTCACTGATCATTTAATTTGGCTTTTACTCCATTAGAAAGTCATGTAATATTTATCTAAAGTATTCAGTTTGTTTTCCAACAGATTTCCAAAGGCCAGTGTTGTTTCTGCTGATGACTCTTGGAAAGATGGATGTTACTGAGCCAGTTGAAAGATGCTGCTAAATAGCAACCTGTTGGACAAAAGCCCAGCTGGCTGGGCAGATTTTTAAAACTCCATTCCTGTATCATCACCACATCTGACCCAACAAAGACAATCTTTTTTTGAACTGAGACCATCTCTTGCTTGTTACGATGGACTTTTGTTCCTGCCATGGAATCCCGGTGACAGTTTTTGTACTTGCGATACAGATCGCTGTCTGCCTGATGTTCATACCTGAATACATGTGATGCCCAAAAGAAAGGGAGAAGAGTATAGGCGAGAGCTCCTTTGGCACTGAAACACTTCAGTTGCTGGCTGTTTTGTTTGCAAAAGAGTTCAGAGAAACAGCCAATTAGAAATTACTTGTTCCAATGTGACCTGGAACACCCTAGCTTTTCTAAGAAACTCAGAGGATTTCTATTTGTCCTGAAAAGGTGTTGCTTCACTTTTATTACTGTAGAGTGAAAGAGGTTTTATAACAGTATACTTGAAAATTTCTATCACCTGTTATAGAGTATCTTAAACTCATGAGCAGTACCACCAGCTTCTCTAAGACTCTGGTATGCAGAGCTACAGTGAAGTCATTTTGTATCCATTTGCTTTGCGGGAGGGGGAATGACACATTATTGGTATGGGCAGTGACATCACTTCTGGAAATATACAGTTAAGTTTTTCTCTTCTCCACTTAATTGTAGATGCTAAAATCTCCCTTTTTGGCTTTTGTATCAGTCTTTTCTATTGTCCTTTTTCAATGACGGAATTTCTTTTAAACCGAATCAGCTGCTGCTGAAGCTTGCTAAATGCAAGAGCACAGTCATATGTGGGAATACAAACTGGCTTTGCCAGCCCTGCTTCCTGTTAATCAACGTGACTTGATATTGTAGTTAATAAATATGAAGGGACTAGTACTGCCTTGTCTTTATCAGCAAATTTGTTTCCTAACATCTTCTTGTCAAAGGGATCTGCATATATAGTGGAAGGGGAATTGATCCCCCTACCATTAACTTTTCCCCCTAAATTAAGGCAGTTTTGATTTCTATGAGGAAAATGGAAATAAACCTAAATCCACAGTTACTACTCAGATGAATCTACTTTAGGAAGAGGATGGGCAGGAATATTCATGTTCTTTTCTTTTCAGATAGTAAAGTAAATAATAGTAAAATTAGCAAAAACAGTGCAGCTTTGATAGAGAATGTAGCCAGTGTCAACATTGTAGTGCAAGTATAGGCTGTGAAAGAATATACTGAACTAAATCAAGCCCTCCCTTTACTAGTGCAATCTGACATTTGAATTTCCTTGTTGACTATTGGGGTAAGAATTCCCCCTTTGATCAAGGAATGTTGTTAACAATTAATCCTAAACAAATTGTCTTAATTAGTAGATACAACTGTGTCTTCAATTAGAGGACTTGATGTAAGTTTGGGTGGGTGTTCTACTACTGTAGAGTGTAAAACAAGAATACTTAGGTGACCTCATTGCTTGCAGTTCTCAGTCTCTTGAAATGAGGTAATTTCTCCACTTAGTAGGGGCAATGAAAGATGAGGCAGTAACAGCCACAGTCCTCTACTGTGGTGTTCACTGCATAACTTTACATATACTTATCTACACAGCAGGGATGCTAAGAAACCTGTTAGTGACATACAGAGATGTGTGTAAGGGGCCACAGGCAAAAATGCCCACTGCACATAGATCACTTTGCTGCCTCCACCCCACACTGTAATGTAATAGCAGCTGTTTATTGGATGTGGATATTATGGAACCACCTAGTTGTAATTCCACAAGTCCCCAACAGGATTCTGTCCAAGATCTCTAAAACACTGGTGCAAATAAGGGTTAATATAATCAGATGAATGGACAACCATGCTTGTAAAGATGACTCTGTTCTAGCCTAAAGGAAAAAGTACAGGATACATGGATTTCTATCAAGCGGTTTTACAAGTTATCCTAGAAAATTACCAGTATGCATTCACTTGCAAAAGCAGACTTACAGACTTTCAAATTATACAGTCAACAGAATACTAGTATCACTTTTAATTCTGGTTTGAAGGAAGAATGTTTACAGAGGCAGGAGAGTAGATTTCTGGAAGCCCCTTTAGAGAATGCCATGGGCAACAGAGTAACTCTTAAAAGTGAGTGTTTCATGTCTTTCATGTGAACAAAAAGTATCCACCCTATAGATCATCTAAATTGCAGAATTCTAGAATTTTAAGTGTCACATGAGGAAAAAGTAGAACAGGAACTAGGAAAAAATCTCCACATACAGCCCTCATCTCCACTTTGAAGATTCGTGTCAGATAAAATTAGTCAAACAGATTAACTTTATTTCACAATAATGCATCAGTGCATTTTTTTAAAACAGGAAGAAGCAGTTTCTCTTAAGTATACATAAAGGCAATCATAGAAAATTAACAATTACTACGAACAGTTCCTAAAACATGCACAAATTAAACACTGACTTGTGCCTGGAAAGATATTTTGAGGGAGGGAGAGAAAACAGGAGCAGAAGAGCCCTTCTCAAAGGGGTCTGTGTCAGACCCTAGCAAGCATGGCCACCCTTAAGAGGTTCCAACCTCTGCACCTTAGTAGAGCAGGGCCTACAGTAGTGCCTATTTTGGTTTGGATGTTGGAAACTGGTCTGCCTAGACTGCAGGAAATTTATGGAAAAACAAAAAACTGGATAGTGGAAGAGCAGCATGGGGGAGGCTAAGCATCTCACTAGGAGGAATCGTGTCAGTACTTCATACTTCAGTAGCACTTTACATTAATCTGGGAGGAGGGTATATATCACACAGCTATGAGACAGCTGCACTGTGGCCAGCACACTCAGTCATAGCTATTGTTTCTAATATAATTTGCTTTTTCACACAGTAAGCCTATGTTCCAGGATGAAGCATCAAGTGAGTGGCTTTGTTTGCTGTCAATGTTAAGTTACCCTGAAAACAGGATGTCATCTTTCTTTATGCATCACCTATTCAAGCTGTAGCCCTTTTAGCTGACAGTTCCTCAGAGACAAGATAGAACTCCAGGCAGATACTGCCACAAGTGTTTGCAAGTGTATAAAGCCCACAATGTGCTTGACTTTTTTTTTAAAGGCATATCCAATACATCTGTCCCTCTGTAGCTGTCCAAGCAGTTCGGTGAGTGCATGCTAGAACTGCCTTCTCAAACATTCTGTGAGCAGCTTCCCTGTTTTAAGCTCTAAATGCCCCTTCCATGTACCATATACCCACCAGCAGCTAAGAATTTTGAAGTGTCTTGTTCAGTCTGAAATGTAACTTTGTTTCTTGGAGTTTAGGCACCATAACCTTACCACATGCACAATCAGCTAGACAATTGCACAACACTGGCAATGTGACTGCTCAAACTGGTATGGGTTTTGCTCACTGCAGTTGATTCAGTCTTCTTGCTCCCCCTGGAGGTTAAAACAGAGCTGAGCACCAATTACAAACAAAACATTCCAAATCAGGCAGGAGGAAAGCACACAAACTACAAAGAGCAGATGCATGAAAGCAATATTAACAGCTTTGCCAATCACCTAGTTCACAGGTCAGAGCCCACCAATGTGCCCAGTAAGATTCTCCAAGGACGAAGTCACAGACTGACATGAGTTTAGGAAAGGCACTGCTGGGAAAGCAATTATGGGAGGAGCTGGTCACATGCATCAGGGCAAGGGAACGTGAAGAGGAATCCATTGGCTGCAGCGATTCCCACCCACATTACCCTCTCAAGGGCTAAATGATGCACACGATGACAGCACTCTGCCTGCTCCAGCAGCGCTTCAGGACAGTAAAGTGCAAAGCATGATACTACAGAACTCTATTTAGACCCACAGTCAATGCCTTCCTTTCCCCTTGGGCAGCTTTGAAGTTAAAGACAAAGGTCCCTTCAAGTAGGTTTAAAACAAAACAACGCCTCCTCCCTGGAGGCTGCTGGCTTGGGATCCCACCCAGGCCCTTTTGGGGTGATAAGGCAAAAAAGTGTCCTGGAAGGATGAAGAGGAAGGAGGTCCGAGTTTGTTTTATGAGGGTCATTCTTACACATGTGCAGTTGACTGGTTCTGATCGCTACTTCTGTACACAGCTTGGCCACGAGAGGCCCCCGCAAGCTGCTGACACAATGATGTAGATTATAACCTGTATGGAGAAAGCATTCAGTCATTTCAGTGACCCCCTTCCCTCTATCCAGTGAAAACTGCACTGCCTATTGGTTAGAAAAAAAGTCTACTGCCCTACTTTTCAAGGCAGACTGGCCCAAATTCTCCCTCTTGTTTTGAGGTGACTGTTTCAGCTACACTGATTCATCGTAAGCATAATTTCTGACCAGAAGACACCAGATCCTTGGAGGTTATAATAGCAAGCAATAACCAAAAGACAAAACACTGCCAACCATCTCAGGAATCTACAGAGCTGTTCATTTATCCTAGCTGTAACATTCTCAGGCAAGGGAAAGAGCCTTGAATGGAATAAAAGAAATGCCTCAGTCTCTGAAACAAAAAGGGATCTCAGCTCAAGAACTCATCCTGGTTAACAGTATCACAGTGAGTCCCAAACTTTAGTCTCCCAAGTGTTTTAGATCTCAACTCCCAGAAACACCAGCTACCTTGGCCAATGATCAGGGATTCTGGGAGCTGAAGTCCAAACGCCTGGATGACCAGACTCTGGGAAACACTGCAGGAAGCAATAAGGAACATTCTTTCACACATGGAGGTAGGCTTAACATATACTGCCCTCTCCTCCCCTCCCCTCATCCCTCTCCAATTTAATAGGTACAACAACTTACAATTGATACTATGGCAATAATGATGGTGAGCTTGAGGTTCTTCATGCACATCGCTCTAGCCAGGTTCCTGCTGGTTGTTTTGAAAGTGACAGACTACGGGGAAAAGCACAGGAGACCTTTTTACAACTATCCAGCACTGCCTGTTACTAAAGACCATGACAGTTTCTCAATCCAAAGTTTGCTGACCTGTTATTTTGTCATAAGGCTCAGTCTCAAGATCTGCATGCCTCCAGTATAATCTAATGCACACTTCAGTCTAGTTGTCATCCTCCCACCTCCTAGAATAAGCAGCACTTTTGCAAGGATCTAACATTCCCCTAAATAAAAATTAACAGTGTTTTAAAACCTGAGCACTACTGAACAGGAAGTAAATTATTCCTAATTGCTTCCCCTCTCCAAATAGTTTACAAGTTGGTTGCCCAAATTATGTTAAGTTTATGGAAAATTTTTACAATAATTCTGGCTAGCTGGAAAAACCTATGGATATAGAGGCTAACCAACTGAGCTACTGACAATCGCTAAGAGTGACATACTAACCCTTTCCATGTTTACTCTGAAAAAAATCCCAAATAAATGCACACAGCATGAGTCACTGGAATGAAATCCACAGCCACTGGATGTAGCAATTCCCCGCCCAACCCCACAATATTTCTGCAGCTTATTCCAAACACTATTAACATCTACTACTTACATAACTGGCATATTTTGATGCACTGGAAGAAAGACCTGACCAAGAGTAGTTGAACTCTTTTAAAAACACAGAGGAAGAAAAGCAGCAGCAAATCAAATTAAGCAAACGATGTAGATTTTAAAAAGAAGGGGAGGGGTTCTACCTCCCCAAAAGATGTCTCAGCATCTCTATGGGAGTGGAGGAAGAAAACCCTATGGTGATACCCATTAGAAAATACTGGTTCAGATCATGTTCATAAGTCCTGGTTTACCTGCTTATAAGCAGTCAGGAACTTGAGCATATCTAAGCTCATTTCAGAGTTTACATCCGTTTCCTTCCCTTTTGTCTTCTTTTCTCTCTCATTCCTGCATCCTGCAAACTTTGGCCAATATCCTGTTAATAGCCTGCACAAACTTAATGTATGCGTACATAAAGCTTCTTTTGGCCCTTCCTCAACCATTGAAGTCTGACCAGGACTCAGCTTTTCACTGGGACAGTCCCACTCCATGGCCTTTCACAACTACTGCATCATCCACCAAGACCTCCAAAGGACCCCTGCCCATTCTGTTTCTGGCTGCAAGGAATGTAACCAGATGCTTCTCTGATCCTGCGCCCCACTCTCCATCAACCACTGAAAGGCATGGGGGGGGATTATCACAGTGAAACACTGAGTCAAGGGGGAGTGAGAAGCGAGCTGTAGCACAGTTCTCCCTATGAAACTTTTATAGTATGCTTGGTGGCAGTAAAAGCCACCATCTTCAAGTCTGCTTCTTGCATCTGAAGAAAAGATTCAGCTAGGTGAATGGGTATCTGAGCAAAGAAACATCTATTTATTCATAGATGAGAAGATACAACCCATGCATCCTGAAAACAGGCAGACCGGATTTAAAGACTGGCTACTTCAAGAATGATTGAAGATGATTTCCTCATCATCCTACACTCATCTATTTCTTTCAGAGTGCTTCCTGAAGACAGGCACAACAAAAACCAATGAGATAGGTTCAGTTCTGCCTTCCCTGCATATAAGTTATAAATCCAATGATAAATTCAGTGGAATGTCTCCTTGGTCCTAATTCCAAAACATACCGAATCCACAAGGTTTTCAGTTTTGTCTATCAGCAACTCCAGCTTCTCTCCTCTTTGGGCCACCAGATCTAGGATGAAGAGAGAACAAACAATGAGAATGCCAGTGGAATAACAGTCTTTCCCCAGCTAGCAGCCAAACAGGCTGACTGAGCAAAATGGCCATGAGATATCTTGGTGTGTAACTAAACACACTGCAAAATCTTTTGTCAAGGATTTAACAGAATGATGTGCTCTTTAGAAATACATAGAAGAGCTTATAGCTTGGAACTGGGCTTTGTGTCAGTGCAAGCGAAGGGAAGGTGAGTGCAATAAGAATGGCTCTTATTTTCTTCCACCAGTCTTTTGCTACCAGCTACTGAAAGAACAATTTCCCTCCTCCCATATTGTCCCTTCGCACAAGAAAGCAAGGTTCAAACAAAAGTACACGTGCTGGTGTAGAAACAGACCCTCATCTCACAACCTAGTTGTGTCACCTCACTTCCTCACAAGAACAGGAGCTTGCAAGTGTTTACTGCATCTGTGCCAATGAGCACTGCCATACCTATGTTGCGAACCATGATCCCCTTGAGCTCGTCCACCTGGGCCTGTGTCTCTGCCACCTGGTCAGAGCCCTTGTTCTCAGAGTGGTATTTCTGCATGCCAGGGGAGACATAAATGCATAAAAGCTCTTATTGAATTTGGCAAAGCAACAGAAAGGCAAGGTCTCTAAGATGGTTCAACAAGATCTTTCCACAAGGGAACCACCCCCAATAAAAGAAACAAAATAAAAGCCATGTCCAATCATGTGCCATTTGCTTTTCCAATTCTGAGGGCAATTGTTTTCCTTCCTCCACCCTGTCCTTGCTTCCTCCACACTGAGAGGTAAAGCAACTCTCTGCTGAAAGAGTCTTTTCACCTACTGCATTGTCTTTTGGTGCCCCAGCTGTTTTGGACTACAACTGCCATAGCCTCTTACTACTAGCCAAGATGGCTGAGTCTGGCAGTAGACGTAGACTAAAATACTTGGAGAGCCAAAAGTAGATATTTCCAAAGCTAATCTGGAGTTTTACCTGCTCACTATGTAGCCCAGTAACTCCTAAACTGTGTGTCAGTGCAAACTGAAGAATATCCACAGACAGAAATTCACTTGTGGCATTGCTGTATAAATCACTGCAATAAGAACACCACAGGCTGTTGGTCAGGAAGCAGAATGACCCAATAATAGGGTTTCTATCTGTAATGGAAATTCAGAGTTTGTGCATATATATGCTTGCAAGTCACTTGTCGACTTATGGAGATCCCATGGATTTCATAACATTTTCTTAGTCAAGGAACATTCAGAGGTGGCTTTGCCAGTTTCTTTTTGGGGAAGGCTTAAGACAACTAAAGGCAGGCACTCTTTTGCTCAACTTTGGCTGATATACCAACACTGGCTGTTCTGGGAAAGTGTCAATCTAGCCAATGTTAACCAAGTCTTTGTTACAGCTAGACTAGATTAGTCTTATTGTGCTCTACAAGGGGTTATCCTTGAAGGACAGTCCAGCTACTTAAAGTTGTATGTTGTTCTTGATTTGGGAAACATGTCCTCTCTGACTATATAAGGAACAGGTGCTTCCTGTCTGTTTCTCAACAAAGTACAAAACTCTGATTATTACCAGAGTAATAATTAACATTATTACCACAATACCTAATACCTAATCTACAAGCTGACTGATACCATCTTGCTTCACCAGTTGTACCCTGACACAACCTTCCTTTTATCCAAGTTCTCCTTGTTTTAGTCTTGGCTCTCCTAAATTAAGCACTGAATTTTCCCATATTAAGGACATGTTTGTATTTCTTGACTGATACAAGTACTTCTGTTGAGTTGTTCGTAATGTGGCGTAGTCTTGTCTTGAAGACTTCTGTTTTGCAGGTGGAAAGGGTGGGTCCAACAACCTTGCACAGAAACACATCCTGAAGGATCTTCCGAATTTAGTTGGTGTTTTTTTTTTTTAAAAAAAATTCAACTACAATATCCAGCATCCATGACTACAGGCTAAAGTTTCTGGAAGCTGTCATTCAGCAACTTCTGGAGGGCTACATAAATTCCCACACTGCACTGCAGTAATGAGATTTCTGGGGTTTGAGAAACCTGAATCCTGTTTTTAATTCAGAATTGCGTATCAACAGCCAGTCACAAGGAGACACAAGGACCTCTGCAGATACATACAACATGCTTCACTAAACCTCACCAGCTGTGCAGCCAGAACGCTAGAAAACTCGCTGTTCATGGCATACGGTAAGGCTGTCTGTGCACGAGAACCATAGGTGGTCTGAAACCGCTTCTTGATTTCATTCAGGAACGTGAAAGCTCGGGAACGCTCAAAGTCCTAAAAAGGCAGAAAAACCAGTGATAAGCTGTGAAAGCTGAAACAAAACTAGATGACCAGATCTAACAAAGGACATAGCTCTTGAACTTTCAACAGTTATGTGTAAGATGGCAATTTCAGGAGGTATAACTTGTCAGGTGAACCGCTGCTGAAATCCCCTTTTTTCTACAACTATTTATGGTATAGGAGTCTACCGTCTTGCACTGGGCCACATTAAATGGGATCTCCAAGGACATAATCAATATATCCTGGAGGTGCCAAGTACAGAACCTGCCAGCTGGTCACTGTTGGAAATAAGATGGTAGACTCTGGGTGTGATCCAGCAAAGTGATAGTCATACAGGACAAGCCTCAGGCAAGATAGTATGACAGAGACTCCATACAGGGAGCAACAGCAATAGCATGTGTATGTCTGTACTGCTTATCAGCTAAGTGCTCTCTAAGCGGTTTACAATCTGTTAGCTAATTGCCCCCAACAAGCTGGGTACTCATTTTACCAACCTGTGGAAGGATGGAAGGCTGAGTCAACCTGGAGCACAGCAGGATTGAACTCACAACCTTGTGGCTGCAGTATTGGCATTTAACCACTGCGCCACCAGAGCACTTCAAGTGTCTCACCAGTGCATTGGCACTTCCAGCTCTTGTTTCAGCTGGTTTGAAGCCCATTTTGAAGGTGTTGGCAAACTTTGGTGAGAGAAAAGAGGCAAACTATTGCATCTGAGTGTGATTTGGGTGTATTTGGGGAAATTCTGGGGCTCAAAATTTCCCAAATGAAAACCAACCAACCAACCAAAAATTCCTGGGGTTATGCCAGGGCTTCAGGAGCCTCAAATGTACAATGGGTTACAGTTCCCCCATCCTTGCTCTAAGGAATATAGCTAACCACTAGTATCTTGTCCATCTCACATATCCAAATGTGAAAACTGTCCTCAGAATTAAGCCCCTAAAGGAGTCCAAAAATTGGAATCTCACTATTACCTACACCATTTAAGTTTGCGTAATTAGGCAGTTCTTTAGCATTCAAAAGATGAGAGGTTTCAGGAGAAATTTTCAGCATAATACTTTTGGGCTATCATGGTGAAACTGCCAGATATATACTTAAATATGGAGAACAAGAACAAAAGGAAATTCTCCAAGTAGACAATTGTATACTGTAGTTCTTACTGGGCAAATGAAGCATGCAGATTCAAAAGTCTGCCATGGGGTACCAGACAGAGATGAGAAGCTAAGGAAAGAAGCTGCCTCTAGCAGCAAAGGGACAACAACCTTTATTGCAAAGAGAGCCAGTGTGATGTAGTGCATGGACTTGGATCAGGACTTGGGAGATCCACATTCAAATCTCCACTCTGTCATTAAACTCACTGGGTGATTCTGGACCACCCTCTTTCTGCTTGACCTGTGCTCACAGGGCTGTAGTGAGAGTGAACTGAGGAGGAAAGCCATGTACACCATCATCAGCTTACTGAAGAAAAGGCAGGTTATAAATGGAATAAAAGTGCTCATATACCTAAAATCTAAAACATCGGGGCCAGATCCTGCGCTATATACTGCTCACACACAGTATGTTCTCAGCCACAGTCTTTGGATGTACATATTTCTAACAATCACATATAGAGAGCACAACTATTCACAAAAACATAAATCATAGCCTTATCCAACATACTCACATCATCTGTGATGCAAAGGTATATAATTCGGTCTTGGCAGATGTAGTGGAACAGGTAACTGGAGGAAGACAAGAAAACAATACCATGTTTTTAATTAGATTTAGGCCCTTTCTGCACCTTACCTTCTTCCAGTGCTGGGGTGCGGGGATCGTGTGAGCAGCCTCTGGCGAGAGGCTCTCACGCCGGGGTCCTTCAACTCTGCACGAGCTGCCTGCTCGGGCGAGAGCCCTGCCTTGGCCTTCCCAGGCTGCGCTGGGGCAGGAAGCGTGACCAGCGCGGCTCCGGAGGCTCCGCACACAAGGTCAGTGTATGTGGGGCCTGGGAGCAATGCGCAATCGTGCACCATTTTCGGTTTCTAGCTGAAAATGAAAAGGTGCACAACTGGTGCCTGCCCCACCCTGGAGTGTCACGCAATTGTGAGTGCATCGTGCGGATTCCTCCAGGGGCCCTTTCGCATGGAAAATGCTGTGCGAAAAGGTCCCTAGAAAGGTAAGAGAAACTGAGCATGGTGCGTATGGGACCAAGACTTTGCAACTTCAAATCCCTTCACAACTGTGGAAAGCACTGGGTGACCCTGGGCAAGTCATACTCTCTCAGCCTCAGAAGAGGCAATGCTAAAACCTCTCTGAGCAAATCTTACCAAGAAAACCCCATGATAGGGTCACCATAAATCGGAAACAACTCAAGGGTATGCAACAAAAAGAAGAAGGAGGTGCAAATTGACTCAATGACATCTACATTTATTTGTTTATTCAATTCATTTTTACACTGTAACGCATGAAACATTCAATGGCATCTTATAGGTCAGTCCCAATCAGAGTGGACATATGCGATCAACTGCTCAATGGTGAATTAACACCAATGACTGAATGGATCTACTCTAGTCAGAACTAGCAACAGGATTTTAGCCACTATGTGAAACTTCAGTCAAATACGTGACAAGGAATCCACACAGAATGTATTATGCTTATCTCCCCTCGGACAGAGGAAGGGAATCCATGACCCAAAGCTTTGTAATGAGATGCCTTTTCTGGCTTCTCCCTTTTCAATCTGCTTCTCTGCCTTACCCAGAACATAGTTACACTCCAGAGCGCTCTACTTGCTTTTTTTCTTCTTTTCCACTGACTGTTTTCTTCAGATTCTGATCACATACATTACCAAGAATTTTTTTTAAGACTCCTTAAGACTTTAACTCCTCCACTGTTGTAGGCACTATTCCCAAGGCAGTTTGGAGCAGCACCCACACTGCTCCCTTGACAGAAGTGCAGAGAAAAACCACTACAGCATTCTCGGTCATGGGTTCAAGAACCACTGGGGGCAGGGGACAGAAACTTCTTGGGTTCTGTAACATGGGAAATTCTTCGCTTCTACAGGCCTCATGAGAGTGGGTCATTTATTTCCCTAATCCACAAGCTACACAGCTAATTGCTATTAGTGCAAGGTGTTTACATGTGTCCCTGCTGACTCACTGGTCTCAACAAGGAATTCTTTTTAACCTATATTTCACCCAATCATTGCACAGGACTCAATTTCTTCAGGCACAACAATGACCTGGTAAAGCAGTAGTTAACATTCCTGCTGAAGTCTTTGCATTCCATGTATATACAAAAGAAGCTGTTGGAGTCATACTGATTTTAACAGTTTTATTGCTCGATTTGTTCTTAGTAATATGACTGCCTTGAGTAATATGACTTCCGTTTGTTTGTTTGTTTGTTTGTTTAGGGGAAAGCAAGATTAATCTGTAATTAACAGTAATATTGGTGAGAGCATGTCTTATATAGTTAATAAAACATTTGTCAATGTGTCCTTCTTTTCCAGAATTACATTTAACCGTTCTTATAATGAGATGACTGGAACTCATAATGGATCACTTTGCTTCACCAGCCAATAAGCTGATCATATTTCTGTTCAGGCTCAGCACAGTGGGGTTCAGAAGGCATGCAATACCTGTTCTTCCCTACCCTTCAGTCAGCAATAACCTTTTGCTACAAAAGCTGTGATAGCAAAAGTGCTTCAAAAATGTGAGTGGAGAGAGGCACAGCCAGTTCCCATTTGGTTAAGGAAGACTCTTGGGCTAAGATGGCTCAGAGGGGACCAAAACCTGGTGAAATTATCTCTGTGCCCTCAGGGCAATTTTTCAGTGGGTGCAGCCCTTCAAGGTCCGCTGGAGAAAAATGTGCACTCTAACAGCAGCATTCAGTTTTGCATTTGGAACGAAGGACTATGTCATACTATTATTTTATTCTATTCATTTATACCCTGCCTTTCTTTCCATAACTCGCAAAGTCCCTTACACTTAACAATTCATTACACATGTGCAGCTTTTCCACCTCCACTAGATTTGTAAGATTGCTCCTTGGAGTATGCCAATAACATTCACATAACACTATAAGCACACAAGTAAAAATGAGCAGATGCTTTGCAGTCTGGTATTACAGATGCCACCTCAGTTGTTAGTCACAACCAACCTTCAAGCTCATCCTCGTTTTATGGGCTCCTCCTCGCACCAATGGAACACTGAATTCACCCTGTGAAGGTCCTTTCTGAGTTGATGGAGAGACAGAATTCATGCCCACATGATCATTCTTATTTTCATATTTCTTTAGCTCCTGCTTATTTTTCCCTGTTTGTATTCTTTTGGTTTTTCTTTTTTTGTTATTTAATTCTTTAGCTTGGTCATGAAAGAAAACTGCAATAAGGGGCCACAAAATGCAGCTTGTCAAAAAAAACCCTCTAGATCATGTGATCTCCTGCCTCTGTCTGGGCATATGACTGGCGTATTCCATTCTGTATAGGTACTTCCTTTGCATCAGCTCAGAATGAACCTTCACAATGCATATTCAGTTCACCCAGTTCATGCTAACTAAACTTTTTGTTGATGTTGTTGTTAAGTAACAGATTCCCTTAGTCTCAAGGTCTAAAAGACATAACAATCAGTCAGCGATTTAAAATGTAAGGAAAACATGATAAATAATATCTTCACCTAAAACAAAGCTAGGGCCACACGCTGTGGATGACAGGATAGAAAAATAGTTACTTGGAATTACCAGTTCAAGAATGGATTCAGATATGAAAGGCTCTTCCTAGCAGATTTTCATATGACACAGACCTTTAGAGAAGATTGTTACCATACCAGTTCTCTTTTAAGAGATTCATAGTTTGCACCCACGCATTAATTAGCTTTACACATACTCAGATTCAACTGCTACAGTATTTTGTTTGATGATCTTAACTAACACACCAGTAGTTTGCAGATCAGGCGCCTATGAGATGTCAATACAACCAAAGCCAATTCCAATTACTCAGTCTTGTGGAAAACCAGTGGACAGAATGTATTTCCTGATGTTAAAATTTAATCATACAAATGCAAATAGTAGTCAAAGCATCAATACTTTTACAGCCTATGAACACTAGGACTAGTGTAGAAATACCCAGATTCAAACTTCTAAGAGGAAACAGATCATGGTGTCTCCACACCTTCTCTAGGTGCCTAGTTTCCAGGGCAAACTGCTCTTCGGATGATCTTCCAATATTTTTCCTCAACCACTGTTACTGCAGTCCCATTCGAATGCAAGACAGCCTAGCCTAACCTTTACTCTAGGCAGACAACATGAACAGCATGGGAAAAAAGAATTCCCACATCATCCACTTGTCAAACGAGATTATCATGCCAACACTTTTCCTTACACTATGTCCATGATGGGATGACTGCTTTCATTTCAGCCGCTCACCAGCAGAAAGATCAATTTTTCTCATCTTGCCTCTCCCTTCCTCCCCCGATCAGTACTCACTTTCCATGTGAGTAGGTAAGTTTGTTGTTCTCTGATGGTATCTTGGCCAGGATCTGCTCTGTCACCTCCAGGAAGTTCCCTCCGCACCAAGCATGTTTGGCTAGGATGGTGGTGCCCCTGGCTACCACTGCGAACAGAATAGCCATGGCTGTAGGCTGGCTGCAAGGACAAGAAACAGAAAAAGAGTTTGCCCACCAAAGTAAATCATACACACACCACACCTTATCATCATCTAAAGTTCACATTTTAGAAATGCAAATTTCAAGAGCAATTCTCAACCATTTATTCTACCTTGCTCTCAGCTAATTATATCTACTACTACACTCCCAAGAGGTGCACATTCTTGAAGAACATGAAGAGTCGAGGAACACAATAAAAACAACAGTGCTGGAATGGAGGAGGAAATGAAGATAAGAAAGGGTACAGATTTGAAGCTTGTGTCGGGCACCATGCTAACAAGAGGAAATCAACGTCAGCTTATCTGATAGTTGTAGCCTGTGCAGAAGACAGAATGAAGTTTGAATAAGAACTTTTAATTGTTGTTGGCTGCAGCAAGTGTACATAAAGTAATGATTGTAAAGGAACACAAACAAACTACTTGTGTGCATCTAAGTGTCTATATTAAGAGTTTGCAACCAACGCTGTACACAGTTAGCCCTTCACATTTGTGGGTTTAACTTTCATTGATTTGATCATTCGCGAGTTTCTCCAACCTCTGCCTTGCAAGCATTTTTTCCCCCAGGGGAAGCTTCCCTCTTGGTGGCTCCAATCAGGCTGCACAACCCTTTAAAAACCCGCCCCTGCTCTTCTTCCACCATCCATTGCCTGGCCAGCTAAAGATGGCTTGCACCCCCATTTCTTAGCACTATTAACCCCCTCCCAATGTCCCCCAAAAGTCAAATGAGGATATTGGCAAGAGAGAGGAAGTGTAAGGCCACCATACTGACCTGCCCATTTCCCCTCTCCTGTCCCTGACCTGGTTTGGAACCTGGGTGTCTACTCTATCCACCATGCCTCTGCCCTCTTCCCACAGGTACATGCGCGCGCAAACACACATATTTTGATATTTGCAGCTTTTCACTTTTGTGGGGGTCATGCACCCCAACCCTAGTAAATGTGGAGGGCCAACTGTACAGTCAGCTCTCCACACTTGCGGGTTTCATTTTTGCAGATCTGATTATTCACGGGTTATTTGCTTTCACCTCTGCTGCCTCTTTATGCCATTTTTAGTAGAGACTGCAGGCCTTGTGAGACTGAGAAACTGCGAAGGAGGCTTGTAAGTCCCTGTTAAACATGGTGTGGGGCAGCAGTGGAGGTGGCAGTAAGCCCCACCAGCCACCCACTTCTGCCTTGTGAAGGAACCCTGATGCCTCAAAGGATTCCACGGTGGGTTGAATATGGAGATCACATACTTTTTGTGTGTGTTAAGTATGGTTTGGGAAGGTCTAGAGTTATTCACAGTTTTTTCACTTTCACGGGGGTTCTGTGCTCCTAATCCTAGCGAATGTGGAGGAATGACTGTATGTTCAAATGGGCATTTTGCCTCCAAAGACAAAAATGAAAGTAAACACACAGTATTCCAGCTGATCTAACAGTGCAGTCTCCACATGGGAAAAACATCAAGCCATTGCCGGGGCAGAAAAGGGACACACATCACTTTACCATTCAAGATGCCCAGATCACCAAAAACTTGGCAAGCAAACAGAAGTCAAAGATCCAGTCACATTCTTGTGCAAATACTTCACTGAACTCTCAGAAGCTAGGTATCTTTTTTTTTGTTCATTATCTCATTTCTGTATAGTGAATAACCAATTTAATTTTATCAAACGATCACTCCACATCCCCATTTGAAAGCTTGGGAACTGCCAACTCATTAATGCCAAGGTGTCTTTCCACAGAGATTCTTAGGCTAGTGTTCAGAAGAAAATTTCTCTCAACTGAAGTATGGGGGAGCTACTGAAAGTGTCTCTTCCCATGGGAAACCCATAACTACTTTCCAGGCAGCTTATTCCTGACAGATGCTTTTATCTACTTCAGAAGAGATCACATTAACACTACTGCTAGAAACTGAAATTCCCCTGCACCACTGCACTCACAAGCCCTTGCTGTTCAACAGTGTATTAAACAGCATATACTTCCTTCCCAATTATGTGCAGTCTAGTGAATCTGAACTGCCCCATCTCAGTTGCTCTCAGTGTTTCCATACTCACATCCCCCTTCTGTTCTTCAGAAGTCCTGCAAGAAGGGTTTCACTGAAGAAGACCCTATTACTGAATGGTCTCCTAATGAAGGTGTAGCTCTACAATTAGCATTAGTATACCAATTGCAAATCAAATAATGGATTGGTGATTACTTTGGTCTTATCTTCATAGGTCATGTGGGCAGCCTGAGTACCAGCATACATTTTTTACCATAACACCCCAGAATTAGACTTTGGGTCAGGATGAGATAGGTTGGTCAATTAAAACTGAAGCTAGACCATGAATCAGCAGAACTCTTTTCAAATCTGGACCGTATAACAGAAAAAAGTGGACATTGCCTCTACTAATTTCCATGTGTTACAACTGCCTTTGCTTTCTTCTACTATACAGTCTATACAACCGAACACTTTCAGTTTTCATCTGCTCTTCCAATTCTAAAAGAAGAGATGCTAGAATTCAAGGGTGCTAAAAAAGTCACAATCCTGGCTCTGGGCCAGATCATTTGAAGGCCTGATGTTGAAGGTATTCCTCAACTCCCAGAAGCTGTAAGCAAAAGTCACACTTGGCAAAAGGAACGTTTTCTTTACTAGCACACGCGTTCCAACTGCAGCCCATGCTCTGAGAAAGTTTGTGCAAGGGCAATGACTCTTAGCTTCCTATTAAGTCCTGCTTCTTGCATAAAACCATACAAGAAAGCAGAAGTGTATTAATGTAATCCTAGCCCCACAACTTGCCAAAGGGAAAATCAGTTGTTCCATGTACAAGTTGCTCAAGCCAGAAAAGATTGTTGTTAGATGATAATAGATGATGATCCATTACTAATAATAACAATTATTATTATTATTATTTATTTATTTATTTACTGCCTCTTCATACTGCTTCTTATTTACTTTCATTTTATATCCACATTCAAGTCCAAGATCCTCTTCAGACACTGTCCTTATGCAAAAGAATAATCATTACTATTTTCTTGCATGTTTCTGTTTAAATATTATCTGCTCAAGACATCACTTTCTAGGAAGTTGCATTATTTTTTCAAAGAAGATCACAAGGTACAGTTCTTTCTACAGCACAGTAGGTGACTATGATCCAATGTGATGTGCAGATTTGCCAAGGTATACAGAAATCATGTCAGCATTTTTTTTCTCCAGATGTTCTCAGTATCTTGCATATAGACTCCTGAAACCTTGCCTTCATGTTGACTGGATCTGCTCTCTAGCTGCAGTCAGCTTTATGTCAGGCCTACACCACACACTGTGCTGTCGGCCCTCCACATTTGCCAGGATTAGGGGTGCTGGACCCGCACAAAGGTGGAAAAATCTCAAATATCAAAATGTGTGTGTGAGCATCTGTGGGAAGAGGGTGGGGAGAAGGGCACTGAGGGTCCAAACCAGGTCAGGAAAAGGAGAAGGAAGGGAGATGGGCTGGCATGGTGGACGCATACTTCCTCTCTCTTGCCCATCTCCTTCCTTGGGTGTGGGGGGACACTGGGAGGTTTGTGGTGCTAGGAAATTCTTAGCTGGCCGGGCAGTGTCTGGTGCTGGAGGAGGAGAACCAGAGGCAGCCTGTCAAAAGGCGACATGGCCTTTTAATCAGAGCTGCCAAGAGGGAAGGTTTCCCAGAAAAGAATCACCTGAGGAGGGGTGCAGAGTTTGAGAAACTCCCAAACAAGCAAATCCATGAGAAAGTCAAACCCATAAACATGAGAGGACGACTGCAGATTTCAACCTTAAGACAAGGACATCTCTTGTTCTCTGTAAAACATCAGACATACTGAGGAACCAGTGGAGAAAAGCCCTGACTACAATGTTTTCAAAGTACCAAATGCACATGAGACAACATTAAAATCTATGATAAAAGCCGTCCTTGAGTGGCTTCTTGAACTAAAGAGGAGGATACAGAACTAAGTAAATGAAACCACACAGGCTCTTTTTCTGTTTACTCCGGCCCACCTTCCCCCTTCAAATCTGTTAAGCCTTCAAAGTTCCTTTTCTCTTGTCTTCCTCATTCTTCACTGTCTGCTGGCAAACTGCAGGGCTCTTCAGGACCCCTTCATAGCACAGTCACAGCACCAAGGCCATTCCCACACTACACTGGCCATTTCCGCACTACAGTGATAAAGTGCTGCTATTCCACTTTCAACGCCCAGTGGAATTCTGGGGTTTGTAGTTTCCTGAGACCAAAGAGCTCTTTGGCTGAGAATTTGAAGTGCCCTTCCCTAAACTACAAACCCCAGAATTCCATAGGAGGTTGATAGTGGAATAGCAGCACTTTAACACTGTAGTGCGGAAATGGCCACTGTCACAGCGCTCTTACTCCACTTTCAACCTCCGGAGGAATTCTGGGGTTGGTCGTTTCCTGAGGCCCAAGAGCTCTCTGGCTGAGAAGTCTAAAGGCCCCTCCCTAGACTGAAAATCCCAAGATTCCACAGGATGTTGGAAGTGGAATCATAGCGCTATAACAGTCTAGTGCGGAAACGGCCTAAGGCCATTTCCACACCACACTGTTATAGTGCATTATTCCACTTTCAACATCCTATGGAATCCTGGGGTTTGTAGTTTAGGGAAGGGTATTTAGAATTCTCAGCCAGAGAGCTCTTTGGCTTCAGTAAACTACAAACCCCAGAATTCCACAGAATGTTGAAAGTGGAATAATGCAGTATAACAGTGTGGTGTGGAAATGGTGTAAGAGTCTTCTTGAGGGCCTGATCCCACCCGACCGAACGCTGGTTTCCCCACAGTTTGGGGAAAGTTATTTAGAACTCTCAGCCAGAGAGCTCTAGTGCCTCCCCAAACTACAAGTCCCAGGATTACGAAGGACCGAGCTTTGGTGGGCAGAGCGAGATCACAGCGTTATAAGCTGCGCCGTGTGGAAGGGTCCTAAGCGAGGGTGAGCGGGCGCCTGTCTTACCCCCGGCTGGGCGGAAGGGCACGGGGAACGGCGCCGCAGAAACCACCCCCACCCCGAGGGGCCGCTGGGAAGCTCGCCTTTCAAAAGACGGGGTCTCGGGAAAGGAAGCGACAAAGGGCTCAGGCGTCCCCCCTCCACCCCTCTGAAACAGGCCTCTCCCTGAGGGGCCGTTACTATGGTTACGGCGAGGGAGACGCGGCCTAGCTCGGGACTGCTCCTGTTCTCGGGGGGAGGCAACTCCCTGCTCCTCCGTCGCTCTCGGGGAACCCCTGAGCCTTAAGTCCGCTTACGGGGGAGGGAGGGCGACCCCGTCCCTTCCTCTCACCGCTCCTCCCCCCGCCTCCGGCGCATGCAGGCCCGGGAAGCCGCGGCGCCCCCCCCCCGCGCTTCCCTACCTGGCTGGGCGCCCGCCCGGGCCCGGACTCTTTCCCTGCTGCTGCAGTCCAGCGGCTCCCAGGACAAGCAAACAGCACGTGAGCTTCCGCCGCCGAGCGCCAAGGCTTCTGGGAAACGGAGTCCGGCAGCAAAGAGCGGAAATGACGGAGCGAGAATGAAATCAGAAGCCCGGCCGCCGTCTTTTCGCCATACTTGTAGTCCGCCAAGGAAACCCAAGCCGGAAGTGCGCGATCGGACGTTGCTCCAGTTTCGATTGGCCAAGCGTAGCTCCTCCCCCTGTCGCTTAACGGTTCCTCGCCCGATTTCTGGAGAAAGCGAGAGGCCCCGCGGATGACGAAGACCACGGATCCCATGATCCTTTGCGCACGCGCGCGGCTTATTTCCCCTCCGCGGTGGCTGACGGGCGGGAGTTTTGGTGCCTCCGCTTCTTTCGCGGCCGGCGCGCCTGAGGGAAGGATGGGGGACGAGGAGGAGGAGAAGCGGAAGCCCCGGGCCCTGCAGATGGTGAGGAGGGGGCGCGGGCGGGACGGGCGCCGCCGGGCTTAGAGGACCCCCTACTCCCGCCGGTCCCTGTCCGGACTTCTCCCCTCAGCCTCTCATAGCCAAGGCCACAGTCCCGGGGCCTGTCCGCACCACGCTGTGGTAGTGCGATGATTCCGCTTTCAGCCTCCTGTGGAACTCGGGGGGGTTGTCGTTTCCTGAGGCCCAAGAGCTCTCTGGCTGAGCATTCTCAGTGCCCCCTCCCGAAACTGCAAACCCCAGGGTTCCAGAGGATGCTGAAAGTGGAATCATCGCGCTATAACAGTGTAGTGCGGAAAGGCCCAGTGGCAGTCTTGCCATGATTGGAAATGCCCTTCCCCAGGTCCACCTTAACAGCCAGCTGCACATCTCACGAAGGAGGTCTGTGCAGCTGCTCCTCAGCACGCCAGGAGCATGACGTTTCCGCACCCATTTCCACCACAACAGGGGCCGTTTCTGCACTAGCCCGTTATAGCGCGATGATTCCACTTTCAACATCCTCTGGAATCCTGGGGCTGGCCGGACCCTCCCGAAACTGCAAACCCCAGGATTCCAGAGGATGTTGAAAGTGGAATCATCGCGCTATAACAGGCTAGTGTGGAAATGGCCAAGGAATTGAGAAAGGGGTCCAGCTTCTGATTGCCTCGGCCTTGCCTGATGTTGAGAGAGGGCTGAACAAGGTCATCCTCCTTGAACAGCCGGTCAGCAGCTAAATTCGATGCCGCTGCTGCTGTCAAGGTGGGCCCTGGTGTGTGGGTTCGGCCAGGAGATGTTACATATTTACGCATTTGCAACTAAATAGCCAATTTAGGATATTGGCAACTATTTTTTCCAGAGCGTTAGGTAAAGAGATTGTAAGGTAGCGTTCGAAGTTATTCCCTCTGTCACTCCTCAGTGTTTTAAATGGATCTCTTTTGCTGTATCAACAAACTGAGGCCATTTCCACCCTGCACTGTTACAGTGCTATTATTCCGCTTTCAACATCCTGTGGAATTCTGAGGTTTGTAGTTCACTGAGGCCAAAGAGCTCTCTGGATGAGAATTCTAAATGCTCCTTGCTAAACTGCAAATTGCAGGATTCTTTAGGATGTTGAAAGTGGAATAACAGCACTATGACAGTGTAGTGCGGAAAGGCCCTTAGAGTACCCCTTATAACCACCAGTCTGTGTCCAGACTTCTGTCCTAAGCCTGTCATAACTAATGCCACAGTCTCAAGTTTGACTGTTTAAAGCATTGCCTTTATCCACACAGTGTCCCAATCTGGCAATGACATTTCCAGTTAATCCTCTATTGTCCCATTTCCAGCCACTTTTTAAATGTCCTAGTTTCTGCTTCTCCAATTTTCCTCCTCTGTCCTCAGCTAAAGTTGGTTGCTGCAAACTGAGGCCAAAGTGCAAAAGTATTTTGTACTCAATTAATTGGGGGGGGAGAGAAGACAAAAAATGGAATTTCACCATTCCCAGGCAAACTGCTGTAGGCTGGCCCAGCTTGTATATTCTTCTTCATTAATATCTTGATGTTGCACGGCCATGTGAGTCTCAGTTTTCATCTGTGACATGTTGGGGAAGAAAGTTCTCCAGTGACCACCCTAACGATTATTTTGCATGGAAGTTTCTGTAGAGGAGTGCTTAATATGTTAATTAATCTTATTAATTACATCATTATTATGTGGGTGCTACTGGAAGAAAAAAGTATTGGGTTGAGGATATTGAGAACTTCTTCTTAAACATCTTAGAGCAAGAGTGGGGAAGTGCTGCTCCCACGATTTTTACAGCCCTAAGCCCCAAAGTGTTTTGGGAGGGTGCATGTGACTGTTTGCTCCAGTGTGCCCAGTGGTAGTGTTAAATCCCTGCATGTGTGCATGCCTGCATTTTTGGCCATTACATTTCAATTGGAGGCATTGGATGGGACCACATTTTTCAGCTTGCAGAGGCATTCTTTCAAGAGTAGGAAATATAAAAGTTTGAGAAGGTAAATTGGACTTCTCAAATGACCCTAGTTTCTGCCAAATGGCCAGTGGAGCCCCTTAAAGACTTTGAGATGTTAAAAAAAAAAAGCCATGTGGGTAAGCCTAGTATTCTGGTTATTGCCTATGCCTGCCTTGGATTGCTAAGTAGTTCTGGATAATCTATATGGTTCTCTCCTTTATTCCTGCATTTTATCCTCCCAGCTAAGACCAGTGGTGTGAACTGAAACCCTCCACATGTTGAAATGCAACTCCCACCAGCCCTAGCTATCATGGGGAATGGTAAGGAATGTTGCAGTTCAACAATATTTGGGGGGTCTTGTGATTCCCACCCTTATATAAGTCTTATATAAGCCAATCTGGGTAGCCTTCTTGGAAAGACAGCATAACTATTAGGACTGTGTAACTAACTAGGATGAATTCCAAAGGAATTTGGGGCTCATTTGCACTAGATCTATTTTGGATCAGAGTGGCTGATTCAGTTCTAGAATGGTAGGCTACTATCTGAAGTGATTCACATGTTAAAAATTAGTGGGGAAAAGCTAATATGTTTCCAGAAAATACCAAGGAGATGTAATGTGAAGGAGCAGGACAGATGCCTGAATTTGGTAACTGACAACTGTAACATGTGAACTAAGGCAGGAATCTCACCAGTACTGCAATCACAATGTTTATCTGACGGAGTTTTGTGAGATAACAGAAGTCATTTAGTGTATTATCTCCTGCCTCATTTGTTCTCTAGACTTACCTCTCATTAACAGATCATTGAAAGAGCGGTGAAGAGAGTTTGGATCATTGCCATCCCACATTGCTCTCTTAGAGTCTCTGTCTCTTTATTTCCCAGCCTTTTGTCTTATGTAGCCTAGCTTAATCTTCTGTTTACTTCTCATGTTAATTTGAGTAGTCATCTGTTTGTTGTGCGAATCTGGATGCATTCAGTATATCACTTCCCACAATCCCAGTTTGCTCTAGTTATTATCAGATGTCTGATTTGTTTTCTCAAGTGTTTTTTTTTTTTTCAAAAGAAGTCTCTCTGGTATTTTTGGCTTTCTGTGTGCAATTTTGTATGCGCCTAGTTTGTGACTAGGCATACTTGTTTATTCAAATAGCACATATATTACTATATTGTGTGTTTAATTTAAGTTTGCAAAGTGAAGCAAAACTGTTTAATTCAAGCAAGTAATCCACTTAACTTTAATAAGACAATGAATTGAAAATTATTCTTTACAAATTTAGCTATAATTGCTATTGGCTTTTATCATTAGGTTAACTTAATCAATTAGGAAGCGCCCCACAGAAGTATTCACAATGTCCTTTGGGCCAGTACATTGGTGGTGGGGGAGCTTGTAAGATACAAGGCCCAAGAGTTTTGATGGTGATGGAAGTGTATTGCTTCAGCCTCAGTAAAATATAAAAAGGCTTAGGAATAGTGGCAGTAAGCCTGCTTACACTGACAGGAGAGCCTTGACTGTGCCTGAAAATCAGAAGCAGACAGAAGGTGGCAGCAGAATAACAACACAGCTGCTAAGATGGAAGGTGGGTAAGCTGAAGCGCTGCAGAAAAGGGAGAAAAGTGTTTGAGACCCACTTTGAGACAGGGACAAATCCCAGGATGCCAGCACATGCAGCCTACTCCAACTCCTTGAGCAGTACTGCTCAGTCAAGGTAATGATAAACCAGATGGTTTTACTTAAAAAATATATTTATAACAGCAATGCCATATTGGCTACTCTGACTCCTGGTTTTAATCTAAGACAGACCTTAAGTCTGAACTGCTAACCTTTGGCCTGTGTCCTTCCCATGGTATATGTCCATCAAGACTTGCTTTCCACATCATTGTTCAGCTATGACTTTCCAGCCTTCTGCATTTTGATTGCTGGAACAGGTATGATGTCAGTATCTCTGTTCTGGCAGCTTGTTTGGCTTCTGGGCTGTGGGGGAGAATGGTAAAGATACCCTTCATGCTCAGCCTGGAAGCCAAGCCAGGAAGGGAAAGCACTGCCCATGACTGGTTGCAGCCTTGTCCACTGTTGGTATTAGTCCTCTAGAAACTACCCCACCACCTGTTGTACTGAGGCATAAGGCTCCCAAAGTCAAGCCAACACTGATTTATGTACCTTCAACAGAAGCTTGAATCAGGATCCTCTTAAGCTTCCAGTTAGATGTGTCTTCACAGAGGACTGAAATCATCAGAGATTTTCTAAAGGTAGACAAAGCCTGTTCTGTATTATGTTCCACCTCCTGAATGAGCCAGCCATGTACTGTAAAGGGCCCAAGCTTTCTACTGAATCATTTGCAAGGTCAAGGACTTGCATTTGGGAGGGTTGGCTGGCATCTTATTAGGTAGTTACATCATTGTAAACTAACTTACAATCATGTAATATTGAATTGTGCCATTGTGTAACATTCATATTCTCAGGAGGAAAGCAGAGATGTATCTACCTCTTTGTGACCACTGCCTAGGTAGACCCACGGTATGTCAGGAGTCCCACTGTACAGTGGGCATCATGTCGTTATGGACTACGTTGCACAATGGACCTCCACTGCATATCAGGGTGTGTTGCCCAGTGCACTATTGTGCAACAGAGATGCTCATTGTTCAGTAGGACACCATGCAGAACACCCTGACATGCATTGTTGTAGTTCACTAGAAGGGTTGTGTGTCATAAGATCATACTGTGCCATCATAAAGTAACAAATCATAGCTTCTGATGCAGAATCCTGGACATTATTTTTTTTTTTTTTGGCTTGCATAGTCAACTAACCATGCTGGCTGCAGAAGTCTAGGAGCAATGGTCCTAAAAATGGATAGTTCCAAGTTTTTACTTAGGGCACTGCTGGGAAAACCAGCAAGGCTCCTGAATTATTGAATTACAGTTTCCAGCATCCCTGACCACTGATGATGCTAGCTGGGATTTATGGAGGTTGAATATCCAGCAGTATCTGAGCGATGCAGGTTTGTCTAGGAGATAGAATGGCTGTTGTAGAATTCATCCTCTAACTCTAAGGATAGTATCAAGGCTACATCCTCTGGTGAGAAGAGCACAGAAGGTACTGGAAGTTCGTGTGGGACATCAGGCTCAGAAGCCATGTATCCACCAAGGCAACATGGCTCTGAGGTGGAAACAGATATGCTACTTCTGCTGTAAGGTCTTAAGGGACCTAATCACAGAGCTGCAAAAGACCATAAAGGCCATCTAGTCCAACCTCCTGCCATGCAGGAATACACCATCAAGCATTTATGGCAGATGGCCTCCCAACCTCTGTTTAAAAGCCTCCAAAGAAGGAGACACCACCACATTCCACTCCCAAACTGCTCTTACTATCATGAAGTAATGTTGCCCTTTTTCATCTCACTTCATTACCCTCACAGGTACGAACTGAAGGGTCAGATAAGAGTTGTGTCACATTTGTACTCCACAATGAAGACCACACCCTTGGCAACTCTCTTCGGTACATGATCATGAAAGAGTAAGTATATTTCTTCTTAATTAAACAACAATTAAATCAGTAATGGAGGATCCTCTGGTCAGAAATCAGAGCTTGATTCAAGCCATAACTCTCCAGAAATTACTGTTCAACATTGTAAGTGATGGCTTGGAAGTTCTGGGAAGTGTGATCCAAAAAACTAACTTTTCCATGTTCTGGTTCAAATTGCTTCTGTTCTTTATTAAAGTGTAAGAAACTATAGCTTAGTGAAGGACACTGCCTCCCTCTTACATTTCATGGCCCCATTTGTCTAGAAATAGTTCTACTGATGTGATGGTGGACGTATGAAACTTGCTGGAGCTCTTCAAAGCTCTGTCCCATTGCCAGCTACCATTTCAGGTTGCCCATAATAAAAATCACGTCTTAGATGATGGGAAAATAGCAGCAGCAGCTCCTGCTGCAAAAAGGAAGAAATATCTGTTAACATCTTGTATTTCCATCTGTAGTTCCCATAAGAACAGTGAACCTTTTGCATTGGATAGCTTCAATACTGTGATTCTACTTTAACTGCTATGACTTGTACTTTGGGATCCTGAGGTGTGTAGCTTGGGGAGGCCTTAGAGCTCTCTCAGTAATAATTGTAAATATAATTATAAATATTCCCCACTAAACTACAAATCATAAGATTCCATAGAATGGAACCATGGGAGTTAAAATGGAACCATATTGCCATAATTGTATAACATAAAACAGACTTGAAAGTTCCTAGGAAATCTAAAGTGACCAGCCATCAGCCAGTTGAAACTCTGAAAAGTTTCTGTTCCCTAACCCTCCACATTTATAATGTGAAAGGGCAGTTCCTGTGTTGCTTCCTTTTTTTTTCTGTCAAATCTCTTCAGTTAACAGTTAACAATAAGCAAATCAGTTAGTTCCTATCTGGTTTTGGTTTGCTGTTAGATCAATCAAATCTTTTATGAATTCAAAAGTCACCTGAAATCACAGTTAGGCCTCTGTAAACATACAACATGAATTTTGAATGGAAATAATTGTCTGCCATTGGTAACATATGTGTGTCTGGTAGAGTTCCATTTAATTAAGGTACAGGATCTGTCTTTTTCTGTTATAGAATTTGGAGCAGAATTCTTGATCCATTTTCTAAGAGTAGTATGTATTCCACCCTGTTTGTTTCATAGCTGCCTTCTGCTGTCTTAGCTCTCGTGTGTGGAGAGCGCTGATGATGTTCTCTCAGAATCTTTCTCCCCACTGTAATCTTCTGTTTGTTCCATTGTAGTCCTGAAGTGGAATTCTGTGGCTATAGTATCACGCATCCTTCTGAAAGCAAAATCAACTTCCGCATTCAAACCAAAGGTGAGGTTTCCCTTGCTGATTGCTTGGAGAGCCAACACTGCTTGTTTGCTACCTTCTCCTGTTCTGGAGAGGCATTGCCTCTATAGAGTTTCATTCCCATTTGATGCCTATTTAAGAGTCCTAAAAAGGGATAGTTCATCAGCTGATCCTTGTGCATCATCTCCAGACCTCGGTAGTCTGGGGAAGATGCACAAGGATCAGCTGATGAACAATGCTTCTTTAGGACTCTTAAATAGGTGCCAAATGGCACCAAGTGGGCATGAAACTTCAATAGTCTGGGGAAAGTCTGATTGAACAATAAACTGCTGAGCAGCTGTTAATCTGGGTCATCGGTTAGCACTGAAGGAGAGGTGACAGAGTCTTCCATGGCTGGTCTCCAGCAGCCTGCCTCTGCATCTCCACAGCTGTGAAATGAGGAGAGGAAGTTGTCTCCTAATGAGGAAAGTTCCCCCTGTCTCAGCAGATTTGGTGTTTTTCCTTCAAGCACTTTCCCACCATACTAAGAGAAAGGGGGAAAAAATGGGTTTTGGAAGTGAAGAATTAGTCATTATCAAATCCTAATTGCTCTCCAGGTACCTGAAATGCACTTTAATATGACCTGGCTGTAATACCTTTTCCCAACAGTTTTTCAGTGGACTTTCCCAAGGGTGACTAGACCTACCTTGGTGTAGCCAGAAAGCCTTTATTCCCCATCTAATATTAAAGAAAAAAAAAATGAAAATCTTCTGATGGTTACCCTAACAGCAGCCCCAGTATCTTTGTCAGTCTATCTTAAATATGAGGATAGTGTCTCCAAAACTCTGAAGGATAAAGTCAATGTTTTTTTTTTTAAAGAAGGCCTGTGAAGCATTGGCCATAAGAGCTTCTACTACAACAAGATAGATTGTGTATGGAGTGTGGGCTGTGTGCAGTCCCAGACTACCTAATAAACTTGTAGCAGAGGAGCTATCTGAATTTTACACTTCCTGATTTGTATCTTAGTCTGTTAGCTGCCACACTATGTTCTGTGCAAAGCACTCTTGTCCCGGTGGCAAGATCCCATCTCCAACCTGATGATGGCAATCTTTAACAAAGACTTATTAAGAACTGAAGCAAGGGCTGAAACTGGAGTGAGAGTGGGCAATTCAGTCAACCATCCAGCTGCCACCACCTCATGCCCTTTTCTGTCATCTAAATGGTGAGAAAAGACTAATTATCCTTGGTTTGTTTTGGGTAAACCAGCCAGAACATGTCCCAGGCCCCCTTTCACCCTTTTTTCCTGTGATATTTTGCCCTCAAATGGCCCCAGAGTCTGCTAACAGTTCTCAAATGTGGTTGTTTGCCTTTTCCTTCCCACTGTTTCCCAAAAGACTGAAAACTAGGTGAATAACTAGAATGGATGTGCTAGGGCATCCCTTGGGTGAATGGAGGGTTGTCTACCCGACTCAAGTATTAATGCTTCACTAAGATGGGGAGAAAGATCTTGAGTGTTCATTGCTCTTTCAGCAGTTTGTTTTCAGTGAGTTACTGACTATGTATTCCTGTTTTTTTATTTTTACCTTAGTTTTTGTTTGCAGAGATTGGTTATTTGGAAACTGGGAGTGGTGGCTTGGACTCATTTGAAAAGGCACTTGGATTCATTTGAATGTAGGACCCTTGCTTCTGGAGCAGCAAGGAAGAGCAAACACACACTAGACTGCTGTCTACCCACTGCAGAAAAGGAAACTTCCTGTTAAATCCAGTTTTCCTTCTCCATGTAGGCGGTGTCCCTGCTGTTGAAATGTTCCAGAAGGGGTTGGAGGAACTCATGGGTGTGTGCCAGCATGTACTAAACACATTTGAAGTAAGTCTGTCCAGTCCCTTCTCCTTGAGAAATTACACTGAATATGGAGAAGTAATGCCACAATATTTCTGTTGCCTTTTTGTTGTTATTGCTGTTGTCTGATTTGTTTTTGTAATGTTGTAGTTTATGTCGTTGCTTTGGTGGGGAGGTTGGCATAAAAGGAAATAAAGCATTTTAAAAATTAAAACAAAAGCAATTTAGAAATAGCTGTGTAATAATATTTATTGTACCTGACCTTTTTCTCAAATGGTAGACGATGACTGCTGGAAGCCCATTGCTCATGGTCTTCATACTCTGTCCAGACAACCATTGTAGGTAGAGTGAATATGATAGTGACTGGTACAGGTTTGAATGCTCTGGCTTCGTCTCTAAACTACACATTAATTCAGAGTTTTAAAGAAAGCTTATGCAGGGATACCCCATGTTTTATAGGTTTTCTTCAGTGCTTTTGATTATACAGAGATTTAAGCTATACGGGTAGAGGTTAGTAGGGAGAGGTCAATGGCACACTTTTTTTCTTTCCCCCAACTACCATGTTTCTGTGAACTAGCCTTCTTCTCCATTCAGTGACTAGAGATTATGGGGGGTATGCAACATATTTGGAGGGCTTCATTTGAAAAAGGCAGCTGTACATATTGGTTGTGTGTACAAGACTTGGAAGACAGTGGCAAACAGCCATCTCTGGTGTGAACCACCTTTTCTCAGGGATACCATAGGTGTGGAGCTGAGTAGATGACCCAGTTCTGTGATTTATGAACCATAAAACCCCTTACTCATAGTTTTTGTCTACTCTCTATTGTAGGCAAGTGTGCAAGAATACAAGGCCCAGAGGGATATGAATATGGAATAACTGCAGCGGCACTGCTGTGACAGACATCGCTGTACATATACTGTTGTGAGACTGTGATTTCTAGGAGAGAGTTTTATTATTTTTTTAACGTATTGTTCTAATAAATGCTGGAAGATTAAATCTCATCTCCCATTCTGTCTGCATTTTTAAATACTATTTTTCTGGGAAGTGTTGACAATTCTGTCTTAAATCCAAAGGAAAGGACATCTGCTGAAGAAACTTTTCCCATCTGTAGAATTGTGGTGGAGAGATCTTGCAACCTCCTGTGCACCTGAAAGCCTGCTCTAAGAGTTCTGGGAAGCCCTTCAGAGGTGGTTTTTGGGCAGCAGCAGAAACAAGGGGCAGAACATCTCATCACACTGTTGGTGCAGCAATGGTGTGATGCTGGACCCAGTCCTGTTTTAAAATGGGATATTCTACAACATGAGGGACATAACTTGAAAGAGATTAACAAAACTTTTATATCTTACTGTGAGAGTCAATAAAAGGAGTTTGTTGGCACATTCATCTTGTAAATGCTAACAGTCTGTCCATCAGTCTGTTCATTCAGCACCAGTCCAATTGTGTTAACAGTGTCCAGACCTCAAAATACGTGTTCTAATTTGTCTCTAAAATATATTTCCTTGAAAAGCAAACTTGAAATGTTTTCCTTATTTGCCTAAGTGCTTGGTTTAGTTTAGTAAGTTTAGTTTAGTAAGCCCAAGCCACATAAAGTTTTGTCAAATCTGTTTTTACAAAGCAGTGGGTGGTTCAGCAGCCCTGGCTGACTTTCTGGTGTCCAGAGTGAGTCTTTCTGGAGGTTTACAAAGCTTGTGAACTCTGCAACCTCAGGGAGAGAGATAATCCACTTGGCCATCTATTCTTTGCCCCCTTGAAGTCAATCAAAACATGCCACCGTGCCTGCTGCTGCCATCTCCCTTGCCACCAGTTCCCAAATCCATCCAATCTGCCAGGCCAAGACAAGATTTTTGCCTGGCTCTGAAGAGACGAGAGGGCCCAAGATTACTCACTACGCCATCCGTGTGGCTTGAAATGGCATCCTCAACAATGAGAGCCTCCTTCACCCCTGGCCTGGAACAGCCTGGGCATTGGTGCTGGGACTCCACAGGAACATGGAGATTCTCCTCCCCTGGCTAGTCCTGCAAGGCCCCCTCTGAGTGCCTGTCTTCCTCCTTGGATGTTTGTCTCATTCTCACTGTAGATGGGGTATTTGGAGAGACGGTGGGAAAAGCTAGTGTGCCTGGAAGCCACTCTCCCTCCCTTCGCAGGCATGATCTTCGCCTTTTCTTCCTACATCTTCTCTGGTGAGTGGCGGCGGGGGGGGCGAGGAGGGGATTAAAGAGAGGAGCAAGGAGGAAGGGTTTTTTTTGGTGAGATGGGGTAAAGAAGGGAATAAGGTAAGTAAAGGAGAAAAAAATTGGGCAAGAGGCTTAATGTAAGAGCTGGCCAAAGACCCGTCCAACTAGAAGGGCAGGCAGGAAAAAGACTGATTTTCCAGGGTGTTGCTACCCCCACGTAACCATGAGAAGGTCTTTTTGTTTTTGTCCTGCCTACTAGAAGCAGTAGGAGGAGTCAACACAAAGATAGGAGGTTCTTCCCCTTGTCTGCTGGAAATGAACATCTCACAGGTAAGACCAATGTTCCTTTTTCACAAGTCAGTGCGTGTTTTCCAAGACCCATCATGGTGTAATGGCTTGAATATTGGGGGGCTATGATCCTGGAGGTGGTGGTTGGATTCCCCACTCAGCCATGGAAATCCATGGGTGACCTAGGGCACGTCACACACTCTCAGCCACAGAAAATCTCACAATAGCTTCACCTTAGGGTCACCATAAGTCAGAAATGATTGAAGGCCCACAACAAAAATGCGTGTTTCAAAACAGCACTACACAAAAATAGAATTGGGTAGCAAGAAGGTGATAGTAGTGGGAAAATGTAGCATCCTGGGAGACTCAACTTGCTTTTAATAAAAAGCAAACTTCTAGTCCTTCAGCACCACAGAAATAGCCTCCCTGTAGGCATCATAACAGTGATAAAGCAGATGCTCTATATTCAGGAGGTTTGATTGTTGTCATCTTCAGACAGGGATGTGAAAGAGCCCTGACTGAACCCCTGGAGGGCCACTCCAAATTAGCATAGATAATATTGGACTATATGGATCAATTGTATGACCTTATATATTCTTCTGTCTCAAAAATAGTGCAGTTCGGATTCAAACTGCAGCAGAAAAAGAAATTCCACTTAACCCTCAGGAAAAACTTCCTGATGGTCAGAGCTGTCTGGCAGTGGAATGTACTGCCTCAATGGAGTGTGGTGGAGTCTCCTTCTTTGGAGGTTTTTAAGCAGAGGCTGGATGGCCATCTGTTGGGAGTGCTTTGATGTGGGTTCCTGCATGGCAGAATGGGGTTGGACTGGATGGCCCCTGGAGTCTCTTCCAACTCTATGATTCTGTGACTTCTAAGAGAAGGGCTGCAACTCAGTTGCTGAAAGTCCCAGTTTCAATCCCCAGTCTCCAATGGAAAGGAACAAGTAGGAGATGATAGGAGAGATACTTCTCTACTTGAGATTCCAAAGACCCTTCTAGCCAGAATGGCCAACACTGGCCTTCCGAGATGACCAGTTTGGTTTGATATGAGAGACCTTTGTATGTGTTCAGTTGAGGCAAACAGTCTCATGGTACTTGCCAAGGGGGGTTCACAACTTACACTATCCCTTATGTATTAGACTCTGGAATTCAGGGAGTGTCTATCTGACATCTGTGTTCTCTAGAGGAATGTGTGAGATCAATGAATTCAGTAAAAGTATTAAGTATTTAGTAGATTCCTGGCACCCCTCCTCCCCTTCCTGGTTTGCCATTAATAAGAAGGTCTCGATATCTTTTATACATGGGGAATGTTTCATTTATGCTGAGCTGAAGGAATGGCAAGGCTCTGGATGTCACCATTTGCTATGCAATGGTTCTGTACCCTACCAATTGACAGACATTGTCCCAGGGATGGGTTGATGACATCCTCCACCTTTGAAAACTGTTGAGTCAGCAAGGACGGTATGCCCAGGGTTTCATAATGAGGCTGCTGCTTTCACACTCTTGCCTAAATTAGTATTTCAGTATCAATGAGACAAAGGAAGAGAGAGCTGACTTCTCAAAATGTTAGTGTGCAGTTATAATTGGTTAACTACTAGTACTTGTTGTGTGCCTCCCAAGTTGTTTCTGACTTACGGTGAACCTAAGGCAAACCTATCACAGGGTTTTCTTGGCAAGATTTGTGTGTGTGTGGGATTGCCTTCACTTCCCTTTGAGACTGAGAGACAGTGACTTGCCTGAGATCACCGAGAGGGTTTCCATGTCCGAGCAAGGATTCAGACCCTGGTCTCCAGAGTTGTTGTCCAGCACTCAAACCATTCTGGCTCTCTTGAACTACACTGCCTTATAAAACAGGAGTGGACAATTTATTTCCTGTCAAGGGCTTCATTCTTTGGGGATACATTATTGGTAGCACACACAGTGGCGTTGGAGTGAGGCAAGTTTTGTTGCTTTGTATCTTCAAGTCATTTCTGACTTATGGTGACACTACCATGAGATTTTCTTGGCAAGATTTGTTCAGAGGGGGTTTGCCATTGCCTTTTTCTGAGGCTGCGAGTGTGTGACTTGCCCATGATCACCTAGGGGGTTGCCATGGCAGAATGGGATTCGAAACTTGGTCTCCCAGAACCCTAGTCTAGCATTCAAACCAGTGCATCGTACTGGCTGTCTAAGATCAGCCTTTCTTTTTGTCTCTACACCTTTTCTTGCTCTCTTCTTCCCTATCTGATAGGCTCTTAAGGAAGGGATGGATCATTCTTGCAAGGACTTGAGCTGATCACTTGCAAAGAGCTTTGGAAATTAGACCAGGGGCAATTTGAGAGCAGGCTGAGGGTTGCCCACCCCAAAGCAAAAAGAAACTCATGTTGGGACGCAAGTGCAAGGCTGCTGGGAAGAATGTTTCACGGGTGTTACCTAGTCCAATTCTTTGCTAGTCCAATTCCTTCTTACATGAGGAACGTCCACTGCTTTCCCCAGCCTGGCAGATACCTTGGCTCACAGTGCCTATATTTGAAAAGACAGCTGTCATATCAGGTCCAAGTATTCTCTTCTCCAGGCTGAACATATCCAGCTCCTTCAACTATTCCTCATAGGGCTGATCTTCCAGGCTTTTACCGGCTTGGCTGCCCTCCTATAGGTACCACCCAGCTTGTCAATATCCTTATTCAACTGTGGTGTTAAAACAATTACAAATTGCAAATGCTTGTTCCAATAACCCAGAGATCAATGGTAGTAGATAGAGAGGCTAGACCAGTAAAGCTTTCAGTGTTGTCCAGATTGTGATGAAGTCTATTTTTTTTAAAAAAAAAATTGTTAACAAAGTCAATTAATGTTTAATCCAAATTAAGCATAACTATAGGATGGCTACATAAATTGCAATACAGTCATCATACTAAATCACAAACAATTCAGTCATAAACCACTTTGGAGGGACCCACATATTGTGGTGTCCATGAAGACATGTTCACTTTTATGTACAGCTCAAAACTCACTGGCTGGGGAAGATGAATGCTGTTGTAGTGAATAACAGTTACTAGTTATTCTTTGATACCAAACTCTCTTGTTTTTGCAGAGACTTGAAGCTCACTTATAGAACAAGCCCGTGCCTGCTTATCCAGAAGCAAATTCCGCTAAGCTCTATGGGGCCATTCCCAAGTAAATGGGTATTGCAATATTAGGGGTTGCAATCATATTCTTGATCAGAATGGCTGAGATCCTAGATGGCATGTACACAGGATAACCGCTCCAGGAACACAGCTCTGTGTTTGTCCCCCCCACTCCAGCAGTGGCTGACCCTTGTGGGGCTACTGCTCTCAGATGGCCATGGAAGGGGGGGAGTAGGGACATGAGTAGGCAGCAGGGACTGCCTCTTACCCCCTGCAGTTTACATGATAGAGAAACTGATGGGTCTTATTTCTTTGTCTCTCTCCAGCAAACTGGAGAGATGCTCTTCCCCACAGCTTCCCTCCCTCTCTATGGCCAAAGCAGGAGGCCCATGGGGCTTGGCTGCTTCCTGGGGTGGGCTCAAAGGCAAGAGAATCAGTGGCAGAGCTTGGAGTGTGTGGAGGGGATGTGGCTGTGGTGTGCGGGGACATGGCCAGGGTGCATGGGGCTGTGGCCAGGACACACAGGGGCATGGCTATGGGCCGGGACACCCCAAAAACATTGCTGCCCGAGGCGAATCGCCCCCATGTTCCTACATGACAGTAGAGAATAGTCTCTTGCACCTCATTCAAAAAGGAAAAAATATGTTCATCACAAACAGTATTCTACTCATTGTATAACTCTTACTGGCTCCCAAAACTCAAAAACTAATTGAAACCCATGCTTAATATGTTTTCTGTACAATATATACATACATAAGAGAGAAGCTACTCTACATACACAGAGAAAAGATAGCATGTTGGTAAAAAAAAAAAAATCAAATTGCTAAATACCAAAATGCGGCTGTCCAATGTGGAGTAGTCCAGGGGAAAATTGGAGGACAGGCGGATGGAAAAAATGTGAACAAGTTCAGAAAAACTGTCCATGGTGCAGAAAGAATGTGGAGAGTGTGGGTTATCAGAATTCCTTTTTGGCCCTTGACATTGTATGTTTTCTGGAAAATAACCTCTTCAAATAGTAGCACTTATGCAAATACCCCTCTTGAAGACTATAACCAACAGGAAGTGATGTCAGAGTGTGCTGGCCTTTGATATTGCAGGATGATGGATATAAGGTTTTCTTGTTCTGAATATGGGAAAGGAGAGAATTTTGCTCTGGCAGCTTTCCTCAACCTGGTGGCCTCTAGTTGTGCTGGACCATAGCACTCATCAATCCAACCACTGACTGTCTTGTCTGTGACTGAAAGGAATTATAGTCGAAAACATCTAGAGACCTAGGTTGGAGAAGGCTAAACTATAGCATCCCTGGCTGATGGGCATCTAAACTCTACCTCAGTTCCTTCACTCAAGACCAACTCTGCTTCATAGTCAAGCAATCCTTCCTATGATCGTGACCAAGGTGGTTGTGGATAACAGGAGTTGTAGCCCATCTCATCCGGCAGCTGCTGCATTGAGGAAAGTTGTCTTGATGTTGTTTTTTTCCCAGCATGAGTCAACCAAGGGCATAAAAAAATATAACTGAAGAACCTCCTGGACCTGTGAGTGTGGGAGGAGTATTGTGTGGCAGAAGCCATTGTGTCCTATTTGGAAGATGCTACATTCCTGTTCAAGCTTTGGCAGGCATAAAATAATATTTTGCACTGTTTGTTTTGCTGTGCTTGGAGTGAATCTTCCGTAGGGTGGACCCAACACATCCACTGGTGCTTGGTTCCTTTCTCATTTTGTGATCTTGAACTGGAAGCATGCATGTAGATTGTACCGCAGTTCCATGAACAATTCACTACCACATGTGAATGGCACTGAAGTGTACAAGAGAAAGAGTGCTGAAATCACAAGATTTGACAACTGATTTGTTCATCCCACATCCATTTTTTAGGGTTTTCCCCATACCATGTGATAATCAGAGATGTCCTGCTTCTGTATTTGAAAGTTCAGCTTAGTGATCTTGAATAACAGCCATAGATCCATCAATCTTCTGTGAAAGTCTTAATCCTGTCTAAAGCTGACTTTGTTCTTCTTTTGGTTTGTTACAAGCAAAAACTTGCCTGAAGATAAGTAGAGCTACTGTTTGAAAAATATGGAGCTCACCAAACCTCACTGGGTAGCATGTAAAAGGCAATAAAATCAGAAAGAGTGGCTCTCTTTGTCACAGGGATGTTTTGAATAAATCAACAAAACTTGTCATCTTGAGATAATAAAAAAAAGACATTTCAGTGCCAGTTAAATTTAGACATGTCAAGTTCATGCAAACCATGAAGCAAAATTCATCTAACCTAAAACACATATTTAAAGCTCTAAATCCTATTGGTTAGGCCCAAGTAAAGAACTTGTGCTGAATCAATTATTGAACAGTGAGTCAACATTGTAGGTAAGTCCCATTGATTCAGTGGATCTACTCTCTATGGAATTAACAGTGGGATACAAACCACAATCTTTTAATGTGATGTATAATAGCTTGTACCCCATTAATGGCAGGCAGGCACACTTAAGTTTGCCTTATGTCTTCATGTGGTCTAGGTGATACAAAAAGCAAAAGAAGGTGGAAATAACAGAAAAGTAAAAAAAAAGAGAGAGACCAGGCATTGTGGTCATGATACCTGCAGTTTCAAAACAGATTTAAAAAAAAAGAATTGGTCATTGGCATGCATCTCAGGCATCCATTTTGGATTTTTTTTAAAAAATGCAATGGCCAACCTGCAGATTTTTATACTTGTTTTTCTTCCTTTCCAGTTGTCTCAACCCTCTCCCTCTGCCACTTGATTCCTAGTATCCAAATCTTTATACTCTTATCCTCTATGTGGGAGAGGAAGGCAATCTGGACAATGTCTATATTTGAGACCTGGAGACATGTGGAGCCAAAACTAGCAACCGTAAATTAGTTGAGTGCAGAGGAAGGAATTGTGCACTTCTCTAGTTATTGCAGATCCCACCATTCCTCACCATTGGCTATGCTGACTCAGACTGATGGGAGTTACAGTGTAATTCCACCAGGAGGGCCATACTATTCTCACCCCATCTAAAGGGGTCTTAAGTCTGTTCCAGCCATCCACTTCAGCTCAGCTGTTTAGGGAAAAAGGTTATTTGTGGGAGGAAATTAAAGGACCAGTAAAAGGCAAAGGAATATCTGATGAGCAGAGAGTCTTCAAAAGGCTGCCTCTGGAAAAATGAGGGGCTAGGGAAGGTAGGTTAAAAAAAAAGCAAAGAAATTCATGAGAAGTTGCAGGAGACCGAAAGTTCAGACACAGCAGTCATCGCCATGGTCCCAAGTGCTCCAGGTCTTGTTTATCCATGTGTCTACGAAGAACTGTACTTGTTACTTAGGTGGGAGCTGCTCCGATCAAGGCCCAATTCCTGCCCATTGGCCTTCCACTTCCCAACAGAGCCTTTATCATCCGTCGGTACAATGCCAAGGGCTGGTCTTTGACACCAGCAGCAAAGACAAGACTACAAGAAAGAAACCAGACAGAAAATATTGTTTAGAGTCAAATAGAAATACCTCTGCTGAGATCACGCAAGGAGAAAAAAATATGTGGGCCAAGGTACCCATCCTAGGGAGGAGGTGGGACGTTATTTCCAAGGGCAGGCTAAGACTGGCCCCAAATCTAAATTGATGCAAAGAGAAGTCTTTCAGAATGTTGAAGACTTTCGAACTCTGCTTCCCACATTTGATTTCATGGACTTGAAGGCCATCAAGTGATATTTCCGTTCTGGTTCTTGGGTGACAAGCGGCTAAAAAAACAGTTACATTTCTAAAATTTGTGATTGTGAGTTCAAGCCCCCTGTGGCTGCCTTTTGTTGTTCGAGAGCCAGTGTGGTGTGATGGCTCACACTAGGGCAGCAGCAACTCGAGTTCAAATCCTCATTTATCAAGAATGCAGATATGAAACACTGAGCTACACACACATATCGCCAACATACCACCAACAGGATTCTAGCCATAAATCTTCACTCCTGGCACTTTTGAGGACTGGTTTCTTTTTGGCATTCTTTATGATTTTGGCTCTTCCTTTCTGTCTTTTGTTTGACAAATCACCACTCAACCATGAAACTCACTGAGTGACCTTACGGCCATTTCCCATCTCATCTACCTCACAGGATTACTGTGTGGATAGAAAGGGAGAATAAATTTGAGAAGGGGAGAACTCTGTGTAAACCACCTTTCGTTCCCTGGAAGAAAAGTTGTCTATAAATAGAATGAATGACTAAATAAAAAAAAATTGGACAACTTTTGGACTCCTGGCCCCAAACCTCAATATATGTGATGTGGGAATGGTTATTCCTTGTGCTGCTGTTTTGTGTGGATGTAAATTGCACATGTGCAAAGAGCAAAACAGGACTGTCTTGAGATAGGGACACAAAAAGAAAGCTTGCTCCTACTTCTCCCTACTTTCTTCTACTTCTCCCTTCTCACTTTCTCGTGCACACCCTTCCTTTTAGAGAACAACAGCCTGCTTCTCTAGGAGCACACCAGCTCTCCTACCTGAAAACAATTCTTAAATTTCCGGCTAACGAAGTAGAGAGCCACAGGATTGATGCAGGAATTGAGTGAGGCCATGTTGATCCCAAAGTAGTCCATGACCAGAAGGAAGCTGGGGGCAGAAAAGGAAATAGGAAACAAACAAAAAAAAATTAGTGATGCCCAAACCTCACAAGATATTGGAAAAGAGACTGCCTCTTTCCATTCTTGGCACACACTCTTTGGACTTGAGCTAAAGTTTTCAGTTAAGCTTAGTAGAGCAGCATGTGCTATTAAAAATATTCTAAGCTTGCTTACCGTATAATCTCTAGATAAAGCTAGTTTCATGTGGGCAAAAAGCTCTGGGGAGAGAACTTTCTTTCCATAATAGCAATAGCATGTGTATTTCTATACTGATTATCAGCTAAGTGCTCTCTAAGCAGTTTACAATGTATTTAGCTAATTGCCCCCAACAAATTGAGTACTCGTTTTACCAACTACAGAAGGATGGAAGGCTGAGTCGACCTGGAGCCTGGCAGAATCAAACTCACAACCTTGTGTCTGCAGTACCGGCATTTAACCACTGCGCCACCAGGGCTCCTTTTTGGTTTCTGCCTAGTCCAGATCCTACAAGGTTGCGTGTAGGACAAGAAGTCCACGTGTGGAACTCTACGACGGCTCGTGATACACACCCTCCAATTCACAGGTTAGCTGCTGCTGCAGCCCCCCTTCTCCCCAGTCACTCTACAGCAGATGAGGGACAAAGGGGATCAAAGAAGCATCTGGCTGTGTTAACAAGAATCGGCAGGTTTTCCCTGGAGTGCAACATAGCCAAAGTTGCACACTAGAGTGAGATTCAAAATAATGAAAAAACCCCAGGCTGAAACCAAGAGATGTCTGGGGAATCCCAAATCAGATGTGCAGAACAAAGAAAGGCATACACACATAGAGAGAGACTGAGGACCCCTTCCCCTGAGATCTCAGCAGATGGTGTCATCAGTCCGTGTCTAATGCAGCTATAGCAGAGGATGACCAGCAATGGAATGACTGTGGGTGTGTTACAGTTGCCAAATGGTAGATGGGGTGGGATTTGGCTGTTGTGGGGGGTGAAAGGGAATACCAATCTTCTCAATGACAAATTATCTATCTATCTATCTATCTATCTATCTATCTATCTATCTATCTATCTATCTATCTAGGTGAACTTACATCTGTGTATGTCACCAACAGGCTGCAAGTCTCTCATTGTAACATATAAAACTACAAAATGCAGAGCTGCAGGCTTACAACTTCAATGATGTCACTTCTGTTTCCTCTGGATGATTTTTTTTTTTTTTGCCTAGCGAAGAAGCCAGTGAACTCCAAAAGCTAGTGTAATGTTTCTGCATCTTCTGGTACAGGCATACCTCAGTTAACAAAGCCTCCCTCCCCCATTTTTTAACAAATTATTTTTTTTTTGTCCAGCTCCCCTTTTTCCTCCTGGTTCTCTGTCTAGCTGGAAGTTTTTCCTGCAGCATTGGCATGAGAAGGACAGTGATGGTGTTCTAGAGAAACACAGGCTTTTGGTGTTGCATTGCAGCATCTCCGTTGAAGTAAACAACTGACTTAGGAAGGAATCGGATTCTGCTTTAGCCAGGCAGTTATGTGTGCCAGGCTGCAACAGGAATGGTAAACAACAGTTGCCTCTGGTATCCCTTACTGAGCATCCATGAACAGCAAAACAGAGAGAAAAGCAGGGAGCCAATAAGGCTGCCTCACCAGCTATCCCCACCATGTTAAAACCAAAAACTAGCAACATAGATCTGTAAGTCTGGACACCAAAATGGAAATCATAAGAAAAGCAGAGGTTGGTGAAAGAAAAAAGTTATCCCTGGATGCATTTTGAAAGAAGCCTTCCAAGTTGTCACTAGAAGATCCAAAATATTATCATTTTCTGACCCAAGATTTACCAGACCTGGTGGTTTCATTTCACATGTTCATATTGTTAGTTTTAGATTAAAATGTTTGTACAGACATGTTGAACTGTCCTCTTTTATTGTGGTGTGGGGACTTATCCATATTCTTTACATGTCATTTCTGCCTCTGCTACCAAATTTTCTATTAAAGATGTTACATCTAGGTACTAGGTCTAGATAAATGTGGTATACTTGTACTATCAATGTGATTTTTTCAACACAGCTATTTCTGCATTTCTGGATAAGGTCAGAGAAGTCTGCCACCTACTGACTGAAGATGGTACTACATTTACAGAACCTTTAATGAACTAACATTAATCTATTTTATATATATAAACATTCCTAGAAACTACTTAGAATCCATGTCAGTTTTCAGGTGCCTAAATGTCACTGTCCTGGAGGTATAGTGAAAACAAACACAAATACACAGAAAGACATACTTTCTCTTTTATTATTATAGATTAAAATGTATCTTACTTGTTCCGCATTATTATTTTCCATAAATAAATGTGTTTAATTATTTGTGTTCTAGTCTGGGTGGATTCCAGTGCTGGACTATCTCACTCCACATGCTGGTTTGGGCTGCTGATGTAGCATTTGTTACCCATTTGGAAGCTGAGATAGAGCTGCTTGTTTTAAGATTAACTGTTGTCTTTAGGATTGCATGATGGCTATTTGCTGCCCTGAGAGATGCAGGTGGGATGGAAAGTGGGGGTATAAATATTTCAAATTTGAAGTATCTTCTTTGACCTTAAGAGTACTGGATGTCTCTGATAGCAGTGGGAACACAATACGGCATTTCTGGTATCGATCTTACCTAAGCAGCTCACATCTATCAACATCCTGTGGGTTGTAGATGGTCTTTTTGAGAATCCTGCTAAGGTGGAGAGGCAGCCAGCAGAGAGCAAAGATCATCACCAAGCAGAACACCGTCTTGGCGACTTCTCGGCGCTGGGGGCCATAAGTGCAGACATTGAGGTTAATAAATAAAGGGGCACAAAAAGGAAAATACAATAAGTTGAGCCAGAATATCACGTCAGAGAAGCCAACAAATCCCATCAACTCTACTCTTTTTATCAGGCCCGCCAAGTCTATTGCTTTTCCTTTCTTCTTTCTGTTGCTATTTCATGTCCTCCACTTTATGTTATCCATCATGCCTCTAACTGTCCATCTTGTCTTAGCCCCAGCAGCAAATTGGAGGGAAAGAAGGACAGGCGAGTGTAGCTCCATCAGGCCTCGCCCAACAGCAGATGAAAGAACAGGCAATATGTCCTGCTTTCCCTTCCCCACCATCATCCCCTTCTCCTTGTATGTCCTGTCTTATTTAGGCTGTAAACCAGGCAGAGAACTGTCAAATCAATAATTTGTATGCTGCCTTGGAAGCCTTTTTGGTTGAAGGATGGGGATTAAATACAAGACAATAGATAAATAAATAAGCCAGATTGCTCTTTGGCCTCAGTAAACTACAAAGCCTGAAATTCCACAGGATGTTGAAAGTAGAATAATGGTACTATAACAGTGTAGTGTGGAAAGGCCCTAGGTTGAATGTATGAGTGCAAAACCTAGAACAACTCCAACTGCATCAAGTACAAAAAAGTGGCCCTTCCCTGTGGGAGACTGCCATAGATATTCTGCAGTAGCAAACAATAGGAATGTCAGCAAAGAAAGGACTGGTCTTGTTCTATATAGCATATATGGGAGGGAATGTGAATATTGCCTAAGCACAAGGAAGACATGGGCCATTTCCACAGTACACTGTTATTATGCTATTATTCCACTTTCAACATCCTGTGGAATTCTGAGTTTTGTAGTTTACTGAGACCAAAGAGCTCTTTGGCTGAGAATTCTAAATCTCCCTCCCTAAATTACAAACCCCAGGGTTTCACAGGATATTGAAAGTGGAATAATAGCACTATAAGAATGTAGAGTGGAAATGCCCATGTTGTCCCTGCTACAGAAGCCATAGCTCACTGGCAGAGCTCATGACCTTCACGCAAGGTTCCTGTTCAGTCTCAGTCACCTTCAGGGAAAGTATCTTAAGTTAGCAAACCATCTGCCTGAGAGCTTGGAGAACCAATTCCAGAATCAGCACAAGGAAAAACTATTTTCCTAAACTAGGTAGCACAGCCAGTATAGTCCAGAAGGAGAACTTCTGCATGATCCGAGTAACAGTAATGAGCCAAACTGACCCAAGGTTTCTTCCAGTAGAAGGCACTGTTTGGTTCCTTTGCTATTAGCTAAGGAACAAGGGTAGTTCATCAACTGAGGGACCTCACCCGCTTCATGTGGTCGTTGAGAGCTATCCTCATTCCATTCCTCTTGCTCAGCATCTCACATGACATGAGGGAATAGAAGACTCCTGTGCAGGCCAGAGGCAGGCAGAAATAGAAGCCAAAGAGCCACCAGTCTTTCACATCCTTGTAGAACTGCAAACAGAACGGAAAGGGTGAGAACAGCTCCTTCACCTCTCAAGGAGGTCCCACAGGTTTTTATCCCAGTTCAATTCAACTGTCTCTCTAGAATTCTAACAAGAGACTGCTGATGAAAATGTGATAGCTGAGAGGCATGTACACACTTGTCGTAGGAGTGCCTAGTGATTAAAAAAAACTGTAGAAAGAACTAGTTGCAGAAGCAGAAAAATTTAATAATAAGACCACACTGATATTCCATCACTCACTTTGCTACCAGTTTATTAATGAAATGGTGCACATTAATACCTAACAATAAGTTTACTAACAATGCAAGTTTGTTGAGCAACAACAAAAGTAGAATTTACCAAGAACTGGAAGCCTGAACAGCAAATTTCTCTACAACACTGGAAAGTTAAGAATGTAAACAATTGCATTGATAGAAAAACAGACAAACCAGCCCAAAAGAATAAACTATAATCAGGGCCAAGGCACATTATGCAACACGTGGTTTAAATTTATCATATTTAACTACTGGGACAAAAACTTCCTCCTTCCCACAGTCCAGTAGGAAGCTATGGAAAAGATCTAGCTTTTGTGTGTGTATGTCATTTATTTTTAGATTGAATTAGGAAAGCTTGATATGATCTATTTATGGAAATCCATGAAATTTAATATTCTCTATTTGCTGTACTTTTTTATTGTTGTTTATGGTTTCCATCTGCTAGATTTGTTTAATTATTATCTCACTCTTTCTCCAAGGAAATTAATACCCCAGTTTTCCTTCTAGGTGGTCCAAATGCTCCTGCCACCTGAAGATGGAAGAGATGTGCCCCCTGCCCCTCTCGCTACCCCCCTTCCCACCCTCAGGACTGTTGCCAGCCACCACTGTCTTGTAGGATGGGCAGGCTTTGTGGATAGGAACACCAGCTACTCAAAATAGTCAGTGCTGATGTTTGCAAAGCCACCCAGTCACAAATGTCTGATCAGTTCTCTGCTTGTGGTGCTCCACCATTGGTGGCAGCCACCTCACATTGCCCTCTTTATTGTTACCCTCACAATCCTATGAGACAGGCTAGGAGTAGAGAGAGCGACTGACTGAAGGTCATTGAGCTTTGTGGCAGAGTGGGGCTGAGAACTAGTGTAGTGCTTTCAGCTTTGGACTATGACCCTAGGGACCAGGGTTTGATTTCCTGCTCAGCCATGGAAACCCACTGGGTGTCGGGTGCATCACACACTCTCAGGCCCAGGAAACCCCATGGGCCTTAGGGTCACCATAAGTCAGAAATGACTTGAAGGCACTCAATAACAGCAACAATTAGAATGTCATATGCAAAATGAGACTTCTGATTGCCTCGGTTGTCATTAACCCAATGGCACCTATGGAGCACATGAAAAATGCCTAAACAGGATGAGCATGTCTAGATGGCCACCATCTGAACTAAAAGACAAGCATCTCAGCATCTGTGTGGCAAGGATACTGAACAAAATAGAATACTGGTGTGATCTAATAGGATTATTATGAGTCACAAGAGGTATAGTTAGCACACCTATCTTCCCAAGCTCATTTGAAATGGAGATACACAAGTGGCAGAATTTTGCCACAAAATATGCTTTTCCTTGCCTTTTCTCCTGAATCCATAGAAGAATAAAAGGACCATGTGTTAATCATAGGAATTTAGGAAATAAAGGCAATTGCCACAGGCCATCTCAGAAGAGAGGCTGCCTTGAGGGGTTTTAGATTAAGAAGCATTTGGTCATCTGATGCTGATATAAGTCATGCTATTCATGGACCTTCATTCCTGCAAAGACTCCAGTTTTTCTCCCTCTGTGCTCTCCAAAGGCCTTTCCCTTTCTTACTTCTTGCCCTTATGTTTGGAACTGCCTTCCAGAACACCAGTAAGATGTCAGTTCTCTATTTCAAATTCCTCAAAAACTTGTCTTTTCTATGAACGTTTTGGCACAACTTCTACATTTGCTCATCCAACTGTACTAATTTCACCTAAGACTCTGTAAAACCACATGTACTTTCCCCAATTATCCCTGAACTTCTCTCCTTCTGTTGTTTCCCCTTTGTTGAATTTTAGATTGTAAAGCCCTGGAGGGCAAAGATTTGTCCCCTTGGGCTTTGCAAAGCACCATGCACACTTTAAACTTTAAAACAAATAAGCAACATTGCAGGGAAATGTCAACTCAACCTTAGGCCCTTTCCGCACCTTACCTTTGCTTGGCACTGGGGTGTGGGGATTGTGCGAGCAGCCTCTAGTGAGCAGCTCTTGCATCCCCACTGCTTCAGCTCTGCACGAGCTGCCTGGTCCCGAGCAGGCTTCCACAGTGCAGCCTGGAAGTTTCCCAGGCTGTGCTGGAGCAGGAAGCGTGGCCGCCATGGCTCCGGAGACTCCGCAAACATGGCAAGTGCACGCAGAGCCCTGGAGCAATGCATGATCGTGCACCATTTTCCACTGAAAGCTGAAAATGAAAAAAGTGCACGAGTGGCGCCTGCCCTACCCTGGAGTGTCACATGATTGTGAATGCATCATGCACATCACTCCTCACAATCGTGCAATGCTCCGGGCACCCTTTCGCATTGCAAATGCTGTGCGAAAAGGGCCTTAGATCAGCACATGGGACCAATCTGTTACCTGTGCTGCATTGTTCCATCCTCTTTGGCATTTTCTTTTACTGATATCAATCACAAAGGTGGAACAAAGGTCGTACTACCTTCCCTATACTATTAAGCGTTAGTGTAGAAAAGATAGCACAGTCTTGGTGATGGAGAACAGCTTTAATAGATCTGTGGAAGGGACTATTATGAGATTTCATCAAAGGTAAAAAAAACACAGCACCAGATTGTGGCCCCATGTAGCTGCTATTGCTTCAAGGTAAAGTAGCAGCATTAAGAGAGATTTTTAAAAGGCTTTAACATAAGCTTGTCCTGGCCAGAGAAAAAGTTACTTTTTCAGGCTTAAGATCCCAGAGCCTCCCAGCCAGCAAGCCAAAGACCACGCTGTTTAATGGGATCTAAGGGTCGCAGACCAAAATGATAATTTTTTTCTCAAGCTTTGTCCCTTGAATGCAGCCAGGGGCAAGTGGAACTCTTTGGGAGCAATGCTTTCTCTGTCAGTTCGGCTTCTGGAGAACAATCTCTAAAGTCAATCACATTGACTGTTCAACCCAGAGCTTAATTTGTTAAAATCAAACCTCAATTCATTTCAATTTTCAACAACAGTTTTAGAATTCATTATTTCAATTGTTAAAACCTGCATCATTCATTTTGGAGTAACCAGAACCACCTCATGTTAATTTATTTGATTGCTTTGGGAGATAATTGGAGGGGCACTAGCCACTCAGGGCTATTGTTAGGAATTTATTTGATTTTTTTTAAAAAAAAATTAATAGCAAGCAAAGCAACACATTTAGTATAATTTTTATCTCAGTGCTTACTTTTCTGATTTATTGTTTAAGCATTAGTGTTTCCAAGCTCTGGTTCAAGCCCTCCACCCTGATCCCCCAAGTGAGAACATACATACTGTCATGAAGCTGGATTTCTGTTCTGGGGCTAGCATGCAGACCCAGTGCATCTGTTCTCGGTAATTCAACTCCACCAGATCAAAGGCGATAGCTTCAGGGACGGCTAAGATGATGGCCACTGCCCAGATGAGGGTCACCTCAACTGCCTTCCACATGGGGATCCCAATCCCTTGGATCCGGCTCCAGGAGGCCACAGCTCGGTACCTGCCAGGGCACAAGAAACAAAGTAGCTCTCCTTGCCATGGATGAAGTCCATTTGACGTTGCCATGGGTGCAGGAGATTTCAAAAAGCAATTTGGGAAGCAAACTTGTTTCAGCTTAAATACATGCACATGGAGTACACTGATGGTGAGATCTTCAATTAAACACAAACAAACTCCTTCAAAATATGTCAAAGCATTATTTTACATCAGGACTACAAAGGCTTTTTTTGCCCTGGGGGACAAATTCCAGTTTAGGAAGAGTTTTGGGGAGACTGCTTTTCAACAATGGTCAGTGGACTGAATACGTAGGGCAAGACCAAATCAGGGTGGCTGAGGCCACATGTGATTCTTATTAATTTGAAAATTTTCAAGTTTCTAAGTCTATTAGTGTGCATGTCATTTGTATGTATGCTTTACTCAGGAGTAAGCCCCACTGTAATAGCTTCCCTGCCTGCAAAGCACAATTCAGTTCCATGCAATAGCTTCCCAGACTGGAAACCAGAGCTCAGTTTATGGTTACAACTTGAGGGACTGATGGAGTGTGATTGCCCAATGCTCTGTGTGTGTGCGTGTGTGCGTGAGAGAGAGAGAGAGAGAGAGAGAGAGAAGTGAACATCTAAACATGACAAGAGAATCTGGAATACGCTGGATGCAGAATTCTTGGAACTATAGTGCAAAAAGTAACCCTTCCAAATGTGGTTATCCACTTGATTAACGAGGCTGGATGGAAAGCGACAAAAGCTGCTTATTACCTGTCTATGCTGAGAGCACAGAGGCTGAGCACAGTGATGCCCACAGAGGCTTTCTGAATGAAGGGCACGAGTTTGCACATCTCCACGCCAAAAGGCCAGTCTTCTGCAAGCAGCTGCGGGGGAGAAAGCATGACATTAACAGACTACCTCAGGAGAGAACTAAAATGAAGGCGGGGGGACAGGACTTTGTCTCTGCCCAGCTGTCATCTAGCACTAGTTATTTCCTGTTTTTGCAAAATATCTTTCCTGAGACTAAAGTGGCCCAGAGAGGGTCAAAAATACAGCAAGAATCCCCCCTGCTTCCTAGAGGTCATTTGTGAGCATTGTCAAGCAAAACATTTTTTCAATGAGTGTCCTGAACCCCTGCCCCCCCAACCACTGGTTTTTACAATTGTCATAGAAAAGGTGATCATTCACAGGTAGATCGGGAGGGGATTGCTGCTTGCCATCAAGCTTCTTAGAGCAGATCTCAGCTTTTAAAGTGGTAAGCTTCACCAAGCCTCTTTTCCACCATCAAGGGTTTAAACTGCATTTTAAAACTTGCAGTTAGAAGAAACTTTCGTAACATGGACTGCATCTGTAACATCTGTAACTCTTACAACACTGCCTCTCTGCAAGACCAAGGACTGTAAATAATTAATTGGCTTGGACTCAAGAAAACTTATTTTTACTTTTCTACTGCAAAAGCAAGATTGAGAAACATTTGGAATTGATTACATACTATATTAACCTTATAATTAAAATCTTATAATTAAATGAGCAACTTAAATACATTGATTTTGAAATAATGTTTAAGTATAAGAGAAAGAAATTTGTTTTCTGAAGTTGTGATAAGAATAAGGTTGTCCCTAAGAAATGGAAATGAAATTAACATAAGCAGCTGCATGCACACTGCTATGCTTTAAACAAAAGCTATATAGAGGAAATTGAGCAGAGCCTCCAACTTACTAGCCAAAAGAAGCTATAGCAGCCAACTAATTTTCTTCTTTTAATTTTTTATTTCTTTCTCATGGAAGCCTTTTTAGATTTACCTCTTCTTCAAGATAAATTTTGGATTATTATTTCTGTGAGCCAAAAGAAAATACCAGAGCTGATTGATTCTTTCACTTTTTATTTTATTTTTAATTTTATATGGGATATTTTTTTTAATTTGAGTTTTTTTCCCTCCCTGGATTATTATTAGTCTATTTGCTTTAGACCACTATACACGGTCTAAAGCAAATAGACTAGAAAGAAGAGGATCCTTAGATCTGCCAACCAAATCTACAGACATGTCACAAAAATATACAGAAGAGTTCCAGTCTTTAAAAGCACAGATAAACCTGGCAAATGTGCAGATGGCTCAAACTGGAAAAAATCTGATGGCAGGATTTTGAAAAGGAGCTAACAGGAGAAGTAAAGGGGATGAAATCAGAGATGATGAAGATGAATTCAGAGTTTAGTGAAATCAAGGATTCTGTATTGCAGATGACGGCAGATATGAAACAGTCAAATGATGTGAAACAATACAGAATCTGGAATAGAAAACAGAGCCCCTTATGTTGAGAGCAGACAAAGAACATGTTCTTGATGTCTTTGCCTTAATGGAACATGGGGAAGAGAACTGCTTGCATTTTAGAGCTACCCCAGAACAAGCTAATCAAAATATCTGAGAAAGAATTGTCAAGGCTAGCAAGTTTGTTGAAGCAAAAGGAAGAGGCAGAACAGGAAGTGGACCACATATATCATATTTCCTCGCAAGTTGCAAGACAGTTACCATGAGATGTGATTGTATACTTCATCCATAAGCAGATTGAAGATCAAGTTCTGCAACACCACTTTGAGAATGGCATGAAGATTGATGGAGTTAAGGTAATTGCATTCAAGGAGATTCCCCCTAGGATTCTACACAAGAGAAGAGGGTATGCCTTTTCAATTAATAATTCAAACAAACTAAGATCCTATTTAGGTGGGAAAAATTAGAAGGCCTCTCCATGAATTTCATACAGAGAACATTTTTGGTGAATATGGTGCAAAAGGCAAAATAATTTGTACAGAAATATAAGAAACATTTGGAACAACCAAGAGAGTAATAGGAAGAAGAGGGCTCCAAATCAAATGATGACTTGGCTAGGGATAAAGACAGATCTTCAAGTGGAGAAGGAGATGAAACTAGAGGTGCAATAGGAATGAACTATTCAAAGCTGTTTGCCTGGTATGGATGTGTAATATATAACAAGGAATATTAAAGGATTGAATATACCCCAGAAAAAACTAAGCTATTTCATTGTTTGAACAAACTGGAACAAGATGTAATTGTCAAAGTCAGAGACCCAGGCAGCACACCAGCCTGGAGAAGGGAGTGGGAGACATAGCAAAGTCCCACTGGGAGGAGGCAAAGCAAGCAATTGCTCATAGGCAGTCCATTTACCTAAGCCAGAGCAACAAGCAAAAGCCATAGTCAGAGTCCAAAATCCAGGGGTCTGGAGCCAAGAGATCAATCCAAGGTATCAGGGGGCAGGAAGCAAGGAACAGGCAAAGAGAGCATTGTAGAAAGTTTGCCACAAGCAAAGGAAGGCTTCCAGGCAGGTAGTTATATAGCTCAGGCACAGGTGTGGCCAGTCACTGCTTCTTGAACTTAATCAAGGAAGCCTCCCTTTGCTCAGCTCTCTTGAGTCTCCACCTTGTTTGTGGGCTGATTGGCACAGGCTCCAAGGCATCTTCAGAATCGGATCGCTGTTTCCCTAAAGGAGCAGGCAGAGGAACATCTGAGCCTGCTTGGTCCATGGCAGCAGGGGGAGCTCTTGAGCTGCAAGATTCATCTCCAGCCAGAGCAACAGGGACCAACAGCTGCTGCTCATCAGCAGCAGCTCTGACAGGGGCTTCAGTTATCACAGTAATATGTCTTTAAGAAACTCATGTAAGAAGAAAGGACAGTAAATATTTACCCCAAATTAGGCAATAAATAAATAAACATTGTGGCATCATCTATGAAGAAAAATGGTATTGTTATTTATGTGAGCCCCAATTTGTCACCTGAAATTATATTTGGAGACCAAGGAAGGCAGTTATGTGGGGGTTCAGACTGACAGTGGTGGGACCAAAACATGAGTAGTAGGAGTTTATGTCACTGTGGACTGTAAAGGGCCTTTTTAATGAGAATATGATGGATAAATTTATGCATTTTTCAAGTGAGAACTGATACCTTCTTGGAGACTGGATTGTCATGATTTCCCTGCATATAGAAACAATGCAGAAGGAAAAATGTTAACATATATATAGTTAATAGTATAATACTATTATATCTATATTTATATTTATCATATAGTTAAAATGATGGAAGATTTAGTGTGTGTGGGATGTAGTTTCCATGGTTTTCCTACAGACAAGTAGTAGAAAAATATAAAGTAGATAAAAAGCTGCATGATTTTAGGTTGACCAAATCTGAGTTTGAGATACTCCTCTGCTCAGATAATTGAGCACCTGATTGATAAAATATACAAACTTTTGCTGAACTGGTCAAAGATGTTAAGATGAAGTGAATACAAAACATTGAACATAATATGCAATTAGAACATTAGGAAAAGGTGTGGTTGAAGGGGATTAAATTTACCTTGTCTTAGACCTTAAAGAGAATTTTTATAAGATGATGCACTGGTGGGTACTTGACTTCAGAAGAATTATTAAAAAATGTATTAAGATGTCTCAAACAGATGTTAGAAATATTAGCAACAAGTGGGAACTTCTTATCACATGTGGACTTATGAAAAGGTAAAAAAATTCTGGAATCAAATAGAAGTTATGGTGACAATATTTTGAAAATTAATGTGTAATTAAAGATTGAATAGTATTTGCTGAGAAGAAATATGGCAAGATGTTAAGATATATGGCCACAGCTGCAAAATATCATATGCACAGAAATTGAAGAATGGAGAATTCCCAACTAAAGATTATTTGATAAAATTGCTGGAGATAGCTGAAATGGAGAAGCTGACAATACCGATAAGAGAAAAATCACTGGGAAAGATTAACAAGTTTTTGCAAGAAAAAAATATTATAATACTCCAGTTGGATTTGATAATTAGTATTTATGAGAAATGTAGCCAGTGGAAGCATTGAGAAGATACTTCCAATTAGGGAAGTTAACTTTTCATAGAATCAATAAGAGTCTGCATTAGAAAAGTGGGAAACTGACTTTGTTGTCTTAGGGCTTTTCCGCACTTTGGGGGGAAAACGGGGCAGTCTATTACTCACTGGACTGGTACGCTCCCCCCTGACGATCCACGCTGATCCAGAGCAGTGCGTGCCTGCGCTACACACAAAAATGGAGGCTTCCGGTTGGTGGAGGCTCTCCACCAAGCGGAGAAGCTTACCAGCCGGAAGCCCACCCCCGGAAGATCTGCAGCCTTGTGCTGGCGCGAGCCTGCAGATCTACACATTAGCACAGTGATGGACTGGCACACGCCGGGCTATTGAAAGTCCTCTTTTAATCGGTCTTTCAATAGCATGGCGAACCACCAGTTCTGGTCGTTCCGGAGCAGGCTGAAGTCCGGACATACATTAAGTAGTCCGGACCCAGTTCGCCCCCAAGTGCAAATGTCCTCGCTGGAGGACGGGCTGCCCCATTTTAAAAAATAAAATGCGGAAAAGACCCCTGTGTTAGTGTTAGTCTGAGTGTTAGTATTTTGTATATAATGTTATGGATTAGGCTTAGTTTTTAATAATTAGTATTCAGGATATGTTCATATTGTTAAATTCATTATCTTTTATTTTTACTTTTTATTAAACATTAAACCAAAACATGAAGACAATTAGACATATAATAGTAAACAATACCATAAACCATACAAGGAACCATACATATAGCCAAATCAAAAAGAAAACAATACAACAACAGCCTATAACTCAACTACAACTAAACTAACAAATAAATATTTAAAAATTGGTTCCCGTCCTTATTGCAAACAGTTCCTACTAAATAATTGTACTTTTTCTTTTAAATCCAATATTGTAAAATCTAAATTATTCACATGTGTATCTTAAGCAATAGAAATACCCAACATAACAATGACAAAAGTTATAGCAAGAAAAACTAATAACTATCCTTAGTAATAGCAAAATGATATTTAAATGATAGTATGTATCCAAAGAACTAATAGGATAGGTTCATATTGTATTGTGTCTCTTTTTTCTTTTTCTTTTTTTGTAACTGTGCAGTCGTAGCTTTTATTTAAAATTTTGTTTTGTATGTTTATGTTGTGTATTCCTAATACAGTTTATTATATAAAAAAGGAATCAGTATGTAAAGATTAGCTATTAAACTTTGAGATAAAAACGGTCACACGAGCAAGGCTTCCAATCTTAAAAACTGTTAAGGGATCTATCAGTAATCTCTATACATGAATAACAGTGAATTGTTGGAGTCAGGAAATTCTTCTTTCTCCTTAAAAACATGCCTCAGATTACTTAATTAACTGGGTTGAAAAATCTACTACTAGACTGGTTGACTTTGGATTAGACTGGAAAGTTTCATTTTGAGTCATAGAACCATAGAATCATAGAAATGTAGAGTTGGAAGAGACCACAGGGGCCATCCAGTCCAACCCCCTGCCACGCAGGAACACCCTCAAAGCACTCCCGACAGATGGCCATCAAGCCTCTGCTTAAAAACCTCCAAAGAAGGAGACTCCAACACACTCCGAGGAAGCATCTTCCACTGCTGGACAGCCCTGACCATCAGGAAGTTCTTCCTGAGGTTCAGGTGGAATCTCCTTTCCTGCAGCTTGAATCCATTGCTCCTTGTCCTTGTCTCTGGAGCAGCAGAAAACAAGCCCTCTCCTTCCTCTACATGGCATCCCTTCAAATATTTAAACATGGCTATCATGTCCCCTCTTAACCTTGCTAAAAAAGAACTGGATTATAAGCCTATGTCAAAAACATTTTCAGAAAGAGATGAAGATGTCTTTCACAGGGAATAAAATGCATAACGGGCCATTATATGTGCAGAATTATATTTCCTCTTTGGGTTATACCCTGTGTCCAATTTGCATAACATTAGTTTCATGCAATACTATGATCCACATTTTGATGGTACAAGGAGTAACTGGACCAGGAGTATCTGTCTCAGGTCCTTAGAAGAGACAAGCTATGTTTCTCAGAATTTACAAAAATTACTTTTTTAGACAACAGCTTTAAGGATTTCCAGCTGGTAGGATTGCTGACAGGGTGGATTCTGGAAGCTATAGCATAGGACTTTGGCCTAATTTGTAATGAGTGAAATCACACGAGGGCAACCCGAATTGTAAAGGGCCTCAAAACCATCCTTTATGAGGAGCAGCGGGGGAGTTGGGTATATTTAACCTGGGGAAGAGAAGGTTGAGAGGTGACATGATAGGCATATTTAAATATTTGAAAGAATGTCATACGGAAGATGGGGCAAGCTTGTTTTCTGCTTCTCCAGAGACTAGGACTCCGAGCAATGGCTTCAAACTACAGGGAAAAAGATTCCACCTAAACATTAGAAGAACTTCCTGAGGAGTTTGACAGTTGAATATGCTGCCTCAGAGTATGGTGAAGTGTCCTTCTTTGGAGGTTTTTAGAGGCTTGGACTGGATGGCCTTTGTGGTCTCTTCAGACTCTACAATTCTATGCTTCTAAATCGTAAAGCTGGTCCTGGGCTGGACCATTCCAGATTGGTGGGAACAGAATGTCCTTCACACATAAACACACAAAACAAACCTTCTCAATTAGTGTGTCAAGGGGAAGAAGTTTCACTTGGACCTACCACTGATATGTCAACTCATTGTGCTGGAGGCTGTAGTAGGTGGCAACCTATGCTGAGCCCTACCCACAAATTAGGTCCAGCACTTTGAGTAGCTCATTCAAAGTTCAGACAAAAATCCAGAACAGATTTATCATCTTGCTGATATGGAATCTTTGTTGTTGTGTGCCTTCCAGCCATTTCCAACATATGGTGACCCCAAAGCAAACCCATCTCAGGGTTTTCTTGGGAAGATTTATTCAGAAGGGGGTTTGCCTTTGCCTTCCTCTGAGACAGAGAGAGTGTGACCTGCCCATGATCACCAAGGGGGTTTCCATGGCTGAGCAGGGATTCAAGCCCTGCTCTCCAGAGTTGTAGTTCAATGCACAACCACTACACTATGCTGGCTCTCAATATGGAAATTACTGGTCACTATTGGCAAGAAATAGTTTTCCCAAGAAAGCTTTCCTAGTATTCAGCCATTGCCTCCACTGTCACTGTCCAATGATACAAGGATTCTTTTTACAAAGATTTCCCCTGGCAAAGATTTTGTAAGCTCTAAAAAAATCCAAGGGATCCTCCAATGAGCCGGCAGGGTCTGAATCTAAAATTCTGCACTACACTCCTATAGTGCGATTATTCCACTTTTAACATCCTATGGAATTTTGGAGTTTGCAGTTTAGGGAGGGACCAGCCGGCTGCAAACTCCAGGATTCCATAGGATGTTGAAAGTAGAATAATTATGCTATAGGTGTGTAGTGCGGAAATGGCCTCAAGAGAGAAGCTGTGTTACCACTCTCGTATCAATTCCAGACAGAAGATTGCTGGAGTACTAGACCTCTCATACTGATGTTCCCCTCGCCACACTCTGAACAAAGAGGTAGGAGAGATTGTGTCAGGTCCCAATTTGGGCACAAACTTTATAAAATTCAGAGCAAAGCAGAATGTAACTGTGCACCAAAATCCACAGGCTTGAATCCTGTTTTATTAGTGCCAATTAGAATAGACCTACTGAATAATTGTGATTTAATTACTGGTTTATTCATCATTTAGTGGGTCTAATCTAGTTGGGGTTCATCAACAGGCTGCCAGCAAAAGCCTTAAGAATTTGGGAATCTGTTTCATCATGAGGCCCCTCCCTAAACTGCAAACTGCAGAATTCCATTGTATGTTGAAAGTGGAATAATAGCAGTATAACAGTCTAGTGCAGAAATGGGTCTAGTAAAAGTATATATAAACATGTTCATGTTATATGTAATGTGTACATTAAGCATAATGTGCATTTGCCAATATTCATGGAGATTTTTCTTTTGACATATACTGTATTGCCACAGTTGCAAAATAATGTCAATAAAGGCAGAAACGAACCTGCTGTCTGAAAAATGAGAACCTCAAAGTGATCCTCAAAGTGAGCTCTGTAAATTCATTGTAAAGTCACTATTAGCCCTAAGGAAGAGAGAGACACAGCCCCATGTGCTCAGAGCTCATGTGTTCATAATTTACTATGGCTCCCAGCCAAGAAGCTTCTTGACCAATTTTAATCAGGAGGTCTTTCGCTGCGATCCAAAACAGCTTGAAATGAGCAAGCTTGTGAGACAGATATGGTCCATTGGGATATTTCCCCCCAGAGTCTCACAGTTGAGCGCAGAAGGCAGCCTAGTTTTGTTGCCTTTCTGACATCTGACTAACCTCTGGCTCTTGAGCTGCACAACAGTAGCTCTATTATGTTCTTTTTTCTCTTTTTTTCTTTTTTGCAACACCCAAGAAGCAACAGTGGTAGGAGGCAAAGAGGGTTGTTCCTACTTGAAAGTTAACATTGAACCTTCTCAAACGCTTCTGAGGCCATTTCCGCACGAGCCTGTTATAGTGTGATGATTCCACTTCCAACCTCCTATGGAATCCTGGGGTTTGCAGTTTCGGAAGGGGCTGGCCCCTCCCAAAACTGCAAACCCCAGGATTCCATAGGAGGTTGAAAGTGGAATCTTCGCGCTATAACAGGCTCGTGCGGAAATGGGCTGAGTCTCTCACTTCTGAAGGCTGAGTCTTGTTAGATGTGGGAAATCATGTGATGCTCCAGATGTTGTTGGATTGCAAATACCACTAGCCCTGACCAACATAATCAGGAATGCTAGAAGTTGTAATCTAACAACTACATGATTTCCATCCCTGGCCTAGACAATATACAGCCAGAAAACCAGTGTATGAGACATGCTAGAGTGCCTTACTACATAAATGTCCCCTGAAAAGGAAAATTGAGGAAAACAGAATAAAAAAATGTTCAAACTTTCATGTTGTACTAATTTTCTACACTGCAAAGAATTTATAAACATAGGAAATCATTAAAAAATGTTGATACCCCTCACAGTTTAGAGCTGTAGTCTCCTTGTACCATATCAAAGCTACCATGTCATTCCCACCTTGTTCTGTTGCATGCATGGACTAGTCTGAGAAGAAAAAAGGCTGAAGTCCCATGTAAGGAAGCTATTACTGGACTTATTTCAAGCCGCAAGTGACATATATAGTGCTGGATATAAGGATTTCCTTCTCTTCCCACAAAAAAGGAACAGGAATTGAACTGTCTCTACGCAAAACATGTGTTATGCCAGCAGAGACTGGAAAAATTCTTTTTGTGGATGAGAGCTCCAAGAGTGATATTGGCTATGGCATTCTGGGAGCTTTAGTCTAAAACAATAATTTTTCTAATCTCTGTCCACATGTGAACTGCAGCCCAATCTTCATCATAGTCCAATGAAGTGCATCTCTTCAACATTGTCCTATAGCCAACCCTGCAGTTTTGATGATTCACCAACTTCAGGTTATTGATCCTCAATAGCGGAAACTTAACATTGAAATACACTAATCCAAATACCTAGTCATGCTTATTTCATCTTTCCCTATCTTAGGCAAAGTACCTACCTTGTACACATTGATGGGCAAGCCAATGAGGATGTAGAGAAGATCCCCAAGTGCCAGGCTGGCAATGAGGACATTTGGCCCATTCCTCATGCATTTGTTCTTGTAGATGATTCTCAGCAGGGTAGAGTTTCCAATGATTCCCACCATGAAGATAGTGCAGGACACAAAAGTGTTTATGTACTTAAAGGCGTGCCGGATCTCTGTTGGCTTGGCACACATAACTGACATCTGTGGGACCTGTGTGATGGCATCTCCAAGGTCTCCTGACTGGTTGGAGGTAACTCCGGAGTCCAGGAGGATGCCTGGCTGGATAAGGCTGTAAGCTTTCTCTTGATCCAGAACCTCAAAGGGGATGGTACTGTCTCTGTAGCTCATGGCTGTCTGGCTGGAGACACCTAGGATCATCAGGTAGGTTAGGCAAGAGGCCAACACAAGAGGAGGAGGAAAGATGCCCATTTGGAAGCAATAGTTAAAGCCCAGCCAGGGTCTTGTAGGGGTTGGTGGGTCACAGTGCTAAATGCACAGTCTCCTGATTGGTCCTGACCTCTTGTAGAGAAACAAGGAATCTGGATTACTGGACAGAAAAGAGACAATGAGATCAAGTATAGTTAATCTCTCCAGGAATTTCTTTGGACCAATTTCTTCGGACCGTTATTGTTCCTATAGAGCATAATAAAGGCCATTTCTGCACTAGACTGTTATAGTGCTATTATTCCACTTTCAACATCCATGGAATCCTGAAGCCTTTCAGGCCTCTCCATAAACTGCAAACTCCAGGATTCCATAGGATGTTGAAAGTGGAATAATAGCGCCATAACAGTCTAGTGCAGAAATGACCAAAATCCTAGGTATGGTGGCAAAGAGACATACTCTTTTTCAGTGGTAGGAAACCTTTTACCCTCACCTGAGACAATATGGGCCTTATCCCACTGCACTGTTATAGTGCTATTATTCCACTTTAACTGCCATGGCAACATGCTATGGAATCCTGGGATCTGTAATTTAGGGAGGGACATCTAGAATTTTCAGCCAGAGAGTTCTTGGACTTAACTAATCCCAGAATTCCACAGAATGGCAGTTAAAGTGGAGTATAGCGATATGATAGTGTAGTGGAGAACAAGACCTTATGTCTAGTTCTGAGCAGCGTGGTTTAAGAAAGATATCAGCCAAGCTGAAGGTGTAAAAAAAATGGCTGACAAAGATGGTGAAAGGCCTGAAAAAACAAAACAAACTAACAAGCAATAACTGAGTCATATGAGGGACAGTTGAAGAATAGTTAGTGTGGAGAAGAGTCTGAGACGTGATATGATCATGACCTTCTGGTGTTTGAAAGATTATCACATAGAAGATGAGCAAACTTGGTTTCTTCTGCTCCACAGGGTAGGACCTAAATCAATAGGTTCAAATTATAGGAACAGAAATGTTGACTAAATATTAGGAAGAATTTTCAACAGTGGAACAATGTGTCTCAGAAGGTGGTGATTTCTCCTTTGTTGGAAATTTTTGAAAGGAGAGTGAATGGTCATATGAAAAGATTGCCTTAGTGGTGGATTTCCTGCATTAACAAAGGTTTGGTCTAAATGATTTCTAAGGACCCTTCCAACTCTACCAGTTTGTATTAGACTTCATTTCTCAGAAAACCCAGCCAGCCTAGCCAGTAATAAAGGATTAGGGGACCTCAAAGTTGGAAGGCCAACATTTCCCCAAAATTTCTCTATTTAAAGGCCCATCTGTTTCAAGGACCCTTTCACACTACACTATTAATAGTGTTATGATTCCACTTCAGGTACCACGATTCCATCCTGTGGAATCCTAGATTGGTAGTTTAGGCAAGGGTGTTGGGAATTCTCAACCAGAGAGATCTACTGCTTCACCAAATGACAAAACCCTAGGATCCCATAGGATGCAGCCATGGTAAGCAGAATCATAGTGCTATAAATGTTTAAAGTCCCCAAGTCTGGTTTAGAGGTGAAAAACTTAAGAAAGAAAAGCAGGAAACTGGGTCCTTGAAGCTGCCCATCTGAAATTAGCAGCTGTGCAGAAGACTAGGCAAGAACACAAGCTCATCTGGTCACATTTTTCCCCAATATGATGAGACCAAGATATATATTCTTTTTCTGTTTAATCTTTTTTTTTCTGAATATGTGCCTGCCTGCCTGCCTATTTATATAACTGTGCTGTCTCTTCTGGTCTCTTTATTGTGGAGATACGTTCCTCTTTTTTGATTATGAATAAGTGGCTATGCTGGGCACACTTTGAAAACAATTTCTTCTTGTTCTCTGCAAAATGCACCCTCCAGCAGAAAGAGCATAGAGGCCTCTTCTCATTCACACCAACATGTTGAAGAAGTACAGGTGACTTCTGTCTGCATATCTGACATTCCACTGATATCCATTACAAGCTTCTTTGTAAACCCAAATGGTCACAGAGTCAAATATTTTTTGTTTGTTTGGGGAAAAAATTCTTTCTTATAGCAATAAAGTTATCACATACTCACTTGCATCTGGGTATGGGCAGACATAGCTAGCTCAGAGTGATGGCAGTGACTGTCAGGAAAACAATATCATTACCCTGCATTAGCTTAGGTTTTCCCTCAGTCATGTCAACACACTGAGTAGCTATTTGATGATGTCACTCTTGTGAAAAAAGGAGGACTATCTTTCAAACAGAAAGTGACAGAGAAACTATAAACAACTGGGGCTGCAATCAGTATTGAAATGGTAGGGGGAAAGGGTAAGATTTAGGGGACAATCTTTTAAATCACCCAACGCTCAGTTCCTTTGGATATTTGCTAAACTGCTTCTTGATTTGTTAGTCCCTTGGGACTGAGTAATTACAAGGTTTTGGTCAGAACATCCAAACCCAAACTATTTGTTTTAGTTGTTGATTAGCGTATGATAGTTTAGTCAATTCACAGGTTAAAAGATTTTAGACAAACAAGTAGTAAGAGCAGCTTGGAAGGGTGGAATTTCATTTGCTTCCAGATGATCATCCTCTATTTTACCCTAGACACTATAATAGAGGTTGCTCATGTGTACCAGGAAATTAAAATTGAAAGCTTTTAACCCTTGGACTTTGATAGGATCCGTGCAGGACTCAGCACCTTAAAGACAGGAGCTAAGATTTAAAAAGGAAGGTGAAAGGGAAAGCAAGATAAGGATTTTTGTTGGGGTGGATGAGAAGTGGGATTTTGAAAAATTCCTTCATGGGTTTCCTTCTCTACAAAACTCACAACAAGAACAACAAAAATCCATATATTCGACATGTGGGCTTCTCTTTTGACTACAGGTCAAGTATATGGTTTTCCTATGTTTCACAAATGAAACCTGGGACACATGTGGCCAAGCAACATCAGAGTATGGTCAAGGTTGCAGAAGTTTTTAACAAGGAAGCACACATAAACTAGGAGAATCTGCAACTGTTTGCTTTTGCTTTAGCCTATTGGGAAGAACAACACTCCACCCCACCATCTTTTCCCCTTGCTGAGCTAATTGAGTGCAAATACTTTCCACTTTGAACTCAGTTTGTGGAAGGAAGCTGAAGACAAAGAGGGAAAACGGGAGGAAGAGAGAGAAACTGGGACATTTTTAAAGCAGCTGAAAAAGACAACGAAGATTACTTGGGACAGTCCCTGCCAAATTAGGATAGTTGGAGAGTATGCTTTCTCAATATGACAGAATTCAATATTCCATCTCATGGATATCAGATCCAATATTCTTTGCCTTCTTCTTTATGTAATTCTCTATACTTGAAAATGTAACACTCTTTAAGAAAAACAGCTGATCTCCTTTCATCTTGATTTATGGTTTGGGGCAACAGTTTTCCTTCCTTACATACAGAAACCTTTGTTCTTAGCCCAGTTGCTATTTAGCAACAGAATCGGAGGTAAAGATCCATCCTTTGGAGGTTGCAGAACAACAACTCCTCTGTCTTCAGCATTGTGGTAGTCTCTGCTCTCTACTTTCCTTAACCTTAGCTTGCTTTTGAGACTCTTCATTTTCTCCCTGACTGCCCTTTGACTCTGCTTGGGCTGCCTTTTGTGCTTAGATTCCAGATTGTTTTGACCACTTATCTGCTCTCTTGGAACTACAATGTATAGCCTTGGACTTGTTGGGTTCCTCCTTTGTTTCTTGAGCTAAGGGTGTTACGTGCCACCCTGAAACAGGACACCTACAGCCAGAAGAAGAGGCTGCCATGTGGCCCACACATATTCCAAATTAATGAAATCTAACTGTTGTGTGAATGGGATGGGTACACCACTTTGAGCCAAATTTGTCTCAGAGTGAGAAGCTGCATGGCTCATATGCTTGGGATTAATGCTCGTGTGCTCTGAGAAAGAACAGAATACCCCAAAGAGACTCTTGGAGCAGGTTCTAGTGGAGCCAAAGCCCAGTTAATCCATGCTAAAGTAGCTGTAAAAGAAGCAGCAGCAGCAGAGGATAATTGTGATTGGTGTAAAACAGACTTCTAGATCTGTTTATTTTCATAACAAATTTTGCTTTCAAAAGGGGCATAGTAAGCAAGATTTTCAAATGAAAAATTAAATCCAAACTTCATCTAGCATATTCCTTGGGAAGTTCTTTTTGAATTTATGAAGTACCGCATGCTTTATTGAAACGTATAAATACAGAAAATATATGGCAAAATCATTATAGTCATGGGTCATATAGTCATTTCATTCTCTCTCTCTCTCTGTCTAAATCACACACACAAATTCTTGTTTCTACAAAAAAGTCTATTGTTACGATAAATGTATCCTCATTCATTTTCAAAGCATATTTTCCATACTCTTTTGCTTCTGGAAACTCCAGTGATAGTATTCCTACATCAGAAGCTCCCATTATCAGGACAGGTGTTCAAATTCTTAAGCATAGGCAGAGTTTGGGAAAACTCCATTTTTTGACTGTAGTTCTCAGAATTATCCAGTTAGACTACAGGAATCAAGGAGCAGTAGTCCTCAAAAAATAAATAAATAAATAAATAAATAAATAAATAAATAAATAAATAAATAATAAAAAACCCAAAAAAACACAAACAAACATACAACTCACTTCATTTTTCCAAGCTCAGAGCATGAGAGAGCCTCAACTAAAAATGGCCAAAGAGTTTTTAAATGAGAAACAATGAAAACAAATTCAGAGCACATTGAAGTTTGGAATAATATAGGCGGGAAATAAGCTAACTCATTCCCACTGAGCTAATTGTCTCCCCCTTCACCCTTTCTTAGGCCATTTCCGCACTAGCCTGTTGTAGCGCTCTGATTCCACTTTCAATATCCTATGGAATCCTGGGGTTTGCAGTTTCGGGAGGGGGCCCCCTCTGAAACTGCAAACCCCAGGGTTCCATAGGATTTTGAAAGTGGAATCAGAGCGCTACAACAGGCTAGTGTGGAAATGGCCTTATTGTTCCCTTTCAACTGACCAACTGCGCCCCCTCTCCACATTCTACATCATTCTATTTTCCACCACCTTTGCAACCTGCTTTACCTTAACATTCCATGTGCCAAGTAATCTCCTTTCTTCTCTCCTCCAAACACAGATTCCAAATGTGGTTCATCATACTCTATAGAAACCAATAATGTCCACATAGCTTGATTTGGGCATGGGCAACTGGACTGGGAGAAGTCGATTTCCCTACCCTTTTCACCCTGTCAAGCTGAGCCAAATCCTTGTTGTTATTCACTATCGAGTCAGCTTTCACTTATTGTAACCCTGTGAATGAATGAACTCCAAGAGCCCTGGCTGGGAAATGGACCTTCTCATTGCTCATGTAAACTCAGGGCTGCAGTTTCCTTATTGAATCAGACAAATTGTCGTGTGTTCTTTTTCTTTCCCTTCTGCCTTCCACTTTACCAGCCAGTTCCAACAAATCAGTCCCAAAGGCTGCACAGATGATCTGGGGACTGTGCTGCCCCTGCCTTGATCATAGTAGGCTGTGACATGGACAGAAGGAAGCAAAATTGCACAGAACTGTGCAGAAGGACTTTCAAGAAGCAGAGCCCTTCTGGCTGTGAAAGGCACATTTTGATTACATGCTGGAAGCCAGAAAACACAACTGATGGTTAAATTCAGGCAATCTGTTTCCAAATCAATTATAACAATTTTTTTAAAATTGAGAATTTAGTTCCGAAAATAAAAAATCCCCCCCCTGCTTCCAAGCTTATGCTTTCCAGTTGAATCTGCTTATTTCCATTACATACACACATAATTTCTGCTTAGTAGAGAAAAGGACAACTACATTATAATTACATTACTTCTTTCTTCATTTCTTATACATTTATATCTTTATCCAATCTAAAACTCTTTTCCATTCCATTTCAAAATTCTGAATATGTTTGTTCTTCAATGAAAATGCTAATTTTTCTATCTCAACCGTATCCAGAACTTTAAGCTTCCATTCTTCTATATCAATATATTTCTTTTCTTTCCAATGTTGTGCATATGTTGTGCATATTTGCTGCAGTTATTAAATATAATAATATTTTCTGATGGCTCCTTATCTCCGTTTGTTGCCCTAACATATTTAACAAGTAAAACTCTGGTTTCATTGCAAAATCCAGATTACAAATTCTTTGGATTTCATCATGTATCCCCTTCCAAAATTTCTTTGCTATCCTGCAAGTCCACCACATGTGGAAAAAGGACCCTATCTTTTCATAACATTTCCAACACTTTACTTCCCGGTTTTAGTTCAAATCTATTATAACAGTTAAAGGGTACAGTGCAAAATATTAATCTGTTTGGAAAATCTTGACAAGGAGATCCCGCCTTTAGAATATTAACTTACCTTCCCAGCCTGAATTAAACGATAAGCTCTGTGTACTGGTCTCATTCAATGTTCCCTTTTAGTTATCCTGCTTAGCAAGCTGGGTGGCTTAGAGATCAAAGCAATTTAGATCTAACCACTTCCCATCACTGGTGCGCTGAAGGAGATGCTGCTGTCACTAAGGAGCTGTGGGGTGTTTGCTGAAATGTTTCTAAAAAGGACGGAGAGGTTATTATAAAGGATCAATTGAGCCAGTCCCCTTCCGGATTCAGGCAGTACAGCCAATGGGCATGGGACCAGAAGGAGTGAAGGAAAGGAACAGGACAGGCACAGAAATGTCACATGGGTGAAATAAATCATGTTCAAATTGTATGTTGTCATGCAGGAAAAGAAAATCTTAAACAACTTGTGTGTTTCAGGCAAATAGCAGTTGGAGGAAGGAAGGGGTGAAGGCACAAGGAACAGTTCTCCATGTGTAACCATTGATGTTCTGGAGATGAATCTCACCCTGGTCAATTGGTAACTGCACTCTTTTACAGGCAGTGCAAATCCTCTGGCCATTTCTCAGTATAAGTGATCTAAACTGTACATCTACTGAGGCAAAAATTCTTTTGGGGAGATAAAACTATAGATTGGGAGGAACATATATAATAAAAAAGGACCACGTTCATTTTAAGGACATTTATTTTTCCCTGTAAGGTAAATGTCAATGGCTTATGTCATTCTAAACCTGCAGGAATATTGTTTAATAATATGGTAAGTTTTAGTGGAGATCCAGAGTGATGTAGTAGTTTGAGTGTTGGACTACTACCACAGAGACCAGGATTTGATTCTCTACTCAGCCATGGAAACTCACCGGGAGGTCTTGTGCACATCACACACTCTCAGCCAGAGAAACCCCTGGGCAGGTTTGCCTTACGTTTTCCATAAGTTGGAAACAACTTGAAGACTCACAGCAGCAACAATATAGGAATATAGCGTTGCTATACTCCTGAAACTGGTGTCATTTCCTCCCTACACTGTTATAGTGTTATTATTCCACTTTCAGCCTCCTGTGGAATTCTGGGGCTTGTAGTTTACTTTGGCCAAAGAGCTCTCTGGCTGAGAATTCTAAAGACCCCTCCCTAAACTGCAAACCCAGGGATTCCATAGGATATTGAAAGTGGAATAATAGCACTGTGACAGTGTAGCGAGGAAATGGCCTGGGAGTATTAGAATGCTTAAGTTTACTGCTCAATAGTCCTCCTAACCAAGTGACCATGTCAGTAAGAACTGACATGCTCACTAATTGGTCCTGATTCATCCCATACCCTTATCTTTCCTCCTAAAATTATTTATTGGATCAACTAGTCTTGGAAGATGGGCATGTAGTCTCAATATGTCACTTTTTATATTCGTTTTTCGATTCTTGGCCATCAGTAGGAGTCATTTGATTTTTAGATCCTGCCAAATAGCATTTGCAAGAGACTCAAGAAGAACATCAAACAGAATTTGTGGGGGGGGGATTGCCTTGTGTTTTTAAGGGTGTTTGTATAATATATTGATCAACAGAATGCCCTGCAAGGCAAGAATTAGAAAGGCAGAAAATAGCACAGTTGGTGGGACAGATGGTCCAAAATCCTAACCATCTATATAAGCCTTAGGTCCATTCCCACACCATTAGGATTACAAGAAGGTAAGGAGAGAATTCAAATCAGATCTGGCTTCTGGCCCAGATCTCCCTGGGTGCAGCAATCTTAACGTACACATTGGAAGTAAGGTTGCCACACCAGGGGCATCCAAGCCCTAAGAGTTCAGGGTAAAAATGTGTGACCCGGTGTCATCCTCCAGTGATGTCACAGAGGGCTGGCCCTACTGATGTCATTGAGCGTGTTACAGGAAGCATCAACCACAGTGGCTGATTGCTCACCATTCAAATAATAAACATCAAGGCTAACACAAAAGAAGACAGCTTTCTCTGACTGGAAACTGAGTTGACCCAGCTCTGCATTGAATAGAACACACACATACACATACTTTCCATAAATGTTCTTATGTGTATATGCAAGCACTGCTTTTAAGGAGGCATGGGAAGTTTTGTTCAGTCCAAGAACATTTCCCAAGCACTCCTTTGAACAGAAAACAGTGCACAGTAGCCATGGGAGTCCCAGTGCATGTCATGGCCTGAATCCAATTGATTAGTACTAATTTAGATCCAATGACTCAATTGTTGAAAGCTGGGTTAACACATATCTTGGGCCATTTCCGCACTAGACTGTTATAGTGCTATTATTCCACATTCAACATCCTGTGGAATGCTGGGGTTTGCAGTTTAGGGAGGGGCCTTTAGAAGTCTCAGCCAGAGAGCTCTTTGGTCTCAGTAAACTACAAACCCCAGAATTCCACTGGAGGTTGAAAGAGGAATAATAGCACTATAACAGTGTAGTGCGGAAATGGTCTTGGTTTCAGTAAGGCCTTTGACAAGGTCCCCCATGATATTCTTGAAAACCAGCTAGTAAAATGTTGCCTGGACAATACTACTGTTAGGTAGATTTGTAATTTGTTGGTGCAGCCCTGCATGGTAGGGGGCTAGATCGGATGGTCCTTGTTGTCTCTTCCAGTGCCATGATTGTATGATTCTATGAAATTTCATTGCTTCCATGGCACTCAAGTCAACAGGATTCAGACCAAAATGTGTGGCTGAGATTCTGCATGAGGAGACATAGCTATGGCCATTTCTGCACTACACTCTTATAGCACGATTATTCCACTTTCAACATCCTATGGGATCCTGGGGTTTGCAGTTTAGGGAGGCGCCTCAAAGTGTGGAAATGACCTCTACCATTTCCTCACATACTATCATGTGAAGTTTCCAATATTGTGATTATGGCAATGATGCTATAAATATCCACACACACAAATGTGATTAACAAACAGAATTTAATAGTTCGATTAATAAGGAAAAGTTTCAATTTCAGCTCTCTGGAGTTGTTTAAAAGAAAAGTGAGCTTCTAGCCAAGGTGGCAGTTTCGTAAATGGATGATGTATTGCCCTCTCAGTTGAAACCATGTGGTATTAAAGTCCTGAGTCTGTGGATCCAGACAGGGTTAAAAGATCCCCACTCCTGCAGTACTTAGTGTTAATGGTCCCAACATAAAGGAACTATGGCCATTTCCACACTAGACTGTTATAGTGCTATTATTTCACTCTCAACATCCTATGGAATCCTGGGATTTGCAGTTTAGGGAGGGGCCTCAAAGGAATGTTGGAAGTGCAATTATCGTACTATAACCGTCTAGTGAAGAAATGGCCTATAATCTACATGCTACAGTTCTGCCTAGTTATTATTTTGATTAGGCAGGAAGAATGAATCATTCTTAGACTTTTTTGGGGAAATGAAAGAAGCGTTTCATAGGGAAAAATTAGGGGACAAAATTATATGAGTATTGGTCCACACTTTTGGAACTGTTTTGATGGTTAACCTAGATCCATGAGAAACTATAAAGTTCTCATACAAAGACCATATTTGTCTGTGATCACAGCTGTCTGATACAGGCATCATAAAAAAATGTGTTTGCATGTTTGTGGCTGAACTCAATGGCATATAGTCCAACCGAGTTACCGTCATATAGAAACACTGCTGAGGGTGTGGAGGGGATAAGACTACAGAGCTGGTTGGTTGGGTATAGCGATAGGCTCTTTTACTGCATCTTTTTTTAAGCAAAAACTTTAAATTAAAGAAAACGTATCTGTGGGCTGCAAGCCAGAGAGAGTAAACACCATCATGATGCACATATCTGTAGCCTGCTGATCTTTTAAGAACAAAACAAAATAAAACACCGGGAACATTTTAGCCAAGCTCAGCCAAAGTCAAAATGAGCCCTCGCTACTGAATACACATTTTCCCCCTTTCAAATAACATACTGCAAGCTAGGAAATGTACAGATTTCTGATTACAAACGGTGACAATTTTTGCATTCAGGATCAGGAGGTGCAGAAAGGTAAATCAGGGTGAATTTCTCAGCAAGGCCTGTTTATTAACAGTGTTTCATTTTTTTAAAAAAAGTATTTGTATTATCAGTTTTTCTTAAAAAAAAATAGAAAAAGGAAACATTTTACATATTACCTCAAAATTAGCAGTAGAAATAGAAACATATTCAATCATTACAAGAGAAAATAGAAAAGAAAACCAATTTCAAATTAACCAATCTATAGCTTCATGGGTGTTTTCCATATAATTTATGACTCTAATCTTTTAACACGGTTATTTGTACTGTTAGCTTTGCAAACTCTTTTATCATAATCAGGTTCCTCTACCATACCACAACGTCCTGTTCTAAGAAAATGGGAGATAAAATATTTGTTTCTATCTCTCCGGTTAAGGTAAGGAGGTACGGAGACCTGTCCATGCATGGCTACGCATCTTTGTCAGTGAATCCTACTGTCTTGCAAAAGATGGCACATGTATACATATGGACAATACAAGATCCTTTTGATACAGACATTTTTCTTTATCTTGTTTACATTAACCATGTTCAAACCCATCTTCTGTATGTTTATCAACCCTAAAAGGGTCAGAACCATTCAATATGACATGCTGGTTGTTGCCAATTTGCCCCAAATAGATTCCCATAAGTGTTTCATTGTGTTTCATTTTTGGTAAGCCTTTCCAAAAGCACGCAAACCACTTTGAGAGGGGACAGGTGTTCAGTGGATACGGGAGCACATTCTTTCTTTTCTTCTTTGCTGAAGGAAACGTACCATTATCCAAACCAAATCCTACTTGTTGCATAGGTTGGACTACATATCCCAAGATGCACAAGTTTGTGTACATCTGCCACCTCGTCCTGTTCAAATGGGTCCTTGGTCATTGTCACACTAGACTGTTACAGTACTATTATTCCACTTTCAACATCCAATAAATCCTGAGGTTTGCAGTTTACCATACCATACCATAGAATGTTGGAAGTGGAATAATAGCACTATAACAGTCTAGTAAGGAAATGGCCTCAGACAGCTCTCTCTCTCTCTCTCTGTGAAGGCCTGGGGTTCCTACATACAAGCCTCTCAAACCTAGGAGTTTATCATTACGATATTTAATTTGCATTCTAGTAACGCAGATATGACACATTAATCATTACGTTTTTCTACCACTATGGTTCAGTCTTGGTGCCATTTTAATTAATAACCACTGTTCTGAGAGCACCAGTCTAGAACAAAGTTTAAAGCGTTGGACTCAAAACAGGGAGACACAAACGCTTGGTCGTGGAATTTATCATGTGATTTTGGGCCATCACTGCCTCTCAGCAAATATAATTTATGTGGTTGTCGTAGGGCTGAATAGCAAGACAGGCACCATTAAAAGTGGTCATGTAAATTTCTGGTGCAATTTTATTAGTGCTATTACAGATTACTTTTTGTCACGCTCAGACACTTCTAGTGCTGTTCTCATGAGATTGCTATATATTTTCCCGATGGCATAAATTTACAGACCCATGAAAATATCCCACGATGCACCGGAGACTGACTGCCATCTGATTCACAGAACAAAATGCAAGGGAAAGCAGGGAGAAACAGCAGTGATTTCATTCAGACATACACATTAAACATTTGATTATAACTAAAAAAATAGAGTCTAGTTTAACTTCATCCTATTCAGCCTTTCATCATGATAAATATACTAACCAGCTTCATTTGCACTAGGATATCTGTGCTAATACCCAACTATTTGTGAATGAGTAGTTGAGAAGAATAAAGTAGTTAAGAAGAATAAGCGTTTGTACTCTTCACTTTTCAATTCTTTCTCAGCTCAGTAAATAGATCCTCCCAATTCAACCATGTATATAGTAATCTGCCAACTGAGGCAACACTTCGTGCATTTGACGAAACAGACAGCAAAACATCATGTAAAATAAAACTTCAGAGTTTCTAAGGTGGCACTAAATCTTATTGTTTTAGCTGCAACACACTTATACAGTTATCTTCTGAAAACTTTGAAAGATATGTGCCAGGGATGGAGGGGGGAGATCAAAGAAAGTGCTAATCCAGTGTGGAAGACCTCTTCCCCTCTGTTAACAGCACCTTCTCAAATTTAGACCATTTCTGCATTAGACTGTTATAGTGCTATTATTCCACTTTCAACATCTTATGGAATCCTGGAGTTTGCAGTTCAGGGAGGAGCCTTTAGAATTCTCAACCAGAGAGCTCTTTGGCTTCAGTAAACTACAAGCTCCAGAATTCCACAGGATGTTGAAAGTGGAATAACAGCACTATAATAGCGTAGTGCGGAAAGGCACCTTGGGGTTCCAGTTTAGGGAGGGACCTTTGAGGCTCCAACTTATGCTGATTCTATCATGGGGGGCAGTGGCAAGATTTCTTTTTCCAAATTCAGAGGAAGTTTGTCATTGCTTTCCATTAAAACTGAGGGACTGTGACTTGCCCAACGTCACCCATTATATTTCCCATACCTTCCAGCTGTCCCAATTTGGCAGGACAGTTCTGATTAATCCTTCATCATTCTACTTTTTTGGCTGGTCTTATAAAGTCCCAGTTTCTCTCTCTTTCTCCCTCTTTTCCCCTTTGTCCTTGTTTTATTTCAGTTGCTGCAAGTTGAGTTCAAAGTGCAAAAATAGTTTGCATTCAATTAACTCAGCAGGAGGCAGAATTTTAGCCTCCCCAGTAGGCTTAGGCAAAAGTAAACTGCTGCAACCTCTCCTATCTAGTGTGTTCTTCCTCGTTAAGGATTTTGATAATCTTGACTATCCTCTGATGTTGCTCGGCCACACATATCCTGGTTTTTATCAGCGAAGTGTTGGAGATTATGGTTTCCATGGCTGAATAGGGCTTCAGAGCCTGGTTTCCTGGAGCCCTAGTACAACACGCAACACCACACCAGCTCTTGTGATGGGTAAAGACTGGGAGACCTTTTTACAAGATCTTTGTTGTGTAAGCTTTAGAAAAGCCTGTTCCCACTGGACATTAAAGAATGAGAAGTGAGACAAATCTCTCTGTTCCACTTCTTCTGTGAATCAATCCCTGGGACACCCAGTCTTTGCAAATTCCAGTAAGAAGTGGCTTGCTTGCATATCTCCTGGACTACTGCATGGATTGGAACCTATTTATCCACTAACCTCTACCCCTTGCTGGGTCTTATGGCATTCTTTGTTCACAAAGCGTATCAAAATATTTTGAAGGCACATATTTTGAGAGAAAATTCATCAAAACATGTATCAGAATATGCAATTTATGTACACATCCCTTTGTAAGAAAAAGTCTAAATTGATTTTATGGTTGAAAGTGACTCAGAATGGAAAAAGATTCACTGAGCCATCTCTAGCCAGTGGCTGACTGGCCACATTCCAGTGTCAGCCAGAACACTCAAAGCAACAATTGTTTCATCAACTGTTCATCAAGAGGGCTTGACAAGTCAAATTTTCCTTGTCATGAATTCAGTCTTTCTCCTGACAATGGGAAGCTGCTCCCTGCTTACCCACAGCTCACTTTACTTCAAGACTCTTTAAAAATAAAATAAAATAGAACTACAGCAGTGTGTGTGCGTGAGCTTCTGTGCTGAAGGTATTCCCAGCCATCTCCCCAGGCTCCTCCAAAGAACAACCAAGTAGCCTGAGATTCTGAAACACCTTTTGGTTCCATTTTGTCATGCATGGCCAGATATCAGTGATGTATTTAAGCGGCATTATTCCACTTGCAACATCCTATGGAATCCTGGGGTTTGCAGTTTAGGAAGGTGCCGACCAGCCCCTTCCTAAGTTGCAAACCCCAGGATTCCATAGGATGTTGCAAGTGGAATAATAGTGCTGTAACAGTCTAGTGCAGAAATGACTTCAGTCTTTTACTTAAGAGGGGACATGCTAGCCATGTTTAAATATTTGAAGGGATGCCACGTAGAGGAAGGAGGGGGCTTGTTTTCTGCTGCTCCAGAGACCAGGACAAGGAGCAATGGATTCAAGCTGCAGGAAAGGAGATTCCACCTGAACCTCAGGAAGAACTTCCTGACAGTCAGGGCTGTCCGGCAGTGGAATCTGCTGCCTCGGAGTGTAGTGGAGTCTCCTTCCTTGGAGGTTTTTAAGCAGAGGCTTGATGGCCATCTGTCGGGATTGATTTGAGGGTGTTCCTGCATGGCAGGGGGTTGGACTGGATGGCCTGTGTGGTCTCTTCCAACTCTACATTTCCATTTCTATGACTCCAAGTATCAAGTCAAGTCTCTACTTCAAGTCTCAAGTTGAGTCTCAAGTCCTTGAAAGGTATTTTCAAGTCAAGTCTCAAGTCAAGTTTCAAGTCTGGGAGTCTAACAGAAAGAAAAGAGGTGACGGTGAGGTATATGGGGCATCAATGGGCTTACAAGTGTTTGCAGCTGTGGAAGCGGGGAATAGAATCCTTCTTACTCCTTGTTCCTCAGGTTGGAGGCTCTTTCAGATGTGGGGAATAGGATCCTTCTTACTCCCCATTACTGAAGTTTCAAAAGCTTTAGAAGGAAGGATCCTTCCTCCTCAAGCCTGTTGCCTAATACATTTGCTGTTTCCCTTTGAGAAACACACCCTGCACCCTGAGGGCAAATCTTGCCTTCTGCTATTAGGAAATTTTTTAGAAAGCTCCTTCCATAAGCAATAGGGAGAGTCTGCTGAGCAGACCTCAACCCTGCTGCAAGCCCATTGCCTAATGCGTTTGCTGGTCCTCTCCAATAAATGCGCCCATGCTTTGGGCTCAAGACAGATTGTCACATGACCAGTAGGCAAAAAGAGATGGAAACATTGTTCAAAGTCATAAAGTTTCTGGATGAATGGGATATGTTACTAAACCAAGGGCAGGAAGTCACTCACTAAAAATATACAAGTCACAAGTTGAGTCAAGCCAGTGTGTCATTTATTGTCAACTTGAGTCTGACTTGAGTCCAAGTCAATCGATTTGAGTCTACATCACTGCCACTAATAATTTTGAGTCTAGGATTTCAGCAGGTGGTTCAGTACACCAAATATTGTGGCTCTCTACGAAGCTCAGTGATGCATGAAGGTGTGCATTTGTTTCAGGCCACAGCTTCAAACACATTTCTCATTCTCTGGATGACTTCTGAAACTTGCTTTCAGCCTTGTAGATTGCTGTGAAATACTGTTGGTGTCTGTTCAATTAGTTCTGTTCCTCTGTGGCTACAAATGCTAAATGCCAATAATGAATGACACATTCTTGCGATTTTCTGCCAGTGGAAGGGAATGCACCAGGAAGGCATAGGTGATGGGCTCAATCCCAGAGCCTCTGGGTGATAGCAGTGGGAATTTATTTTAGATGACAGTGTTCAGAATCCACAATGTGGAATGGCCATTGTCTGAGAGAGCTTCCCACCCTGCCTGGAATATTCTGAGAGATTTAGTCCAGAAAGCTGATCTTTAAAGGCCTTGAATCCAGTTGACCCAAGGCCACCTCCAGCCACCCCATCTATGTAGTACCTCCTTCCACTATTGTGGTAGGACAGGACCAGCATTTTGAAATTTCAGAGGTTCTGGATTCCCAAAGACCTAAACAGTGACTACAATGCTTTGTCAACTGGAAACACTTGCCCGCCAGTCAACATGAGTGGGTCAATGTGCAACATGTTAATGTCCCTCACTTAATTCACTAGTTTCATTCTGCCTATCCAAATAAGCCTGGATAGATGTGCGAGGGTAGTTAGTCATGGGGAGGTGGAATGTCAGGTCGGCTGGGTTCTTCCTGTTATGTTTATAGCAGGATCCATTGATAGCTGGTCAAGCTGGGGACATGGAAATGTTATTGTAAAGACTGGTTATAAGAGAGTAAACAGACATGGTTGCAAGGTCAAGTTGGCAAGCTGAGTGGGAAAATGGGAGGGGAACAGAAAGCCTGGGAAATGGGTTTGAGTAAACCATCAAATAGCCCACACTAATTTTGAAATGTAATGATTTATAAAGCACTGCCAATTCAATATTCCTTTAATATTAGCCATCTTGAAACTTCTAACCTTAATTTCTTGAACTTGGGACTATCCTATACATCACAGTCCCCTGGATAGAGCAGAAATGCAGTCTCGGAGACTTTTCTGCATCTATTCTGAGTGCCATCAGGTAAGAATCACTGAAAGGAAGAATGGCTGGGTCATTCATCACATACCCACCCAAATTTGTTGTATTTATTACAAGGAAGTATGAAATGCTCACCTCCCAGTGCAAAGTCACGCTTGACTCTTTGAGTCCAAACTTTGGACGTTTAATTTATATTGAAAATAAAATAGTGTACCCCAGCCAGAGGAAGGGAAGAGGGGTAGTATGCATAGGGGAGCTAACATTCCACTTCCTGAAATCTGGGTATCTAATTTTTGCATTATGGATCTTTTTCTAATTATGCAAATGATGCTAATTTGCATTCTATTTATTCAAATGAGGCATATTAATTGTTTCAGGATGTTTCTCTTGACTATTTTTCAAACTTCCTACCATTTTTCACTATTAAGAACTGGTCTGAGAAAGCCAGTACAGAGTAATGTTGAAAGTGCTTGGAAGAGGGAGAACCAAGTTCAAATGTCTCCTTAGTTATGGAATTAATAATATGGCTAAGGGGGTCACCACAGCCTTTCAACAACCTATCTTACAGGATTGCTGCGGGGATTAAAAGGGAGAGGAAAACCATATGAAGTAGACATGTACACTTGCAGTGCAGTACAATTAAAAGAACAATAACAACATTTTGCCGTGCTCAGAGAATTCCAGTGTATCCTTATCAGATCACTGTTTTTTGCCATCTGTTTTTTACTGAATGCCAAAAGTTGCAGATCCATGACAATACCACAGGAAACCCCTGAGAGTAAGTAACCCCTGAGAGTATACATCCTTGAAAATCCAGACACAAAGAGAAAAGTTGATTAACTGTGTCTTTAGCAAGGCTATTGGTATTAATCAGCTTCCCCTCAATATAGTTCTCTCCTCTTTCTTCCTTGTCTTTTTCCCACCTCTTCTTTTAAGGTCCCCTCTCTGCTCTCCTCCTGCCTCTGTTGTTTTTACTGGGAGGAAAAGAGAAGAAAGAGAGAGGAAGATGAAAGAGGGAAGAAAAGAGAAAGAGAGTCATTTGAAGAAGGAAGTGAAAAGGGAGGAAAGAGAGAAGATAAAGAAAAGTTAGCGAGAATCTGGAAAGAGAAAGACAAGAAACAAGATAAAAGAAAATGAGAGAAGATAAAGGAAGAGGAAAGAGAAAGGACAAAGAAGGGGAGGGGAAAGGAGAGAAAGGAAGAAGAGAAGAGGAAGAAAAAGAAGGAAAGAGAAAGAATAGAGAGGAGAAGAATAAGAAGAAAAAAGAATAAGGAGGAAGGAAAAGAATAAGAAAAAGAATAAGGAAAGAAAAGAATAAGAAGGAATAAGGAAAAAGGAGTGAATGGAAAGAACTGAAGAAGGTGATAGAAAATCATGCAGGATAAGAAGAAGGAGAAGAGGTAAACAGAAAGTGGAAAAATGATGTTGACAAGGAAAAAATACAGGACACTTGCAATATGCAGAATAGAAGAGGATCTGCTGAAGAGTGGATTCCCCCACTATATGATGAAATTTATGGAAGAAATCAGAGACTTCAGGAAAGAAGCTGGCAACCAAATGGATGATATTGATAGTAAATTTAAGGCAGTCTATGATCTTTTAATGCATGGGAAAATGATGTGAATGGAAATAAATAAGAGATTCAACAGTTGAGAAGAGATACCCAAGATCTGAACTCAGTATTAGAGAAACAGCTAAACCACCTGCCATTGGCAGAACAAATTAAGAAGAGACTGGGTTAAGACTTAGATGTGTGATGGAACAACTGAGTGAAAACAAAAGGAGGAAATTGTTCAAATAGTTGAAGAATTGGCAAAGAGCTTAGAATGAGAGGAGGACTATGTGGATAAGGAATTAGACCAAGTCTCTAGGAAAAATTCTGTGGTTACTAAGAAGAAAAATCTCCCAATAGATATAATTGTCCAGTGCATCAGAAGAACAACAAGGGACTGTATACTAGAAGTTCATTACAGTAAAGGTATCCTGATCAATGGCAAATTGGCAATAATATTAAAGGATGTTCCAGGAAGACTGCTAAGAAAAAGAAGGGACTATACCATTTTAGTAGAGATATTAAAAAGAGAAGAGATCCCCTTCAGTTGGGTTAAACTGAAGGGGTTAACTTTACATTTGGAAAACAAAGATATAGAGTTAACTCAATAGAAATAGCAAGAGACCTTCTGAAGAAAAAAGAGGAATTTAAAGAGTCACAGAGAAAGCAAGATGAAAAATAAGACTCCAATGAAGACTTAGACCAGCAAGATGAACTAGTACAAGGAAGAAGAGAGACGTGAGAGGGGGAAAAAAAAAGAATTGAGAAAAAACATCAGAAAGCTTAAAGAACCAGAAGAGATCAGCCTGTTTGATTTGGATATTTCAGAGAAGGAGTAGGAGGAAAAGAAAAAGAAACAGGCCTGTGTCAGTTACTAACAGAATGCCAGCTGTTGTCATCACCCAGCATTACTCTACCTGCTGGGGTGATGTAACAGATGTGGAGGCACCAGGTCAAAGAAAGCTATGCAGGAAGTGCGCTTTACTTTTCCAACAATAACATTTTAATTGAAATGATGTCAAATTTGTAGAGCACCTCTGTCAGCCAAGAAATACTGGAGAATAATATTATACATGGTGACGACGGTCCACAGTGAGTACGCACAACTTTGGAAAAATGAAACTATACCTGCTATTGAACAGTGGTGAACAACTTTTATGGAAAATAGAAATGCGGACATACTTACACAAAGACTGAAAGGGAAATCAGATGAAGACATTAATAAAGAGTGGAAGATTGTTACAGATTTGGGTTGGGTGTAGACAGAAGGCAATACATATTTCATGATATCAATTACTATACAGAGTAACAATCAATGAAATATCATGTAACAAGTAAAGTAGAGATATATAGCAGGAACTAACAAATTATTGATTACTAACAGTTTATTGCGATACGTGGTATAATAAATAGAGGAAATATTAATAATTGTAATCCAGAAAGGAAAGGAAGAAGAAATAATATTGCATGTAAACACTGAAGAAATAATTGTTTGTTTTATTTGTTGAAACTTTAATAAAATTATTGTACAAAAAAATTTTTTTGTAGAGCACCTCCTTCAGCCTTTACCTAATAAGAACAAGTATTGAAAACAGATATGAAATTTACACCAAATTTAAAATTAAGAGAAAACTTCTATAAAATGTTACACAGATGGTATATGACACCAGAAAGATTGCAAGAAATAACAAAAAGTGGAAATGTGAGATGTTGGAAATGTGATGAAAAGGAGGGATCTTTTTATCATACGTGGTGGCTCTGTAAGATAGCAAAGAAATACTGGAAAGAAATTCATGACGAAATTCAAAGGATCTATGGTTTTAAGTTTGAGATGAAGCCAGAGTTTTCTTTGTTAAATATGCTAGGGCAGCAAAGAGAAATAAGATGTCATCAGAAGATATTGTTATATACGATAACTGCTGCAAGACTGACATATGCACAATACTGGAAAAAAAGGGAATATGTAGATATAAAGGAATGGAAACTCAAAGTATTAGATATGGTGGAAACAGAAAAATTAGCATTTTTAATGAAAAATAAACCTATCCAGAACTTTGAAAGGGAATGGAGAGAAGTACTGGATGGGATAAAGAAATAATGTAGAAGGGGAAGCAACAATGAAAATAAAGAAAAGTAATAATGCATAAGAAATATTATAAGTAACGATGTATTAAAGTGAATGTAACAATGTAATAATGTAAGAATTTTGTAATGATGAAAATATGAATGTACGAAGATAAATAAGCAGAGTCAATTGGGACAAAGATGGAAGTGGGGAAGGGGGGTTGTTTTATGTTTAAAATAAACTGCAATAAAAATTTTTAAAAAAAGAAGAACAAGCATTCATATTGTGCAGTTTACTTCTCCATTTAATTTAGTTTGAAGTTTCCCTGTCCTTATTCTTCTAATCTCCAATATAATAATAAGCTTCCTGTAACAATCATATGACAGTGGACTTTTCTTACTTCCTAATGTGAATCGATCCGTGGGGAAGGCACAGATGATGTTGGCTGTACACTCCAAAAGTTTTCATATGATGCAGTTGGCTTGTGCGGATTCATAGACTTCTGTTTTTTACAGGCTTTCCTTGGTGTGACACTGAGTTGCCCTGTGACTGATAAAGAAGGAAACAAACCAGTCAAAACCAGACCCCATTAAATTGTTAATGAATGATGAATTTGAATCTAAGGGAAGAATAAAGAGCGGTGCAGAATCTGAAGGGAGAGAGACGTTATCCAAAACCAATAGCATTTGGTCTGCCTTCAGTTTTGACGAGAACTGTTCGTTACTGATAAAGCATGAAGGCAGAAAGTAAACATTGTATGGTGGAAAAGGAGATGTGTGTGACTAAACCACCAAATGTAGCTTGAGAGACTTTTTTAAAAAAAATGGGGGGTTCTTTCTTTTTGGGGCATAGAAGATAAAATCCACACCCATGTTCCAGCCACAGCTGGCTAGCAAACAAGAACTGACCACTGCATATGACACGCTGGAAAGTTCCTATCCACTTGATTGTTACTGCAGTTCAGGCCTCCTTGGAGATAACATAAAGATATCATTTTGATATCATAATTTGGCTCTCTTCCACCACCCCTCTCCATGTGTTTGTGAGGCCACCGGACAAGCACAGAACTAGGTTTGGCCACTAATTGCTGGACATTCCATTCTCCACCCAGGCAGGCCAGAAATAACCAGATCACCGCTTTTAGGAGACCTCTCTGCAAACACCCTCATTATGTATGCACGTTGTTTACAAAGAACTTCCTGCCCCGAGCAGGTAACTTGGCAAGCTTAATACTCAAATGCCAAGCACTGAGCATTTGCATACTGGCTAACTCTTTGTCAATTCAGACTTAACTCAATTATGCTAAATTCTGACCTTTCCAAAGCTTTGTCGAGCTCCTAAAATGCATTGTTTTTCCCAAGTAAGGCATAGCCTGCAGTTACATTTCTCTCTATAAAAACCCCTGGTTCCAAGACCTTCCTCAGATCGTTCCCGAGTTCCAGACCGCCTTGCTGCCGCTTTGCTTGGCGAGCTTCCCCTCAGCTCCACGTGCTGAGCCACATCAAACCCCAGCATCGTTCTCTATCTTCTTTCCGGGCTTCAGGAACAGATTTCGTATCACCCGAATCAACTATCCCTCTGAAAATCCCATCATCATACTCACACCTTTATTTTCCTTAGTTATCTGTGTGCATGTGTTGCTTACATTGTGTGCCTGTATTTAATAAAGATCATTCATTATTTCCAACACGGTTTGCTTCTTGACTTGGCCTGACCCCGTAAACATTGGGTTACAAGATCCTGCTGCGTTACCCTGCCTCTCGTAGCGTCAATCAGCGCTTGTAACTAATTTCCCCATCTTGTGTAATTGTAAGGATATTTAGGTGTCCCTCCCAGGATCCCCAGTAAACAGGGTAACATGTTAATACTACACAATTATAGCACTTTGATACCACTTTAACCGCCATGGCCCCATCCAATGGAATGCTGGAATTTGGAGTTTTGTATGATATTTACAGTTCTCTGCCAGAAAGCCCTAAATACCTCACAAAACTACAAATCCCAAGATTCTATAGGAAGGAGGTGTAGTAGTTGCAGCTGCATCACTGTGCTATAAATGTGTAGTGTGAAAGAGACCTTGACAACCAGACAGAGTGGAAACTGAACACCAGCTGTTCCTCCACACTACATTTTTATAGTACTATTATTCCACTTTCAACATCCTATGGAATCCTGGGGTTTGAAGTCGAGGGAGACACATTTAGAATTCTCAGCCAGAAAGCTCTTTGGCCTCAGTAAACTACAAACCCCAGAATCCCACAGAATGTTGCAAGTGGAATAATACCACTATGGCAGTGTAGTGCGGAAGGGCCCCAATTCTACACAAGTAAAGGCTTGTGCAGTTAAAAAACCAATGAAGGATGATCTTTGATAGTATAATGATAAAGTTTCCTTAAGCAAGTTCAGAAAAGTTCATTGCTTTTCCAACATTTTTTCCTATCTTACTTTCTCATCCCCTCAATACATTCCAATGGAGATACTCTGCGTGTTCATCATCCATTGCCACCAGTGTAGGACTCTCTCTAAGCAAGCAAGACAGCCACTTCAGATGGAAGATGATGAATTGTAGGTATGGTTGCCAAGTCAGATCATCCCGAGACCCAAGACTTCCAGGCTGAACCCTGAGACCTACGGACAGCCCCCTGTGATGTTATGGGATGGAAGCCTGGTGATGTTATTGTGCATTAAGCAGCAAAAACAGTTGCTCACAGCTTGTCTCTCTCTCTCTCTCTCACACACACAGAACCTATTAATTTCCTGGTTGGAAATTAAATGCTTTTGCAAATTGCAACAACTTGATTTAAATCAATTAGCCTTTGCAAAATGCAACAAAGTACAGACAGCTAGACAGCTCTTTGCCAGATCAGAGGTATGGATGCAGCTTGTCTCTCATCTGGAATTGACCGCACAAGGACTAGAGAGTTTGAACCACTTCCTGTTACCTGGAGGTGACCCATGAAAACTAGGGGATCCAGACAATACCCTGAGATTTGGCAACCTTAATTATAGATGATGATGGCAAAGTACTAGAGGACAGAGCTGTGTATGCCTAAGAGAGCCTGCTGTCCTCAGATAAGATGGAAGTAGGGTTGCCATCTTGTTTTATTGGCTAGGTTTTACCAAAATTCTAAACATGCAACCTGGAGAATGTTTAAAGCTCCAGGGAGCCAGCCAAAGGCTTGCAGCTGCACAGCTGATAGCAAAGGGACAACACAGACAAACTAGCAAGCAATGAAGCAGAGTAGCTTGAGGTCCATCACTTACTTTATTTAGTAAGCAAAAAGTCATAGTCACAAACAGAGTTCAATAGTATCCAAGTCACGGCAAACAAATCAAGAGTTGACCAACACAATCCAGATTAGGGCAGAGGTCAAGAGCATGACAAACAGCCAGAGAAGCCAGATAATCCCCCAGCAACTGCTGGAGGGAAGGTCAGTGTCTATATAGGTCAGCAGGCAGCACAGCTGCTGCTTAACTAATTGCTGTTTCTGACAAATCCTCTGGGACTTCTTCAAGCTCTTGTTTTGTTGTCTCCACTTGACAAAGATAGGTACAGGTAAGTTATCTTCTGTATCTGAAGGGGCAGGACTCTCTGCCAGCGCAAGCAATGCACTCTGGTCTGTATCTGAGGCTTGGGGGTCTGTAACCTCCTCTTGTTTAGCCAGAGATCCAGGCATGCACTCTGGTTCAGTCTCTGAGTCCATTTCCAGGTCCTGGAAGCAGGGCATGACACTGGGTACATAATTTTAAGCAAGTCACTGTGGTCTTCCCCCACGATACCCCTATTAAGTCTGACACTCACCAAAATTTGGCCACTGCCAGCAGCAAAAGAAAAACAGAAGTCTTCCAGCTTCTGTTTATGGCTGTTTTACACAGATGGGGAGGAGTGCCTGGGGTCTGGAGGGGAAGCTTTGTGCCATACTTGGAGGCCTCTAATAGTGGCAATTTGCACTTCTGGAGTTATGTTTCCCATTTTTTAAAATAAGATTCTTAGGGCTTGGTATTTAAAAGTTGTACTGGATGACTGTGTTTTAGTCCCAAAATAGACTGATAAGAATGAACAAAAAAGTACTGTCTGACCATTTCCTGTTCCTTAAAAAAGGAATGCTTTCTCGGACTTAAAACTGCTCTGCAGAGAAATCACATTTAAATGCTTCCCTGTCAAACCTGAGCATATGTTTTTCCATTTTGGGATGTAACTATGGAAAAAGTATAGCCACTATCCTACCCAATTGTTCTGCAGGAAGTGCTACCTTTCGGTTGTGTGAAACATTTGCCTTTTCTTTTTCTTTTAAGGACCATACAGGTTTATAATCAGAGTCATCCACTAATTCTTACACTGTATTCCCTCCAACGTTTCACAGATGAAAACTGGAACACATGTGGCCAAGCAACATCAGAGTGCGGTCTAGATAGCAAAAGTTATTAATAAGGAACAACACATGAGCCAGCAAAAGCTACAGGAGTTTGCTTGTGCTTGCGTCTCCAAGGAAGAACAAAATTCTACCCTTCCTTTCCTCTCATTCTTGCTGAGTTAATTGAATGCAAGCTACTTTTCCACTTTCAACTCAGGCTATTTCCGCCCTACACTGTTATAGTGCTTTATTCTACTTTTGACATCCTGTGGAATTCTGGGGTTTGTAGTTTACTGGGGCCAACAAACTCTCTGGCTGAGAACTCCAAAGGCCTCTCCCTAAACTGCAAATCCCAAGATTCCATAGGATGTTGAAAGTGGAATAATAGCACTATAACAGTGTAGTGTGGAAATGGCCTCACTTTGCAGCAATTGAAGTAAGTTGAAGACAAAAGAGGCAAAGTGGAATGAGGAGAAAGAAACTGGAACGTTTGAAAAGTAGCTGAAAAAGTGGGATTATAGATAATTAATTGGGATTGCTCCTGCCAAATTGGGACAATTGCAGGGTATGGCACTATGAATATGCACATCCCTGCCTCCACTATGCACATGGAGACATACATCTTTCTCTGCCTTTCAGAATCACTTTGCTTTCCAGCTTTAGTCTGCCATATATCCATTTACCCAAGAGTAAACTCCATTCAACTCTTCTTTCTCAGTGACATGTGCCCTTCTCAATGGTTGGTATCATTTTTCACCTACTCCAGCTGCATTTCACAGTGATGGAACAATTGAAGTGGCAGGTAAGCTTGCATGGCAGACAACCAGAGAAGCCCCTTCCCTTGGGCCTGAAAGGGGCTAGCTCCTGCCCAGGAAGGGCTCCTCTTGGTCTGTCGGCACTGCCAAGCCCAAGCCAATGCAGCACGAAGCCAGCACTCTAACAGGCTGCCTCGTGCACTTATACAAAGGAACCACTGTTTTAGAAGCTGCTCCAGGGCGCCATCCATCTAAATCCAGCTTTGCAAAGGAGGTAGACATGCCAAGCAAGGCTTTTTGGGTGGAGAGATAGAGAGTGAGATGTACAGTGAGGCATTAATGCCACTGGAATAGATGCAGGGATGCAAGCCAAGGCAGGAATAGAGGGTGGGAGCCCCAGTGGTGGGGCTTGTGGTGTGAAGGCTGGGAGCAAAGCAGTGAGCGATGAGGTAAAGGGAAAGAGTGTGAGGGAGGTAGGGTGGGGTACAAGGAAAGGAAGTCCAGCAATATGGAGTGAGGCCAGGGAGAGGAGCAGGTGGGAGAGACAGACAGACAGATATGGTGCAGCAATGCATAGTGAGACAAAGGCCATTTCCGCACTAGCCTGTTTTAGTGCTATTATTCCCCTTTCAACATCCTATGATATCCTGAGGTTTGTAGTTTAGGAAGGGTGCATTTAGAATTCTCAGCCAGAGAGCTCTTTGGCCTCAGTAAACTACAAACCCCAGAATTCCACAGGATGTTGAAAGTGGAATAATAGCACTATAGTAGTCTAGTACAGAAATGGCCACAGTAGCAAGACTGCATACAGCCTTACTTTGTACAGTAACAATTTGCAGTGGTTCCATCTCTGCCTTATGTCCACTTTTGACATACCTGCATTCTTTTTAAAAAAAAATATGAATAAATTGATAAGGAAAGACTGTTTAAGATGGCAGACTCATTTGCTCCCCAGTTGCGGAATTAAGGATGATATCATGGTCTTCCTAAGACTTCTGGTTCTAGATAGTATCTGTTCTTAGGTTGCTGGAGGCAAAGTGTTGTGTGTTACAGTTCTGATTGTGTGCTTCCAGGTCAAACCCCAAAATGAACTGAAGTCTTATGATTACTTGTGAAAGTCAGAAATTGGCTGTGGCTCCAGGCTGATGTTGCCCTCTCTGAAATCTTCCCTCCCCTTTTTATTCTTGCTAATACTTGCCTTAACATTTAATGTCGTCTATGAGTCTCGCCTCAAACTATTATTACTCTGTCTTTTTCTTTCTTTCTTTCATCCTCCGTATCTGATGTTCCAGTATATCTAAGGGATCATCTACAAGGGGCTGAAAAGGCATCCCAGTCCCATTTCCAGCCCTGCTTTGACAAACAACATTTGCTAACCCCTGAACCATTTCTTCCTATTGTCACGGGTTAAACTTGGCATAATTGTGCTCTGCAATTTAGCAGGGGAAAACTTTTGCAGCTCTTGATGTTGGAATGGAACACTGTGGCCAGCTTTGTCTTCTCAGGAGCTCACACAATTTGCACAGACTCTAGGAAAGAAGCAAAAAAATCAGCCAGTTCATGTTCAAGGTGGTTGGTTGGGGTGGCGGGGAGACCAAAAGCAGCAAGACCAGGGTTTCCATTCGGTAAAAAAAGCTCGTTATAAAAGTCATTCTCCCAACACTCCCTCTTCATTCAACTTGGGAGTTTCATCTTCTTTTTAAAATCTTTTTTAAATTGCTCATACTTGTGACCTTCTCATTTTTGAGGAGAGTGAATCCACCTACATACTACATATTACAAATCCTCTCACTAATACGTTTGGGTGGATGGATCCCTAGTTATGCTCAAAGGAAGAGGGAATAGCATTAGGACTAGCCTCTTTATTGCTCTCTTGAGCTGCCTGGGGACGCCCCCTTCATGACTTTCCCCCCCTTTAGCCCTGCTCTGAAGAGCCCAAACTGGCAGATCTGGGATACAAACAGCTCCCTCCAGCAATCCCTAATGAGCCAAAAAGCAGGGCAGCTGGGGAGCTTGAGGGTTCAAACGGTGCTGGCACCTCTCTGGTGAGTTATCTGAGAACAGTGGTCATGCCCAGAGGGATTACATCTAATCTTTGATGTGGGTAGAGGCTGTGCTGTCCCTGGGGGCCCAACATCCAGACAAGAAGGCAGCTGCCTATATTAAAGATGGATTTGCTAAAGGTTTCTCTATACAATTTGTGGGTCCCTGAATGGCCTTTGAGGCCCCTCCCTAAACTGCAAACCCCAAGATTCCATTGGATGTTGAGGGTGGAATAATAGCACTATAACAGTCTAGTGTGGAAATGGCCTCACCCTGTGGCCTAAATACTATAAAAGGTACCAGATCCCACCTGAATTGGGTCAGCCCTGGCTAGTACTTGGATGGGAGACTTCCACTGCATACCAGGTGCTCAGAGGAAGGATCTGGCAAAACCACCTCAGAGGATTCCTTGCCTAAGAAAACTCTATGAAAATAGTTCATGGGGTCATGATAAATTGACAGGCTACTTGAAGGCACATACAAATACATTCCAGAGGCTGGCTCTATCAGACTCAGAGATGGGCAGCTATTAAGTAGAAGTTATCTCTGACGCAGCAGCAGTTCCACTGTCAGATTCTCTGGGGGGAGTTACACTGACTTCTTTTTCTACAGAGCAGGGGTGAGTGCAGGCGGCCTGCATTCTCTAAGCATGCCCAAGGCTAAAAGAAGTGCCCCCAAATGCTCTCTAGGGCGCATGGGAGTCATTTTCACCACAGTTTGTTCCTCAGGCCCATTTTAGAGGCAGGAGAGACATTGTTAGAAAACAGGAGGTGAACAAGATGTTAGGCCATTTCTGCACAGGCTTAAAGAAATGGTGCAGAGTGTCCTCCAGGAAGGACGTCTGCACCTGGAAGTGGACTGGGTCGGACCTACTTAGTGTAGTTCCGCACCTCAGCCTGCTTTGGAACGACTCAAAGTGGCCGTCCAGTGTGCTTTTGAAAGACCGCTTGAAACAGGTATTTCAAAAGCACAGAGCGTGCCACTCCATGCCTGCACTCCAGTGCAGATTTGCAGGCTCGCACCAGGGCGAGCCTGCGATCTGCCAGGGGCAGGCTTTAGGCTGGCGAGCTTCAGCAGTTGGTGGAGAGCCTCCACCAACCAGAAGCCACCATTTTCGTCCCCGGAACGGTGTGGAGCAGCAGCCATGCACTGCTCCGGACCAGCCTGGACCCAAGCATGGAGCTAAGAAGTCCGGTAAGTACCAGCATGGGGCGATTCCCTCGCCCCGTGTGGAAATGGCCTTAGTCACTCAAAAAAAGATCTCTTGTTATTGTTGTGCTTTCAAGACATTTCCGACTTATGGCAACCCAAAGGTGAAACTATAGTAGGGTTTTCTGGGGCTGAGAATAGGCGATGTGCCCAACGTCTGCCATTTAACAGCTGATAACCAATCTATTGTGCATGGGCCCTAAATTGCAGAGAGTGTAGAGGCACCCAATCCCCATCTCCAAGATAGGTGAGGCATAACTGAGCTCCACTTCCCAAACCAGACAGCAAACTCCTATGTCATTGAGTCCCCTCAAGAACTGCCAATCAGAAGCAGAGTCGCCAGACCTCAGGGCCTGACGCTGAGTCTCCAGTTTTCATGGGTTATCTCCAAACAGAGACAAGAGTACAAATTCACCAGTTCTGAGGGACTCAACTCCAGGAAAGAAGAAATGGCTATACAAAAATCTCCCACTGACTTAGTGGCACAGCAACTTGCTACAATTCAATTTGTTGCCATTAATTCCATGAGGATTGTCAGTTCTTCTTGTCTACGGAGGCTCACTTGGGACTGCTCACATGCATGTGCTACTTGCAAAGTCTGACAATCAGCTCGATGCTTTTCCCCTCTCCCCTGCTTTGGATTGCAAAGACTATGACCATTTCCACACTAGCCTGTTATTGTGCTATCATTCCACTTACAACATCCTATGGAATCCTGGAGTTTGCAGTGTAGGGAGGGGCCCCAAAGGATTCCATAGGATGTTGAAAGTAGAATGATAGCACAATAACAGGCTAATGTGGAAATGGCCTATGTGTGTATGAATGTGGGGAGTGTTCATCTATTTAAGAACCTTCCTCCTCTCCTTCCCCTCCCCAGTCCTTGTGGTGCTAAGGCTCACTCTTCACTCTGCTCTGCTTCTACTTTCTGGTCCAAAGCAAGTAATCTAGATTAAATATTCTCTATGTCACTCCTTTAAAACATAGAGATGATTCTCTTCCTCTTGCTTCCAAAGTTGAAAGCAAATCCAATATTTGCTCATGTTCCTTGTCTAATCCTTGTGCCGTTTGTTCCATTTTTATCTATTTCTCTTTCATTGTCCGTACTTTCTGGGTTATCATTTTCATTTCTGAAGTCATATGAACCAAGATTGTTTTATTCCTTTAAATTCTATTGTCAGTTCAGATTTAATACCAACTCCAATCTGAATCGTCTGGTTTTTTATCATCTGAATCTCCATCAAAATCTTCTGATTGGAATCCATAATTTTGGTTGGCATTTCCACAGAACCTCTTCTCTTCTCTTTTTCTTTATCCTTATCTCTCTCCTCTTTCTGTTCCAGAGTATTGGCTTTAGTTATCATAGTCCAGAAAAAACAAATTCATAGAGAGGAAGATTCAATTGGCCTCCACTCTGTCCTCTTTTTACTGTCAGGCAAAGACCTATTCAGGCACAACTTCTGACTCTTCACTCAGTTGGCAGAAGTTTCTTTTAATAGGATATGCTGTACTTTTGCCTTTTTTGACCACACTGAAATGTGTTTTACACTGTTAACATTTGATATTTATTTATTTATTAAAAATTCTTATGCAATAAGATTTTAGCTGTATTTTTTGTAATTTACTGTAAGCCAACTGGGATCCCATACTGGAAGAAAGGCAGGGCAGTTTATCATCTGTCCCATGCACATTTGTTACCTCAAATCGTGGGTGCCATGAAGGCCACCCATGATGCCAGTACCTCCATTTGAAAGTGGGGAATAATTAGCTCAAAAAATAGGAGGCTTGTGAGAGGGGGGCAACTTTGTGAGATCTTCCCTAGCAATGTTTACAGGCTCACACACAAAAAAACCAGCTGAGAAATAAAATGTAAGCTAAAAATGCATTTTATTAACAAGATTCACACAAGCACACAAAAACTCAAACACTCACACAAGGACTAACTGAGGGAAAGGGAAGAAAGTGGGATAGAGGACAATATTTGCTAGTCCGGAGAGAAGTGGAGAAAGCAGCAACATGGCTTAGGCAGGAACGTTAGGACAGTTCTCATTTAGGAATTGGACAGATAGAATGGTGTTTGGAATGGCAAGAGATTGCACTGGATAGCCTAAAATCAGGGGTATTTGTATCCAAAAAATGTCCCGTGGGTATGATTGTGACTCTCACTCTCAGCTAAGCAGACAATGGGAGTTGCAACACAAAGATGTCTGGATGGAGCTAATGGGCTTAATGTTTGAGTGACAAGGAAGATAATGATTGTCATAATAGCTGAGTATTGTGGAGAGCTGGAGAAATAATAGGAATCCGTCCAGGTGTACAGGAGCCAGGGTTAAGACAATTACAATTTGGTGGGAACTTTCCAATTTCAGCTCTGAGAGTCCAGCTTGATGTTTCACACCTATTGTGTTCAGAGCGGTTGCACTATTGTCCTGAACTGACTGGGTCTCTTGCCTAAGAGGTAGGTGGGGCTGACTTGCCCTGCTATGTCACCTTTACAGTCGGGAATTTGTTTCTTTTGGCGTGACCTCAGGTAACATTTATATCAACACCAATTGACATGGTGCCAATCAAATATTATTTGCCAATTAAACCATGCCAATCATGGCAGGTGCACAGTGCTGTAATACATTACTTGGGAGGAAGCTCCCCTGAATATGTGGAGGGGACTCCTAAGTACATACTGTGCTTGTAAGAGTCTTAATATTCAAGGATGATTGAAAGATAATTAATGGGATAAGTAATTTGCCATTGTCCTGACTGTGTCTTACATCTGATATTCAGTATCCTAGGCTTCATAGATATATTCGTTTATGCATTTTCTTTTTGAGAGTATTATGTATGCAATCTTATGTCTTCTAACATATGTTCACACATTTTATTTTTCAAGAAGTCTACCAGAAGGATGGATGTGGTAGACCCTACAGACACTTTTGCATTCACTTAGTATAGGCATGCCTCAGTTTATAAAGCTGAGTTTATAAAGCTGACAAAGAAGCTGATTTTTAGAAATTCTTTGTTCATCTCATCAGTCTCTTTTTTCTTCTTGTCATCTGTTTAGCTGGAAGTTTTTTAGCAGCATTGGGACTGGGAGAATGGTGAAAAAGGCCTGGTGAAACACAGACTTTCAGTACAGTCAGCCCTCCATATTTGCGGGTTTTACTTTTGTAGATTTGATATTCGTGGATTATTTGCTGTCACTTCTGCTGCTGCCCTATACCATTTTTAATAGGGACTGCAAGCCTCGTGAGACTGAGAAACTGCGAACAAGTCTTGAAAGTCCCTCTCCACTGTTGTGGGGCAGCAGTGGAGGGGGCAGTCAGCCCCACCACCCACCCACTTCTGCCTTGTGAAGGACCCCTGATGCCTCAAAGGAATCCATGGTGGGCTGGGTATGGTTAAATATGGTTTGGGAGGGCCATGAGATATTCACAGTTTTTCCACTTTCATGGGGGTCCTGTGCCCCTAATCCTAGCAAATGTGGAGGGATGACTGTATTAGGTTTCAGCAGAGTATCTGTAGTAAAAAAAAAAATGCAGTAAAGCTTAAATTGGGAAAGAATGGGATGCTATCTGGCCAGTCCTGCTGCAGCTGTGTGTGACTGCCTAGAACAGGCAAGGTAACCAGAAGCTGCCTCCAGAACACTTTAATGAACAGGCACAAGGAGCAAACCAGAGAAAAGGGGAAAGCAGATAAGCCTGCCTTATCACCTACCTTCTCCCCCAAGATATGAAAGAAGCATAGATCTATAAATTTGACCACCAAAATGGAAATCATAAGAAAAATTGAGGCTGGTGAAAGAAAAAATATACATCTAGTCATTCTAGAAGACTTGTTTCTAGAAGGTTTAAAATCTTTCCTTTTAGTTATGCAAGGCTTAGCTGATGCTTCCCCCCCCTTTTCACATGGGCTTAGTTTTAAAGTTTCTTCAAGCATATCAAACTGCTTTTCTTTTCTTTTTTCTTCTTTTCTTTTTGGGTTGCAGGAACCCACCCTATTCTTTCCATGTTATTTTTTTCCTCTGGTGCCAAATGCTCTGTTCAAGAAGGAATGCCTAGGAACACACCGACATTGTTAAATGAGGTATACCTGTGTTCTCTCCTTTTCTCGACATATTAATTACAATTTTTATTTACCGAGTTTTCTGATATTTTGCATTGTTGTCATGGTAGGCAGCTTGCTTCTTGTTTCAGAAGATTGCTGCTGTTATTTCAAGGTGCTTTCACTTCATTTCAATGAAAGTTGGCAAAATCAGAAACAGTCTTTTTGCCAATGTTGAGCTGCCCCTCACCTTGCAAACAAACCCAAACTCCTGCTATTATGGGCTTGGCAGCTCAGCTGCCATTTTGGGTCATTCTGAGTGCTGAGTTAGTAGCGCAATGACTGCTGCTGGCTCTTATGGATGTTCAGTACATCCGTTGACAAGTGATCATAACACAAACATATTGAGTCATCATGAGACACAGCGGATGAATGAGACATTCTTGGAAGGACTGAGTAAAAAATTGCAAAGTTATCACATGTTGGACATTGCAAAGCTCTCCTTGCAGTCTGGGAAAAATAATTGCTTATCGGCCCAGGGCATCCAATACTATAGCTTTTCATGTTATCACAGAATCAGAGCCACCCACTTCTTGAATAGTGCAAACGTGAGACATTTGTATCCAGTGCTAGACGTGCCACTAAATTTTCACTCTAGTGACGTTTTGGGGAAGATGTGTGGAGAAGCAAGATAAAATATAAAATAAAAGCTGCAGTATGATGAACGCAATTTGTCCAAGTAGTGGCAGTGGTGGAGAATTTAATATGATTTAGTTGCTGCCATGTTTTTCCTGAAGCAAATGGCTGAAGCAGGTTTAGGGGAATAGAAGCATGCTATGGAAAAGCGATTGAGAGGAACAACAAGCGCTATGCTACTGCAGGGAGGGATACAGTTCAGTCATTGATAGAAGACATACTTTGCACGCAGAAAATTCCAGCTTCAGTCTTGACAGAACTTGAAGTAGTTAGTTAGAAATAAGTACTTGCTTAAAATTAATTCCTTTCCCCAATAACTAAGGCATAACTATGTTACAATGGTAATTTTTTTTCTTTTTATTAAAAACCATCAATATTTACACGTACTATAACAACCGTTCTGTTTGTTTTTCCAATCAATATAAAAAACTTTGTATATCTAGAAAATTAAATTATAACTTATTAATCATTCTTGCATCAAAGTTAATTTTTCACCTCAACATTAAACATAGAAAACACTTGACAGAGATAGGAAGCTACCATTAGATATAAAAAAGTTCTAGTTCTTTAGTATACCCTGATCAATATTCTAAATATACAAATTCTGCTTCCTTACATCCTCCTGTTTGGTTGATTTTCCATTCTCTTACAGTTTCCTCTGAGACTTTACCACTTCTGGTGGCTTGCCTACTTACTTTTTATTTTCAACTCCCTCCTCTTTTCCATATCTTTGCTTAACTATTTATCCCTTTCATTCCTACCTTGTATTTGTCATTCTTAGATTTTCACCACCCATTTTTGTTTCATGTAATTTTTAAGTAGTACCATTTCATCACAATTTTTTCCCCATGTCTCACCCCTAAGTGCCACAGTTAAATCATCCAATGTTATCATTTCTATTAATTTAGCCACCCATTCATCTATCTCTGGAGTGGACTTATTCTTCCAGTATTTAGCGTAGATTATCCTTGCGTCGATACCATATATAATATTACTCTCCAATATTTCATGAATTCTTTATCTATTTCATGCAGCATGTTTAGTACAATGGTAACTTAAGAAGGAATTGTTTCACTCCTTTTGCAATGCTGCTATAATTTCTGTAGCTATATTTATGAAGTATTTGGTCTCACTAAATATTGGATGACAAACGTCAAGCCTTAGGCTGCACGCCAGTCTTGCATAACATTAAGGTGATTAAAAGGTAATTAAAAGGTAATTGAATCTTTTGAGGAAGTTACTAGGAAAACTGATTTAAATTTTTTTTTTTTATTGTTACTTTAACACAAACTGTATGTTCCCCTAGACCTTGCAGTACAACTACTATAGCAAGGCAACTTCCAAAGCTCTGGGCATTTTGGGTATGAAGTGAAACCCTGGAGAACCACCTCTTGTCAGAAGAGCCCATGCTTCCCTAGAACAGCATGGGCAATTGCGAACAGGGCACATATCCAGTGGTGGAGCTTGGAGTGTGGGGCAGGGGGCCAGGGCTACAGCATGAGGAGCTTGGCCACATTGTGTGCGGGAGCATGGCCAGGGTGCATGGGAGTGTGGCCAGGGAGTGCGGGGGCATGGCTATAGGCAGGGACACCCCCAAAACATTGTCGCCCAGGGCAAATTGCCCCCCTGCCCCCACGTGCCTATGTGATTTCACATGCCATTTTTCTCCTCCACCTGCATAGTGGGCCACAGGAGCAGCATGTTTCAGTGCATCCCAATGATGTCTTTTCCAGCCACCATTTTGGTCAATTATTGGCTGATTTTTTTTTCCTTCCAGTTTTGGAGATGTTTGGGGAGTGAAGGCAAGGTAGTGGAGCAAACTGTTGCCTTTTTAGTCAGCTTTGTGAGATTTGGGGTGGTTGAAGGCAAAAAATTGCTCTAAAATCAGCTCAATTTTTTTAAATTAAATTTTTAAATTTTAAATTAATTGGGGCTTAAGAGTCTCATCGGCCTACCCATGCCTCATTGCCTACCCCAGCATAGGAGAACCAGTGATCTGTCTCAAACTATGCTAGCTTCAGGTAGGTTGGTTAGTGGGATAGAGCTATAGCTCCGTGGTAGAGAACATAAAAAGAACTGCACTGGGCCACAGCAAAGGCCTATCCTGTTCAGCATTCTCTTGTCACATTGTTCTACTACATGTGTATAGGAAGCCCACCAGCCAGCCATGAGTGCAGCAAAAGCCTCCTGCTCATGGAGGTTGGATAAAGTTGATTCTCTGCATCCAAACGGTCCCAGCTTCAATCTCTAGTATCCCTTTGGGACCTATCACACTACACTGTTACAGCATTATTATTCCACTTTAATGTCATGGCAATGTTCTATGGAATTCTGGGGGATTGTAGTTTAGTGAGACCCAGGAGCTCTTTGGTTGAGAATTCTAAATGCTCCTCCCTAAACTCCAAATCCCAGGATTCGATACCATGAGTTAAAGTGGAATAATAATACTATAGCATAGTAGTGTGATAGGACCCTTTGTTAGAAGAGGATGAAATGAAAGAAACACACACTGGTGGAAGGACTTCTGTCAGAGAGCTTCAGTCAGTCAAGCAGGCCATATTGTACTTGAATCCAAAGTGGGTTAGATGGACAGACAGCCTGGCCAACTTCTGATAACTTACATATATTCTCAAAGTATGTTCTACCTGTCTTGGCAACCTCTAACTTAGAACACCATACTATGCTATAAGTCTTAGAGTCATCCAATCAGCACAGGCATTGACCATCCTGGCTGATGGATTCTGAAAGCTACAATCTAAAAATGGATCTTTTCCCAACTCTGTACATGTGCATAGACTGAGCAAGTGTCTTGGAAAAGGCCAGCTGATGAACTCTGTAACTGAGGCATGGTGAACATTGCTACCTGATATTGTCCCTGGGGATGGGTAGGGCAGAACTCAAAATTAACACAGTTCTTTCCCACCTTGTCTCTGTATAAGAATGCATTTGCTAATTAAGAATGGTAGAAAATTTGAAAGTGAGGATGGGTAGATTGAAAAGCACACCCCCAGTCGATTAGGAGCCACTTGACCTCAACAATTCCCTGAGTTTGTTCCATTTAAGAATTCATTGACTATAGATCACAGTCAGCTTTCATTGAGAGGTCAACATTTGCTCTGAAAAACAAAACACCTGGGAAAAAGCCAACACTAGTTTGCTTGTGGTGTGTCAAATGATAGGTCTTTACCAAGGAGGTCTTGAGAGGTCCTCCCTACACCAGTCACGCTAGAGAGTAAATGGTAGAATACAAAGGATTATCTTCATATTTATTTATACACACACACACATACACACACATATATACATGCACACAGGTCTTGTCTATAAATCAAGAACTTTTTGCAGGCAAAAACTGGTCATGCACATTAGGAGTGACTGGCTTTATGTTTGGCGAGTGAATGAGACCCTTATCCAAGCAAGACAGAATGCTCTCTGTGGATTCAAGTGTGCCCCGTGGCGACTGGTGAGTCACAAGCCGAACATGTGATGGGGAAGCTTGCAAGCTTCCATAAGTGCTTTATTCAGAGTGCTTTATCAAGCAATCCAGATAGTGGTGGCCTGAAGAATAGAGTATGCTGACACATCCTGTCAGAGATCTTTCCACGGTAGCACAGATGTTTTTGCATTGGCTGTAAATTGTTTTCAGAGGCCTGCTTTGGGTCTGTAGTCTCCCGGAGGACCTCTTCAAGCTGTCACCACACATCATACCCATCCTAACAAAAAACTGGTGCTAATAGTTTTTGGACTGAAGCAGCATTGGTAATATGATGTACTCAAGAGAGGGTGGAAATGTTTAATCAGTTAACAAGTTAGGCTAACCATTTTTTGAAATTCAACCACAAAAAAAAAAAGGTGCCTCTGATGGATCAGGCAGCAGATGATTGTGTGTGTGTGTGTGTGTGTGTGTGTGTGTGTGTGCACGCATGCACACACTGATAAGCATATGACATAAGCATGCGGTTTTGGTACCGCCACGTAATGGGGGAATAGCCTGCATGTATGAGCTGTGTTTGCAGCTCTGTGAGATAAAATCTAACAAATAGCACTTCTGACAAGTTGTCTTGGATCTCAGAAGGTTGCAGTAAATGACTAATACCCTGGAGACCATAGTTCAGTTCCCTGCTTAGCCATGGAAACCAATTGGGTGACCTTGGGCATATCACATACTCTCAGCCTGCAGAAAACCTTGTGGTAGTTTTACCTTAGATTGCCATAAACTGGAAATGACTTGATGGCACACAACAATAGCAATGTATACATTAGCATGTGTGTGTGTGTGCATGTGTATATGAGAGGGCTGGCATAATGTTGTGGTTTGAGCAACGGATTATAACTCTGGAGATCAGGTTTTGAATCCCCTTCGACCATGGAAACTCACTGGGTGATCTTGGGCAAGTCACAGTTTCTCAGCCTCAGGGGAAGGCAAAGGCAAACCCCCTCTGAACAAATCTTGCCAAGAAAACTCTGTTTGCCTTAGGGTTGCCATAAATAAGAAATGACTTGAAGGGACACAATAACAACAACACCACATAGATTGGATTGATTAGCAAATAGAACTTAACAAATAACTTAGCAAAATGTTTCAGCCACTTACTTTCAGTATCAGCATCTGAAGAAGGTAGAAGTAGAAATATTTGCTAATTTATTTATTAAGTTCTGTTTGTTAATCGCCTTTTGGAACCACCTTTTGGAATGTTCTCTCCCAAGCTGCAAATGCCAAGATATTCTTTTGGTACCTATTAAATTGCTTTTCTGAACATTTTCAAAATTCTCAATCCTAAATCTTACTACTGTAGATTTTAATTGATTTAGATGTCTAATGCAAATGTATTGCACTGTTTATTTTCATTTTTGTGTAAACTGCTTTCAAGATCTTGAATAGCAAATGGTTCATAAATATAAATAAATGAAATATTTAATTGATTTGCTTATAGAAGTACTAGGTTAGAATGTTGAAGTTTTAAGAAGTAATTAGTTATAGCCATAGTTCCCAGTACAGTAGCTTACCCAGGAATGTAGCTTAGTGTATTTACAATTTTGACTACATTTAACTACATAAATTATAATATTAAATAAGTTTAACTGTCCCGTTCTCAAATGTAACTTTAATTACTACTTTCAATTACTTTAAACAGCACCTGAATCCAATATACAAGGTACAGCAAGCGCTACCACTTCAACCATGTTATACTCGTCCTGCATAATTTAGTGAAATCTTATTACTTAACTACAGGTGTAACTAAAAGTTAGTTACATGGAAAAAGCAGCAAAGTTATCCCTGGTTAACTTGTAATTGTGATGTAATATATTGAAAGTTTTATTCTTGGAGAAGGAATTGATTACAAATAACTAATTGTAAGAGCAAGTTTTTGAAATGGGTTACTTCGAAGCTACTTCTCTGTGGCAGTGTGAACTGTATAGGAACTCTGTTCATCTTGGAACCCTCACAGCAGGACATTTTGTGCTCAGATTCTTTTACGATGTCATCCTTGGGCTCGTATCCTATGGAGAGCATCATTCTTTCCAGTAACAGATATGCTGGAGGTGGACTTGATGAACGATTGGAAGTAGAGGGCACAGTGGCATAAGAAGATGAAACAAGCCTACTGCATAAGACCAAAGGTCTGTTTTGTCCACATCTTGTTTCCAACAGTGGCCAGCTGTTACCCCAAAATGTGGGTGACTCAGGGGTCTACCCACAATGCCAGTACCTCCACGTGACAAAGGGGAATTAATTAGTTTAAAATTAGGAGTCCTGTGGGGGTGGATAAAATAATGTAATATTTCCACCAATGTTTACAGGATCTTGCAGGAAAAGAACCAGCCAGAGAATCCAAAATGTAAACTAAAAATGTATTTTAATTGAAAGATTCACACATTCGCACAAAAGATCCAAACATTCTACGCACTTACGCAAGGACTAACCAAAGGTAAAGGGAGGAAAGTTGTGGATAGATGACTTTTAGGGTTCGGGTGATAATTACTGGTCCAGAGAGAAGCAAGGAAAAGCAGTAATGTGGCTTAGGTAGGTACCTAAGGGCAGTTCTCATTCAGGAATCAAGGTGACAGTGTGACGTTCAGCCAAGCGAGAGACTGCAAGCAACTGCTGAAAACGGAGGGTTCTTATACGCAAAACTACCCTGTGGGTATGGGTGTGAATCACTCTCCCAGCTGAGTGGACAATGGGAATTGCAACACAAATAATGAAGTCTGGATGGTGCTAATAGTCTTATTGCTTAGGTGACAAAGGGTATTTGCTGTTGTAATAGCTCTCTATTGTGGAGAGGTTGGGAAGACAAACCAGGGAAATATCCAGGTGTGAGGGAACAGAGTTAAAGCAATCACAGTTTGGTGAGAACTTCCCCTTTCTGCACAGAGATGTCCAGCTTTAGCATAAACCTATTGTCTCTAGGGCTGCCTTGTCATCCTTCTGACAATTATTTTGGTTTTGCTTAGGAAGGGGTGTGTCCGACCTGCCTTGCAATCTCATGTTTACAGTCAGTAATGTTCCTCTTTCCAGCTTGTCCTTCCAGTCACCTCAGGTTCCATTTTATATCAATGCCAATTAACGTAGTGCCAATTAGATTATATTTGCCAATTAAATCATATCTGTCTTGGGGGGTGCATGGGACCATAACACAACTGGATGCCTCTAGCAAGTCCAGAAGCAGGACACTAAAGCAACATCTGTTTCCTTCTGTTGTGCCCTGAGAGATCCTTGAAGCAGGGTAGAGACAGTGGTATTGTGGAAATAATGCTCATGGGATAAATGCTATGCTAATTGTTTATTAGCAAGGATAGTGACATTTATCACTCCTCCTCAGACTTCCCTCTGAGCTTAGCTGCAGTCCTTACAATAGCTTAAGAGGCTTGGTGAATGAGCTATCCCTTTCTAATGGAAAGTATCTTAGTGTTGCCTGGTCTTGAAAGAACAATTTAAACCCATTAGCTTTCCTAAAGACCTGCTCCTGCTGGAGATTATTGAGAGATTTTTGTAGACTGGGTATCTTGAAACGTTAAAAAAAAAAGAAGACCTTGTTTGCCAAGACTTCTATGTTCAACTAATTAGCAAATGGAGAGAGACCAGAAAACCTATCTCAGGAGTTTTGAGCATCCTGAAAACATGGAAAGGTTAATTGAAGGCTTGGGGCAAACAAGCTCTAACCTTCTTCGCATGCCCTTGTTATGCTAACAGCATTGTGCAGGCTGATTTAATGACTTCTTATTACCCGGCTTCCTAATTAACCTCTTGCCCCCCAATGCAGGGAGTTTAAAGAAGGCTCTCCCAGCACTGGGACTTCTGCATTCTTTAGGCCTCAGGGTGACTAAAGATGTTTCTTTTGCTGGTCGGTTCACAGCCTCCTGACGCTCAAAATCATTCATATTTAATAGCATGGACACAGGACATTGGCACCTTGGAAACTCTTCGGTTCTCCTCTGAGTTCTCCACACCAGGCTCCAGGGTTGCTTTGTAAAGTTCCTGGAGTGGCAAGGCGTTGCCTTTTCTGTGTTACTTTTAACACTGCTAAAACTGTTCTGAAGGTTTTGTATCCCCACATCTTGGCTAAAATGTAGGAATAAAGCACAATGGCACCAACTTCATCCCTCTTTTGACGCATGTTTGGGGGAGGTGGCAAATAGGGCCAAGATCTTAGGCCATTTCTGCATTAGACTGTTATAGTGCTATTATTCTACTTCAACATCCTTTGAGACCCCTCCCTGAACTGCAAACCCCAGGATTCCATAGGATGTTGAAAGTGGAATAATAGCACTATAATGGTCTAGTGCAGAAATGGTGTGTAAGCTGTTTTAATGGCAGTGACAGCAGCTATGCCCAGTGCCACAGTCTGGTGCCATTTTAACTTTCTTCTTTTCCAGAATGTGAGCCACAACAAGCAGTGTGGTGTTTCTGATTTGGCCATGAAACAGTAATTTTGAGGTCAGTTTAGAGTGAGAATGAAAAGTACTCTCTTCATTCTGATTGCACTTCAGAGTGGACAGCTAATTGAATTTGACTATTTAATGACAGCATTTTGAAACAAATATTAGAACTCCCCTGGATCATGCTTGTATGTTGATATGACTCCTTGATGTGAACTATGGCCCTTTCCACACCATACCGTGTTAGTGTGTTCTTCCATTACAATTTGTGTGATGGTAGCAGGCTAGAAACACTCTCTTCCACACCCTTCTGCCTTAGATGGATAAGTAGTGGTATTTCCATTGGTGTTCCTTCCGCAGTACAGTGTCCTTGGCCACTCCCTTTCCCCACTTTCACCTCCCTCCACAGTCCTGATTAGTAGGGTTGTTTGTTTGTTTGTTTGGAAATTGTACTAGTGCAGCAATATTGTAATAGCATGACATGCCAGTGCACTATTGCACTTTTGCGCTATAATGCTTAAAAACGTATTAGAAAAAATAAAAAGTTTTAACTCAAAGGAGACATTTAAAATAAAAACTGAGAGAGGTTATATTTTGAAGTTACCACACCATGGGAGTAGCTGAGGGAGGGACAATCTGGGCATGCCCACACCCTGCCCACTCCGGGATCCACGAAGACCGGAAGTACTATCAAGCACTTTTACGGAACTGCACTGAGCCGGCTGATGAGATTGAAGCACTAGAGGAGGCTCTTTTAATGGATTTTTTCTGGAAATAGTATAAAGTGGTTTTGCAATGCTTGGGGGTGGAATAGCAGCTGGATAGTGACAACGTCATGTGGTAGCACAACTTCTGGACTGGAAGCAACCTGGTGCTGTTGCAGGATAGTGAAGTCATGTGGAAATGGTCTATATCATTTATCAGATAGTTTCAGATGTTGCCTTCTATTGAAGGTAAACCTAGACTTATCATGTTCACCAACATTTCCCTTATGAAATACATCTCCAGTTATACCATCATGTTTCTGGGCAGGTCAGAGCAGATGCAGGCAAGAGGAGCCCAGAACCAGAGTTAGAGGACAGAGGAAGGTCAGAGTCTTGCCAGCAAGTCAGGTCAATTGTATGAGACAGAGACAGAGGCAAGCAGCAACCTGGAGTCCAAAACCCATCAAGATCCAACAGCAAGCAGGCAAGTGTAGCCCAAAAGCCCAATCAAATACAAAGCAATGCCAGGCACTGGCAAATCAATCATGATGCGCAAGAGGCAAAGAATGCAGGAAGCCACCAGGAATAAATACTGTTTCCAACGGCTTTGCTAATCAAGTTATATATTGCTGCTGTCTGGGCTCCACTCAGAGTTCAGATGTGGACATTCCAGCAGGTGGTCTCCTTGGGAGGAGGAGGAGGAGTCTTGGTGCATGAAGACCCCTTACTTCTAAGGTAGCCCCTCTTCCCAAGGAGACTTTCCTTGGATTTGCACACTTCCCTTCCTACCCCTGAGTTGAGGCCATGCCTTCATTTTGCATTGTTGACATAACCTGCGAAGGAGTCTGCTCTTCTCTTGGCTCTGACTCCAGAGATAAACTGCTTCCTTTTACGAGTGCAGCCATCTATAACCCTGAGGTTTCACAGTGTGCCAAGGCAATTTCCTCGCTATATTTAGGGTGTTCAAACCCATCTGTACTGGAGGAATCTTCAAGTATCAGCAGGAGAATTACTGACATACCTATATATGTCAAATGCATTTGGATATGGAAAGTTTTCATTTCCTTCTGTGGACTGCATCACATCTGGCTAGCACCACACATGTGATTTATCCAGGAAAGGGGAAGAAACACAAGCTGTGTGTTTGTTGCAGCGAAATTATAATCACCTCAAAATACTACTTTTGTCTTGAAAACTGAGGCTAGAGAATATTTAGCTGGAGTTTCTTTGACCAGTGCTGACCTATAATGCTCAAGGAGTGCTTTGCAGAACACAGCATTCCAAAAAAAATTTAAAAAAAAAGAAGAAAAAAGAAAGAAACAAAAAAGAACATAGCACAGAACGGCCTTCTCCTATACGGGGACTGTCAGATGCATTGGACTGTAGCTCACATCATCCTCAGTCAGCATGTTAAACAGGTACTGGGAGTTCTATCTAATACTTCTGGAGGGCTCCAGGTTAGGGAAGGTGATTTTAGAGCAATGTTGAGGCAAAATGCAGACTTCCAGCTGGTGTTGGACTCAATCCCATCAGCTCTAACCAGCACAGCCAATGATGCTGGATGCTGAGAGTTGCACTCCAACAACATATATTCATTTATTCAATCTATATCCTGCCATCCTCTTACCAAGGCACCCAAGGCAGCTTATAAAATTTAAAATTATCTAACATAGACATTGTTGTTATGTACCTTCAAGTTGTTTTTGGACTTACGGCAACCCTAAGGTGAATCTACGACAGGGTATTCTGGGGGCTGAGAGTGTGTGATGTGCTGAAGGTCACCCAGTGGGTTTCCATGGCCAAGCAGGGAACCAAACCCTGGTCTCCAGGGTCATTGTCAGGTGTTCAAACCATTGCGCCACACTAACTCTCGAAATATACATTACAGAACCTAAAAAGCAATTAAATAACAAAAGTATTAAAATGCACAGTTAAAAATGTAATTAAAAACAAACAGGATAAAAACACATTGTACCACTATCAACATTATTCTGCCATGTAATTTAAAAATCAATCAAATTCCTAAGTAAGAAGGTCTTAACCTGCCTGCGGAAAAAGAGCAGGGAAGTAGGCTAATGAAACGTCCCATGGAAGGGATTTCTACAACTGGGGCTCAGCCACGGAGAAGGCTCTCTCCCATGTCCTCACCAAATGAACATGTGATGGTGGTGGGGCAAGAGAATGTCCTCCCCCAGTGATCTTAGAACTTGGACCGGCTGATACACTCTGGAAGGCTACACTTTACCCATTAGAGAAAGGAAGTTCTTGTTATATTTGTATAAAATAAAAACGAGGCCTAAATACCTTAGGACACCAGACCCTGTCTGATCTTGGAGGCTAAGCAGGGTCAGCCCTGATGAATACTTGGATAGGAGTCCATCAACAAACACCAGATGCTTCAGAGGAAGGAAGTTTATTCATGCACAATAAAACCAATGTGTTTAAAACTTGGTGGGGAGATGCAGGGTGAGTAAAAAGTTTCAGAGTAGTTCCTGCTAACCTCCAGCTTTGGGAAGGAACCACCAGAAGGTGAATAACGGAGTAACAATGTGGGCCCTGAAGGTTCCCTAGATCTTCTCTATGGTGGAAGTAGGTTGTATTATTTGTCAGACTCCTCACATGTTGTGCATTGTCAGTATTCCACAGTTGTCAAAACCTTTAATTTTTAACTCCCCCCACCACAAAAAACAGTGGGACCTCTTGGATTCTTCTGAAATTGCTTTTTTCTGTTCTTTTGTTCAAAGCACAGGATGGAAATACGCTGCAAACTTCTAAGACTTCCAAAGTTTGGGGCACTGGGCTCAAGGGCTTTGGCTTGGTTCTCTCTGTTGTAAATTTCGCCCTCTTTCCTGTCGATGTTTGTTATGTTCTCAGAGTCAAAGCAAGACACTTTCTGGGCATGCTGGAGGCCATATAGCTTTAATCACTGGTAAAAAATAACATTGAAATACACCTCCTGCTGTTTGGTGGTGTTAATAAAACATATATTCTGGTGTATGTTTGCTGGTCATTCACCTTTGTTTCTCCACTGTTTCCTAAGACAATTTTACATTTCCTAGTTTGGAATTGATCATGGAATTGGTATTCCACAGGAAAGCTCAAAGATATATTGGGACTGGTGTGGTCCCATGTGGTTGGGACCCCATCTCTCCATTTCATAATGACTCTCTGCATTTCTACCCAAGATTAAACCAAGACCAGGAATTAATTGATGCCTCATCAAACAGTCTTATGGATTCTGTGCAGAACCTGGAAAGCACCTTTAAAAATTCATTGGTACAATTAATGTTTCAAAGGGGGAATAGATAGGGCTTGTTACCTTTTTGAAAAGGTAACTATTTACTGACTTGTTTCACAATAGCAAGCAAATCTCAAAAGCTGTGGAACTTTTTAGATACTTTTTTTTAAAAAAATCTGAATTCAGTAACATAAGACATAGCACAAGCCATCACTTGAACCACTTGATGTCTTCTATTTGCAACCTACTTGAGGGAGGAGAAGAGAGAAACTGGGACATCTTAAAAGCAGCTGAACAGGAGTTCATCTGGACTATCGCTGCCAAGTCAGGACAGCTGGAGAGCATGGTACTCTATACTGAAGAACAAAATGGCATCCCAATTGGCAACCACCATTTGTGTGTCTACAGATATGCAGAATGCCCTAAAACTTTGCATTGTCAGTGTTGGTTGGTAGGAACAGCCAACGAAATCAAGTCTTTGTTGTGGTTCTCAAACTCTGATCCTCCAGAAGTTCTGGATATCAAGCTTCAGAAGCTCCAGCCAAAGTGGCCAATGCTCAGCAGTTCTTGATGTTGAAGTCTCAAGTATTTGGAGAACCAGAGTTTGCAAAACACTCCTCCAAAGGACCATATTCTCCCTCCTAAGCCTGCTTAGACTTTGAAGTCTTCACCAGAGAAACTTCTTTCAGTCCCATGAGCCTCAGTTGCACCCTTGAAGATGATACAACACAAAGTCTTCTTAGTGGCCGCTCCAAAGTTCTGGAATTTCTTACCAAGGGACAATAGGCTAAGCCCTTCTCTGTTGTCCTTCTCTCAAACTGTGAAGCCCTTTTAAAAAATCAGGAAGTTTTTTGCCAATTGATTCACTGTTGTGGGTGGGGCTTATTATGATGGATGCTGCACTTTTCTTTTTTAAAAAAGAAGTATTTAAACTTGTTTACAGTTGTGTTTTTAATTTAATTTGTTTTTTATAGCTGATCTTGTTCTATATAATATTGACCATAGATGATTCTTGTAACTGTAAAATGGATTATGAATGCATCCGAATAGTCAGAGACTTTCTGTTCCTTGGCTCAATCATAAATCAAAATGGAGACTGTAGTCAAGAGATCAGAAGAGTAGAACTTGGAGGGGAAGCTATGAAGAAAGATCCTCAGATGTAAGATATGTCAGTAGGTACCAATGTCAGGATCATCCATGCTATAGTATTTCTTATTTCTGTGTATAGTTGCAAAAGCTGGACAATAAAGAAAGCTGAGAGGAAGAGAATAATGTCATTTGAAATGTAGTGCTGGAATAGAATTCTACAGATATCATAGACAGCTAAAAAGACAAATAAATGGGTCCCAGATGAAATCAAGCCTGAACTTTTATTACCATGGCCCTTTCCGCACTGAGGCTTCTAGCGCAAGCGGGGGAGGCCGGCAAGCGCAAGAAGGCTCGTCCGGGAGGCTGCCACTTCCCCCCTCCTTCCTTCCGCAGGCGAAGGAACCAGCGGGGAAGCGGCACCGAAGGAGGCTTGCCGCGCAAGCCGCCCTCCCCCGTGCGAAGCGGGAGACCTTGCGCCGGATTCCCACCCTGCGCGCGCGCGCAAAGCGGGCGGCGTCGCGCCAGATTCCTCCCTCCCGTGCGCGCCGGATTCCCCCCGCGCGTGCCGGATTCCTCCCCCAGGGCGCATGAAGCGGGCGGCGTCGTGTCCCCCCCGCGCGCGTGCGCGCGCAAATCAGGCGTCGCGTCCGTCGCGCTACCTCCCCACCCCGCTCCTTCCTTCTGCAGGGGCGGAGGGAAGGAAGCGCGACCCGGCTGGCTCCCGGAGGCTCCGCACGAAAGGTAAGTGCGGGTGGGCGCCGGGAGCGTTGCGCGAGCGCGGGGTGATTTTCGCTTGTACGCGAAAATCAAAAAACCCGTGCTCGCGCTGCTTCAGCCCCGTGAGCCGGGCAGAAGTGGGAGTGCGTCGTGCGGAGCAACGCTCCCACTCCCGCGAGGCTCACGGGGCTGTCGCGCGAGCAAAGGCCAGTGCGAAAAGGGCCCATGTCGTACGCCCTCAATCTGGGATACAGTATGATTGGCTATAAATACTGTTTATGTGGTATGAAATAAATATAAACTTTATACCTATGGCTGAAAGCTGTGAGGATAGGAAAGGACTCTGGCCATTTCCGCATGACACTCTTATAGCGCGATGATTGCACTTTCAACCTCCTATGGAATCCTGGGATTTGCAGTTTTGGGTGGGGCCGGCCAGCCCCTCCTGGAACTGCAAACCCCAGGATTCCATAGGAGGTTGAAAGTGCAATCATCGCGCTATAAGAGTGTCGTGCAGAAATGTTCTCTGACTGTAAGCGTTGAAGCTAAGGACTTCAGCATTACCAGGTTTTAAGTTCAGAAGGATCAGTCAGAGAGCTCTACCTGATGAGTTTTACATGGTCCTCTAAAGTACCCAAGCTAGGGAACAACAGCAAGTGAAGCTGCTGGAAGGAGCCCGCAAAAGGTTGACATCCTGTAGCCTTTTCCCGTGCAAACTGTCCTTTTGTCCCTTTACCCTGAGCAGGGTTGTTAATGATAGGATGTCTTGGAGATCGAAGCCCAAGTTTTCCCCAACTATGTCAAGTCTGACATGTTCTCCAGTACACCATACTGCCAGAAATCTCTCTTTTCAATGTAACTGTCATCTGCATCCTTTATGAACAGTGTCCCACATTGGGATATTATTTGTTCTACAGGGTTTACGGTAATTGAAACTATTTTATTTGCAGAGGCAAACCACAGAAAAGCCTCTCCCTACTGTTGACCCAGTTCTTCTTTCCACAGCCTTTTTGCCTTCTTTTTTCTTTCCAAATTGAACTATGCAGACATTTTCATCTCCCTGGGGAATGTTTCCATCTTATTAACCTGCTGTTGCACCTTACATTGGCTGTTTTTGACCTACTGTAAATAATAAATAAGTGTCGGCAGTCTTAGTTCAGGTGGAGGGGAGCAAGGCAGGGCAGAGAGAGCAAGAGGACATCAGGTCTTGCTTCTGAAAGGAGATATCCTGAGGTGGTATCTAGGAAGGATGGGATCTTAACCTCCTCACCTATATTGCAGACAATATTTGATTATTCCTGCAGGGAAGTGCCTACTCAGTCTGCCTGGCTCATAATTCTACATGCTGATAGCACACTTCTATATGTCTCCTCAGAAATACATCCCACTGGGCTCAGTGTGGTTGAACCCCCAGGGAAGTGTGTACTTAAAACAACAGTCCAAATGGCTATAGGTACCATAATCCAAATTCCCTTAACTCTGGAGCCTAGGAAAGTGACGCTTTTTGGACTACAACTCCCAGTATCTCCCGATCAGTGGAGTTATGTATTAGACATCCCAGCAATGCCGATGCCAGGCTATTCTGTGCCTAAGGCAAGGCTAAAGACTTCTTCCTCAAAAATTTCTCACTTCAGTGTTCAAAAACAGATGCCTTGTATAAAACAATGAACAGCACAGGACTTGAAAGTACTAAATTCATTTTAAATTGCAATAATATCCAGATGTAAACAACATATATTGCCAATTACAATAGATAAGAGTTTTTTTCTTATTAAAAAAGCACAAAGTTTAAAAAATAATAATAAAAACACATATAGAATGAATATATAGAAACTAGAATATATATATATATATATATATATATATATATATATATTTATAAGACTTTATGATTTAATATTTCATAGCACTGTTACAGTCTTTAACTTACCTCTCTCTCTCTCTCTCTCTCTCTCTTATATATATATATATATGTATGGTCAATTCCATTTTTACAAGGTTTAAAACTAATCTGTATAAAACTATGTTTCTCAAAGGTCAGTATTGTGCCTTTGTATTCCTACTTTTTTCTGGATTTCTGGGGGTTTCCATTATGTGCCTGGAACTATTTACACTTCTGACACCGCCACCAAAATGTTTGCTTTGTTGTTAACTGCCGTCAAGTTGAGTTCCTCTAATGGTGACCTTATGAAGGAGAGATCTCCATGTCACCCAGTCATCGACAGCCCTGTTAGCTCTTGTAGGTTCAGAGCCTGGCTTCCTGGAATGAGTCTATCCATCTGGATTTCAGTCTTCCTCTTTCCCTACTGCCTTCTACCTTACCAAACATTACTGTCTTTTCTAGGGAGTCAAGATATGCCAAAGGAAGTACAGTCTCAGTTGAGTCATCTTGGCTTCTAAGGAGAGTTCAGGTCTGATTTTGCTCCATTGGTCTCTTTACCAGTCCACAGTATATGTCAAACTCTTCTCTGGCACCACATTTCAAATGAGTCAATTTTCTCCCTATTAGCTTTCCTCACTGTCCAGCTTTCACATCCATACATAGAAATTGAAAATATAATGGCATGGACAATCCTAATTTTGGTATCCAATTATATATCTTGACACTTCAGGGTCTTACCTAGTTCTAGCTACCCTTCCAAGTCCTTAATTTCGTGATTGCAATCTCCATTTTGATTAACAATCTAAGGTATGGAAAATCTTGAACTCTTTCAATGTCTTCATCACCTACTTTAAGGTTAAGTAAATCATCTAGACTCATTATTTTTATTTTCTTAATGTTCAACTGTAAATCTGCCTTTGCACTTCTTTCCTTGACATTTTTCAATACTTATTCCAAATACTGGCAATTTTCTGCTGGCAATATGGTGTTATCTGCATCTCTTAAACTGTTGATGTTCCTTTCTCCAGTTTTCATGACTCCTTCCTCCAAGTCTAATCCTGCTTTACATATGATATGAACAGTTCCTACCCCCACCTCTATGTGCATGGCTTTTCTGCACCCCCTGGTATTGACGCCCAGGTCATGTACCCTACTTGTCCCACCCTACATATGCCTCCCATTTCAATAGAGATACCTCTATCTTTCTCCCATACTACTTTTATTCTTGGAAAAAATGACTGTGGCTCTTTTCACAGCTCCGGCACTCGCGCGACGGAGGAGGGCGGCTCGCACAAGAAGCCTTCTCCGGGAGGCTGCCGCTTCCCCCTCCTTCCTTCCGCAGGCAAAGGAACGAGCGAGGAAGCGGCAGCCTCCTGGAGGCGGCGGTGGCTCGCGCGTCCATCCATCCCCCCCCCGCGCGCGCAAGAAAGGAGCCTGTCCCGTCCATCCCCCCGCGCGCGAGAGAAAGGAGCTTGTCGCGTCCGCCCCCCCGCGCGCGTGCGCGAAGCTAGCGCCCCACCCCTTCCTTCCACAGGGGCGGAGGGAAGGAAGCGCGACCCAGCCGGCTCCCCGACGCTCTGCACAAGAGGTAAGTGCGCGCTGGCGCCAGGAGCGTTGCGCGAGCGCAGGTGATTTTCGCTTCGAAGCGAAAATCAAAAAACCCGTGCTCACACCGCTTCAGCCCCGTGAGCCCGGTGGAAGTGGGAGTGCGTCGTGCGGAGCGACGCTCCCACTCCCGTGAGGCTCACGGGACTGTTGCGCGAGAAAAGGCCAGTGCAAAAAGGGCATGTATCTTCATGATTTTGATTATGAAAAACTATAGATTTCTCTTTAAAAAATGAATGGGCAACAACATTTGATGATTCTGAAATATAACCTATACTCAGGTCAAGAGGCCACCATTCGGACAGAATATGGAGAAACAGAATGGTTTCCAATTGACAAGGGGTCAGATAAAACTGCATTTTGTCTCCTGATTTTTTAAATTTATGTACTGAACATGTTACATGTAAAGCTGTATTAGACTCAGAGGAAGGAGGAGTGAAAATTGGAGGAAAGAACATCAACAATTTAGGTTATGTGTCATAGCACAAGCATAAAACCACCAAAATTTACAGTTGAACATTTAGAAAATAAAAAAAAAAGAGCATAGATGGTTTACATAACTTTACAGCAAACAATGAAGACATTAAAACAGAAAATTTTAGAAAAAAACCAAAGATTTTCCATACTTTCATTCAGTTATTCGTCAAAATGGAGTCTGCAGTCAAGAAATCAGAAGAAGACTCAGACCATTTCCTCACTAGACTGTTATAGTGCTATTATTCCACTTTCAACATCCTGTGGAATTCTAGGGTTTGCAGTTTAGGGAGGGGCCGAAAGTGGAATAATAGTACTGTAATAGTGTGGAAATGGCCTAAGACTTGGAAGGGCAGCTATGATGGAACTGAATAAGATCTTCAAGTGTCAAGATCTACCATGGAACACCAAGGCCTTGAACCTACAAGACCTGAGCAGGGCTGTGGATGAGAGGTTGTCCTGGAGCTCTTTCATTCACAGGGTCTGCAGAAGTCAAAGTCAACCTGATAACCACAACAATCCCCATGATCAAGGTAACATAAATTCTTGAAGCTAGCCCTTTCATGTTTGTTTCTGTTTGTAAAATTACCTCCTCAAAAGACAGCAGACCTCTGTTCCAAAACTTGCTTTTGAGACGTAAAATACACAGCTTACACAATCTGGAACTAAACGTGAGAAGAACGGCCAAGCTATAGCCTGATTTGTTCCCCTTCTTAGGATATAAGCCAACAAAGACATCTCAGAGATGATGCAAGCCTTGTTGTCTCTGTTCTTGGAACTGTAACCCCTTGTCATTCTCACACAAATATTGATGGTTCAGAGAAGGGATTGGTGGGTGTGGTATGGAGGTAAGGGATTCATTTCATAAAAAGGAGGTGAAAATTGGTTCCGGTTTAAATGTTTGTGATGACTCATTACTTGGTTCATATTGCCCTCTCCTGCTTTTAAGGCTTCCTAGAAACATTTTTGGGTATTCAGTACCAATATGATTCATTGCAGAAGAAAATCTGCAGGGCTGCAACAGGGATTGTGTATTCCCAATGCAGCCTTATTTTGTCTGCAGTAACAACACATCTTGGGATTCTTGGCAGGCATGGGTGTGTGGTCTGAATGTTGGACCATGCTTTGAATTTCTGCTCAGTTGTGGAAAACTCACTGGGTTACCTTTTTCCTCTTTCTTTTTTCTTTCTTTCTTTCTTTATTAGCTTTTACACACATCTAATTCACAATCAGGGAAATATGCATTCAAAAAAAGAAAAAGGAAAAGCAGAAAGAAAAGAGGAAAGAACCCAAAACTAAAACACAGTCCTAACACACTAAACCAGTGGTTCTTAACCTTTCCTTTACTGAGGACCCCCTCTAAATATAATTTGTCACCAGGAACCCACAAGACTTAACTCAAGATTTAAATTCAAATATTTATTTATTTATTTAAGGCTTCTGGAGAGCAGTATTCAAATTCCCGCGCAGACACTGGGTGACCTTGGGCAAGTCACATTCTCTCAGCCTCAGGGGAGGGCAAAGGCAAATCCCCTCTGAACAAATCTTGCCAAAAATACCCTGTGATAGGTTCACCTTAGGATTGCTATAATTGAGAAGTGACTTGAAGGCACAGAGCAACAAAGTGCCGCTGACAGGAGGAGGTTATTTCCAGCCGGCATATCTCTTCCCTTTGAAAACTGACTTCTGAATACCCTAAGGCAAAGCTATTATGGAGGTTTTCTTTGCAAGATTTGTTGCCCTTGCCTTTCTCTGAGGCTGAGAGATTGTGATCTGCCTAGCGGGTTTCCAAGGCTGAATGGAGATTCAAACCCTGGTCTCCAGAGTCATAGGCCATTTCTGCACAAGACTGTTATAATGCTATCATTCCACTTTCAACATCCTATGGAATCCTGGAGTTTGCAGTTCAGGGAGGGGCCACCGGCCCCTCCCTGAACTGCAAACCCCAGGGTTCCATAGGATGTTGAAAGTGGAATGATAGCACTATAACAGTCTCGTGCAAAAATGGTCATAGTTTGGGCATGCACGCATGTCTGCCATCATTCCCTTTTTGTCAAGGATGTGGCAGTGGGGGTGGGGGGTGGGAGGATACAGAAGCCAAAACTACTCCATCTTTTATGAATGAGGAAGCAGTGTAGGTGTGTGCACACACCAGCCACCATGTCCCTCAGCGCCCACACCCCTTGCTGTTGCATTGCTGACCAAAGGAACACAGTGACAGATATGTGTTGTGCCCAAACTGCTCCTTCATTTGCAAAGAAGGGAACAGTTTTGGTACCCTCATCCCCTCCACTGCCATGTCCCTGTTGCTGCCACTGCTGTTGGTGTCCAGAGGCTTCTTGGACCGCCTGTGAGGGCTCCGCAGACCCCAAGTTAAGAACCACTGCACTAAACTCAAACAGTATACACTAACTAACAAAAACGTTAAAAACTAACTCACTGAGATAAAAAAGGCTCTGACCTTGCAAGCCAAACTGTAACAAAAGAAAAAAATAAGAAAAGAAAAATATTATTCTACTATTACAACTAGAGCTAAGGAACTCTGCTAGAATTACAAGTAACCGTGTTGTTGTTGTGTGCCTTCAAGTTGCTTCTGACTTATGATGACCCTGAGCGGGGTTTTCTGAGGCTGAGAGGATGTGATGTACTCAAGGTCACCCAGTGGGTTTTCATGGCCAAGGAGGGAATCGAACCCAGTCTCCAAGGTTGTAGTCCCACCCTCAAACCACTAAACTACATTGACTCTTACTAATAACTATAGCCACAGATTACAGCACTGTTAGATTTCTTACTTCTCAGAAACCATACACAGTTTCCAGTCTTTCCAAAAATAAATAAATAAGTAAATAAATCTTCATTTAGTTTATCCTTTAAAATCCTTTATCCTGAAGGATAAACGCTGTGTCAAAAACTTTATTTGGAATAAAAGAATTCTGAAAACAAAGCCAAGAAGAGAGAGAAAAATATCTAGGCAAACAACACAGTCAGAGGTCATAAGACTTTGTGCGTGAGAGAGACTGAAAGAGAGTGTATGTGTTTTTTAAAAGCAAACAGCACTTCTTAAAAGTTTGCCCTGAATCCCAATAAGATGCAGGACAAACTGCTTGCGTAGTTTATTGGAGTGATTAACAAACAGAATGAATAGTTCAATTAATAAGGAAAATGTTTTAACAAACAGAGCTGTACTAAGGAGACTATTGGTAAAATGTATCCTGAAAACACTAGTTGATAATCTTGGATCTCACCCTTGCGAGTCCAGGCATTCAGTTATATGTACCTTAAGGAAACAGTCATTCTTAGGAGCACAGTGGCTAACATATCAACCCAAAGCTCAAAAGATTGCCGGTCCTGCAATCTTTATGAGCTTGGATGCAGATGTACAGGATGCCACCTGCAGTATGTGGGTAAAACAGCCACCGATTTGCATAATTCATTGCAGCAACCACAAATCTGTACTCCAGGCTAGGAAGTTGGGGCAACTAGTAGCCACACATTTTAACTCAGAATATCATAACCTCTCTGATTTGTCCCTCTTTGGAACTGAGGTGCTGTCTCATTCTCATACTTTAATCAAAAGGGAGAATTTCTGGCTCCATAGACTCAGGACTTTAACACCACATGGTTTCAACGGAGAGGATGAGCCATTATCCACGTATGAAACTGTCACCTTGGCTAGAAGCTCACCTTTGTTTTAAACTACTCAGGAGAGCTGAAACTGAAACTTTTTCTTATCAATGGAGCTATTAAGTTCTGTTTGTTAATCACATCCATGTATGTGTGGGTATTGATAGCATCATTGCCATAATGACAATATTGGCAACTTCACATGATAGTATGTGAGGAAAGGATATAGGCCATTTCCACACTAGACTGTTATAGTGCTATTATTCCACTTTCAACATTCTATGGAATCTTGGGGTTTGCAGTTTAGGGAGGGGCCTCTGCTGCGAAGAGTAAAAGTAGAGTCTTCAGGTAATGTCTTTCAAAAGACAAGAGAAACGGATGCAATTGTTTGCTGAATGGAGACCTGGAAGGGGTTTTTCATGTTGTTGTCAGATACTTTTTGCACAGACTAATGTAAACCAATGAAATTGGTTGAATTGAATTCTAAATTGTGTAAAGATTTTTTTTTTGAGGGGGGGGTTGCATATCTAAAAGAAAGCACTGATCTTGGCAGAAAACAGATCCACCATTTCTTATAGAGCTGTTACTCTTTGTACCAGCTCTACTAAAGCCATTTCCGCACTAGACGGTTATAGTGCTATTATTCCGCTTTCAACACCCTATGGAATCCTGGGGTTTGCAGTTTAGGGAGGGGCCTTTGGAAGTCTCAGCCAGAGAGCTCTTTGACCTCAGTAAACCACAAACCCCAGAATTCCACAGGATATTGAAAGTGGAATAATAGCACTATAACAATCTAGTGCGGAAATAGCCTAAGTCAGGAAGCCCTTGGCCACCAAGGAAACTAAATTTACTCTGTTGTTTTTTCAGTGGGCAGAGCTGGAGGATAGTAGCTACACTCTGCCTGAATGCCCTGAAGGCATTGGATCCTCTCTGATCTCAGAAGCTAAGCAGAGTAAGGCCCGGTTAGCATTTGGAAGGGAGATTGCAAACACTCTGTTAAATTTCGGAGGACAGAAATGGCGAACCTTCTCCGAATAAAACTTACCAGGAAACCCCTATGATAATGTTGATGTGAGTTCAAGTCAACATGAAGGCACATGCTTTTGCTGTGTGCCTTCAAGTTGTTGCTGACTTATGGCAATCCTGGGTTTTCTGGGGCTGAGAGTGCATGACAAGCCCAAGGTCATCCAGTGCATGTCCATGCGGGGAACTATACGGTGGTCTCCAGAGCTGTAGTACAAAGCTCAAGCCACAACCGTATGCTGGCTCTGGAAGACGCATAGCAATAGCAAATTTTACCTCTTATTTGAGCTTCTGCAAAGGCTAAGAATTTTTTTTCCCCTAGCAAAAAAGAGTCTGAGAATTATTTAGATGTTATGGCTCTCCTGAGAGAGGAGAGCAGCCTATATTGTGGATACTCATGGCGATCAGATGAAGGACATTCAACAGACCGTTTTGCTGCATGTCTGGACCAGTCCTTGATAGTCAAAGCTTTTGAAAGCGACCATGCTAGCTGGGGGATTCTGAGAACTGCCATCCAAAAAAAAAGGAACTCTTTAAAGCTGTGATGTGAATTATTTTGGGCAGGCTATACTTTCTGTATGTTAAGGATGAGCACTGCTTCTCCTTCCACCCAAAGAAGGTTGGTACTTTACCTGAACTATTCAAACCTATCAACCCATCATATGGGGAAGTTCCCATTCTTTGCCTTCCTGTATGTTTCTTTTTCCTTTTTTTCTCTTTTTTTCTTTTTCTTCTCTTTATTTTTTTTTCTCTTCTTCTTTTTCTGACCCTTCTTTTCCTCTATTTTTTTCCTTACTTCTCTCTTTTTTCTAGACTTCTTATTTTACTTGTTTCTTAGTAAGGTACCAGTTGTTCAAGTCATGGCATCAGTAAATGTTTCTTCTTCTTTTGTTTAACGTATACCGTATATTCCATATTATAAAATCCGTTTATGCTAAGTACTATATTATGTTATATGTTCTATTTGAAAAAGTGTTTATACAAATATTTTAAGAATTGACATTTTTATAAAAATAATTTTAAAAAAAAAGGATGAGCGCTGCTATCAAGGCAGTTTCCGCCCTACACTGTTACGGTGCTATTATTCCACTTTCAACATCCTGTGGAATTCTGGGACAGGTAGTTTCCTGAGGCCCAAAGAATGAGAATTCTAAAGGCCCCTCCTCAACTGCAAGCCCCAGGATTCCATAGGATGTTGAAAGTGGAATAATAGCACTGTGAGAATGTAGTGCGGAAAAGTCCTGAGTTCAAAGTGCACTTATGTGAACTCGCAGGAGAGAGGAGAGGGGATGGAATTTTGCCCTTCCCAGTGGTCTCATTTGGGTGTCTTTTTCTTTTTGTTAGTCTTCCTTAAACTCAGTGCATAAATTGCAGGGATTTCTCTTCTTAAAAGAGCTGTTTTGTCGTACCAGGGAGCCCTGGTGGCGCAGTGGTTAAATGCCAGTATTGCAAGCCACAAGGTTGTGAGTTCGATCCTGCCAGGCTCCAAGGTTGACTCAGCCTTCCATCCTTCCACAGGTCGGTAAAATGAGTACCCAGCTTGTTGGGGACATGTATAGAAAAATGTATCCAAATACATGCTATTTGTAAGTTGTTCGCCACCTCAATCCATATGGAGAGGCGGGATACAAATAAATAATAATAATAAAAAATAGTACTCTTTCTCATTAATGACCCTTGCCCTCTTGCTGCCTGGCCACACCTTTTTGGCCACACTCTTATGTTGCTCTGCCGCATGTGTTCTGCTTTTCATCTGCAAAATGTTGGCAGGTGCGTTAAAGGCCATTCCTGCCCTAAACTGGTTATAGTGCCATTATTCCACTTGCAGCCTCCTGTGGAATCCTGGGGTTTGTAGTCGACCGAGGCCCAAGAGCTCTCTGGCTGGGAATTCTAAAGGCTGCTCCCTAAACTGCAAACCCCAGGATTCCAGAGGAGGTTGAAAGTGGAATCATCGCGCTATAACAGGCTAGTGCGGAAATGGCCATAGTGCCATTATTCCACTTTCAGCCTCCTGTGGAATCCTGGAGTTTGTAGTTGACCGAGGCCCAAGAGCTCTCCGACTAGGAATTCTAAGTGCCCCTCCCTAAACTGCAAACCCCAGGATTCCATAGGATGCTGAAAGTGGAATCATAGCACTATAGGGCAGAAATGGTCCAAGTGTATGACAATCTATCTGGTGGCATCTGCTGCTCTTTTAATAGTTGATTGTTGTTAATTGTTAATTGTTGTGTGTTTTAGGGGGTTGGTTTTGGATGGGTTGGTGGGTGGGGAGGATTGGGTATGTTTTTTTAATCTTTTTAAATGTAATTAATGCATTATTGTTGTTCGCCGCCTCGATCCATGGGGAGAGGTGGAATAGAAATTATTATTATTATTATTATTATTATTATTATTATTATTATTATTATTATTATTATTATTATTATCATCATCATCATCATCATCATCATATCATCATCATCACCACCACCACCACCACCACCACCACCACCACCATCACCATCATCATCTATATGGACTGGTGTGTGGGGGAGCAGCCAAGGAGGGCCGTGTCATTTCTCTGCTGGCCAGTAGATGGCGCTGGTTGGCAAGGCATGGCCGGGGGCCGGTGGTCCCGGGCGCCGCGGTTTCCCTTTTGCGAAGAAATCCCCCTCCTCCCGTTCCCTTTCCTATCAGCGGCGCTGTAAAAATAGCCCCGCGCGGCTCGATTGGCGCTGGGGGACGGGAGTTATTTATGACATCCCGGAGATTACCGAAAGCGCCCGGGCAGGGGAGGGGAGGGGGGTTCTCCGCGGGGCTAATGGACCGGCAGAGCCGGATTAAGGACGGACCTGGGGCCCTCCATCTTCGCCCCTTTGACAGCTGCCGGGCATCCCTTGCTACGGGGACTGGAGGCCGAGCGGGGCGGGGGGCTTCCTACAGGGGCAGGAGGGGAAGGAGGAGGGAGGAGGCGGCAGCTTGGAAAAATTCCTTTTTGGATTACACCTCGCCCAACAAACACCAAAAAAACTCTTAAGAGCACTGGAGCACTATTTCAAGCTATAGCACCGAACAAGAGTCCATCCTGCCCCGAAGCTGGCACTCTTTGGATGTAGGGGACTGCAATTCCCATTACCCCCTATTGAATGGTGGATGATGGGAGTTGTAGTCCGCCCCAGCTAGAGGGGATCGGCTGGCCAAGGCAATGGCATGGGGCTTTGGTAAGGCAGAGCCGTCCCCTGGCCATGCCGGCTGGCTAAAGGGAGAGTTCATTGTGCGCATGTTCAAGGACGCCACAGTTAAGGGATATATAGAATTTGCAAATAAACCGTTGCAAAACAGGGGCAAAACAGGTACTTTATATAGGTACTTTAATCAGTTGCTTTTGTGATCGAAGGCAAAACGACATCATGTGACAGCTGTTCCCTTGTGGGAAATAGCTTCCTTTTTCCAAGCATGTGTGCCTCGCTAAATGTTGGAGGAGGAAGATCACATGGCTGAAGTGCTGGATTGTACTGGTGCCCTGTTTTCTAGTAATGGAATTGAGGAGGAGGGAGTGGCAGGGAGAAGAATGTGCTTTACACTACAGACTAGAACTGGAAGAAGAAGGATATTGACAAGCTGGAGCAAGTCCAGAGGAGGGCGACCAAAATGGTGAGGGGCCTGGAAGCCATGAAGCCCTATGGGGATAGACTTAGAGAGCTGGTTATGTTTAGTCTGCAGAAGAGAAGGCTAAGAGGGGACATAATAGCCATGTTTAAATATTTGAAGGGATACCATGTAGAGGAGGGAGAGGGCTTGTTTTCTGCTGCTCCAGAGACCAGGACAAGGAGCAATGGATTCAAGCTGCAGGAAAGGAGATTCCACCTGAACCTCAGGAAGAACCTCCTGACAGTCAGGGCTGTCCGGCAGTGGAATGTGCTGCCTCGGAGTGTAGTGGAGTCTCCTTCCTTGGAGGTTTTTAAGCAGAGGCTGGATGGCCATCTTTCGGGAGTGCTTTGAGGGTGTTCCTGTATGGCACGGGGTTGGACTGGATGGCCCCTGGGGTCTCTTCCAACTCTACATTTCTATGATTCTATGGAAGCATTCAGAAAAAAACAAAACAAATGAAAAAACAACCACCTTGGGCTCTTTCCTTATTGTCAGACTTTTTTGGGCTGCTGAGAAAGCTTTTCCATGAGAAATAGTTTCATATTCCCCCTTTCTCTGTCATAATTGTTGGAAGTATTTGTCCTATGAATCTGCCCCTAAGACCTTGGGGGTCCCTTTCTATCATTTTCTGCATAATGATGGGGAGTTTGAAGCAGAGTTGGGAAGATGATCAATGTGATGATCAATGGTTGTAAGTACTTCCAAATAATACCATCAGTTTCCACATGATAATGTTTCTTCACACCATGCAGAATTCACATCTGGAATTTTAGGCATAAATAATAATTCATCGTTCACAAGTGGTGTGGATAGTTTAAGAAAAAATAAATGGCGGTGAAGAAGCCACGGGCCTCCACAGGTAATTGGACTACAATTCCCATGGTCCCTGTCCATTACATGTGCTGTCTGAGGCTGATAGAATTGGAGTCCAACAACATCTTGAGGGCCACAGCTTTCCCATACTTTATTTAAGTAAGTCAAAACACTGGAGAAAAACAAAAAGTGAGAAAGCTTTGTCCTTTTTCGCTGACGTGCTTAAACAAGGCTATCTTCTGTGCTGGAGGAGATGTTGGCAAAGCTGAGCTGCTACAGGAAGCCAAAGAATTTTTCCAGGAAACAGAGAGAGACAGTCCCAAAAGCTTTCCACATCTCAGATGGCTGAGTGCACCACTTGATGATGAGCCAGAGCCTATGAAGACAGCACCTACTCTACTATGTCTAGCAAGGGAGGCCATTTCCACACTAGACTGTTATAATGCTATTATTCCACTTTCAACGTCCTATGGAATCCTGGGGTTTGCAGGAGGCCCCTCCCTAAACTGCAAACTCCAGGATTCCGCAGGATGTTGAAAGTGGAATAATAGCACTATAACAGTCTAGTGTGGAAATGGCCTAAGAGGCTGCAGAGGAAAGGGAGAGAAGCAAGAGATTTTCCACCACACTTCTGGGAAGGCCAGCTGTGTTTGGTCTTCCTTCAGCACTCATTTGGCAGCAGCTACTTCAACAAGTTAAGCTGTTCCCATCTTGCTGCCCTTTCGAAGAAATCAAACCTGAATTTGTTTTCCTGCCTCTGTCATAATTGTTGGAAATATTTGTCCTATGAATCTGCCCCTAAGACCATGGGAGTCCCTTTCTACCACCTTCTGCCCCGTCCCTTATTCCTTCTTGGTCTTGTCTTAAATTTAGATTGTAAACTGGGCTGGGAGCATTTTTGATTTAAAGGCAAAGTATCAATGTGATCAATCAATCAGTCTATAAATCTACTTTAGGAAGGGTACGCTGAACTACAGAAGGTCGGGAGATCTCACTTTCCTTGGGATAATAATAATACATGAATTAATACAGGACTCTTTTTTTAATCTGACTCACTCTTTCAATGCTTCCAAACTAAGGACAAATTCTGTTAATCTGATGGAGGTTCCACTCTTTTGCCTGTTCTTCTTGCCTACAAAGGCTTGCTTGGGACTGTTCACGCACATGCACTGCTTGCAAAATGAGCTCAGAATGGGGAAAAAGTGCTAAGCCAGCTGAGAGACTTTGCAAGCAGCACATGTATAGTTGAGCCTCTGTTAGTCCTTCATGCTCCCTACTGTACAGTATTTGGCTTCCACTTTTCAACCAATTCCATTTTCTGTCGGTGCCCTGGTCCCTAACCTGTCAGATAAGTGGGGAAAGTCTGGATCAATATGTGGAGAGGGTCGTAACCAGTGATGTAGACTCGAGTCGGCTGACTTGGACTCAAGTCAGACTTAAGTCTCCTCTGTGACTCAACTTGGACTCAACTCAGCAGCAAAGATGCACTGACTCGACTCGACTTGAGACTTGTATATTTTTTAGTGATCGACTTCCTGCCCTTGGTACAGTAACATAACACATTCAGCCAGAAACCTGACTGCTTTGGAAAACGCTTCCATCTCTTTTTGTCTACTGATCACATGACAATCTGTCTCAAGCCCATAGTGTGGGAGGGGAACAGCAAATAGTTAAGCAATGGGCTTGAGTTGGTCTTGAGGTCTGCTCAGCAGCCCCTGCTGCATATTGGAGGAGTCTTCCAAAACTTTTCCTAAGAGCAGAAGGCAAGACTTGTCTCCAAAGCACTGGACATTTCTCAGAGAACAGCAAGTATGTTACGCAGTGAGCTTGAGGAGGAGGGATCCTTCTCTCTATAGCTTTGGAAACTTCAGTAATAGGGAGTAAGGAGGATCCTATTCCCCACTTCTGAAAAATCCTCCAGCTTTGGAAATGGGAAGTAAGAAGGATCCTATCCCCCATTTCCAAAGCTGCAGACTTTTTTATGCCCATTGGCACAAAAGCCTCCAGCTTCAGGAAGGGAGGGGGTAAGAAGGATCCTATTCCTCACCTCTGAAGCTGCAGATGGCAAGATCACAAATGTGGAGGTGCAACTCTGCTTAAATTGTTAAAATTGACTTTATTCAGCTCTGTTCAGAAATTCTGGAATATAGGTTGAGGTATAAAGTTGGCTCCCAGACTTGAGACTTGACTTGAAAGTATCTTCAAGGACTTGAGACTTCACCTGAGACTTGAAGGTAGAGACTTGACTTGAGACTTGGAGTAAAAGACTTAAATACGTCACTGGTCATAACTCTGTGGTAGAGCATGTTCTGTCCAGATGTAGGCAATGTGCCCTCTCATATTGTTGCATTTCAGCTCCCAACATCTCTAAACATTGGACATGCTGGGTGGGGCTAATGGGAAATGTAGGTCAAGACATCTAGGGCAGGAGTTCAGTGTTTTGATTTCGTGCAGCTTTCCTCCACTATGAACCATTTTTGTAGGTCTTAGCTGTCCCACTCCACCATGCCAACCAAATTCAAGTGCCGAACCCTATCCCCCCAAACAGGTTCAGCACTTGGGATAGATTATTCAAAGTTTAGAGTAAAACTCACAATGGATTGATTCCCTGCTTCCAGCTGTCTGCCCATTCCTGGTGTAGATGGACTGCACAAGAGAGCACTAGAGCACTATCAAGGTGGGAGAATTTGATTTTATCTGCCTTTCAAAACAGACCACCTTCATACTTCCCAGACTGTATGTATGGGAATGCACTTATCCTTTGGATTTCAGACTCCCTGGGGTACTTGCACACTTCACAATTATGGCACTATGATTCCACTAACTGTTGTGGGTGCCTCATATGAAATCGTGGGTTTATAGTTTGGAGAGACACCAGAAGCGCTTTCTGTCTGGAAATTATAAATGACCCACCTTCAATGCCAAATCCCAGGATTCCATAGGATGGACCATGGCAGTTAAAGTGGAATCGTAGTGCTATAGCTGTGCACTGTGAAAGGGCCCCTGAATTTTGATACACTTGCTCAGCTCATAAATTCTGCACAAAAATATTTAAAGGACGGAAGAAGGGATGGGTGAGCGTTTTTGTTTTTGAGAAGAACTTTCCAAAGCTTGAATACTGGCAATATCTCAAAAATGAACTAACATGTAGTGTAACTCTGATGGTAGGAACACATGTTGCCAGCAGAATTATGCCCTTTGAATCCAGTGGTGCAAGGATGCATTTTGAAGCATAGCCAGTCATGAGGACAAGCCATCAAAAACAGTCCAAAAAACTGCAGGCAGCTGTCCTGGTTCATATTAACATTCTATTTTCCTCAGCTGCTACGAGGATTTCAGGTAAATTCAAAAGCAACAGGGAAGCCTGAGCTTGGAGGTGACAGATAACATCAGTATCCTGATCAGAAGGTCCCAAGACTTGACCCTGTGAGCCTTGGCTCTGTTACACAACTGCCTCCATCTACCAGTGGGGAGCCAGCAACCCTGCGGTTTGTTGTTATATGCCTTCAAGTAGAGTGGAACTTCCCACTACGTCTGCCCAGTTTGAATGGTGTGTGCTAATTCAGAGCTCGTTTGTTGTTACATACCTTTAAGCTGAGTCCAACTTATGGCAAACTTGTCACAGGGTTTTCTTGGCAAGATTTGTTCAGAGGAGCCTTTTCTTTGGCTTCCTCTTAGAGTGAGAGAGACCATTTCCGCACTACTCTATTAGAGTGCTATTATTCACTTTCAACATCCTATGGAATGCTGAGGTTTGCAGTTAAGGAAAGGGGCATTGAGAATTCTCAGCCAGAGAGCTCTTTGGCCTCAGGAAACTACAAAGCCCAGAATTCCACAGGATGTTGAAAGTGGAATAATAGCACTATAACAGTGTAGTGCAGAAAGGCCCTGAGACTTGACCAAATTCACCCCGTGGGTTTCTATTGGCTGAGTGGGCATGTGAATCCTGGTCTCCCAGAGACCTCACCCAGTGCCCCAATCACTGCACACCACACTGGATCAACTGAGGACTAAGCGTGACAAAATCTACTTCTTGATTTGTACCTCCTGCCCAGATATTTAGCATTTGGGTCTTGTTGTCCCCTTCAAATTAAGGATGTGTCTCAGGAGAAAGGGTTGCTGCTCCTGCACTTACAGTCGAGGTCGGAGAGGTAGGGAAGGTACCTGGGGCCACCAAAGAGCAGCTTTTGTTGGGGATTTTTGGTCAAGCGGGTGGAGGGTGCTGGCTGTGCATGGCCTTCTGGCTGAACTGTGCCTCCAGTGGGGATTCCCGTGCCGATTAGAAACTGATTAAATATTAAAACAATTCATTTTGTACTTAAACTGTTTCGATGGTTCCTGCTGACAGCGGTTTTGAAGGCAGCAGTGAGAGATGGGCTCCCTTTTGTTTTTCACATGTGTGTCAGTGCATGCGTGTGAGTGAGACAGAGAGAGAGAGGGAGGGAGAATTTTTTTTTCCGTGGTGAAAACATTAAGCTTGAGAGTTTTCATCACTTGTGCTCAGCTGAGAAAAAAATGTCTACATCTGTCAGAAGGGAACCCTTGCTCCTCAAATATAAAGGAGGGGTTATCACTTAGTGGGTCCCATATGGAAAGAGTTCCACAATTTGGATACATCAGGCTTCACCTACCTGGCATCCTCCAGATGTGATGGACTACAACTCTCATCATCCACACATGCATCTGAAATGATAAAACAGAGCAGGGGTGCATATGCTCCAAGATGTTTTTGGACTGCATCTCCCAGAAGTTTCAGTAGAGCAAAGGATAAAGGATTGTGGTGGTCATCACCCAAAATATTTGGAGGACTAATGCTTCTCAGACTCCAGGAGAGACCAAGCACATGAGATTGCTGTGCTTGGGGAGGCTCTGTGATGTTGTGGATCCTTATAGCCAGTGCAATGTAGTGCTTTGAGTCATGAACTGGGTCTCTGGGAACCATGGGAATGTACTCAGTGGCCTTGGTCAGGTCTTCAACCTTAGATGAAGGCAACTGCCCAATACCTCTGAATAACTCTTGGTCTCAGGGCCCCAAACTAAGATCTAGGGCCAAAACCTTGTGATGCTACAGAGGGGCTGTCTTTAAGCAAGACACAATAACATCAACCACAATTGTATGTCATTCAAATAAAAAAAAAGTCTAACAAATGAGGAACTGTTTATAGAGTCGCACCTCAGGTATGAAAGCCTCCGACAAACTCAAGGACGAGGATTGTACTAATGAATGGAAAGCACTTGGCAGATGCCGAGAGGCACACCCATCACCATTATTACTACTTCTAAGACGCTGGGGCCAGAACCCTATGAGCCCCAATTAAAATTAAGCTCAGGTTTCATCCCTGGGGAACATGTGAAGAAGTTGTTGTGTGTCCATACATATGCATTGTGTTACACAGAACAGAGTGGTTAGCTTGGGATATGGCAGATGGGCAGATTGTACTCATTCTTCATAGGTCACCTGGCTTAGACCGAGGGTGATCCAGTTCAACGGCTGGCTTCAATTTCTTCTTAAGGGTTGCAGTCCAGTGCTGGATGGGGCCAAAGTGGTAGGACCAAATATTGTTGTTGTTATTGTGTGCCTTCAAGTCATTTCTGATTTATGGCAGTTCTAAGGTGAATCTATCATGAGATTTTCTGGGGCTGAGAGTGTGTGACATGCCCAAGGTCACCCAGTGGGTTTCCATTACTAAGCAGGGAACTGAACCTTTCTCTGCAAGGTCATAATCCAGTGCTCAAATCACTCACTATGCTGGCTGTCTGGACAAAAAATACACCCATATATTAGTTGAAATCTCTGTCTGGCAGTAACTAATAAAGACACATCCAGACTGATCAGGAAGTCCCAGATTTTGTTCCTGTTCATTCTGATTTTCTGATCCCTCCCTAAATGTTTAGTTTGTCCTGTGATATCTTCTGCCAGCCCCTGCTATGATCAGACACTTTTTAATGCAGCTCCCTGGGTTGGATTGCTTTAACAAGAGCAAAATCTGGGATTTTGCTGGATGTGCCCTAAGTCTTTGGAGAGGCATTTCAACCTTTTAGAATAGCATTATCTTTTCTAGTAGGAAAGAGAATGAGAGGAAAAAACTGGAGTAAGAAAAAACAAAATAGGAAAACTCAGCACAATTCAACATGCTAGTTATAAGCTTTAAAACTCCAATATGATCTAAGTTCAGACTATCTTTGAACTGTATCTCTCTCTATGAACCTACCTGAGTCTTAACATCCTCTGGGGTGGGCTTCCTCTTGATCCCACCATTGCCACAGTTCGATTTTGGTGCAGACAAATGAGAGGGGCTGCCCCCAGGCTGTGGAATTGCTACTGATAGGAGGTTAGGCTGGCCCCCTCCCTGCTCTCCTTTCATCATCTGGGAAAGACATCTTTTATTTAAACAGGATCTGATGGTTAATTGACAGCATAGTATCTTTTTAATGGGAAATTTGTGCTGTGTTTTTATCTTTAATGTTAGGTTTCTAAATGAGTTCACACCTTTAAAAATTAACTATGTTTTAATTTGATATCTTATTTGACTTTTTTATCATTGCGTTTTTTAGCCTAGTCTTGTTTTACCCTTGTTGTAAGCCACCTGGGGTCCCATATTGGGAGAAAGACAGGATATCAATATAATTAATTAAACAAATAACTTATAAAACTTGGAAACCACCAAACAGAGGTATCATGAAGAGAAAGACATGACTTTGGGGAACCATAGGTGTAGATCTGGCTACTGAGCCTGAAGTCCAGTAGACTTTATTCTTGATTCCTGCTGCTGAGCTTCCCACTTCATTTAGTTAGCCACATCTCATTCATCCTTCCCTCGATTTGTGCTCTGCCTTTCCCCCAAACTGGGACTTCTCCTGGTGGCTTGCAAAATAGAAAGTACAGTCCTCCCTCCACATTCACTGGGGTTAGTGGTACAGGACCCCCATGAAAGTGGGAAAACTGTGGATAACTCTAGGCCCTCCCAAACCACATTTAACACACAAAAAAGTATGATCACCAGATTCAACTCACCATGGATTCCTTTGAGGCATCAGGGTTCCTTCACAAGGCAGAAGTGGGGGGCTGGTGGGGCTTATTGCCACCTCCCCTGCTGCCCCACCCCATTTTTAAGAGGGACTTACAAGCCTCTTTGGCAGTTTCTCACTCTCACAAGGCTTGCAGTTCCTATTAAAAATGGCATAGGGAGGCAGTAGAAGTGACAGCAAATAATCCATGAATAATCAAATCTGCAAAAGTGAAACCCACAAATGTGGAGGGCTGACTGTATAACAATTAAAACACAGATAGTTATTTTAAAAATTCAGAAATTGTGATTAAAACTTTAAGAAACTAACAACAAAATTAAAGCCATTTGTAACATTATTTTCAAATAAAAACTAAAAACAGTGCAGCATAGTAATCAGTGAAATAATCAGTTCCCAAATGTCTGCAGGAATAAAGAGGTCTTCACTTGTTGATGAAAAATCAGCAAAAAGAAAGGCAGCCTAGACTCCCTAGAAAGGGAATTCTGGAGTATGGGAACAGCCATGGAGAAGCTCTTCTCCTGCAGTTGTACCAAAAGCACTTGTGAAGTTGGTGAGATTGAGAAAAGTGCCTTCACCAAATATCTTTGAGCTTTGGCAGGCCCATATGGGAAAATACAGTCCTTCAAAAAGCCTATAGGAACTGGGATATTGTAAGAGCTGTTCAACAGTGGAATAGACTGCCTCTGAGGATGGTGGAGTCTTTAAGCACTGGTTGGATGGACATTTTTTTAGGAATGCCATAACTGTGTGTTTTTTCATGGCAGGAGCTCGGGCTAGATATCCTTTGTAGTCCTTTTCAGCTCTATGATTCTGTGAGAGGGACATTTGGTCTCATCCAACAGGGCTACATCACCCCTTCCCAGAATGTAGTGGAGGCTATACAGTTTCCAAATCAGAAGAAAGATCTCCAAATGTCACTTAGTTTTATCCTTGCTTGCCTCTTTCAGGAAGCAGGACACTGTTTACTTATATCCTCCAATATTGCGCAGATGAAAACTGGACACGTATGGCCAAGCAACATTAAAGCATGGTCAAGATGGCAAAAGTTATGCATGGGGAAGAACACTGAAACTATGTGAGGCTGCAGCAGTTTGCTTTTGCCTGAGCTTACTGGGAAGGGCAAGATGCTGCCATGCCTCCTCTTCTCCTCTCTATAGAATGTAATGAGTGGAAACTACTTTTGCTCTTTCAACTCATTTTACATCAATTGAAGTAAACTGAGGACAAAGGGGGAAAGTATAGGGAGGAGAGGGAAACTGAGGGCATTTTAAAAGCAGCTGAAAAAAGTAGGATGATAGAGGATTACTCAGGACTGTCCCTGCCAAATTGGTACAGCTGGAAGGTATGTTCACTCCAAACAGACATATGCTGGCATCCTTCTAGCAGTATACAAAAGCATAAGTTGCACTATGCATGTGGAGTGGGTTTTTTTTGGACAATGCATGACAGTTGTATCCAGCTGATGGGGCATGAACAGAGTTGTGCACATGGGACTGCAGCACATGTGGTAGTAGCACATTAAAAATACCCAGAGTGACATGTGAATGCACGTTGTCTCTATGTGTTGTCTCTGTGTGTTGTGCAGTGCAATTGCTCACTGCGGCCATTTCCGCACGAGTCTGTTATGGCACGATGATTCCACTTTCAACCTCCTATGGAATCCTGGGGTTTGCAGTTTCAGGAGGGGATGTCCAGCCCCTCCTGAAACTGCAAACCCCAGGATTCCATAGGAGGTTGAAAGTGGAATCATTGCACTATAACAGACTCGTGCGGAAATGGCCTGGGTTTTCAACCATGGGCATTGTCCACTGATCCACATGTGTTGCTTGATGCTGGTCTTCAGCATAAAGCTTGAGTAACTTGAGTCTGGTGGTAGATACATTATTTTGAAGTGATGCTGGATCTTGGCCACTGTATCTTCCTGTCCTGATCAGATAGCGTGGAAATGAGAAAAGAACACGTTAAAAAAAAAAGGAAAAAAGGAAGGAGAGGGGTCTCCCTCCTGTTTTTCATAATCAGAGAGCAAGAGAACTCCCCTCTCTCTTCCCTCTGTTCTTTGCTCCCTCTCCCATTCTATTCCCCCCTACCAGGGGTGTGTGAGATTGGAGCGAACTCTCTGCAGAGCTCATTATCCCGCAGCCCCGGCACTCTGGCAAGGGCGGCAAGGTCCTGTGCAGAATGATTTGGAGAATGATTTGTATTTAAGACATTCGGCTTTCCAGGGCTGGAAGAAGTGTGTGAGTCTGTGTGTGCGCGCACACACACAAATTAAATAATTGAAATAGCAAGGTGGAAGCTGCAAAGAGATGGAGGGGGGGAAGGAGCAAGGAGGCAGAAGACGAAGGGGAGGATTGCCACAGTCAGAAATAGCTGCATCTTTTCTAAACTATTTACTTATTAATTTTAACCCAAACACCAACAATCTGATTCACAAATGAGAACTAAAATTAAACTAATACTAAAGCACAAAACTGAAACACTAAACCAAAACACTAATCACTAATTAACTAAAACACTGAAGGCTAACTTATTAAAACACAAAAGGCTTCTGGCGCCCCCCAGCCAAATTATAATAAAGAAAAAAAATTAAAAAGAGAACTTACTCCACTCTTTCAGATCCACTAGAATTGCTAATAACCATAGCCATAGATTATTGCATTGTTAGATTTCTTATTGCTGAAAAAGTTGGTATGTGGTTTGCAGTCTTTAAAAAAATCTTCAGTTGGCTTACTCTTTAAAAATTGCATTAGCTTGGCAATTTGGGCTAACTCAGCACCCTTAACAATCCATTCTTCCATCATTGGTGCTTCTGTCCATTTCCAAATTAGAATAGCAGCATCTTGAACTGACTTTGCGGATGAAAAAGGCTTAGGAGCCTTTTTTTTAAAAAAAACCTTTTTGAGAATCTGAAATCTGCTTTGATTTTCTAATTGTTTCTCTTACCTAAGTTGGTAAAGAAACAACCTGATCTAGAGGCCCAGGAAAGGTAGCTCAGAAAAGAAATGGAATTCTGCCTGGGTGAAACTACTAGCAGGTTTCTTTAAAAACACCCCACCTCTACAGAGTGACCCTGTCTCCCATCTTCCTGGTATCTTTTCCCAGTTATACATAAACCAGCAACTGTCCATTCTGATCCATTAGCGATTCTACCGGCGAAAGGAGATGGCAGCCAAGGCAGGATAGTCCAAGACAAACATGGTGAATTCAGCTGATAATTAGCAGTATGATCATCCTTGATAGAAAAGAAAATAGAAAGTTTTAGAACCACAGCTAGTAGTCCTGCAGCTAAGGCAAGAAGACAACTGACTTCAGTACTGGGTTGGAGTAACAGCCAGGATTTTATATTCCAGGAGAGAGGGTCAACCTGAAGGGTCAGCCACTTTTGAGTCCTGTTATGTGGCCAGTTGAAATGACCGGTGTTTCTTTTGTGTGGCCATTGCCATTTTCTAGGGCAGGGAAAGGCAGCCTGTTATCATGTAGGCTTGGACTACAGCATCCACCATCTCACCACTGATCATTTTGGGGCTGGTGGGAGATGTAGTCCAACAGATCTGGAAGCCTGGGATATGCCATAATGGTCACAAAATGGTGAACACCTCATGGGACCTTCTCGCTCTTTGGGGTACCCCTTCTTGGAGTCCAGTGGGAGTGGAACCTCTTCAGCGGTTAGAGAACAATGTGTAGGGTCTAGGGGGCAGGGGGGCAGTTGCTGTGAAGGACAGGAAATGTCTTACCTCAGTGCTCCTGTTCCTTGAGGACTTTACTTCTGAAAGCTTTTGATCTGGGAACATGATGCAGTAGAGATGCATTCTTTGCTAATTTTGTTCTTGAACGAAGCAATGAGTAATTTCAGCAATTTTCTTCCCCTCATGAGACAGTGTTTGTACAGTTTCCAAAGACTATTTGCAACTTTGGAACTTATTCCGTGCAAAAGTTCAAGCAAGAACATTGCTTGGAAAACGTTCTACCAAGGCTAGGGAGGGAAATACAATCTCGGTTAATGCTGAATGAAGCAATATTGTCAGTTCATTGGTGGTTGAGGGAAACAATTGGTTAAGGAAAGAGAACCGGAACAACAAGCTGCCAACCCCCTTGTTTCAGTCAATGATGCTGAAAAAGTATCAAACAATACTAAAACTGGATCCAAAGCTGCATCTGAAATTCTTCAATCCATTGAGGAGCGGCAAAAGTAGGGAAGCCCTTTCGTTGAGCATTTCAGGAGAGGGTTGAGGATGAATTTCCTCACAGAAAACATTCTGAGAAAAATGATCAGAAAAGTCTTCTCTCAGAAATGTCAATCCTGCTCACAATTATACACAGAACCATAAACTTTCTGATTGATGCGTGCAGTCAGAGTTGAATTGATCAGACCTTTGACACAATGGGCTCTCTGGCCCCGGATGCTTATGCACAATAAATCTATTAGCCTTTAAGGTACCAAAAGAATCTTTGTTGCTAATATGAAGTGTGAGCATCCATGCTGCCTTCCATTAAATCTGAGGGGTCACGCATCCATGTACATGCATCACACCCAGCAGATGGAAGGATCCTCTAGAGTGTGCCTGACTCATTCAGTGCCAAACAACCTTTATCTTTGATTGCTGGTATAACTCCATAGGAGTCCGCTGATGACAATTCATGCACATAGAGTCTGGACTAAACTATTGATTTTATGTGTCTGTGACAATAATCTGGATGGAGAGCTGTTGCCGCGTGAGGGGAAAAGGAGGCATTCTGTGTTAGGTACGTTCTGAGACTCTAAATGATCAGCCCTATGATCATTATAGTTGTTTTGCTATTACTGCTTCTGCTGCTATTATTACGGCTATTTTGTCTGGGCTTCTTTACTTACAGTGAGCAGCATGTAAGTAGTAGCCTTCCAATTGCCAGTAAAAAAAATAAGTAACTAGCTCTCCAATTCAGATGATTTAGACACCCATTGCAAAACTACTAGGATGACTGGTTGTCAGGATGCGTAGCCCTTGCATAGTGTATCTACTGGATGTGTATTGGAATATATAAGGTAGTCAGTATAGGGAAATTCTAGAGCAGTGAGAACACTACAAAGTATCGAGTGTTAATTGTTGATTGCAACAGTGTTTCTGTTTGAAGCTTGCTTGTATTATTCAATGGTTAATTATTTTATTACCCATTGCAACAATGAATCTGGTGAAGGGGGAGAAGATCAGAGCGGGTGAAAACAAAAGTACCAAGAGGTGTTTTGGGAACTCTAAGTGTTGAAAGATGGATGAAAGACAGATAAACAACTGGAAGTCTGGGAATTGTCAAAAGATGTGGGGCGATGTTAAATTTATGATCTCTAATCATGGCTTTGCGCACCCAAAGTTGTATGGAAACCTGTGAATTTCATGTGTGCTTTAGTCTCAGCAACTTTGGAAGAGGTGTGCTGTGTTGCTTGCTTTGCTACAAATAAACACTACTGTCTACCTCGGAGTGGAGCTTCTGGATTGTGAGTTATCTGCTGGTAAACAGTTGGACACTCTTCCTTTTAAATAATACTTTAATAATAATGTAATGTAATGTGATTCATGCAATAAAAGAAACAATGTCCTTTGGAACAGATTATAGAACTTTCATGTAGCATTTTGCATTAATGGTGCTACAATATACTCCAGGCCACATTTCCCCTGTTGCAGTTTTTTCCCACAGGCTATGGATGGCATTGCCTTGAAATATTCAAATAAGAAGAGGAGAAAAGAGAAGGGAGTTAATAAAATGTATACCCCTCACCCTCTTGTTCCAGCAGTTTTAGATAAATCACAGCCCATTCTGTAGTTTTCTAAAACACGAAGTGGGGAGAGGGACATCATAAAAGGTAAGGAAGCAAGGCTCCCTTTGGCTCTTTTGCCAATCAAACAGTGATGCAATCAGAGCATGACTCTGGGCAGATGTGCAGGGAGAAAAATCAATAGGATCCTCAAATGCAGCAGGCTGGCCAGCTATATTTTGAACTAACGTTTTTATCCGGCATTGCCTGGGATTTTATTTTCTCATAGGTAATACTTGTTAGAATTACCTTAGGAATTGCCTTACCTTACCTTAGGAATTAGATGCGGTTGAAATACACAGATTTGAAATCCTATGTCTCTAATTCCCCAAACTGTCTTGTCTGGTACCTGTAACTTTTTCCCATATTCCCCAATCCAATCTGTATTCAGAGTTTTAACACACAGAGGTTGGGTTCCTGAGGGAATACACTGTCCTCCTCCTTGCTGCTAGATCTCATCTCCATAGCAATCAGTCTATTCCAGCACCTGTAACTTTTCCCTATATGCCCCAATCCAATCTGTATTCAGAGTTTTAACACACAGAGGTTGGGTTCCTCCTCCTTGCTGCTAGATCTCATCTCCATAGCAACCAGCCTATTCCAGCACCTGTAACTTTTCCCTATATGCCCCAATCCAATCTGTATTCAGAGTTTTAACACACAGAGGTTGGGTTCCTGAGGGAATACACTGTCCTCCTCCTTGCTGCTAGATCTCATCTCCATAGCAACCAGTCTATTCCAGCACCTGTAACTTTTCCCTATATGCCCCAATCCAATCTGTATTCAGAGTTGTTAACATACAGAGGTTTGGTTTCTGGGGAATGTACGTCCCTCCTTCTTGCTGCTAGGCCTTGTTTCCATAGCAACCAGCCTGAGACCCAAGAGCTCTCTGCCTGAGAATTCTAAAGCACCCCCCCCCGAACTGCCAACCCCAGGTTTCCATAGAATCTTCACAGCCAGCCAATCATCTGAGATCTTCTTGCCTCGCACGGCCAATCGTATGAGGTCTTCACCTGCCTGACGCAGACAAACTGAGAAACTCACAGACAAACTTTGACTTTTATATAGTAGATTAAGTGAGGTAGTACACAGTACCATCTAAAAGGGGTTGTTGTTCTTGTTATGTGCCCTCAAGTCATTTCAGACTTATATCCTAAGGCAATCCCATCAAGGATTTTCTTAGCAAGATTTGTGCAGAGATTATTTGCCATTGCCTTGCTCTGAGGCTGAGAGTATCTGAGAGTATCTGACATTTCCATGGCTGCATGAGGATTCGAACCCTGGCCTCCCAGAATCCTAGTCCAATGCTCAAACCACTACACTATGCTGATCCCATCTAAAATGTGGTGGGGTGGGCGAGGCAGGATGATCAGTCCAGAGACCAATAAATCCAGAACTTCTAAAATTATTTAAATAACTTCCTTTGGAACAGGTTATAGAACTGTGGCAGAATAACTGAATTCATGCATAAGTGAATCTCTTGTTTCAGTAAGGACTCTCGAGCTGGGTGAAACTTCAGCCTTTCCCGGGCTTACAGACATACCCTTTTTTGCATAAAATAAAATAAAAGAAATCACCACCACCAGCATGTTACAGAAATTTCAACGGTTCCTGCTAATATAGTTCACTTCTCCCTCCTCCTCAGTCCTGGAATTCCCCGGAGACATGCAGATGACCCATTAAGCAGTGCATTAAGGCTGGAGAGAGCAGAGGCTTTATTTAAATGTGTCCATCTCTGATCTAAAATCAAGTCAGATTAGCTTGTACTTTAGCCTTTACCCAAAGCTAACGAGTCAGAGGAGGCAGGGAAGCTAAAGCCTAAAATCGATAGCTTGGGATCATCATCCGTCTTGTATTCATTTGCCTCCCTTCAAAAGCTCAGGAAAGCTTCCAGACACTCTGGGCCAGACTGGCCTGAGACACTTTGCAATTGGCTCAGAGAAGCTGTGCACAACATCTCCTTGATGCTAGACTGAAAGAGCAGAAATGTGTGATGCTACATTAGGAAGAGCTGGGCTTTTTGTCCACATCTCCTGGGGTTGTTGGCTAAAAGGGGTGGGTGGGCAGACCTCTCATCCATGGGTCATCCTGAAGTCTGTTTGGTCTTCCAGGCACTTCCTAGGCCTCTCCCCAGGATATTCCCCTTCACTAGCCCTGCTCCATGTCAGTTTTTTTTTTAAAAAAATAATTTTTCTTTATTATATTTCAAAAATAACATCATAATACATAACTTCAGAGCTTCAGAGAAGGTATTTTTGGTGCTACAGCTCCTAGAATCCCCAGCCAGGAAGGAATTCTAACAGTCATCTAAAAAAAGTAACTTTTCAAGCTCTGCAATATTTTATTCTATCATGCTGTGTCCACTCCCCCTCCAGCTACAATGCAGATGGAATTTGCACCAGAACTCCAGTTACCGGGCCATTTCGAAGTGCAATGAACAAATAAAATAAGTTGTAGAAGGCGACTTCATGGGTGCAAATGTTTCTCCCATTTGCTGTATATTGTATAAAGACAGGGACTGCAGCAGGTATTTCATATTACTGTTATTGATTTGTAACCTAGAGTTATGGAGCCATAACTGCTGCATATTCTTAAGATTATGTAAAGACAATAGGCCCTTTTCACACAGCATTTTCCATGTGAAAGGGCACCTGGAGCATCGTGCAATTGTGAGGAGCGATCTGCACAACGAACTCACAATCACGCAACGCTCCAGGGTAGGGTAGGCACTGATCGCGCACCTTTTCATTTTTGCCTAGAAGCCAAAATTGGTGTGTGATCGCACATTGCTCCAGGGCCCCATGTGCACCTTCCTGGCGTGTGGAGCCTCCAGAGCCACACCGGTCACACTTCCTTCCTCAGCGCAGCCTGGGAAACTCCCAGGCTGTGCTGCAGAAGGAAGAGGTGGGGTTCTTGCATGAGCAGGCAGCTCGTGCAGAGCCAAAGGACCCTGGACGTGAAAACCTCTCGCCAGAGGCTGCTCGCACAAACCCTGCACTCCAGCTCCTGAAGAAGGTACGGTGCGGAAAGAGCCTGTGTTAAGTCCACCTTAACAGCCAGCTGCCATACTAGGCAAAGGAGGGTGCAATGCGGAAGATGTTTCCAGCCCCCTCCCACCAGCTAGTGAGGCTGTGACAATCAGGGGCAGGACCTCTATTGCAATTCCTTGTTGCAGCTTGCTTTCTGGTGGGAGCAGATGGAAACCTTCTTCTTGCACCTCAGACAGCAGCTGAACAGGCCTCCTTTGTCTGATGAGGCTGCTGGCTGTTAAGGTGAACTCAGGGGTGGGGGACGGTATTAGGCAAGGAGATGTTAATTACTTATGCACACATAAATGTGCTGTCAATGTAGAGTGTTGGTGTACAGCCAAAACTTTTGATTCTGATTGTCCCCTTTAGGTCTGCCCCCTCAACCACCAGAATGCAGATACCTACAGGTTTTGATCAAGATAATACAGACCTCAACAGGAAAAACAAAACAAGAACAGAACTCTGAATTGTTCTGTAGTATCTATTAAGAGTTTGAGATCAAGGTCTCTCCCATCCCCTACTACTTGCTTTTTTTAAAACATGAAGGTGCCAGGAGCTTCCATAGGCAAATCCGTAGTCCTAACACTAAGCTACCATCCTGAGTATGTGAAGTACTGCATCAAACCTTTGGTCCATCTAGCCCAGTTGTGTTTCCTCTGATCAAAAGAGGCTGTCCAGGGTCCTGGGGCAGAAGTCTTTCCTATCATTTACTACCTGGTCCTTTTAACTGGAGATACCAGGGATTGAAATTGTGACCTTATGTATGAAAAGCAAGTGCTCTGCCATTGAACTATGGCCCTGAAAAAATTCGACCTAGGCAGGTGAGATACTGTGATCAGTGGAAAAATACAGCTGAAATTAAATGGTCACAGCCCAGTCAAAGAAGCACCATGGGGCTCCCCTGGTTTCACCCAGAGAGAGAGAGAACGTGCTGAATTCTCTCATTCAGAGAACTGGAACATAAAGCACAGCCATATGTGAAAGTAAATCCCACAGTATTTATTGGCCTTGGAGCACTCAACTTTGTGTGCTTTGCACCCAAGTCTTCAGTCCTAAATACCATGAATACTTCTGAATAAAAATTTATAGAACTGTGCTGTCAATACCATATATCAAAGATAAAGCAGCATTTTATTAGAGAGCCTCATGACAATCCTATGATTGCTAGGGGCAAAAGATGCAGGCTTCAATAGTATTCATCAACTGAATCCTGCTGCTTTTGCTAGTCCCCAAACTGGCAACCTACTCTTTCCTCCTACACACCATGCAGGGCTGCTCTGGGAGTCTGGAAAGCCCTCTAGAGCAGGTTTGTGATATCATAGGAGGGGGGCTGCAGAAGGAAGGAAAAAGGAAGAAAATACCAGTTCTGTTGGTGCTAAATGCAGATATATATATTTTAGCTTCTGTACACACAGAATTAATGGACAGGATATTTCTGAATAACATCAGATTTATGTTGAAGATCAAAATTAAATGAGTTGGCAATGCTTCTGCACCAAACCCCAACCCTAACTAACTGAAGGTTCCTTAGGCCCTTTCCGCACCGGCCTATTAAAACGGTGCAGAGCGACCTCTGACGGAGGTCTTCTGCACCGTGGAGTGGACTGGGGCGGACTACTTTTCGTAGTTCTGCACCTCAGTCCGCTCTGGAGTGACCGGAACTGGTCGCGCAGTGTGCTTTTAAAAACCTCTTTTAAGAGGTTTTTAAAAAGCACGGTGTGCATGACCCCGTGTCGCTCCATCGCCACGCTCCAGTGCAGATTTGCAGGTGCGCACTAGTGCGTGCCTGCAGATCTTCCGGGGGCGGGCTTTAGGCTGGCGAGCTTCTCCGGTTGGTGGAGAGCCTCCACCAACCAGAAGCCACCATTTTGGATGCTGGAGCAGTGCGGAGCGATGAGCTCGCACTGCTCCTTGTCCCAACAGACTCGCCCAGACGCTGAAGAAGTCCGGTGAGTACCGTTTTTGCGCTTGTTCCTTTCCCACATGCGGAAAGGGCCTTAATTTCAACAGTACAATTTAGTGTGGAATAAGAGGCACTTTGCTGGTGCTATTATTATAAAAGTGGAACCTAGAAATCCTTGCAGAAAAATTGAAAATCACCCAGAGTTCTACTAGTAGATTCTGAATGACTTTCAGCTTACTTCATTCTCAAAATAAAAATGAGTTGAGTTATCAATATCACCATAAAAACGTATTTCACTCATAAGATGTGAAAAGGAGATGTTATTGTGAATTGTACTGTTCTGGAAGGTAAAAGGAGAAATGGCTTTCTCCCAAGACTCGGTTTGGCCTGGTTCATGGTGGGAGACTATGGGGAACTAATGGGCCATTTGGCTGTTCTTGCTGAGAGACATTTTGGAAGGCAGATTTACCTGCCTGGCGGGATGGAATCTGAAATGAATTTTGCTTAAGTGACTAAGAGATTTATTGGAAGAAGGAAGAATGTGTGTTTCTTTTTACAGTTACTGCAAATCTGGGTAGTATGGAGGTAGCTCTACAGCATAGGTTTCTAAGGCTGAGCTGAGTAGAACTAACACCACACAACACTTTGCTTAAGTTGCAAGACTGGAAAAGGTTGTTTTCCCTCTGTCAGCAGATATAAGAGCAAACAGTAGCGAAGAGCTTCATCCTGGAGCAGGCATGGCAGAAAGGAGATCTGGATCTCACAGTATTCCAAACCCTTGACCTCCATGAAACCCTCTTGATCTCCTTCATGGCCAATAGCTTTATTGGTTGACAATTATGAAAGCTCTAGTGCAGAAATAAAATAAAATAAAACAGTTATGACCATAATCCTATATTGGAATTACATTTCCGTAAGTGGACTTATATATGTGGGAATTAGAACTGGGTAGTTTCATAAAAACCATATCCAGTAAAAGGTTACTGTTATGTTACTACATAGCATAGCTGAAAAAGTGACTGCTGCACATTATGCATCAATGCGCATTGCACACCAATGTGCATCATACACTGATGGACCTTGGGACTGATGCACATTGCCAGTGTCCTGATATGCATCTTCACAATTCACTAACAGAGTTTCTTAGTGCCTCTGCTACATAGCCAACCATACTCAAAGTTATGCTAAGTAAAAGGTGATAATTCCAGTGAATACTTCCAAGTTTCTCCCCCTGGGACTATGCCCACCCAGTGTTTTTTTGTTTTGTTTTGTTTCTGTGCCACTGTCCATCATTAAACACCAAGTCAGGATCATCCATGCCATAGTATTTCCAATTTCTATGTATGGTTGGGAAAACCGGCCAGTGAAGAAAGCTAAAAGGAAGAGAATCAACTCACTTGAAATGTGGTTCTAGAAGAGAGCTCAGCAGACGCCATGGACTAGCACAAATAAATGATTTTGAGAGTGAATCAAACCTGAACTCTCCTTAGAAGCAAAAGTATGATGTTATGGTGATTCAGACATATGATAGAATAATAGAATCATAGAATCATAGAGTTGGAAGAGATCCCAGTGGCCATCCAGTCCAACCCTCTGCCATGCAGGAACACACATCAAAGCACTCCTGACAGATGGCCATCCAGTCTCCATTTGAAAACCTCCAGAAAAGGAGACTCCACCACATTCCAAGGCAGCATATTCCACTGCTGGACAGCTCTAACCATCAGGAAGTTCTTCCTGAGATTCAAGTGGAATCTCCTTTCCTGCAGCTTGAATCCATTGCTCCTTGTCTTAATCTCTGGAGCAGCAGAAAACAAGCCCACTCCCTCCTCAACATAACATCCCTTCAAATATTTAAACGTGGCTATAATCTCCCCTCTTAACTTTCTCTTCTGCAGACTAAACATACCCAGCTCCCTAAGCCGCTTCTCATAGGACATGGCTTCCAGACCCTTCACCATTTTGGTTGCCCTCCTCTGGACACATTCCAGCTTGTAACTATCCTTCTTGAAATGAGGTGTCCAGAACCGGACACAGGATTCCAGATGAGGTCTAACCAAAGCAGAATAGAGTGGTACCATTACCTCCCTTGATCTAGTCACCGTCCTCCTATTGATGCAACCAAGAATCACATTGGCTTTCTTGGCTGCCGCATCACACTGCTGCCTCATGTTCAGCTTGTGGTCTATGAAGACTCCTAGATCCCTTTCACACGTACTGCTATCCAGCCACGTGTCCCCCATCCTATATTTCTGTATTCCATTCTTTCTACCTAAGTGTAGGACCTTACACTTCTCTCTGTTGAATTTCATTTTGTTCGCCTTGGCCCAGCTCTCCAATCTATCCAGGTCATTTTGAATTTTGATCCTGTCCTCTGGCGTATTGGCAACCCCTCCCAATATGGTTTCATCTGCGAATTTGATGCCATAAGATGACATGACTCATTAGAGAAAACAACAATGATCGGTAAGTTCAAGGCTATAGGAAAAGACGGAGACCACATTAGACCTAATCCAGGAAGACACAGTCCTGAATTTGGAAGATCTTAGCAAGGGCTATTAATAATCTTGGAGGTGTCTTGTTCAGAGAGTCACCAAAAGTCAAGCTGAACTGACAGCAAAATACACCAAAACTCACATGCATTAGGGAACCCCCTCCTCTAATAGGGCCTTTTTAGCTCTTGAAGGTTTGTGGTACAGAAGTCTTGTTGTAGGTTTGTTGCTGTAGTCCCTGCACTGCCTTTGCAGTCTGTTGGTTGGCATCCAAAACTAGAAGAAGAGGGATAATGTTACTGTGTAAGCCGGTGCTCCTTGGGCACATGCTTCTTTTCCCTGGAATATCAGTCTGTACAATTTGTAAACAAACAGATAGTGACCAACACGGGGAAAATATGTTTCCACTGTTTTCCTCTCTAATGATGTTAGAAGGATTTTAAAAAGTGAACTGACCTGATTTGCCCTTCTCAGACAAATACAGCAATAACACAACCAGTCCTTCTTCTGCTGCTTTGCACTCCTCTGACCTTTGCAATAGCATTTGTGACTCGACAAAAAAGAAAAAAGAAAAAAAAGAAGCACAGAAAAACAGATAAGTTGAAATGTATAAAAACAAAAGTATGAGTTTAAGCTACTTAAAAAAATACATATTTTACGATAATTTTTTTAAAAAAGTAAACAGCTGCATCATAAAAAACCTCACTGGTGATGCCAAAATGTATAGACTTATAAAAACATGTGAAACTGGTATGGACTTGAAATGGACTATTTTATTGCTATATATTTATCCCCACTACCTCCTCTAAAGGATGCTTTCTCTAAAAAAGGTATTCTAAACTAGCATGACATGCTATTCTGAATCCATACCCTTTCCGTTTTGAACCTTTGGCGTACTCTGTACCAAATATTTCTCTTCAGAGACTCTAACCAGTGGAGCAAGAACAGAAGGACGGAATGCAGGCCTCCTCCCAGTCAAATACATCATCAGTGGAAGCAAGGGTTTGGAGCAATCAGCATCAATGGTAAACATTTTGCAAGTTAGCCACCCAAGAGCATCCAAACTGTAGTCTTAAATATGTATAATTAATGGAGGACGATTTATTTTTAACATATTATATAGGTCAGAGAGACTTCCTGAGGCTGCCCAGACTTGATTCTCTTGCAGCCTCCTGGTTGTAGACACCGTGTTAGAGATGTTTCAGAGAGAAGTGACAGATGAGAAGGCCATCCACGTGACTTGGCTGAAGTGTTTGTTCCACAGTAGACTGGCTTGATTTGGTCCAACGGGGAATGGGCCTGGAACAAATTGTCAGGTCAAATGGGTTCCAGAGTGGGTCACATCATTTTGAATCTCTTTGGGTCACTCCTCAATAATCAATGAGTAATCAGTCGATCAGGAAAGTGCTTCCTCGCATCTCCAATGCAGATGCTTTGGGATGTGATATGATAGAAAGGGGGTCTGGTTGAGCTGAAGTGACTGTTGGCACTTGCTAATCTCAGCAAGAGTCTCCTTAGTGTTTTCTGATGACATTTGTGGGGAAGATCCAGATTCTAGATCTGGATTCTTGACTGGGTCATGATTGAGAGAAGTTCAGGTTAATGATCCAAATTAGTGGATTTGGGCCCCAGTTTGGATTTGGGGATCCACACAGAGGCCTCTTCCACATGTTACATGACTCTGAAGCAGGGATAGATGAGAATTTCACGTAGACACCTTTAAAAAAGAATTTTCAAAATGCAGCACATTTCTTCATTACACTGACAGAAATAACTTGATTTTTTAGAAAATGTGATCATGGGGAAAACCAAAACTGCTGCATTTCTTGATCTAGGCAGGGGGCTTTGGAATGTTCAACTCTTAAAAGACTGGTTTTGAATACCTGTAAATTGTATTCAGCCATTTTTGTGGTGCTAGGTTAGGAAGCCACCTCTGTTCTTTGGACATGCTCCTGATCTTTACAGCTACATGACAGGCTGGTGTCATATAGTCCAGGAATAGAGGCACCTACTGAATTTGACTAGTGTAGGTGACTAAGGCCCTTTCCACATGGCATTTGCCATGCAAAAGGGCGCCTGGAGCGTCACGTGATTGGGAAGAGCCATCTGCACAATGTACTCACAATCACATGACATCCAGGGGCCGGCAGGCACCGATTGCGCACCTTTTCATTTTCGGCTGGAAGTTGAAAATGGTGCACGATTGAGCATTACTCCCGGGCTCCACACTCACTTACCTGGCGTGTGGAGCCTCTGGAGCCACGCTGGCCACGCTTTCTGACCCAGTGCAGCCTGGGAAACTCCCAGGCTGCACTGCGGAAGGAAGAGGCAGGGCTCTTGTGTGAGCAGGCAGCTCGTGCGGAGCTGAAGCAGCAGGGATGTGAGAGCCTCTCACCGGAGGCTGCTCGAGTGATCCCCGCACCCCAGCGCCAGGAAAAGGTAAGGTGCGGTAAGGACCTAAGTATTTTCTTCAGTTTGTTTTGAAAGAGAAGTTTCCAAAATGTCCACAATTGCATCACAAATGGGATGGAAAGAATTTGAATTTTTTTTAAAAAAAGTAGGAGAAAGTAAAATTAATATATTTATCTGTTTCTTCCCAACAGTGGCTAAATCTCAGATCCTACCAAGTGAGGAAGGATGGAATTCTTGCTGCAGCTTTCATCATGAATAAAGAAAAAGGCTATTTAAAAGGCTTTAGAGAAATTTATACCCAAACATTTCCAAATCAAGCAAGAAATGATTTACACGATTTTCCTTTTCAGTAGGGAAGGCCAACTGTGGCCTTCTGTGACCATCAACTTTTCTGTTGACTTGTAGTACTCTAGTCCTAGCTACATTTGAGAGACTGGCAGCAGCTTACCTGAGCATGCAAAGGAAGAATAGGTGGCCAAATGAGCATGAATTAGTAGATATCTTCTTCTAAATCAAGCAGATCCCAGGTAGCACGGCCATCTCTCTCCTATACCAATATTCCATTCCCTTGTCTTGGGGCCCTTTCACACTACACAATTAAAGCACTGTGATTCCACTTTAACTACTATGGTCTGTCCTATAGGATTCTGAGATTTGCAATTTAAGGAGAAATATTTAAAATTCTCAGCTGGTGAGCTCTGATGTTTCACCAAACTACAAGCCTATCCTGATTTGGCAGGGAAGGTCCTGTTTAATTCTTTGTTGTCCAGCTTTTTCAGCTGCCTTTAAAATATCCCAGTTCTTCTCTCCTCCTCCCTCTTTCTCCCTTTGTCCTCACTTAACTTCAGTTTCTGCAAACCAAATACAAAGTGCAAAAGTAGTTTGCATTCAGTGAACTCAGCAGGATAAGAGGAGAGGAATCTTGTCCTTCCCAGTGGACACAGCCTCTCCTAGCTTGTGTGTTCTTTCTCATTAAAAACTTTTGCCATCTTGACCATTCGCTGATGTTGCTTGCCCCTGTAGGAAACTGCAAAAGGCTGGAGGGTATGTAAGCTCCAGGATTCTGTAGGATGCATCAATGGCAATTAAAGGTGAATCATATTGTTATAACTGTGTGCTGTGAAAGGGTCCCAGTTTTCTGGCTATAAATGTCCAGTGGGCTAGGAGTTCTCAGGACAAGGAGGAGGCCCCATTGAATGCTGAGAGAGGAAGTCCAGAACAAGTACACAGAGGAAAGCGTAGTGTGACACTTCAAAGAGCAGATAAGTGAGATGGTCAGAAGAATACAAGGCAGGGCCAATTCCTTCTGAATTGTGGATCAGAGCCAGAAGATAAGTCAGTAGAATGTGTCAAGTTCAGCTTGTAGGGATATCTATCTAGCAGGAATTCAAAGAATGCTGCAAGCAAGGAAGAAAACCAGTGAAAATGAAGCTGCTCTCTGGATCTGGTGATAGAGTCTTCAGCTCAAAAAAACATCAGAATATGAAAAAATATATATAATATATTAAAATGAGTATGAAGATGCATATTTTTGGCAAACACATCTAAAATGTACACATTATTTTAAAGCAACATTTTAAAATGTTATTTTGTGTCATGCCCTGCTTCCAGAGCATGGATTCTGACTCAGAGTCTGAAGCAGAGGGCATGCCAGGGCCTGCTGTACACAGAGAGGTTACAGTGCTGGAAACAGAACAGAGGATGGTGCCAGCTCCAACAGAGAGCTCTGCCTCTTCAGATATAGAGGAACACTTACATCGACCCAGTTTCCCAGTGCGCTGGCATCAAAGAGAGAGCCAGTATCACTCTCTCAGGATTTATAACCAGCAACAATCAATCAAGTCTCAGCTGCACAAGGCTCAGGACATATTTAGTTGGCATTTTTCCCCTCCAGGAGTTGTCAGAGCTTATCTGGCCTGCTACCTTGCTGGATGCCTTGACAAATGCTTGGATTGACCTTGGACACTCTCCCCTACTTTATGTTGGACTTTATTTATGACTCCTTGCTTACTGCCTTGAAGTAAGTAACAAGCTATGAGATATTCAGTTTGTTTTGTTTGATTTATCAGCTGTGCCAGGACTGAGATATGACAGTTTGATGCAGAAGTGCAATGGAGTAGATGTCCAGTTAATACATATGGAGTTCAAAATAAGCTGATATGTCTATCCCCCACAAAAGAGATGTTATGCTCCTGAGGTAGACAGCATTCTTATGTATCCACAGCTCAAAAAAGCTCCTCACACCCCCATAACGACTTAGGCAAACCACTCCCGAGTTGTCTTCTGTTGGAGCTTTCCATTTTGTTTTGGGCAGGCTCTGATACCTTGAATGAACTTCCTCTGTTCCTGGAACTTGAGGTAGCTCTATCTCAGAACCATCTTCCAAGCTCCCTTCATCTGGAGGGGATGGGTCCTGTCAGCAGACTCCTCACTCTGCAGCAGCCTCCAATGTTCCTAGAGAGGGGCTGCTTCTGGAGGCTCATGTTTTAATTCAGGCACAGACTTTTCCAGCTGTGATCTGTCATCTTGGATCTCTTCCTCTGAGGAGGATTTTTTTCAAGTGAGGCACAACATCCTCTTGAAAGGATGGACACATCCACTTATTTCCAGTCCATGTCAGTTTCATGTGTCCTCAACCAGAAGTCTGTTTGATCTCATTTCTACACAAAACTAACTAAAGAAATAAATACATAAAGTATATAGTCATCCCCCCACATTCACTAGGGTTAGGGACACAGGACCCCTGTGAAAGTGAAAAAAACATGAATAACTCTAGGTCCTCCCAAACTATATTCAACACATAAAAAAGTATGATCACCATACTCAACCCACCATGGATTCCTCTGAAGCATCAGGGTTCCTTCACAAGGCAGAAGTGGAGGGCTGGTGTGGCTTACTGCCACCTCCCCTGCTGCCCCACACCATTTGTAATAGGGACTTACTAGCCTTGTTTGCAGTTTCTCAGTATCACGAGACTTGCAGTCCCTATTAAAAATGGCACAGGGAAGCAGCAGAAGTGACAGCAAATAATCTGTGAATAATCAAATCTGCAAAAGTGAAACTCACAAATGTGGAGGGCTGACTGTATATTATTCTTGAATATTTGTTTCAAAAATATCATTTATATTTTCTATGCAAAAAATGGGCATCTCTGTACCTGTTTTAACTTATTGCATTCATTTTTATTCACATTTTGGTGGAGGTCTTTGCAACTGAAGGCTGTATGGCCAAATTCAGAAAAGAACAAAAATGGAAGGCTAACTGCATTGTAATTTGTGTTATTTGTCCAAGAGGTGAGAATTGGGACAATTCACTGTAAAATGTGGACCAAGCAAAATTCCTGCGCACCCTAAAATTGAAAAGAGAATGTTGCTTTTGTGATATTTGAGGGCAAAAAAGCAGCTATAAACGTATAATATTTACTCATTGTGTTCTCAAGGAGCACCTAGCCAGCCACATGCCTTGCTTCTTCAGATGTCACTCCTTGCACTATAGATCATCTCTCCTTTCAGCTCAGTTCAAACTTGTAATTTTACTCAAAATGTATAATTCAAGAACCTTAAGCTGGTTGGCATTGTCTGGTCGTTTCATGTTTGACTGACATCAAATGGAAACTCTCATCAGCTGTCAACTGTCAGATATGAAATACGCTCGCTTGCTGTCTCTGACTAAACACAGGATGACATTGTGTTTTAGCAAGCAAAATACTGTCAAGTGATAAATACCATTACGGGCGTACTTCAGATAACGAAGCAAATGTGCTCCAGGGCATTACTTCTTCAGCAGAAAATTTGGCACTAGAGGCAGAAGTAACATGGAAGGAATAGGGATAGGCTCCTGCACCACAGAAAAGGAGAGCAATTCAACATGCTAAGGAAACTTTCTATTCAAAACAAGCAATATCCACATGTGAAATGATACAACCGGGTCAGGTGAGACTTGTATAAGTAAGCAAGAACATTTTGAACTTGAACCATGTGATGGTTTCTTCAAACGGCATCCAGGGATGATGTTTTTTCTTTCTTTTCACTAGTCTTCACTTATGATTTCCATTTCAGTAGCCAAACAGAGATCTAAGACTTTTTAATATGTTTGGAGGAGGTGGTGAGGCAAGCTTATATGCTCCCCTTTTTCTCTCTGTTTTGCTGTTCACAATATGCTCAGTAAGGGATTCTGGAGGCAGCTGCCCTTTACCTTGCCTGTCGCAGGCAGGCACATGCAATGACAGCAGAATTGGCTGGAGTCAGATCTTGCTCTTGCCCAGCCTTTCTTCACCGTTCCTCCAATGCTGATCCTGCTAAAAAAAAAAAAAAGAAACCTCCAGGTAGACAGAGGACAAGGAGGAAAAAGGAAAATAAGTGGGTGATGATGCCTGATCAGGTCATGGTGACATATGGCTGATCATTTGGTTTATTGTAATGCACTCTATGTGGGGTTTTATTTTAGGAAGGGTTCACAAAGGTCATTGGGTCCAAAATGCTGTGTCCAGACTGTCAACCAAGGAATACATGATAAAACTTCTATAACTCCTTTATTGCAACAGCTTGAGTGACTACTGACTCTGGAGTGATTACTGAAGCTGAGAGACTGTGATTTGCCCAAGGCTATCCAGTGGGTTTCCATGGTCAAGCAGGGATTAGAATCCAGGTCTTCAGCGTCCTAATCCAATGTTCAGACTGCTACACTATGTTGGTTCATAATGAACTGAACTGATTGATTAGCTGACCTCAAATCCTCAAGTCTTAAGACAGGAGAAGATTTTGTTTGCATTTGTCACCTCTCCCTATGGTTTGTCATTTCTAAATCTCTCTCAAAGCCTTTCTAAATATCTAGAAGAACTTTACCAACGTCAGTCCATTTTTCTTACATTGATCTCTGTTATTGTCATAAGATAAGGGGATGTTACTGTTTGTAAGCAACAACAACAAAAATTGTATCTCCCCAAAATGCCACATTTTGGAGCCATTTTAGGCCCAGAAAAGGCCTTTTTAAAAACCAGAAGTAAACCAGAAGTGACTTTTGGTCACTACTTGTTCTGAAATGTAATTGATGGGAAGAACGAAGAGACTTTTCAATGTATAGCCTTCCTCAGTATCATTTGGAGCATCAGCAAGGTGTAGTGGTTTGAGGATTGGGCTATGACTCTGGAGTCCAGGGTTGGAATCCTCACCTGGCCATGGGAACACACTGGGTGACCTTGGGCAAATCACATTTTCTCAGCCTCAAAGGAAGGCAAAGACAGCCTCCCTCTGAACACCCTGTGATGGGTTTGTCTTAGGCCATTTCCACACTAGGCTGTTATAGTGCTATTGTTCCACTTTCAACATCCTATGGAATCCTGGGGTTTGCAGTTTAGAGAGGGACCTTTGAGGCCCCTCCCTACCTAAACTACAAACCCCAGGATTGCATAGGATGTTGAAAGTGGAACAATAGCACTATAACAGCCTAGTGCGGAAATGGCCTTAGAGTCCATATAAGTCAGAAATAACTTGAAGGCATGCAACAGTGACAACAACAACACCTGAGCTGGTCACCACATCCTGCCTCATGGTAGGGCTGGCCTGGGATTCTTCCACCTTCCCAATGGCATGGATGGGTGGTGTATTTTGCAGACCGGGCAAAATAATATTCCCCAAGTTTGTTAACATGCTGTCCTGACTGAGCATTTGCATTGAAAATGAAACAGTTTGCCCCACCAAGAGCTCTGAGGGCTGACAGCGTGCCGGAAACATCGTGTAAGTAATTTGTTCAACACTGGCGATAATAAGCTACACAGAGAAATAAGAACATAAATACAGGCTGGTCTTTGTGTGAGTGTGTGCAACGCTTTTCTTCCCTCTTTCCCCTTCTTTTTCTTCTACTACTTCTTCATCTTTTTTTTTTCTTCTTCTTACGGAACCACAGAGGGGAGAAGTAAAAGACATGAATGATTCATAGATGCAAGAGGAAAAAAGAGAGAGAAAGAAAAGGCGGGGGAGAGAGAGATTAAGAGTGAGGGGAGCTTCAAAGTGACTGGAGCCAATTTGATGTCCAGAGCGTTCCAGTGCTGGGCTAGGCCAACAATTCACTAGGGAAGCCCTGTCAAGCCACTGCCCCCTTTCCTGCTATTCCCTTTCCCTGCCTTCGCTCTCCTTTCCTCCTGCAAACAGAGGCTCCAAATCAGGAGTTCAAAGTTCACCACCATCTAATGATGTGAAGGCCTCCCAGAGAACCTGTGTGAGTGGCATTTGTTTATAAGTCTGGACTTTCCCTGGTGCATTAGCCCAGTTTTTTTTTTTTTTTTAAAAAAGATATAGGGAGGAATGAGATGCAGGATATGAAATGGAGAGGGAAATATTTTTTAAAAAATTCTACTGATGATGAAGCTGCTTTGATTCTGAATATTCAAAAACCCATTAGATTTAAATGCAATGGGAGTAGTGAAGTAACTGCCTTGATTTGTATTCATGGGCTATCACAGATATAGTTTTAGTGCACAACACACACACACACACACTTTCCCTTTCTCCCTCCCTTTCTCATTCACACACTTGCTACACTCACACAGAAAGTCACAAAAACCTCAATGTAGGTATCTAGGGTGGGATAACCCATAATTTAAGATCCAAACAGGGCTGGTCGTAAAATTGGGCAGATTTTGGAGAGGTTGCCTTAGGTGGCTGAGGCTAAGAGGTAGCAGCAAGAGGCTGAAGAAACAAACTGTCTACCATGTGGGTTGCTCTATTGCCAGTGTGGTGGGAAGATAAGGGTTTCCCACCATCAGTTCTGAACAAAGAGTGATCTGCCAGGCCAGCCAATGTACCACCGCGTTCCTAAGGCAGGAAAATGCCTTGAATGGCACTAGAACCCAAAGCTACTGCTTATTGTCCAAGGCCATTTCCGCACTAGACTGTTATAGTGCTATGATTCCACTTTCAACATCCTATGGAATCCTAGGGTTTGCAGTTTAGGAAGGGGCCTCTGCAAGCCCCAGGATTCCACAGGGTGCTGAAAGTGGAATAATAGCACTATAACAGTCTAGTACAGAAATGGTCCAACTGGGAGCACAGATGACTGTCTTTAATATTTTATTACCCATTCCCTTTTAGAGAAACAGACCCTAGAACCAAAATAATCTCTAAAACCAAATAGATAGGCCAGTGTAATTCCATGTTCATTTTCCCTTTCCCCAACAAGCGACTTTTCTATGAGATGGAAGTTTTTATTGGGGTGGGGAGAAGCATTCCAACATACGAAGTGGTACAACCCAGGAGAAGAAGCTGCTTTCTAATTCTCTGTCATCCTACTTTTCCCACTGCTTTTAAAATGTCCCAATTTCTCTCTCCTCTTCTCGACTTTCTCCTTTTTTTCTCAGTTTACTTCAATTGCTGAAAATTGAGTTGAAAGTGGACAAGTAGTTTGCACTCAACTGACTCAGGCACTTTCCGCAGTAGACTGTTATAGCGCTATTATTCCACTTGCAACATCCTATGGAATCCTGGGGTTTGCAGTTTAGGGAGGGGCCATGTGGAATAATAGCGCTATAACAGTCTACTGCGGAAATGGCCTAAGTGGTGGGAGAGGAAGGGGTGAAACCTTGCCCCTCTCGGTAGACACAGGTGAAAGCAACTGCTGCAGCTTGTCATAACTGGTGCATTCTTCCTCATTAATAGATTTTGACATCTTGACTATACTCTGACATTGTGTGTGGCCACCTGTGTTCTGCAGTCTCATAGGGATATGGGGGGAGGCGATTTGCCCCTGGTGGCAATGTTTTTGGGATGCCCCTCTGCACCTTGGCCATGTCCCTCTCCCACCCACCCCTCCATATACTCCAAGCTCCGCCACTGGTGTTCTGGTTTTCATCTGCAAAATGTTAGAAGGTATGCACCATGAGACTCTGCTGCTCTAGGTAGCTTGGTTATAAACATGAATAAGATCATGCTTAAATAAGGATGTAGATTAAGAATAGGCACAATTTAGACTCAAGCCTAGGTGATTTGTAATAAATCCACAAGGACTGTTGATTCTCAGTTGTTTAACAATGGAACAAAATGACACACACACACACATTTTGCCAAGAAAACCCTGTGATAGGTTCACTTGAGGATCACCATAAGTCACAAACTACTTGAAGGAACATAGCAACAACTTGATTGTGGAAGATTTCTTTTCAATTCTGTATAGAAAATAACTTTCTTCAATTCAAAGAATTCAAATTCTTTAATTCAAAATGTATGTATTTTGTACTTGGCTCCAGCTGATGGAACTTGATAGCTTTTTCTTTTTATAAAAAAGAATCACACGAGTCTGATGCCTGCCTGTCACAGATATATTTTTACTCATTTTATTCTCCCAGCATTATGTTTAATTAAAGAATCTACACAAATAGATCTACGTGGTAAGGATTTTATGACATTGTTATCTGAAGAGCTGTAAACAATCTCTCTGAATGTCAGCCACTTGCAATGTTATTATTGCTGCTGCTGCTGTTTTTACAGATGAAAAAAAAAGTGTATTGGGAAACCTATTGCTTTTTGCCACTGAGATACTTTTTTTGACCCAGCCGATGTAAGTTTAGGGAGATTTTTTTTTTTAATGCTCCATACCATTTTGTGGTTGAAACATGATGCAGAGGAACTTGGAGAGAATGATTCTTCCCCTGCCAAAGAGAGAGAAACTGGAAGACAGCTGGAAAGGTAGAAACCTTTCTACCTACACATACAACTCATTGTTGGCTAAGATAATGAAGCATCCTATCTGAGAAGGTGAAATCAGACGATTTGCAGCCAGTTGACCAGGAGAAAGTTGGTCTTGGGGATTTCACTGTAGAATAAATCCTTCTGTGTATACAGATTTCAATTTAAAAAAAAATGTGTTCTGAATGGCGTGGCAAAGGTGGGACATATAACTCCATATTACTGAGGGTGGGAGAAGTCAGCTTTAACTGACCAAAATAGAGCTAGGGAAAAGTGTTAACTCAGGACACCTGGCTATAATTGTTTGTGGATTTTATGTTTTGCAGAATGGAAGTGGAAGCACAATGAAAAGTTGTGCTTCAGAATCTCTAGATAGAAAAGCTTTTTCAGAACAATTCTAAATAATCACTGAACATTTGATGATATAATGCTGGGCTGCCTTCAGAAAGCTGCTCAGAATTTGAAGACAATATTCTATTAAGGACAAGCACAGTTGGGGAACAGCCTGTAGAAATGCCTCCAGATGTACTTTGAAGGGAAAGCTGCTGCAGCCGTAGTCTCCCAAAGGGCAGAAGATTCAGAGGAGTCCCACCCAAAGTGGTTGTCCATGGAGTGGTGATGGCCCACAAGCCATAGGTCTGCAGCAAGCTTCCAGGAAATGAAATGAATAGAGTAATAATATGGCACAAATATGATACCTTTACCTGGCATATTGGAAAAAGAAATTGCCTTTCCACCAGATCCGATAGTTTGAGGACCACTGATTTAGAAGAGGAAGGGCAGCAAATGCATGCTCATGTGATCCTGACTAAGGTGGTCTACATGCACACACTGACAAAATAGACAAAGATGGATAGACTTGGGCAGGGGACATTCACACTACAGAATCACAGCGCTATTGTTTCACTTTAGCTGTGATGGTTCCACCCTATGAAATTGTTTAGGGAGGACCAGTTAGAATCCTCAGCCAGAGTGCTCCATGCCTCACCAAACTACAAACCCTAGGATTTCATACGATGGAACCATGGTAGTTAAAGTGAAATGAGAGTGCTATAATTCTGTAGTGCAAATGGACTCCAGGCGTAGACACCCCCAACTGTCTATAAAGCACTCAGAGACATGCCCAGGGTCAAAGGAAATCCATGACAAAATAATGATGTGGTAGAAACATTTTGAACTGCTCTTCAAAGAAAGCATTCTTCACCATATAATCTGTGGAACAGAGAGATGCACAGTGTGTATTCAGGATGCAGCACAGGAGAAATCCTACCAAAATCAAAATGCTTTGACCTCACTTAGCAAAAGGCATAAATTGGTCTGCCGCTGCTGTCAGGGATGAGACCAGAGGAGAACTGTGACTTCCAGTATACCATTTCAGAGCAATGATGAATTTAATTAGATTTTGTAAACATGTGAAGTGTCTGAAGTTTGCCAACAGAAAAACAAAAGTGAAGTGTACAGTCAATGATAATCTGATTGCCTGTTTGGAAATGTGAACTGTTTTTTTAAAGCAGCTTCAAAGGTAGAAGGCATGGGTTTAGTCACTGATGAACAGCTGATAAGTGTTTGGAAATAAATATCCATTCCAGCATATGCCAAGTAAACCATGAAAGGGGCATAAAAGTATGATGGTGCTGTGATTTTAAGACATTATAGCACATTATAGACATTATAGCACTTTGTATACACTAAGCAGGGTCAGGTCCAGTTAGTATTTGGATGGGAGACCACCATGGAACATTACAGATGTCCATGCAGGGTGAAGAAAGAGTCCACCTCAGAATCCTGGAGTGCCACTGCTGGTCAAAGTTAACAACACTGCATTGGATGGATTAATGATTCTATAATGTTTTCATAAGGATAACATTTATTTACCTGATCAGGCAGTCAGATATACCAGGAGAAGCCAGGTTGGTTGCAGTGTTGTAACAACCTTGGATGAATCCTATTTCAGTTTTGGACAAAATGTGATGGGAGGCATTTTTTTTCTCACCAGTTTAAACACGGAAACATTTTTTTTTCCAATCACACTAAATGGTTTAATGGTAGAAAGATGGCTTCATTTCTAAGAACCAGTGTGTGTAGTAGTTATAGTGCTGGAGATGCAGGTTCAGGACTGCACTCAGCCATCAAACTCACTGGGGGACCTTTGGCCAGACACTGTGCTTCAACCTGACCCACCTCACAGGGTTGTTGTAAAGAAAAGATGGAAGGAGGGGAGCTAAGTACACTTCCTTGAGTTCATTGGAGGAAAAGCAAGCTCCAAAGTGTTTCATAAATGGTAGGTGGTTTTCTCAGAGTCATTATACAAAATGAGACAACTGCCTTAGGTAGTCCACAAGCCATCATCCTAGACTTCCTGACCATTCTCCTCTGTGGGAGAACAGAAATGTGCAAGGTCAGGTGAAAAGTATCCCAAGACCTGAGATTTCAAGACCCAGACCTGAAAGCAAGGAGTGTTTGATGTTAGAAACCTGATAATATTACAAGGAGAAGCCCCTAGTGATGTCTTAAAGCACTATCTATTAATCATCAACAAGGGCTGCACAGAATATGCCATTTAAACCAAAACACTATGGCTATGTAGTGCAGAAATAGCAATGTTATATTGCTATTATTCCACTTTCAATATCCTATGGAATCCTGGAGTTTGCAGCTTAGGGAGGGGCTTTTAGAATTCTTAGCCAGAGAGCTCTTTGGCCTCAGGAAACTCCAGACCCCAGAATTCCACAGGATGTTGAAAGTGGAATAATAGCACCCTAACAGGGTAGTGCAGAAATGGCCAATGTCTACAATCCTATTATTACTACCAGCTGAAGACAACACATCAAATCAATGATATGAGTCAATGGATCTACTCATAATGGGATTCCTCAGTAAACTACAAACTGTAGAATTCCACAGGATGTTGAAAGTAGAATAATTGTATTACTACTCCCAACTGAAGACAACACATTGAATCAATGGGATTGAGTCAATGGATCTACTCAGGGTGGGATTCCATCCAAATCAACAGATGAATAAAATACACAGTATACACTTTACAAGGCATTGCTCTCATCCTGGGATTCCACCCTGCTTGACCTGAGGACTGGAGAAGAAAGCCCAGGCCCTTAGTGATCCTTAGAAATGTGTATAGCCTCTTCTGTATATGTACGCACACATCTAGATACTTAACCTGCAGCCCTCAGTCATGGTAGGGAGTCCTATACCATTGCTAGTGAGGAATGAAAGTTCAGCTGCTGGTCCAGCTGGCTTCTGTTCCTGGAATGGAGGAAGGCAATATCTTGCCCTCTGCTACCGTCAGCAGACCACCTTAAGCCATTGATTTGTAAGAAACAGTTACAGGCCCACAAGGAGGTGGCACTTTCCAAAAGCCAAGTCACCCCATCACGGCTCTTTCAGCCCACTGTGCAAAATTGACTCTGAGTGTTGGCAACCCATTAATACTGTGTGCGCATTTAATTCATGCAATGTTTATGAAAATGTGCAATAAATAAAGCCAACCAGCGCGCAGCCTAGTTGAGACATGGGTGACAACCCTTCTGAATTTTTCATAAGGCAAGAGGGGAATGCAGGAGCCTTACGTTAATAAGACTAGTTATCGCGTTTGATATTTTAAAGAGACATGACTTTTTTCTGAATATCACAACAACAACAAACAGAAGTATTTCAGATCCCTCACGAAACAGGCAAGTAATTTTCCTTTGGCTGTTGAAAAAGAAAAATGTTTTGTAGCTTTATGCTAACCTGAGCTATCATAAATTCCAGGGACAGTTTCCTTGGGGGAAAAAACAGGATATATCTAGATCTTTGCAAGTGTCCAAGTTGAACATAGGGTGGTAGGGGTACACAAGGATCCAGTAAAAAGGGCTGACATTTATATACGAAACTGAGGGGGTTTATTTGAAGATGAAGCCAGGGCTGATCACCCTTACTCAGTTCCATGCACCCCAATTTAGATTAGGGCGTGAGTGGGGACTGGGAGGTCAGTAGGTAGTAAATGCTACCAGAATGAAACATCTTTTCCTAGATGATGATGATGATGACTACAACTACTACTACTACTTAACATGCCTTTGAAAAGTGTTTGAAACTTCAGTTGGTCCAAAAAGCTGCATCCAGAATGCTAACTGGGGCAGGTTAGAGTGATTGTACTATTCCCTATTGAAACAGCTCCAGTGGCTGTTAATTTGTTTCCGGGCACAATTCAAAATGCTGGTTATGACCTATAAAGCCCTATACAGTTTAGGTCGAGGCTATAAGGCAAACTGTGGTCATTTCCACACTACACTGTTATAGTGCTATTATTATTCCACTTTCAACATCCTCTGGCATCCCGGGGTTTGCAGGTTAGGGAAGGGCCCTTGGAATTCTCAGCCAGAGAGCTCTTTGGCCTCAGGAAACTACAAACCCTAGAATTACACAGGATGTCGAAAGTGGAATCATAGCACTACGACAGTGTAGTGCAGAAATGGCCTGTATCTCCCTGTATGAGCCTTACTGGGCCCTGAGATAATCACGAGAGGCCCTTCTTTCAGTCCCACCACTGTCACAAGCGTGGTTGCTGGAGACAAGAATGAGGCCCTTCTCGGTAGCAATCCCTGGACTCTGCAACTCCCTTCCCATGGAGGTCAGAATGGTTTGCTGTTGTCCCTCTGGTGTCAGGCTGAAACCTTTTTATTCAGATAGGCTTTTAAAACAGGACATTTTGAAAGAATAGGCTACGAGGTGTTGTAGTGTTTTAAGTGTGGTTTTTAAGAGCCTTTTAATGTTTTTGATTGCATTTTTATTCCTCACTGAGGTGTTACTGTTTTAATACTGTAAATAGTTTAATCCTGTTTTAATATTCACTTTTTGTATGTTTTTGAGCTGCTCTGAGCCCCAGGCCATTTCCACACTACACTCTTATAGCGCGATGATTCCACTTTCAACATCCTCTGGAATCCTGGGGTTTGCAGTTTAGGGAAGGGCCAGTCAGCCCCTCCCGAAACTGCAAACCCCAGGATTCCAGAGGATGTTGAAAGTGGAATCATCACGCTATAATAGGCTAGTGCGGAAATGGCCCCAGTTTTGGGGGGAAAACATCATCATCATCATCATCATCATCATAATCATCATCGTACATATTATGTATGTCTCACTTTATATCACACTAAAATTTAGTACAGTGTGCCCTCGACCTCTGCACATCTCTATATACAAGATCTCCATCTCAAGTAAAGTGTTGTGTCCCTATACTTAGAATGGCAAAGACATGTACAAAGACATGCAACTGCAGCCACACCCATGCCATATTGTGTCTTTTGAAAAGAATGGCATCTGTGCATTCACATTTTTGGTTTTATACGGGGGGTTCCTGGAATAGAACGCCAGTATATATGAAGGGCACACTGTACAAGGATACAAAATGCATGGCGACTTGTCCTCAGGAGCATTGAATCCATTCCAGGTTTTGTAAACGCTCAAAGGAGCTATCCAAGGTACTGAACCCATTTGGAGGACAGAGTTCAGCTCCTTTTAAGTCTCAGCTAAAACTTGGGGTGGATTCATCACCCTGACCAGGATCTATCAGCTACCACTGCTCAGGAAGACTGACCTTTCCTTCTCTCTTTCTCTCAGCCTAGTGAAACAGCTGTTGGATGACAGTTTGGGTTTCAGCTGATACCAGGCAATTTCCATTCCTTTTATACCATTTTGGTCTAATGTGCATCTTTCTTCATTGGGGGAAAAGTCTCTTTAAAAATGATGAGAAAGGTTGAAAACCTGGTTTTCGTGACATCTCTTGCAATGTTACAAAGTGCTCCCTCCCACCCCAAACACAAAAAATTGAATTCAGCTGGAATTACAAAATTGCAGTAGCTTTCCTAGATATGATTGAAGCAGAAGATCAGCAGTTGTTTTTAAAAGCTGAAAGTAGAGATGAAGGGGGAAAAGCCCATTGAAACAAAGTTATTCTTTTAAAAAATAATTAAATGCATTTATGCAGTCCAAATTTCTGGATCAAAATTGAATTTATAGCTGGAGTTCCATACATTTCCACGCTTGAGATACATTCCAGGAAAGAATAACTATGTAAAATATTAAAATATGCAAAAATACACTTTAGTCATTGAGTACTTGTACAGGAAAAAAAAACACATCCAGATTTCTGGGCAAGGCACATTTGTATGGAAGGGGAACAGAATGAACATGGTGGTGGAAAAACAAGGATCTCACTAAGTGGAAGCTTGGCTGAATCACTCACCCCTTGGTGCAGATGGCTCACTTTGAATGAGTCCACAGCTCAGTGGCAGAGCACATGCATTGTATGCAGAAAGATCCAACTATAAGGACCTCAGAGAGCTAGTAAAGGTAAGGCTACCTGCCTTAGATCACTGGAGAGCCACCTGCACACAGTGTAAACAAAGCTGAACACATTAGCTGGAGAATTCTTGGAGATGTGATCCAAAAGGTAAATTTTACATCTTTTGCACCTGATGCAGGGGATGTGTGTGTGTGTGTGTGTGTATGTCTTGTACAAAGGTTAAACTCCCTAACCCACAGAGCCAATTGAACCAACAAAGATCTCCTGGTTATTCTCCCTAACCTTTTTGTGCTCTCAGATGATATGACACGAGTCATGGAACTCTGTAAACACCTTCAATCTCCATTCACTTCCACATCCATGGAAATTGTGAGGAGACAAGTCACTCTTCCAGTCTGGATGAGCTCCAAGTAGCACTTGGCATGAGAAGATTTGGAGAGATGGAGTCCAAAAAAGTAAATTCTTCAAGTTTGGGAGGGAGGAAGAGAAAGATCTACAAACGGTCATGTGTTTCACTTTTTATAATGAAGATTTACAGTAGCCAACCATTCCAGCTGACAGCCTTGAGAAACAGGGTTGGTTTGCTCATGCATAGCTGTGTGCCTTGGTCCAGTTAGAAGCTCCAAAGAACCCACAACTTTGGGTTGAGATGTTCCTGCTGCACCTTCTCAGCACATTCTGCCCTGACCTAGCTCATGTTTTATGCAATAGGTCACTTGTTGCCTTGGTTCTTACTCACACCCTTTCCCTGTCACATGGGGCATCCTTTGCCATTCATGCAACCTTCTGGCCACCGGCCTGGCCGGGGAACCGGGACAAACTCTGGGAGCTGACGTTGCCATCAGCCTTGAGGAAATTGCTGGGAGACAATGCCCAAAGCCTGCAAGGAGGGGGAAAGGGGAAGGAGGAGGAGAATGAGGAGGGGAGGGGTTCCAGAAGGAGGAAAGTGGGTGAAATGCTGTTGGAAGTGAGTGGTGTTAATGAAAAATTCAACAGTGGTGGGCCCAGACGCATTGGCAAAATTGCAGAAGCAGGGATGATTAATATTTAAAAGGGTGAGCTGCTGCTTGGCTGCATTTTACGCAGATTCCACACACCCCATGCATGCCCACACCCCTTTCCACCCTACCCAACTTATTTTTTTTCTTTTAAGAAAAAAAATCATCATGCTCTGTTGAACATGGGCTCCAGTCATCTCTCTACTGAGCAGCCCATCCTCCTGAGATGAGGCACCCTGCTTCAGTCTCTAGGGAAGGGCTTTCCTGAAAGGGGGATGAACGGAGGCGCTCCCATTGTGGCCGGCACATGGGGAGGTGGGGAAGCCGAGCTGAGAGAATGAATAAAGCACATCATTTATTTTTCATGGGGATGGGAGAGCAGGTTGTCCTATTTAGTCACATTAGATGCTCTGTTAACACAACAGATACACACACACACACACACACACAAACCAGCATTAAATGCTTCTGGGAAGAGGAGGCTGCTGAGGTCCTGTTTTGCAAAGAAAAGGCCTTACATGTTTGTTGTGGGGGGGAGGGTTAAATGCTTTGACATCTTCAGGTATGCCCCCTAAGACTTACCCCGCATGAAAGGTCTCCTTGGTTAAAGGGGGTTAGTTAAAAGGTACCACCATAAATTTCAGAATCCATCTGTAGATAAAACAAGGGTGGGCAAAGTATGGGCTATGGGCTGCATGCAGCTCCCAAACTCCTCCTTTGTTGCCCCCAGGATGGATAGATGGATAGATGGATGGATGGATGGATGGATAGATAGATAGATAGATAGACAGACAGACAGACATTTATTTATTTATTTATTTATTTTTAAAAGCTTGTCATTGAAATTGGCAGCAACATCATAGAATCATAGGCCCTTTTCACACGTGGAGGGAGAAACTGGGTAAAACACGTGGAAACGGAGCTTACCAGCAACCAGGTAAGTCCATCACCACGCTGAGCAGAGCGAGTTCGCTGCTCCACACTCCTTGGCATCCTGCCGCATCCAAAATGGCGGCTTACAGCTGGTGGAGGTTCTCCACCAACTGGAGAAGCTCGCCAGCCAGAAGCCCGCCCCCGGCAGATCTGCAGGCACGCACTTGCCTGCAAATCTACACTGGGCGCTGCGATGGGGCTGCATGGGGCTGCATGCTCCGTGCTTTTTAAAAACCTCCTCAAAAGTGGTTTTTAAAAAACACGCGGCACCACCACTTCTGGTCACTCCTGTGCGGATTGGGGTGTGGAACTATGCTAAAGTAGTCCGCCCCAATCCACTCCATGGTGTAGACGACCTCCATCAGAGGTCGCTCTACACCGTTTTATTACCCCCGTGTGGAAAGGGCCATAGAGTTGGAAGAGACCACAATGGCCATTGAGCCCAACCCCCTGCCATGCAGGAACACTCAAAGCACCTCTAGCAAAGGGCTGTCCAGCCTCTGTTTAAAAACCTCCAACGAAGGAAACTCCACCACACTCTGTGGCAGCATATTCCATGGTCAAACGGCTCTGACTGTCACAAAGTTCTTGCTGATGTTTAGGTGAAATCTCTTTTCCTGTAGTTTGGATCCGTTGCTCCATATCCTAGTCCCTGGAGCAGCAAAAAATAAACTTGCTCTGTCTTCAACATGACATCCCTTTAGATATTTAAACGTGGCTATCATGTCACCTCTTAACCTTCTTTTCATCAAGCTAAACATAGCTTCCTGAAGGTCCCTAGATGTACTGCAGTTAATGGGAAGGAACACTACATCTATTGCCAGTGGAATTATCAATACCATGGCCAACTGCACAGTTGATTCAGTTCCTTTTAGTTCAATATCAGTAGTCAGTAGCAAAATCGATGGCCAAGATCCTGCATTGTGTGTCTCAAGCCGGATTCTCCATGCATACAGTTCCACACCTCTCTTTCCCTGAGCAGCTGTCAAGACCCAGTGGAGAAGACTGCTGGTGCTGCTTCTTGAGTGAGGAGTGGATGTGAGGGGGAAGCAATTCAGGAGATGAAAAGGGACCCATCTCAGCTGTGAGGGGGAAACAAACAAGGAAGATCTCCTAGATGGAGCACACCCTCATTTCATGTACCCTAGCAGCTGAGACCAGCCACTTTTTTCTCTCCTGAGTTGCCCACCCTCTCTCTGTCTGGCCACTCAACAATGGCAGCAGTGGACCCTCACAGCTTGCCAGGTATGCGTCTGGGGGTGGGTGTTAGATGGTGTTTGTGTATTTATTGAATAGCCCTTTTGTGCCCTGCTCCCAAACCCAGGACTGTGGCGCCATGTGGAAATGGCTTTAGTTGGGGCACTTCATACTACAACATTTTCTTATAGCGACCATTTGTCCCTTTGAGCTTAGGTTCTGGTAACGTGTTCTGATTTTTTAAAAACATTGGTTTTAGGAATGCTAAATGGAGCACCTTGGACATGACTCTAGCGGAAAGAAAAGGCAGACATTTTAAATGGAACAAACAGAAAAACAAAAGAAAATAATTCAGGCAAGCCAGAAGAGCACTGCAAGGCTAAGAAAAGCCAACAAGTCACACAAAATGCCCCAAAAGACAGGATATGGGGAGCAGGCTCAGCAGCTGTGTTAGAGTAATATGCTTTGGAAGATATTACATTTCTCTTCCCACATTTCCTAACAACCAGCAGTGGTAATATTCCTCCTAATAGCCACTCTAAAGGCCACGACAGAAGAAATAACCCTCCTTTCTTACTTTTGTGGTAAGAGGGGACTTGTCTAGGGGAGAGGAATAATGGATAGAATTAGAGAGACAAAACGCGATCCCCCCCATCATCCCAAATGAGCCTCTGCCAGGGCAAAGATCAAGTGCAGCGCATGACACTGCTTGGGTTCGGAATTGGATGAGCGACAAATGCGGAAGACCAGAAGGTCATAGTGAGACTGACTCAGGAGTTCAGGCTTGACAGGTGAAAGTGCGTTCTCTCCCTATCTCTTTCTCTCACCCAGTGGGCTACTAACAAGGACAAGAAATGACCTTGTGTGACCTATTAACATGCGCTGGTAACATGAGAGGGGCAAGTGTGTGTGTGTGTGTGTGTTCATGTTCAAACCCTAGATGATTTTTGTCCAAAAGAAATCAGAGCTGGCATCCTGTTAGTGAGTTAGGAGAACATACATTCAACTTACACCATCATAACTCACTTTTTTTTTTAAATTATTGTTGGGAATATCAGAATTCTGTACCAACCACTCGGTGACCAAAATCCCACCAGACTCATCTTTTAAGTGATGTAGCCCCTCCACTTCAGCGATTTCCAAATCACTGGAGAACAGGGGGACCAGCAAAGATGCATCCAGCTATTTTCCTGTAGCTAGATGACTGCAAGGATGTCATCCTGAGGGACCATCTGAGGATGCCCAAAAGTTCCTGTAGATGCCTGTTGTAGCCCATCCAGCTGTAAGTAAAAAGCTGGACATATCTAGGCTGATCCTCCCCACAGAAATGGCCATATTGGGGAAGGGGATACATCATTTAAAAGGTGTTTTTAGGGGGCCAGGTAGCACTGGGAGATGCAGCTACAGAAATATAGGCCATTTCCACACTACACTGTCATAATGCTATTATTCCACTTTCAACCTCCTGTGGAATTCTGGGGATTGTAGTTTCCTGAGGCCAAAGAGTTCTCTGGCTGAGAATTCTAAATGCCCCTCCCTCAACTGCAAACCCCAGGATTCCATAGGAGGTTGCAAGTGGAATAACAGCACTATAACAGTGTGGGGCAGAAATGGCCAGAGATATGTCATAAATGTATATCTCCCAAAGGAACCTATGTAACATATCCACTTGGGCCTTGGAAAACCAGAAACAAAGGAAGGTTGCAGAAGGAGGGCAAGGAAAGAGACTGAAAATGCATCACTGTGTGGACATTTAGAAGTAACTGCTATAATATCAATTAAAAAATGGACCACATTTCATTCTAAACCAATCTGTGCTTTCTTTTTGTGGACATGTTCCCTCTCTCTCTTTTTTTGGTACATTGTCACTGTAGCCTGCCAACGTGAGTTCGTGGCACAAGTCCCGTCACATGGGAATATGGCCTGAGTTTTCGGGAAACATTTTTTTCTCTATAAAGAAGCAGTCAGCACCCGCTCCCCACTCCTGCTGCCTGAAGTGATACACCCAGATACATGTTCCCCACCTCAGTGAGAGCCAGGTCTTACTCACGCATTAATAATGGATTACCAAAACCAACCAGCTGCAAAAATGCTGCTTCTGTTCTCTTAGATTAATCTCACTCCCATGAAGAGCAGGTATTGATTTTATGAGTGATTCCTTCCTTCCCCAACGAAAGAGCACCTGCAACATAATCAGTGTCCGTGCTTCCCTCCTGATCTTCAGGATCCTCTAAGATCTGTTGAATTCTTTTGCTCTACCAGTGACTACTGCTACAGAACACAGTGGAGAAGGAGTAGGAAATTGTGAGCTGAGACTCGGTACTCTAGACCTGGCAGGACTGACCCTTAGCCGGTGCTGTCAGGAAAGGGCAGCAAAATATTAGCTATGTACTATTGTTGCATTGTGATTGCCAGAGAGCTAGAGGAACATTAATGAGATCTTCTCAGAGCCATCCAGCAGTGGAATATGTTGCCTCGGGGTGTGGTGGAATCTCCTTCTTTGGAGGTTTTTAAGCAGAGTCTGGATGGACATCTGTCAGGAGTGCTTTGATGTGTGTTCCTGCATGGCAGGGGGTTGGACTGGATGGCCCCTGGGGTCTCTTCCAACTCTATGATTCTTTGATTCTATGATTCTGCTTCATGTATCAAATCAACATGGCAGACTTTGAGAAGAGCTAGGAGGCAACCTGCTAAAAGGAACACAGTTACTCATTACCTTTTTGAATAATGGGTACCAATGTCATTACTTGAAGTCTTGTAGCAACAATCACATTGGCATTGCGAATGACAAGGGATTTCTCCTTATTTTAACACAGCTTGGGAGTATTTTGGGATTTTAAAAAACTGATTTAAAGGTCATTTGATAATAATGCTTTGCTAACAAGTCACATAACATGACCACTGTTTACCTTTGCACAAAGAAATGCTAACACATTCATTTTAGAAGTGCTTTGGCTTTGGATGCTGTGCACATTGACTATGGTGAGTGAGGATGTCTTTTGCTATTCTGCCTCAGGAAACAAAATATCTTTGGCTGGCGCTGGAAGCATAGGGCCATCCCAAGCATAGATAACTAGGTATGTGTGAATGAGCAAAACACAAGATCATTGATGTTCTCTAACTGCCTTCTCAAAATTCCTTCTAAGATTCATGTTGGATTGTAAGGTTTTTTTCTCTTGCCAGCACAGTGGAGTGATTTGAGGGCTGGATAATGACCCTGGAGACCAGGGGGCCTTTCTGCACTGCACTGTTATAGTGCTATTATTCCACTTTCAACATCCTGTGGAATTCTGGGGTTTGTAGTTTACTGAGGCCAAAGAGCTCTTTGGCTAAGAATTCTAAATGCCCATCCCTAAACTGCAAACCCCAGGATTCCATAGGATGGTAAAAGTGGAATAATAACACAATAAAAGTGTAATGCAGAAAGGCTCCAGGGTTTGATTCCCTGCTCATCCATGGAAACCCACTAGATAACCTTGGGCAAATCACACACTCTCAGCCCCAGAAAACCCCATGATAGGTTCACCTTAGCGTTGTCATAAGTCAGAAACCCAACAAGAAAATTAAAATGTGTATTTTGATGGGCATTTTTCTCCCTTCTGCTAACGTGTGCTTGGGCATAATTTTTCAAAGGTATGTGCTTTTCATGCACATTTTCTGACTTCCATATTTGTCAAAAGCAATTGGTGTGGTGGCAGTAAACATACAGATCATTTGTGCATAAATGTATGGGTTTCCATTCACAAATTGCATCTGCCTCCTTATTCAGTTACAAGAGACAAGAAATTTGGTCAACAGCTCCCTTTACTAGATTTAGGATGCGCTCACAACTTTAGTAAATTAATTTTCATTCCTTCTGTGTGCAATGTAGTTTGTTGCCTAAACAGGGGAATATGCCTTACAAGAAATGCTTTTTGTGTTGATTCGCTTCACCTAGCTTCTGTGGTTGAAGAGATGGAACAAGAGACTATGTAATGTGCAGCATTTCTACTACATATAAAGAGTGGACTCTGCACACTCAGATTCTGTCTATGGTTAATCCTTAGTAATCCACTCCTGAATACAGTAGATATTCATAAACTGGACTTTTATGTTATATGTGTGTATTTGTCAACCCGTGAAACCTGGACAGTGAAGAAAGCTGATAGGAAGGCAATCAACTCATTTGAAATGTGGTGCTAGAGAAGAGGTCTATGGATACCCTGGGCTACTAAAAAGATAGAAATAGTTCCTAGATTAAATCAAGCCTGAACTCTCCCTAGAAGCCAAGATGACTAAAATGAGGCTGTCGTACTTTGGCCATATCATGAGAAGACCTGACTCACTAGAAAAGACAATAATGCTTGGTAACAAAGAAGACAGTAGGAAAAGAGGAAGACTGCATGACAGATGGACAGACTTAATCAAGGAAGACACACCCCTGAATCAGCAAGACCTGAGCAGAGCAGTTGAGAATAGGGTGACTTGGGCCATTTCCGCACTGGGAATTTAAAATGGTGCAGAGCGACCTTCTGCACCGTAAAGTGGACTGGGGTGGACTATTTCTGTAGATCCACACCTCAGTCCAGTTCTGCGTGACCAGTCTAGTTCTGCTCACAGAACTGGTTGCGCAGCATGGTTTTTAAAAACTTCTTTTTTGAGGTTTTTAAAAAGCACTGAGCGAGCAAAGCCGTGTAGCTCCGTCGCCTGGCTCCAGAGCAGATTTGCAGGCGCGCACAAGTGCATGCCTGCAGATCTTCCGGGAGGCGGGCTTTCGGCTGGCGAGCTTCTCCGGTTGGTGGAGAGTCTCCACCAACCGGAAGCTGCCATTTGGGATGCCGGAGCAGCAAACTCGCACTGCTCCTCGTGGTGATGGACTCGGCCGGCCGGAAAACAAAGCTGGTGAGCTCCGTTTTCGGGCGTTCCCCCCACACACACATGCAGAAAGGGCCTTGGATGTTTCTCATCCATAGGGTCACTGTAGGTCAAAGTCGACCTTCCCAGCAGCATGTTACTGCAATTTTACAATTAAAAAAAAAGCTAAAACATTTCTGTGTGCTGTTCTCCAGTTATGTTTCTGTGTACAGAGGCAGATCTGGGCACATGATTATGCTAATTTAGACAGATGGATAGATAGACAGAGACAGGCAGGTATTATTCTAATCTTTGTGTTACTTTTTAATATTGTGACAAGAAACCTAGGTATCTTTTGTATCGCAGGCCATTAGAATGCAACACTCAGATTTGCAAAGAAAAATAATTAAAAGTAACAACGTAATTGCTTTTGAGAAATGAGACAATAATTTTTTTGAAAAATAGTAATTATAATGATAACTATTTTCAAGGATGTAACTTAATTACCTACTTGTAAAGTAATTTTGTGAACTCTGCCCAATGGTTGCTTCCATCTTTCATCAATGAGTCGATTCCAAAGCTAAGGCAAGGATTGCTTCCACTTTTATTTTGCAGAACAAAACAGAACCTTTTTCACAGTCACTTTTCTGCTGTCCAAGTAGCTGCTGTCCTTTTTCAGCATCTTTGTAGGTATATCTACAGATGGTCTTTGCATCTGCTGAGCAACATCTATTCTACTGGGCAAGTCTGATTTGATAAGCAGCAAATCCAGTAACAGAGCAGAGAACAACATATCTGTTAGAGCAGAGTGTATGCTGGTTGTGCTTTCCATATCCATTTTATTTTATTTGTAAATTCATGGGTTATTTTTCTGCTCAAATAAAGCCCTGAAGGCGACAGAATCTCAGAAGAAAAAGACTAAGTCTTGTTCTGTGCTTTCCCAGAGGGCAGGATCATGACTAATTGACTTAATTTACATGAAGGCAGTTTTTGGTTGACCATTAAGAGAAATTTAACATGTAGAACACTTAAGTGAAGTCAATACAGAAACTCTTTCTCACTTGAGGTCTTCAAGCATGGGATAGTAGGGCCCTTTCCACAGCATGCTTTCATCCCGCAATGGTGATTGGTTTGCGACAAGATCACAATGACTGTTCTGCATGATGTTGTCACAATCCTGTTGCGATCCCATTGCCAGCCATCACAATTGCAGAGAAAATCATTGATGGGCTTTTCCTGTCAATAACATGTGATTGTGCAACTGTCCTGGACTTACCTGCCCTGCAGAAGCCCTGAAAATGTGATGGAGGTGTCTCCTGCCCCAGTGCAAAATGGCAAAGTACCTGGCTGTGCTGCAGAAGAGGTAGGGCAATCACACTTCCTTAAAGACGGAGCCAGCCGGTGCAGAGGGAAGCGCTTCTGTCATGCTCCCTTCTTGAGATCCCCATGGGATGCAGCAAGGATCTGGTAAGCTGTAGAAAGGGCCTTGGCAGCCATCTGTTGGAAATGCTCAAACTCTGACTTAGGAGTGGATGAATTTCTCAGTTTTTCTTTTTCCTAGAGTAAATTTAAACACTTATTTGCATCCTGTTCATGTACAAATGTAAGGATTTTAGCAAGTTCTTTTGAATGAATTTCTATGGCTGTTTCTGCACTCTGGAACTCCCTAATTCCATCTTTGCTCAAATCTGTGAAGAAACTTGAGAGGTGGGTAGAAAAGCCCTGCTGTTCACATCTGTCTCACAGGCCAAGTTCATCCTTCCTGCTGAAAATCCATGCCATCAGTCTGCTCCCTACATTAGCTCAAAGCTTGGGAAAGTTATCTTTCAGGCCACAGCTCCAAGAAATTCTCAGCCAGAATGTCTACTGGCCATGCTTGCAGGTGGATTCTGGGAGTTGTAGTCCTAAAGTAGCACTTCTAGGTTCTGCATTAGCTTGTACAAACATGTTGCAAACTAGTGAAACAAGAAGATGATCCATTCATCTGCTTCTGCTAGCAAATTTACAACTGCCAAATTGCAAGTATTGCCATTTGTGGATGATAATAATAATAATAATAAGCCAAACAATGATGTTAAATTCTTGTAGGGAGGAGGTGTTCCATCAAGTTGCTGCTGATCACCAGTTTTCATCACACAAAATGCCAACAGCAGAGGCATCAGACATCTCTGCAATTGGATTTCACCCCGGCTGGCTTCTCTAACATTTCACAGAACAATTTTATGTCAAGTAATAACAGAGTTCTTCAGTTACTACCAGGAAGTGAGATGAGAAATCCAATTTTCTTTTACTGGTTTCCAAGCCAATAATGTGTTCCTTGCAGTAAGACAATAATTGGCTTTAATTAAGTCAAAATTATTTCTTTAATATCAATTGACTCTTCCTTTGGAATCTGGCTATTACAGAGCTCAGTGCCACAAATTGCTTTGCAGGGTCTGAGTAGACAGAGTAACCCTGATTCTATGGAAACTTGATAGCAAAATAATTTTTTTACATGCAAATTCCACTTTTGGAAAATTCTCATAGATTTGCAATAATGCAATTTCATATTTAACTATTTTTAAAAAGTAATTCATTCGAGTTACTTGTTGTAATGTTATAACAATAGTTCATCACTCTTACTCATTCCAATGTTTTTGTAAAGTAACTTGCAACATTACTCATCCCATTGTGTATTACCTTTTTTTTTTTTTGAAGGGGAAACACTTTAAGAGTTATGAGACCATGCCAGAAGAACTTCAAGAATTCCTGTCAAACTGACACTTAAAGGGGCTTTAAGAGCAACTAGGCAACCTGAGTTGTCATAGTAATACATTAGCTTAGTCCACTTATTTTTGAAGCATGACTTCATTTCTTTATGTGGTCATAATCACTGCTTCACAAGCCACAATCCTGCTTTGAAAGAAAAGCAGAATGTGCATGCCAAAGCCTGGATTTTACCCCACAATGTAATCTCAGGTTACACACCAGAGATTCATCAAATGAGAAGGGATCTCAAGGGCAGTTTAGTCCAATCCCTTGCCAATATAGGAATGAAGTACCTCTGAGAAGTAGGTTTCTAACCTCTGTTTAAAAATCTCCAGTAAAAGAGAATCCACCACCTTCCAAGAGAGCTTATGCCACTGTTGGACAGTTCTTCTCATCAAAGAATATCTAATGTTTGCACAGAATCTCTTTTTTTGTAATTTGAATCCAGTGTTTCAGGTCCTATCCTCTGTAGTAGCAGAAAACAAACTCAGTCCATCTAACATATGGCAGTCCTTGAGGTATTTCAAGATGGCTCTCATATCTCCTTCTGTCTGCTCTTCTCCAGGGTAAATATACCCAGTCCCATCATCCATATAGTGCTTGGCTTTTAGACCTTTTATCATCTTGATTGCCCAGTTCTGGGCATGTTCCAGCTTGTCAATATCCTTCTTAAACTGTAGAGTCTAGAATTGGTCACAGTATTCCAGGTGAGGTCCGATCAAAGCAGAATAGAGTGATACTATTATTTCCCCTAATCTGGACACAGTTCTAGCAATACATTGCACTTCATTGCCTTCTGATCACATTTCTCATCAATTCATTTTAAGCCTATGGTTTACCAAGATGTCTAGATTTTTTTTTCACATGTATTGCTGTTAAGAGCATTGTTACCCATCCTATATCTGTGCATCAGATATTGCTGCCCAATCCTATATTCATCCCTGTTGAAATTCATTTTGATTGCTTTGGCCCTGTTCTCCAAGACCTTGGCCCTTTTCACACAGCATTTGCCATGCGAAAGGCCCCCTTGAGCGTCGTGAGAATGTGAGGAGTGGTCCACACGACACATTCACAATCGTGCAATGATCCAGGGGCTGGTAGGCGCTGAACACACACTTTTTCATTTTCAGCTGTGAGCCAAAAATGGTGCGCAATTGCGCATTGCTCCAGGGCCCAATGTGGACTTGCTGTGTGTGCAGAGCTCCAGAGCCGTGGCGCTCATGCTTCCTGCCCCAGCACAAGAAAAGGTGGAGCTCTTGCACGAGCAGGCGGCAGCTGCACAGCTGAAGGAACTGGGACACGAGAGCCTCTAGCTAGAGGCTGCTCACACGATCCCCGCACCCCAACTCTGCAGAAAGGAGCCTTGAAGTGATCACTTATAAAGTCTCTTGTAGGTGGAGCTAGAACAGATGGTGCTTGCCATTTCTATCCAGGACAGTGAGAAACTATAGATGAGCACTCTTTGGGTTAGGTCCATAAGGCAGCTACCAATCCACCTAGTAGTAGTACCACCTAATCCACATTTTAAACTGGAAGAATATAATGGGGGACCTCGTTCAAGGCCTTACTGAAATCAAGTTACACTACATCCAAAGTATTCCCCTTATCTATTAATCTCTTATAAAAAAATGAGACAAGACTTGTTCTTGAGAAACCGATGCTGTCTTTAGGAATCACAATATTCTTTTCCAAATGCTCACTGACCAGTTGTTTAATGATCTGTTTTAGACCCTTTCCTGATAGCTATGTCAAGTGAATGTGTGCTCCTTTTTGTTCTGAAGATGAGGGCAGCATTTGCTCACCTCTAATCTCCAGAGACCTCACTTGTTCTGCAAGAATTCTCAAAAGTTATACACAGTGGCTCTAAGGTCATATCTTCAAATTCCTTCCATATCCTCAGTTGCAGGTCATCTGGCCCTGAAGATCTGAATTCATTTAAAGCAGCTAGGTGAAAATACCTTCTATAAACTGCCTGGGGCTCAGAGCAGAAAATGCAAAGCATAGGAACAGAACCAGGAGAGGGAAAATGCAAGTAGTATAAAAAGCCTCCTTTCTTCTAAAGCAGATGGTTCCTCCTATAGTAACAGCGTAAATGTGGGTGATACCATCAGGGGCAGCATAATTTTCATTAACATAGGAGATGGCAAAAACTTTGTCTCTAATGAAATTGTAAATGAGAAGGAAATCCAGGTTACCATACCTATCACCAGTGTGCCTGATCACCCACCCACCCACATACATATAACACTATCTGTATTTGTAGGTTTAGTGGTCTTTAAAGCAGTATATTCAAAAACCAACCACTAAACTTAGCTTGATGCATCCCTAGCTCACACTTCAGGTTACTGTCCCCCTCACTCACCCCTGGACAGCCAAAATATTATACGAAGATTAATTTTTATCTCTATTGACACATGGACTATCATGCCCCAGGATCATGTTTCATTTTGTTCAAGAAGTGACAGACACAATTCTGGTATCTTTTAACTAGAAGTACGAACTAACAAGGTTTTCCAATAAGTTGCTTTAACTAGTTATTTTTTACAGTAATCTACTGGAATGGACTTACTTTTTTGCCTCTAATAGCCATGGCTGTAATTCACTACTTTTCAGTAGAAGGGGGACTGAAGATCTGCCTGCTTTCCAACACAGTACAAAAACATGGGTGGCTGCCCACGCTGCAGCTGGGAAAGATTGTTTTGTAAAAATTTTTGGCATTTTTCTCAAAATTACCAAGGTGAAATATCTTGATTGGTAGCTTGGCCCAAGCTTTTCATGAAGAAAGTCCCACACTGAATTTCTGGCATCTTCAAATAGGGCTGTAAAAACTCCTGCCTCCAGCTCTGGACAGCCACTGCTAATCAGTGTGGACAAGAGTGGGCAAGATGAATCAGGGCCCTTGTTACACAGTTATAGTGCTATGATTCCACTATAACTGTCAGTGATCCACCCTATGGAAGATTAGGGTTTGTAGTTTGAGGAGGCAGTAGAGCTCTGTGGCTGAGACTTCAAATGTTTCTCCCTACACTGCCAATCCCAGGATTCCATAGGAAGAAACCGTGGCAGTTAAAGTGGAATGTAGCACTTTATGTGTATAGCGTGAATGGACCTCAGTTGGTCTGATTCAATATAAAGCCATTTCCTCTGTTCATTAGAACAAGCAAAGCTATAAAATGGTTTATAAACCTATATTTAAAATGAAATCCTTTGCAGAGCTGTGGAAAGTTAATTTTGGGGTTACAGCAACCACAGTATGTCCATACTTTGTTGCAATATACCCAAAATTATATTGGAGGGAGCCCTGGTGGCACAGTGGTTAAATGCCAGTACTGCAAGTCACAAGGTTGTGAGTTCGATCCTGCCGGGCTCCAAGGTTGACTCAGCCTTCCATCCTTCCGTAGGTCGGTAAAATGAGTACCCAGCTTGTTGGGGGCATGTTTAGAAAATGTATTGAAATACATGCTATTTGTAAGTTGTTCGCCGCCTCGATCCATATAGAGAGGCAGGATACAAATAATTAAAAAAGGGGGGGCAAATGTTCAGCGCAATCTTCATCTGAGATGAATGTCCTCTGAAAGGATGAACTCTGGAGATGCTGTTTCCAGGAGGTCCATCTTGATCCCGCCTATGTACAGCCCCAGGCACCCACTTGATTTGTAAGCGGCACAGAATTCCACTCTGCCCTGAGAGACAAAAGGAAATTGATTTTGTCCTCGCCTCCTCCTTTCTGAGTTCTGTCTTGGGAGGAAGGTAGAATTCTTTTGTATTAATTAGCAAGGTACACAGACTGAGAGCGAAAGTGTTTCTCCCTCCCTCCTTCTTTTCTTTTCTCTCTCCCACCTTGGCTTTGGGTCTCAGCTCCCATCGGCTGCCTCTTTCAGACAAAGATGCGTTAGTCCTTTGATCTGCCTGGCAGTCGCCCCTTGGGAATTGGCTTGGAGGTTAATTACTTGCCTGCCGTCTCCAGCTGTGGCAAGGAGGCTTCGGCATGGAGAGGGACCCCCCTCCTCCTTCTCTCTTCCCCCTCACCAAACCTTCCCTAGCTGCAAACTTCAAGGGGACAGGTGGCTCAGGAAGGTAGCACTGAAACTCCTTTTGATATGACAAACGGCATTCTCTGTAGTGCTCTGGTTCCTATTTTGTTTGTATAACTGGGTTGTGAAATATGAATGAGTCCCCTCACCCTGTGGGTTTGTGTACTGCTTTCCACAATGCTGCCTCTTCCTCTTCTTTTCCTCAGGATTGCATCTCTTTCCCTCTCTGTCTTCCGACCATGCTTCCTTCCAGTGACTTACTCTGCTGGAAGTTCCATTCATTCAAATGTTCATTATGAGGATGGTGGAGTTTTGGTCCTCCAGGCAGATAAAATCAGTGACCCCTCTGGTTCAGCACTGGCCTTGCACAGTGACCAGCCAGATGTTTTGGAAAGTCTACCAGCAGAACAAGAGTGCAATAGCATCTTGGGTGACCCCAGATGATGTGTGTATGACTACGCATGTGTGTTGGAGGAAGACTTTGACTGCCACAGTGAGAGACAGAGTATTATTTAGCATGCAAATAGTAATTTAGTAGCTGCTACAAATGACTCTCTAAACAGAGTTGGGAAATCTGTGACCCCACAGATGATGTTAGACTGCAGCTCCTGTCATCCCTCACTATTGGTTACATGGGCTAGGATTGATGGCAGTTACAGCCCACCAACGTCTGCAGAGCCATTTGTTTCCTTCCCTTGTTCTCAAATAGTGTAAGATAACTGCAGAGTGTTAGTCACTTGCCACTTTGGGCTGTTTGCTCACTCTGAGCTGTACAGATGTAGTGGTTGGCTTGGTGGTGTTTTTCACTGTTTTGAAAGTTTAAAAACAGCAATTTGGAAGGTTGCTTACAATTCAAAGCATCTGGAAAGCTAAGTGTTCCCCAACTTTATTTTGTTGGTTCATTAAACTTTTGATTGATGTATATTGTTGTTGTGTGTCTTCAAATTGTTTCTGACTTATGGCAACCCTAAGACCTCTTGGGGTTTTCTTGGCAAAATTTGTTCAAAGGGGATTTGCCCTTGTTTTCTTCTGAGGCTGAGAGAGTGTGACTTGCCCAAGGTCACCCAGTGGGTTTTCATGGCTGAGCAGGTACCCAAAGGCTGTTTTCCATAGTTGTAGTTCAGTGCTCAGACCACTACACCATGCTGGCTCATTAACTGGTATGTTGCTCTTCAAACTGTTGGAACCAAGAGTAATCACAATAGGACAAAGGTGGGATGAAATTGGAATAAAGCAACTCTGGTCCTCCAGTTGTTTTTCACTTGTAACACCCATTGTCCCCAGCCAGCATGGAAAATGGTGAATGATTATTTGAGATATAGTCCAAAACAACAACATGAGGACTGTTGCTCACTCTTGAGTTAAATAACATGAGGACTGTTGCTCACTCTTGAGTTAAATATCAACAATTCACACACACACACACACACACACACACACTGAGAAAATGGAAAACAGAGGATTGGTAATGCAACACTATACTCAAAAAGAGACTCCCAAAAGTTAGTCCTATTGAGTTCAATGAGTCTTATCTCCAGGTATGAATGTATACAGTTGTAGCGTAAACTAATTCAAGCCAGAAAGTGCTGTGGGAAGAAAGAAAAACCCACAAAAGTCTTCTCCTGGTGCTGAAAAAGATACTAAAATGGATGGCAGAAGAATGTCTCTGAGCAGAGGGTTCCACAAAGAGGTGCCATAAATAAAAAGTCCTTTCTCATGGTCTCCACTCACATTAGATTAGGTGGCACAGGCACTGGAAGAAGAGAAGGATGATGATGATGATGATGATGATGATGATGATGATGATGATGGTGATTTGACACATGGACCAATTGATGTTGGAACTGGTGCTCCTTTACAGATCAAGGTGCAGAACCTGAAAGTCAATACTGAAACATTTTTCTCTATGCAGCTGTTGAAAAGGTCTCCCTTGGAGAGTTCAAATATTTAGGGTGCTCATCAGACCTACTCCACCTTAGGGGGACATGTATATTTTTGTTTGCTTTGTCATGTTCTCCATTAATATAAAGAATTGCTATAGATCAGGGCTGGGCAACAGATGTCTATAGTCTGCATGCATCTCACCAGCTGTTTTTCTGGTCTCCACAAGGGTCTCCATAACCTTGACACTGAATCTGTGGCAGTGGCAGAAAAGTTTCTGTTTTTAAAGACATACAGATACACTCTACACCCTTGGCTTTTAAGACAATTGCACACCTAGGAATTTCTTCAAAGTGTGATTGTCCTTAAAAACAAAGGGCTCCCTCCCAGGCTGCTGTCCTTTGTTTAGAGGTTTTTGTTTTGTTTGTTTTGTTTTAAAAGAACAACTCAGCAGTTTGAGGAATTCAGCAACAACAGGGGTGGTATGCAGTCCCACTTAGTACCAGGGTGTTCTGTAAGGCCCTGCTTTGGGGGTCCCCAATGTCAGTATGGTTTGGATGGACACCATACCTAATTGGCAACACAGTTTATTGGCTCTGATATCAAATTCAAGCCTGAGAGGTGACGGAGAGGTCAAACTGAGCAAGGGAAAGAATTTGACTATAAATGTGAGAAGCATAGGTCAACTTCAAAATTCTTCCAGGTAAGACTGAGTCACTTGCCAGGCAAATACACATCATTCCTGTGGATAATAGGCTTAAACCGAAGCTGGAATTTTCCAGGGAATCCAACTGTGAGAAGCTCACCAGGACATTGATTGACAGATATCCATCCCTTGTACATCTGGATTCTTTCCTCTGTCCTCACAGCACCCACAATAGACAGCTATTACAACAGCCGTCATGTCTTTGTCAATCAAAGCACTAAGCCCATCAACAGGCAAAAGACTCATTGTCCACAACAGGTTCCCTTTGTCTTGCATCTGGAACCTTCACAGCCACAAGCCATTTTCAGGGTGCAAATACCCCTGATTTGAGGATGCCCAGGGCAGTCTCTTGAAGGTCTACCTGTCACTCTGTCCGTTTGGCTCCTGAATGAGAACTGCCGTTAGGTCCTACCTAAGCCAAAATACATTTCTGCTCTTCACTACTCTTCTGGACTGGTAATTATAAATCCCCCCAAATCCCTCAGCCTCTCTATAATTTTTCCTCCCTTTCTCTTTCAGCTAGCTCTTGTGTAAATGTGTGATTGTGTGTATCTTGTGTGCATGCATGAGTGAATTCCCCTCAATAAAATCATTTATTAGACAATTCTGCTTGGTTTTTGGCTTGGCCTGAGCCTGTAAACATTGGGTAGAAAGATCTCACTAGGTTACCCTGCCTCTTGTAGTGCTACAGCTTGTGCTCTGGCTAATTCCCATTCCCCATTATTTGGAGCACATTGAGGTGTCTCTCATGGGACCCCAGAAATCAGGGTAACAGTTCTCTAGCCTTGCTTACATTCCTATCTCAGATGTAATGGATGGAACCAGTAATATTCCCCTGGCTTATGATGATAACAGAGATCAATGTAAAAAAAGACATTGGTGAAGTTCTCATAGATATTTAGGAAGGCTTTGAGATATACTTTTCCAGATAAACAAGTAATTTTCCAGCTTGTTTAAAAGAAGTGATTATATGGTCGCTTCTAAAAAAAGCCCTCCCTAGATATGAATAATTATAGACCAGTCTCCCATCTTCCATTTTTAAGCAAGGTGATCGAGAGGGCTGTTGGTCTTCAGTTCCAAGCTGTCTTGGATGAAACAGATTATCTAGATCCATTTCAAACTGGCTTCAGGGCAGGATATGGAGTCGAGACTGCCATGCTCGCCTTAGTGGATGATCTTCGCCTAGGTATCGACAGCGGAAGCGTGACCCTGCTGGTACTCTTGGACCTCTCAGCCGCTTTCGATACCATAGACCATGGTATCCTTCTGGAACGCCTGAGAGGGCTGGTGATCGGGGGCACTGCACTTAAGTGGTTCCGGTCCTTTCTCTCAGGTAGATACCAGATGGTGATGCTTGGGGACAGCTGCTCCTCGAAAAAGGAGCTTAAATCTGGCGTCCCTCAGGGCGCCGTCCTGTCCCCAATGCTATTTAACATCTACATGAAACCGCTGGGAGAGATCATCAGGAGGCATGGAGCAAGGTGCTATCAGTATGCTGATGACACCCAGATATATCTCTCCATGCCTCGGATAACAGCATCAACTAAGGATGGCATCTCACCTCTAAATGAATGCCTAGAAGCAGTAATGGACTGGATGAGGAAAAACAGACTGAAGCTGAATCCAGATAAGACGGAGGTACTCGCTGTTAAGGGCCCTAGCCCAGGTATGGAGGTTTGTCAACCAGTTCTAGAAGGGGTCACACTTCCCCTGAAAGACTGTGTCCGCAGCTTGGGGGTGCTCCTGGACTCGCCGCTTCAGATGACAGCTCAAATTGATGCGGCGGCCAGGAGTGCCTGCTATCAGCTTCGGCTGATACGCCAGCTGCGCCCCTTCCTAGAGCTGGAACACCTAAAAACAGTGGTACATGCACTGGTAACTTCACAGCTTGACTTCTGCAATGTGCTCTACATAGGGCTACCCATGTGCTTAGTCCGGAAACTTCAATTAGTTCAGAATATGGCAGCCAGGTTGGTCACCGGAAGATCTAAAACTGACCACATAACACCAATTCTGAAGTCCTTACATTGGCTGCCTATTAGTTTCTGGGCACAGTACAAGGTGTTGGTTCTTACCTTTAAAGCCCTTTATGGCTTGGGGCCATCCTACCTGCGGGATCGCCTTCTCCCGTATAATCCGCCCCGCACACTAAGGTCCTCTGGCAGGAACTTACTGCAGCCAGTCAGAACTAGGTTGGCTGCGGTTATCCAGAGGACCTTCTCTTCATCGCTCCCAAGTTATGGAATGGCCTGCCGGAGGAGACCCGGCATATTACCAGTCTTGACTGCTTTAAAAAAGGCCTTCCCAGATTAGTGCTCCACCGCCTCCCATCAACTGTCCTCTTGTTTTAATAGTTAATGTGTTTTAGGGGTTTTTAGAAGGGTTGGTGGGTGGGGAGGATGGGTTATATTTTAATGTTTTTAATGTATTTGATATACTGATATAATGTATTTGATTAATGTATTTGATATACTCGATCCATTGGGATATAAATAAACTATATTATTATTATTATTATTATTATTATTATTATTATTATTATTATTATTATTATACTTAGAAATGACAAATGATAGGGAGAGAAGTAAGGTACAAACAATATCTTCTCCTCTCTCAGGACTAGCATTTCACGTCAACTGATTAACCAGTACAATTCATTATGAGCCAGCACAGTGAAGTAGTCTGAGCCTAGTACCATTTCTGCACTACAGTGTTAAAGTGCTGCCATTCCACTATCAACCTTCTATGGAATTCTGGGGTTTGTAGTTTAGGGAGGTGCATTTAGAATTCTCAGCCAGAGAGCTCTTTGGCCTCAGTAAACTACAAACCCCAGAATTCCACAGGATGTTGAAAGTGGAATAATAGCACTATAAATAACAGTGTAGTGTGGAAATGGCCTAAGTTGAACATAGTTGCTGTTGTAACTGAAGGGATAAATGGTTGAAGTGAAATCCCTTTTATTTCAAAGGAGAATAAAAAAGCCATTGTAACCCCAGTGAAGGATGGAAAGAAGTGATCTTGTTCCAGCAAAGGAGTGTTTCTGTCAAGATGACCTCTTTACTCCAAAGGCTCTTGGTACACCTTCAGAAAACCTTGTGGGTATTGGAAAATTGCAGATATTTGGGGTTAGTTGGGATTATACTAGATCCAGAACTCCTTACCCTACTTAGGATGGCTCTATCCATGCAACTAACTTAGGGCCTTTCCATACTACACAGCTATAGCACTATGATTTTGCTTTAATTGCCATGGTTTAATCCTAGAGGATACTGCAGTTTGAGCAGAAGTTTTTAGAATTCTTAGTGAGAGAGCTCTACAAACTCCAGCATTCCTCAGGATGCAGCCACAGCAATTAAAGTGGAATTATAGTGCTATAACTATGTAGTGTGAAGGGGAAGTTTTTCCTAAATGAATCCTCCTGCAGCCTTTTGATCTGACATATGGTCACATCCAGCCTATTGAGGGTATTAAGGTTAGTTTTCTTCCTGTTGTATTTCCATCAGCAGGCAAATGCCTTTTTATTTTGGTGGAACTTAGGAAAGCATGGTTGCTTGCTGCGGGAGGGGCTTCTAACTGCACAGATGCTGTATTGGCTCTTATTTTTTATGCTTTCCTTTGTGGGTTTTTCTTTTCAGTCCTTATACACAGTCTATATTTTACTTGTAATTTTTAAAAATTTAATTGTGAGCTGTCTTCTAACCCCTGCTTTGGAAGAAAGATGTGATAGAAATATAATAATGATAACTATGCTGTAGATTTTGCTCTCACTCCCCTTTTTAGAAGTCTGTTTTGCTAGCTTCCTTCTTCCCATTAAAATAACTTGATATTCTTGGTGATGGTGCCTTCAGTAAGTGAGCTTAAACAATAATTGAACAGAAGGGGAACTGCCTGTTAATCTCTTCGGTCGTCTTCCTGAAGCTTTCCCCAACTTTGCTTGCTTTTGGACAGTTCCGTCGCCCAGAGATCAAAACCCCCCATTTGATGCTTCATCAATCAAACAAAATTCAGTTTGAATTCTACGTTTTCAGGAGGGTTGAAATTCCCAGCTGATTTAGGTCCGCCATCAGCATGCAACATCCTTAGTGAGCTGCTAGACCCCCACTAATTCAGAAGCAGCCCTCATTGCTCCCTGAAACCTGGAGCAGATACACTTAAAGCCAGAATTTCAATTTCCTCCAGTATAGCATCACTGTGGGGCATTACAGAAAAGTAAAACAGGAACAACTATCCAGAATCCTTTGAGACACTATGCTGATGCAAACATTGTTATGCAACTGATTACAACTTTTCCAGAGGTGGTATAAGTGTAGTTCCCTGTGCAGCCAGTCATCCAACAGGCATACATCCAGCCCTCTTTTTTCACTTCTGATGTAGAGGGTGACCATTGCACAACAGGTGAATGGAAGGCTTAGCTGCCCATGGGCAGATGTAGGATCCAGCAGAACTTCTCTGCTGTATATTTGCATACTATAAAGGAAGCCAGCACGATGTAGTGGTTTGAGCATTGGACTACAACCTTGGAAACCAGGGTTTGATTCCCTGTGCGGTCATGGAAACCCACCGGCTGACCTTGGGTGTATCACACACTTGGGTGCCCCCAGAAAACCCCATGATAGGTTTGCCTTTGAGTCACCATAAGTCAGAAATGACTTGAAGGCATACAACAAAGAATAGCATCAACAACAAGGTCTTCCTATGGAAGACCTTTATATATGACTTGGATGAAGTCTTTTATATATGACTTGGATGAAGTCATATCTCCACCTTTACATATGACTTGGATGAAGAAATGGGGCCATACTCATCACATTTGGAGATGACACAAACCTGGGAGGGGTAGCTAACACTGCAGAAGACAGAAACAGGATTCAAGATGACCAGAATTAATTAGCTAGGGAGGGAAAGAACTTAGTTATCCTTATTCCTTCCCAGTTCATTCAGAACAATGGAGAAAGACAGTTCTAACAAAATGAATTTCAATAGAGATCAGATGCACAAATGCAGAATGGGTGTCACCAAACCTGGCAGCAGTATATGTGAACAGCAATACATGTGAGTAATACTCAGACCTGGGGGTCTTAGCAGACCACCATATAAACATGAATCAACAATGTACTAGTCTACCTTATCATAGGTCATTTCCACACTAGACTGTTATAGTGCTATTATTCCACTTTCAACATGCTATGGAATCCTCGGGTTTGAAGTTTAGGGAGGGTCCTTGGAAGGAACGCAAGGCCCTTCCCTAAACTGCAAACTCCAGGATTCCATAGGATGTTGAAAGTGGAATAATAGCACTATAACAGTCTAGTGCGAAAATGGCCATAGACAAAAGACAAACTGAATAAATGTCATGACTGAGCTTTACTCAACCCATTTTAACTCTTTTTTCAGAAGAGACCCTTGACAATTTTGTCCTTATTAAAATGTTCCACTAAGTTACTTGGAACATACATTTAGGTAAGTTACCTATAGTTTCCTGGATCTCCCCAGAATCCCCTTTTAACAAGGGCAGTCATGTCAGCCATACTCCAGCCCTCTGGTGTAGGGACAGATCTTAAGGATATATCACATGTTTTAGATAGAAAATCAGCAGTTTTACTTTTGAGGTTCTTTAAGGAAGTAGAGACCATCTGCGCCATCTGATTATTTGTTTGTAATTTCTCAAGGAGATCTCAGGCTTCACTTTTCATCATTACTATTTGCTTTAGTTTCTCATTCTCTCCTCCTGGAAGTAGTTGTTAAGGCCAGGGTATTTTCCCTACATCTTCAGCAGGGAAAGCAGATGAAAAGATTTCATTCAGCTTGTCTTCTTAGCCTCCTGTAGAACTCATCTCCATTGTCAACCTGTGATTCAACTGGCTCCCTACCTGACTTTCTGCTCCTCATGTACTTAAGGAATTCATTATTACTGATATTAGTGCTATTAGGGATGATGTTCTCCTCAAAACTCTCCTTTTGCATTTCTAATTTGACAAACAAATATCCCAAGTATAACATTAAACCAACAAGACTGGGACGAACCAAGTTAGAAAAAGTGGTCAGGAATTTCTCAGAACTCATCCTAAGGTGTCTTTCCACAAATCAGAATGTTATACTAGACCAGTTCCTTCTCCAGCTTAGGAAGGACTAGCTTCCTAATTCGAGGAAAGAATGCTTTTCGTGATTGGAACTGCTTGGCTATCTTTCCCAGAGAGTGAAATAGCAAGAGTTCATTTCCCAAGCCTTGAAACAATCGGAAATACATGAGTTGATGGAGGGAGAGTCATGGATACACTACAGCCCTGAGAAATAGAAACTGCTGAAGAATGCTGCCATCCCCTACAGGTGCCAACAGATGGAGAGGACTCCCATAGGAAGGCCTTCTTGTTGCTGTTGTTTGCCTTCAAGTTGTTTCCCACTTATGGCAACACTAAGACAAACCTATTATGGGGTTTTCTGGGGCTGAGAGTGTGTGATGTGCCCAAGATCACCCAGTGGATTTCCATGGCTAAGCAAGAATTGAATCCTGGTGTCCAAAGTCATAGTGCAATGCTAAAACCACTATACCATGCTGGCTCAAATGGTCCCTGGGGGAGGGAGGGTCTAAAACATGGCAAAAATGCCTCCATATGCCCTAATTTTTTAAAAAAATTCTTTTAAATTGACCCACAAGGGCGCCCTGGAGGGCCAACCATAGGCCAAGGGGCAGGATGCAGCCCATGGCCACACTTTGGCTACCCCTGGTGTTAGTGCTCTCCGTGCATACTAGCTGCGATGACTGCATGGATCCTTCAGGTTCTGAGACATTGTGCTATTGCATCTGATTTACTGGTGAAAACAGCAGGAGATGCTTTTTCTATTAATCCATGCTTCCTGGGCCTGCCAAGAGTGTTCCTTTGGCCATTGTGGGAAAAACAGGAGGTTGGACCCCTTACCCAATCCCTCATGGTTTTTCTTATGTTCTGAATGAAGTGGGAAGGGAGGAAGACAGCCAAGCTTTCTCTCTCTAATGAATTCCTGTTTCTCCTCCTCCTCCTGCCACCCCAGAGATGCTCGGCCACTTCAAGGTAGGGAGGGGAAGGTGTGCTTCGGGTGGGAGGAAAGGGATGGAAAGAAAGCCGCTTCTCTTTAAAAGTCATTTTGCATCCCCAACTGAGTGGGAGAGGAGCGCAGGGTCACTGCGATGCCCTCTGCCCGCTGATACGCTAATGACACTGGTAATATGCTAAGAAGCTGGCAGCCAGGGCCTCCTCTAATGCGGTCACTTCCTGGGACCTCAAAGCAGCTTTAATTGCAGGGCTTCAGAGTCAGCAGGTGTGCCTGTCATGTCTAATAACGGAGCCGGGTGCACTCGGCTGCCCGCTGGAAGAAAGCAGGTTTGTGGCACTCCCCGCTTGCACGCTCGCCCTTGCACCCCCCAACTTTGCAAACCGTTGCACACCTGTCAAATTGATTATGAGAATGAATTTCTGCCATGGTGCTTAAGGAGCAGATTGGAAGCTGGGCTTTTGCTTTTGCTTTTTTTTTTTTTTTTGCTTTTTTTGTTCCTTTGCTCCTGTCCTCTCAGCTCATAGGAGGATTAAAAGGCAAAGAGAGAGAAGAGGAAGAAGAAAGAAAGATTTAAGAACTCATTGTGGGCAAATGAGCCCTAAATATGCATCGGGTAGGTCGGTGTACACATGGCATCAAATAGAGGGAGAGAACCAACATCCGACAATGGAAGACTCCAGAGGAAGGCTAGCGTTGCGTCTGCTCATCTAAATTCAAGGCATTTCAAATACTTCCAGCCAGATGTCCCTGTCTGAAAGCACTGTTGGAGGTGGGCTCCACAAAATGCACCTGGTAATGGCAGTTGCTGGTGTCCATGGCAGTGGAGTGGTGAATCTATTTGAGATGTTAGTTTAAACATTAAAGTTGCTTTAAAGAGTATGATAGATGACAGATAGATAGATAGATAGATAGATAGATAGATAGATAGATAGATAGATATAGATTAAGTACTTTGGATCTCCCTTTAAAATTCAGACTAAAACCCTTATCAGATTCACTGACTCACTGACATGACCCACCACCACTGGCATCTGATATATCAGCATACTTGCCCCTTGGCTCAGAATCCCCTGCAACAGTATGTGCTGCAGTTGGTTTCTATAGATCCCTGTTTTATTTGCTTTGAAGATATGTCTAGCTCACAACACAGATGGTTTAAGAGAGTATGCAACACAGGCCCTTTCCACACCTTACCTTCTTCCAGCACTGGGGTGTGGGGATCGCACGAGCAGCCTCCGGCGAGAGGCTCTTGCATCCGGGGTCCTTCGGCTCCTCATAAACTGCCTGCTCGCGCAAGAGCCCCACCTCTTCCTTCCACAGTGCAGCCTGGGAGTTTCCCAGGCTGTGCTGAGGCAGGAAGCACGACCGGCCCGGCTCTGGAGGTTCCACATGCCAGGTGAGTGTGAGTGGGGCCTGGGAGCAATGCGCAACTGCGCACCATTTTCGGCTTCTAGCCAAAAATGAAAAGGTGCGCAATCAGTGCCTGCTGGCCCCTGGAACGTCATGCAATTGTGAGTGTGTCGTGCAGATTGCTCCTCACAATCATGTGCCGCTCCAGGTGCCCTTTCGCATGGAAAATGCTGTGCAAAAAGTGCCATAGTGAAGTAACAAAATTATTAGAACATTAAAATCCTACTTATTAAAACCAATCTGTTCTTTATTTAAGTTCCATATGGGTCCAATCAGGTCATTTGCTTCTCTCAGAGATCATAGAATCATAGAGCTGGAAGGGGTCTCGTAGGCCAGTGAGTACAACTTCTCATTCAATGCAAGAACGCCAGCTAGATCATCCCCATTAGTTCCAGTTTCTTTTTGAAGATGTCCAGAGAAAGAGACCCCAACACCTCTGTAAGTAATTGGTTCTATTGCTGAACTGTCCTTACCATCAAGAAGTTCCATCTAGTGTTCAATTGAAATCTACCCTCCTGTAACTTAAAACCATTTGACCTGGTCCTACCTCCTGTGGTAGAAAATAATAAACCTACACCCTCTTTTATGTGACATCCCTTTAGATATTTAAAGAGTGCAATTATGTCACCCCTCAGTCTTCTTTTCACTGGGCTGAACATGCCCAGCTCTGTCAACCTTTCCTCATACTTTTTTTCTCCATACCACTTATCATCCTTGTTATCCTTCTCTGAGCCTGCCATCTATGTCCTTCTCAAAATGATGTGACCAGAACAGAATGCCATGCTCCAGATGAGGTCTGACTAGCAAAGAATATAATAGGACTATTATTTCCCTTGATTTAGAAGCTATGGTTCTATTAATGCAGGCTAAAATTTGCCTTCTTTGCTGCAGCATCACACTGCTGGGTTGTGTTCAATTTATGATCAATAGTAAATCCAAAGTTCTTTCCACAGGTAGTACTGCTAAGCCATGTATCCACAATCCTATATATGTGCCTTTGGTTTTGGTGGCCTAAATGCCAAATTTTGTATTTGTCTATGTTGAATTTCATTCTATTAGTTTCAGCCCAATTTTTGAGCTTATCGTGCTCCTTTTGAATTCTTTTCCTACCTTCCCATGTGTTAGCTATTCCTCTCAGGTTTGTATCATCTGCAAATCTGATAAGGATTCCTTTTACTTCATCAGCTAAAGCATGAATAAAAATCGTGAGGAGTGACAGCCCCAGGACAGAACTCTGCGGCACTCCACTCAAAATTTCCCTCCAGGTAGAAACACAGGCATTGAGGATTACTCTTTGAACTTGGTTTCCAACCAATTATGGATCCATCTGACCGTGTTCCTGCCTATTCCACATTTAATCAGTTTGGTAATTAAAATACCATGGTGGACTGAAATCCAGCTAAACAACTTCTATAGCATTCCCAACATCTACTAAACCAGTGACCTGATCAAATATATATATATAAGATTAGTTTGGCAGGATTTGGTTTTGATAAACATATGCTGGCTACTAATCACTGCGCTGTCATCCATATACTTGCAGACAGATTCCTTTATTGTCCATTCTAATATTTTTCCTGGTACTGAGATCAGGCTAACCAGCCTTTAGTTCCTTAGAATCATAGAATCCTAAAGTTGGAAGAGACCCCAGGGGCCATCCAGTCCAACCCCATTCTGCTATGCAAGAACACACATCAAAGTATTCCAAACAGATGGCCCTCCAGCCTCTGCTTAAAAACCTCCAAAGAAGGAGACTCAACCACACTCCCAGGCAGCATATTCCACTAATGAACAGCTCTGACCATCAGGAAATTCTTCCTGAGGTTCAGGTGGAATCCCTTTTCCTGGAGTTTGAATCCATTGCCCCTTGTCCTAGTCTCTGGAGCAGCGGAAAACAAGCCCACTCCCTCCTCAACATGACATCCCTTCAAATATTTAAACATGGCTATCATGTCTCCTCTTAACCTTCTCTTCTGCAGACTATACGCACCCAGCTCCCTAAGCCGCTCCTCATAGTGCATGGTTTCCAGACCCTTCACCATTTTGGTCACCCTCCTCTGGACATGCTCCAGCTTGTCGATATCCTTCTTGAAATGAGGTGTCCAGAACTGGACACAGTATTCCAAATGAGGTCTGACCAAAGCAGAATAAAGTGACACAATCACTTTCCTCTATCTAGACACTATATTCCTATTGATGCAACTAAGAATCGCATTGGCTTTCTTGATTGCTGCATCACACGGCTGCCTCATGTTCAGCTTGTGAAAGGGAAACGCCCTCCTCTTGCCTCTTCTCCTGCTATAATCCGTGGCAGCCCTAGTTCACCATCAGCATGCTTGAATATGGGACGGTTTACCATGTATGGTGGGCACATGAGAAAGCTAAAAAAAAGGGGGGGAATTCAAATATATGCACTGATGAAAAGGATTTTGAACACTAATATTCAATTAAAATTGGAACTTTTTCTTTTGGGATTGGTGGCTGTATAGTTAGAAAAGAACCATGGAAGATTAAATCAGTATATGACCACGGCAGCAAGATTGTTGTACACACGAAAAGGGAAGAATTCAACACTACACACTATGGAGGAATGCATGTTAAAACTGACAGATTTAGCAGAAATGGACACATTGTCAGGTTTAACTAGAGAAAGGTGACATTTCTTAAAGACTGGAAACCTCTTATAGACTTTTTTGTCCAAAGAAAATAGCAACTTTTGGTTTTGATGATTAGAAAGAGTAGACTACCAAAAAAAGGGAATATGTTGGAATTTTGGAGTGAGAGATATGAATAGCTATATGCATATATATGGACCAAAAGGAAGATCAGAAATCACCTTTTTCTCTTTTCTTTTTCCATTTTTCATTAGTACTTTTTAATATTTATTATATTGTATTAAAATTTTGTCATTCATTTTTGTCTGCAATTTCTGCAACTCTCAAAGCATTTTTAAAAAATTCTTTTTAATAATTATTTTTTAAAATATAGTTTGGCTTTCTCCTTGTTCAGTTTTGTAACGGTTTTTCTTTCATTCTGAATATGAAGAAATGTGTGAATTTTGTTAAATTCTGATTAAAAATGAAATGAAATACTCATGTATCCACAGGAAGGAGGAAATTCTCCTTAGGCTGCAGCTTAGAAAAGTTACCTTTTTGTAACTTCCACAATCCCCCAGCCACCACGACCAAGCGAACAACAGAAGAACAGAGCTGGTTGCAAGATGCAAGACAATTGTCTGAATTAAAAGCTCTCAACCCTTCCTCTACGCTTGCAAGCTAGCGTGGCCACTGAGAATCTGAAAGATGTCATCCAAAATAATTCTCCCATCTTCTAAGTCTCTTGCTTTGATGACTTGATGGTGTGGCATTTCCATGAAGCTAATCCCAACGTAAACAAACAACACCTCATATGAAGAAAATGACAGCTAGCACACACCAGTAGCCCTTTCACATTGCACCATTATAACATTGAAGCCATTTCCACACTGCACTTTTATAGTGCGATTATTCCACTTTCAACATCCTGTGGAATTCTGGGGTTTGTAGGCCAAAGGGCAGGACAAAGGAGCTCTCTGGCTGAGGATTTGAAATGCCCTTCCTAAACTACAAACCCCAGGATTCCGTAGGATGTTGACAGTGGAATAATAGCACTATAACAGTGTAGTGCAGAAAGGCCCTGTGATTCTGCTTTGACTGTCATGGCTACATTCTGTGGAGCCCTGGGGTTTGTAGCACCCCAAGAGCTTTCTAGCTGAGAATTCTAAATACTCCTCTGTAAACGCAGCTCCCAAAATTCCTTAGGATGTCACCATGGCAGTTGAAGGGGAATCCTAGTGCTATAGCTGTGTAGTGTAAAAGGGATGCAGGACTCTTGGAAGGACCACAAATCATATGGTAGCATCTGAGAAATCCAAGCTGGGGAAACAGGTTTGTGACCTCTAGTTTTGCAAAAAGATGTAGTCCTTTAAGTGTTTGTAGTACCTATTGTCACACCAAATACCACTGCATGGGTGCCTCTTGTCTGTCTTCTTTGGATTGTGTTTGTTTACTTTGTTTTGGGAGTCCTTCTGGATTTTGGATTACTTCTGTACGTTCTAGTGGCAAGAGATGACCAGGAATGCTGTCTTCTAGCTTTCCTAGCTTTTGCCGCCCTACCCACAAAATAACGAGATCGCAGACAGAGCTTGGGTTGAACTAGGGCAATTTATTTATATGCCTAATTAACAAGGGGTGAACTTGAACTTGAACTTACGCTTTATGACCTGAGGAGAAAGGGGGGAGGTCTACAGCATCTTTGGACTAGGGTCAAGAGGCAGCTCCCGACCATCTCCCCAAGCCCGTTGAGCGAGATACCAGGCCCCAAAGCCAACCGCTGAAGTTGCATGATGACTTTTGGCCAGCCCTTGTCTGGAAGGTGAGCTCCAAGGCCCACCCCCCACTGCGCAGCAAGTGGGGTGATCCCAGGGCCCTCCCCAAGGATAGGATTTATCCTCCACCCCAAAAAGGGGGGTGCCATAGGTACACGCCGAACCTTAACCCCCCCCCGCTGGCCTGCATGATTATATGTAAGCAGTGACAACCTAATTAAAACCAAATTAAGACACCACCCTGTGAAGCCAATTACCCCACCCTAGGCACAGTGTAGGGTAGGCGAAACCCCCCCCCGTCTAGGGAGGAAAAAAATTCCTACCCGGCCCCGAAGCGACCAGCTATCTTACACTGAAACCATCGGGGGGGGGCGCCTGGATCCGAGCGAATGGCCGACGGAGAGGCGGGGCGGGTTCTAAATACCAAGCTCAGCCCCTCCTCCTCCCGTCGGCCCCTGCGACGCGATCTTGCATTGCGAGAGAGCGGCGAAGGCCGCCCCCCCCGCTACCCGCGATGTTTGGGCAGCGTGGGACAAATTCCATACCAATTACATTTCCTGCCTGGTAAAGCCCAGTTGCTACCAGAAAGAAGTAAAGTTCTGTCTGCAGTGATGGTAAAATTATAACAGATTGCTTGGGGAGTGGGGGCTGGAAAGTGTCTCCTTGAGACTGAAAGTTCATATTTATTATTATGATTATTTAATTCTTGTTTATCATGATTATTTAATGGTTTCCTTACAACAGCTCCTGGATTAGGTTACTGAGACGAAAGCACCCTTTTGTATCTTGTTAAATAAATTAATAGAATCAGGGAGCTACCTGGTAGGGCAATGTGTCTGCCATGTGGCTACTGCAACTACAAAAGTGGGGAGTGCACTATATATATATTTAATGAAACATGGGAAGTGACTTTTAAAGACTCTCAAGTGGTCTAAACCTAGAGATATGTTAGCAACTCTCTTACAGATTAAGCAAGACTTAATGTTTGTCTCCCCCACCCAGGTTTGACCTTCTGGATTCTAGCCTTTTTGTTTCTTCCACTTCCTTCTCTACTAATTTTATAAGCTGCATTTAGAAAAATATGGAAAAACGCAATAAACTACCAGTCATACAGCACAATAACTAGTGATTGTTTCTTTTAAAAAAGAACAGCAATTGCATTTTTAAAAAGAGGTAAATTTAGATCTGCAATAAATATGCCACAAAGTTTATTTGCATCTTAAAATCCTTTTGCAATTCATATTATATGAGGGGGAGATCAGGGACCATACAAACTGCTCCTCCTAGCTCCTTATCGTCTGTACCACATTCTTCCTTGCCTTGAGGACATAGATCTGCAAAGTCACCTTGATTCAAAGCCATGATTCTATCTGCCAAATTTACCAATACAATTGCAAATTTTGGGGAATTCTGGACTGACTCCAAGGCCTTAATTTCTGAAGCCTTGGCACAACTGAAGCCTCTATGGCACAGCTGGTGACAGCCCTGAATGCTCATGCATGGCCCTTTGAGCTCCAATGGCTCCTTCTGTGGAGGCAGAGCACCAAACCCTGACCTACCCACAGCCTGTTTAAGTCTTCAGCTGGCTCCAGACTTTTCTTCATGTGATATCTTTTTTAATGTTCTGGCCTGAATGTTGCCCAGCAACCCTTGCAGGTACAGCACTGATGGTTCTGCTTTCCTGCCTGAACTCTTGCTTTGTCTTCCCAGATCTCCTTGCAGGCTCAGTTGGAAGGTAGGTCTTTGCATATTTCTTTATTTCTTTATTATGAGAAGCTGACTTAGGAAGCTTAATATAAATCAGGCTTAAGATCTTGGGAAAGTTACCATTTTGGAGCACAACTCCCAGAATCCCCCATGATAATAAAAGTAATTTTTCCAGACTCTGGATTAGTGGCTTAATGCTAGAAGGAGTATGATGAGGCCATTTTGTTGTCTGACGCAAAGGACAAGATGGTGCAGTGACGGACAGAGCACATCTTCTCCCAGGGCCAGCCCATCACAACCATCAAAATGTTGTGAAGGGTGGAGGCTGAAGTAGAAAAACAGCTAAATGGATATTTAGGGCATCATCAAACAACAGGTTTGTTGCACAATTGCACCAGCTTCATTCTATATTTGATCTTTCCATATCACATAGCATGACTCTCTCATTGTTACGTTGCATTTCCATCGTTATTGAATTGGATCTTTTCATGGAGGGGAAACACCCGTGAATGGCTCCAGTATGGCTGCTCTTCAACCATTGCTTCCAGGGGAAATGTTTCATTCCACCGCAGTTCCGGAAAAATGCTGGCAGCAAAAGAAATGATGGGCATAGCTAGTCTTATGAGGAGGATTGAAATTGTGCAATTGCGTAAAAAGATAAAATAAACTGTGTGCATCTGCCACTTAGGGCAACTCCAGGTGGGAAGGCAGGGTCAGTGAGGAGGTGTGAAAGACTGTGGGAATATGCATCACTGTAAAGATACCATGGTGCTATTGCTGAGAAGATGTGAAACTGGTTGTTTCCATACCTTGTTTTCCTTAAGATAACCTGTAGTGAATTGTAGAGAAGGAATAAGGTAGGTGGCAGGAGTTCCAGGATAAGAAAAGTTAAACTAGAAGTGGGTTCAGTCACAAGCATCTTCCCCATACCATATAAAGAAACTGATGGGAGTGGCAGTTGTTAGGAAGACAAAATGAGAACCATTGTCCCTCAAATAGGAATTCTAGTCCCTCCAAATTTGAAATTATCCTTCAGTCCCCAAATTTTTAGCACCGTAGTAACTTAAAACTTCAGCTGAGCATTTAGAAATACAGTTTAGGCATCCAAAGAAAAGGGGCAGAGATACCAAATGAATGCAAACATCTATGAATTTTCAATGTCTCACTCTTGCAATGCTAGAAATTTGGAGACTGAAGAGCGGGGGGAATCATTAAAGAGTTCTTATTCGGAGTGACAATGACCTCATTTTGTCCTCCCCCGCAGCTACACTCCTTGGTGCCACCCTTCACCATACCTGAGACAAGCGAGTAGGAGACTCAGAAGCGACCACATGGCATTCTCTCCTTTGCCTTCCGAGACAGAGATATACCTGGAGAACTCAGAAGGAACAGCACAGAGAACTGCCACATATCCTCCATGATCCCACTTTGACATGGGCAGTCCTTACTAATCCTCTGTTATGCCACGCTTTGAACGGACTTGAAAATATCCCAGTTTTTCCTCTTCTTTCCCCACTTTTCCCTTTCATTACTTTAGTTGCTGCAGATTGAGTGCAAAATGCAAAATTAGTCATGCACTCAATGAATTCAGCAAGGAAATAGGAGAGAAGCAGCCAGAAGCTTGCCCTTCCTTGGTAGACTCAGACAAAAGCAAAGTGCTGCAGCCTCTCCTAGCTTTGGTCTCCTTCCTCATTAATAACTTTGCCATCTTCATTGTGCTCTGATGTTGCTTGGCCACCTTTCATCTGTGAAATGTTTCAGCTGTGAAAACAAATATGCTGCCATTGCTGCAGCCCCTCCTGCAAGCATCTTCAGCCCAAAGGAACTCCCTTACTCTGTCCCAAGCCTTCGGAATAGCTACTTCATTCAGGAGAAATTCACTGGGGTTAATATGTCTCCTTTTGATTTCAGTAACTTATCATACAGAGCAATGATGGGAACAAAGCAGAGCTTGAGCAAGTTACTTTTTGGACCATGGTTCTCAGAGTTCTCCAGCCACCATAGCCAGTGGCTGTGCAGAGTTGAGGTATTTGGGGAACTGAAATTCAAGAAAGGAATTTTTCCAAGTCCTGGAATAAATTGGGCATGGACAGAACCTGCAGGCAAGGAGAACTTTCTGCCTGCATTCCAGACATATGCTCAAGAAGGAGGGACGCATGAGAAGGAGCAGCCAGGCTCATTCTGTCTATTGAAAAGATTCTCTTTAATGAATATTTTAAGCCAGTTTAGCCTTTCAGAGGGGCTGCTCCCCTTTCAAATGAACCCCAGCCTTCCTATTCTTTCTTTCTGCTTAGCTCTGTGCCAGTAATCAATCTGTCATCATCTTTTTTAAATTTCCCCATATTATGGGTCCCACTGGAGACACAACACTCGCATTCCCTTTCAAGTGAGTTCCTCTGCAAGCTGGAGGGCAGGGAGTGCGAGGGTGGAAAAGTTGTTGTGGGTTTTTTCCCCCCTAAATAAATATGTGAACAAATAATAAACAGGGAGGAAAAACAGTCCTGCCAAATTGTGCATTTTTACAGCTGAAGTGAAAGTGGGGAAGTGGAAAGCAGGGATGGGGAACTTTTGGGCTTCCAGATGCTATCACACAACAGTTGCCAACAGTCCCAGCTGGCATGGATGCCAATAGTTAACAATGGTGGGAGCTCAACAATATCTGGAAGACCACAGGTTCCTCACTTCTCTTGCAAAGGGATATCATAAGGGGCTTGGAAGATAAGGCTGCCTCCATTAATTCACATCAGTGGTCCAGTGAACCCAGCATTTCGTCTCCTAACAGGGATCTGGACTTTCCAGAAAGAGGAATTGTCCATGGTTCTACGTTAATGTTACCCTGATGCTTCCTATTTTCAATCTGTATTAATCACCAAGCAAGAAAAGGTCCTTATGTTGGCAAACTCAGTGGCAGCTGGTGGCTCCCATTTCAGTGGGTGTCAGGATGCACGGCTCCTGTCATAAGTATGCTGACTGTGTATTAGTATGCATCGTAGAATGGCTCCATAAATGAAAGGGGGCTATAGGCTGCTAGTGCAATGATGTATCAATTGCCAATTGCTGCTTATAAGCATGTATCTGGTTGAGGGTTGGAAAGTATCCCAAGGCCCCAAATGATTAATCACCATAGTGTTTGATGTCACTTTGTATCCAGCAAGCAATAGCAATAGCACGTGTATCTCTATACCGCTTATCAGCCAAGTGCTCTCCAAGCGGTTTACAATGTGTTAGCTAATTGCCCCCAACAAGCTGGGTACTCATTTTAGCGACCTGCAGAAGAATGGAAGGCTGAGTCAACCTGGAGCCCAGCAGGATCGAACTCATAACGTTGTAGCTACAGTACTGGCATTTAAGCACTGTGCCACCAGGGAGGGGAGAAGAGGGAATGCAAAACTAGCAAGAAGTTATGGGAATGGGTATGGTAAACATAAAGGGATAGATCTCCCCGAATGAAAATTATGTAACCAATGGAAAGAGTCTGGGAAAACCTAGTGCTGGTGGGGTGATGTGACCTTTATGACTTTAATCAGTCATTACTATGTGTGTCTAAATTTGTATGACAAGGTATATAAACCCATAACCATCCAACATGCAGTAGTCTCAGCAACTTTTCAGAAAAGTTGCCATGTTGTTTGCTTGGCTCCAGACAAATGTTTCTGTTAAAATTCTGAGTGCTGTTTGTGAGCACAAGTTATCCAGGATGTGAAGTGGGGTGGTGAATCTGATCTAGGTTTGGGATAGGTTTAATTGAGCTCTCCAAGGTGCGGAATCTATTTTGGCAATAGAGTTCAGCACCTTGGAGAGCTCTTTTAAAGCTATCCAAAAACCTGAAACCGATTCATTGCCCCACTGATATGATCTTAGCTCCTCTTTGAGCTAATTAATTCCCCACTTTTGCACAGATGTACGGGCATCACAGGGTGACCCTTGTGGCACCTATGTTTTAGGGCATGGGAGAGAGCCTTCTCTGTGGTAGCATCCCAACTGTGGAATTCCCTTCCCTGGAGACCTGATTGGTCTCAATATTGGAATCATTTTGGCACCAGGTCAAAACCTGGCTTTTTATTAAAGCCTTTGGGCCTAACTAATTATATCCAGGCTGTGCATGTTTTATGATTACATTATTCCAGATTGTTTTAACTTATATTAAATAATTTATCAATTAAACATTATTTAATAGATTTTAATGTTTTAACTATTGTAATTATTGATTGTTTTAAATTGATTTTATTGTAAGACACCTTGAGTTCTTCAGATAAGGGCAGGAGCCAGCATTGTGTAGTGGTCTGAGTGTTGGACTATGACACTGGAGACGAGAGTTCAGTTCATGGCCATGGAAACCCACTGAGCGACCTTGGGCATGTCACACACTCTCAGCCCAGAAAACCCCATGGTAGGTTAGTCTTAGGGTTGTCATAAGTCAGAAACAACTTGAAGACACACAATAACAAAAATAAATGTTTTAATAAAATAAATAAATAAATGTACATTGATGTTATTGTTGTGTGTCTTCATTTCCAACCTACGGCAACTGTAAAGCAAACTTATCATGGAGTTTTCTTGGCAAGATTTGTCCAGAGAAGGCTTGTGCTTGCCTTCCTCTGAGACTGACAAAATGTGACCTGCCCAAGGTCACCCAGTGAGTTTCCACAGCTGAACCCTGGTTCTCCAGATTCTTAGTCCAACCAAACCACTACACCATATAAATAAATAAATGATGATATAACAAGAGTGTAGAGTAAGATACTGATGTTTTGGAGAAATACCAACCTGGGCTTGATTCTCTTTATCAGTGGTACAGCTTGACCAAAAAAACCATTAGCTTTATAGGCCTCAACTAATGCATGGTGTGGATCTTGCCTCGTAGGAAAAAAACTGTTGGTAATAGATGCCAAAACATAGGGCAAAATTTTTCTCTATTAATAATGAAGGTGTGCAACAGCAAATCTCAATGGGTCATGTGGTCTCATGACACAGCTGGCCCTGTGATTCCATCCTGATTAGAAATGTAAACCACTAAGCCAGCTGAGGTGGCTGCCTCAACAGCTTCTGAGTGTCATGAAAGGGCAGCAAACTGTTGGCTCTTCGATTACTGTGTTTTTATAGCCAGGGAATAGGAGAAACGCTTGTGGAGTTTTCTACTGCTTGCACCAAAATAATGTGGCACGCTTTGGGTATGATTTACCCTGACAGGAGAACATAGCAGAACTGCTGTTTGCTTTTCTTCCACAAAGCACTGATATATCTTGGACTATCCCCGAAAGGGTCACAAGAGCTGTTGAGGAGTGAAGTTATAAAAAAACAAACATTAGGGCATTGCATGAGCCTTCTGGAGGAGAACTCTCTGTACTGCATTGGCTCTATCTGTACTGACAAGACTGCCTGGGAATTCCTTCCTAGGACTTCAGACATGGTTTTTCCTAACTCAGCCCTGGCCATTCTGAAGACCAAACTGGGGACCATCCACAGGCAAAGCATGTGCTTTACGTGGAACTATGGCCCTTCCCCTCTAAGCCACTAACGCAGGCCGGTGGTCACAAAAGTGGTGGCAGGTGCAGAATTAAAGGCAGAGAACTTCTGGGAGGCCAGAGGGAAGAACAAGCTGTGAGCTCAGGGGCTTTTCTTTTTCTGCAAGCCTGGCTGGATTGCAGGGGGATCTTTGTAACCTATCTGTGGCAGCGTGGCTAGCCAGGGGAGGTGCGGACCATGCTAATTCACGCACGCCAGGGAAAGGCAAGGATTGGGGAGAGGGAGGAGGAGGGTGCTGAAACATGAAAACCTTGGGTTTATGTGTGCATTTCTCTTCCTCCCATTCCCATTTCCAAAGCAAGAATACAAATGATCCCAACAAAGCCCCGACCATCCTGAAAGCCTGTAGCCAATTAGAGACTATCAATATTTAATCAGCTCTTTGCCATTGTGCAGCCTGCAATGAGCTTCTCCGGCCTTGCCACGCGAGCGCTCTCCCCCGCCCGTCCCGCATCACAGACACACTGTTATGACACATAATGATATTGGCAATGAATAATTTACAGCAGTTTTTCTTCTTTCCTCCCCCAACCCCCCCACCCACCCTCAGCCCATCCCTCTCTCCATGCCCTTATTAATAGAAAATGTGCAACAAGAAAGGAAGTTGTCTAGAGTAGGGAAGGGAGATGGATGGACAGAGAGAAACAAACCCATCCAGGTCTCTCAACCAGCCGTCTGGTTTCCTTTCTCAGCTGAAATGTGGTGAAGGAAGGCTTGGGATTAGATCTGTTCTCTCCCTCAGATAATGCTCAGCGGGTCCCAAAGGCAGGGTAAGAATAAACTCGAGGAGGTCCCTTATGTTTAGAAACCTTGAAGTGGGAGTAGGAGCGGGAGTTCTTGAGTGGAGATGGGCCAATAAGAAACACTAGGAAATGTTGCTGGTGGGTTCTGGGTGGCATCTCTGTCTCAAAGGGCACCTCAGATTTCCTCTGGATAAAAGATGGCAGGAATATGCAACACTATCTGGAAACTGGGTCAAAAAAAAAAAATACTTCTGAAGTGTTGGGAAACCCTAATGAGGAGAACCTTGGAATCAGTTCAGTTCAGTTTATTGTATTTTAGCAACCAGCTATTATACAGAAATATAAAAATTAAAAGGAAAAGTCAAATAAATTAATTTACATATAATAGTTAGTCTACAATAGGTGAATCGCTTTCCGTACCCTCCTTACACTTTATAGCATGTAATTGTAAGGCCTTAACAAGAAATTTAGGTGTTCTAAAAGATACATATTTCACAGCATCAGATAACAGAAAACTGACCTTCACAAAAGAAGAACTTGCCTTAAGAGATTTCAGTAAAGGACAAATATAATAATTCCTAAGATCATTATAAATAGGGTATTCAAGTAGTACATGAGTTAGATCTTCTGTTCAGACAGAATTGCAACCACATACTCTGTCCCTCATAGGAACACTCTTATAGCAGCCCATCTAAACTGCCAAGAACATTCAACCTGGCATGTAGAAAGGCTAATCTCATTTTAATGTTTGGAAGATCCACCAGGTAACTTGGAAAAGATAAACACAATGGGGCGAAAGAGACAAAAAAATTGTTGGATTGGCAGGACTTAATTTCACTCATCTGAGATTGCATCTCAGTATCCTTGAGTCTTTGGAGAATTAATACTTTCGCTCTGTCATACCCTTGAGTCAAAAGGAAGGGGGCTGAAAACCGCAAATTCATGGCAACCAGTTGCATTTTGTACTTCCGTGAATTTGTGCCTGACTCTTCAAGAGTCAACAGAAGTGGCTCAGATATCTGAATCTTAGAATCAAGAATGCCAGGATCTATTCGGCACAAAATTTGCATATGGTACTTTCGCACAGAAAATAGCACAAAAATACCATGTGCAAATTTTACACAGACTATGAGCTTTATTACATGAGGCAGGTAAATCATAAATACAGCTAGATAATGGTGTCCTTGAGAGCCAGCATGTAGTTCTTTGGGCACTGGACTACAACCCTGGAGAGTAGGCCTTAATTCCTCATTTGGCGATGGAAACCCACTGGGTGACCTTGATTATGTCACACACTCTCAGCCCCAGAAAACCCTGTGGTAGGTTTGCCTTAGGATCACCATAAGTCAGAAATTACTTGAAAGCACACAATGACAACAGCGGTGTCTTTGGCTGGGACTTGCCGCATGACGTCATTCTTCTATTTATCTCCCAGTGGGAGACTATTTGGAAAGCATTTCTTTTACAAACACACAAAAGTCTGTTAATTACCTCTTTTGTAAACGGCATGCTTTCCAAATGATTTCCCATCAGGAAAACAACAGAAGAAGAACAAGGTAATGTGGTAAGTCCCAGCCAAAAATCCTATTTATTTTGCTGCAATTGCAATTTACTCACCCCATGTGATAAAGCCCTATATCCCAAACTGCAAATAATTTTCAACAATTCCATAGTTTTTTTTCCCCCTCTCACTGCAATAAAGTCTTCAAAAACTGGAGGTTTTGAAGACTTTCTTGTAGCAAGAAGAAAATCACTAAAATTATTCAGTGCTGCCTTCAAGAATGGTCCCCAGTAAAGAATTACAGCCAGTATTCTCTATCAATTACTCATTTAAGTATACTTAACCAAAGTATCTGATAGAGAACACAGGCCATAATAGAGAATATTGGCTGAAAGCTTACTTACTGTAATTAATTATACCTAACTAAACAACCTTTAGAGACTCAGGCCATTTCTGCACTAGATGTTTATAGCGCCATTATTCCGCTTTCAACATCCTATGGAATCCTGGGGTTTGCAGTTTCAGGAGGGGCCAGCCAGCCCCTCCCTAAACTGCAAACCACAGGATTCCATAGGATGTTGAAAGTGGAATAATAGTGCTATAAAAGTCTAGTGCAGAAATGGCTACAGTGTGGTTTAGTGGTTTGAAAGTTTGAAAGAAACCTGGAGACCAGGGTTTGATTCCCTGCTCTGCCATGGGAACCCACTGGGTGACCTTGGGCATGTCACACTCTCTCAGCCCCAGAAAACCATGTGATAGGTTCACTTTAAGGTCAGCATGAGTCGGGAATGACTTGTGGGCATACAACAATAACAATAACAATAACAACAACATCCGTTTCCACAAGGCATCAGTGTCCCACATTGTGGACCGGAGAAGGATGGGTCCCGGATTGACGCTTATGCCCTATGTCCTCCAATCTTGCCATTCTCCTGTCCGCAGGCAGATCGATCACGATGCAAATCATTGACAGGTTCTTCCCATCAATGACCAGCAATCACACCACCCTCGCCCACTTACCTGAGCTGTGGAGGATCAGAAAGCATGATGGCATAGCCTGGGATAGTGCCTGACTGAGCTGCGGAAGGAAGAGGTGTAGCCTTTGGGCCTCCTCCATTCCCGTAGGCAGCCGGTCTGGAGGGGAGCACTCCTGTCATACTTCCTCCCAGGAGAGGCTCTCCCGGGATCCCTGCAGGACACCACCAGGGTCCAGGATCCTGTGGAAAGGGCCAAAGTAACCTTTCCTGGCCTGAGCCCCCACCACAACTTCCAACCCAACAGAAGTATCATTCAACTATACTCCAGTCACTGGTAGAATGGACCTCATTCTCCCCATGCAACTGATTCTTGATCAATTTTGTTGGCAGGGGAAGGGAGTTGTGACTGTGGCAATAGCATCACAGCCATAAATACAGAACAATTACCTTTATTTACTCATCTGAATACAGATTGCATTGGGAAATATGGGGAAAAGTTACAGGTACTGGAGAAGACAGTTTGGTGAGTTCGTAAGAGGAAAATAAAATCCCGGGTAATACCAGGTATATATGCTAGTAAATAAATAAATGCCACCTTGAACTCCCTGGAGGAAAGGCACAGTCTAAATGTAACAAGTAAATAAAATAAACCTAACCCACCTACACTGGTCTTTTTGGGGTCACTGTAGAAGAGGCCTATTGCTGCTGGTCAGATTGGTCAGGCCATGATGAATTCTAGGGATCTGACTTGTTTGTTGGTCTGAAAGTATCAAAAGCTCTGCCCTCACCAAATGACAGTGATGCCGCTGATAAGCTTAAAAACAAATAATGTGCTAATGTGTGCTTTGCTTCCTTGGAGACTTGCAAGAACTAATAGTGAGCAAATGGCTTATCTTGTGCAGATAGAAACAGCATCCAGGGTTGCAAAGGACCCAAGTGGGATTTCAGACTGAGACACTGGTTCATCAAGAATTTAAACCTACAGCTAACAATAAATATCTAGAATTTGTGTTAAACTGCCGCTGCTGCTAACATTGAGCATTAATTTGAGAACAACAGTGAGATCATGTCAGACAGATGTACAGGCAAGCTGCAAATTAAACCGCCCAATAAAAGTTAATTGTAACAGGCTCTAATGTCTACCAGTTCCAGTTTGTCAGCTGTCTTATACTGTACAAAATCAATGCACCTCTGTGTGCCGAGTTTAGTCAGTTCTAATGTTCAGCCACAGCACACGATGGCTGTGATGGCAATTGTGCAGGAAATCCTGGAGGACAAAGGTTCTTTCTTTTTTTCCAGTTGCAGCATTGCAGCCAGATGGTACCCAGGATGCCCCTGCTTCCTCCAGCCCATGGTCGGCCATGGATGTGTGTCCTGCTGCCATCAGCTAAGATCTCAAATGTAGAGGGGGGTTCACTGTATAAGGAAGTGCTGGATATCTTCTTCAGCAGTGGCATTACAAGTGCAGGGATACCTTAATTAACAAAGACTCTGACAGAGAACCTCATTTTTGCAAAGGTCTGCCTGTTGGAAAAATTCCAGCATTCTGTCTTCTCGCCCCCCCCCCTTGTTTTAGGGCAAGTGGGACTTAGATAGCTTAAGATTTCTTTTCTTTTGCATGCCAAAGCCTTCTCTCACCTAAAAATGCATGATCATATATACCTTTGGTGTTCAGATGAGCAGATCATGTGACCCAGAATAATTCCTAGGGCCAACGGTCTTATAAAAAAGACCCCCCCTTCTCAGATCTCTTTCTCTTCTCCTCCATTTTTCCTTCTTCTTCCTCCTCTCTGAGCATGCTTCACGTCTCCATCAAGAAGATGGTGAGTTAAGAATAAAGCTACTACTTTACCTGATCTATGCATTAGCTAGTTAGGATGTAGATTCCCCAATGCATATGTAGATGTAAAAGCCATTAGTAAACTTTTCAAGTTGAACTTGAAACTGCCTGCCTTGTTTTGTTTTCTTAGTCAATTTCAGTTCAGGGAAGCCATACAGAAATTTGAGCATGCTTTTTCTGCTACTCTGCTAAAGGAAGGCTGGTTCCTAACAGTTTTAGCTTTCATAGAATTTCCCAAAAAGGGGTAACATCCTGGGAAACTCTAACTCCCAATACTGTCCAGTGCAATTTTTTCTTCATCCACTTTCTAGCTGGAACGTTTTTAGCAGCAGCAGCTCAAAAAACATAGATTTTCAAGAGGAATTTTACACTACCCAAACCTACCATAGCTGTGTGTGTTTGCTTATACTAGGCAAGGTAAATAGCAGCTCCCTCCAGAATCCCTCGCTGAAATGCAAAAGAGGGAGAACCCATAAACCCCTCTTAACAGCTCCCTACCCCCAAATGTTAAAAAAAAACACCATAGATTGCTAATAAACTGGAAATCATAAGAAAGGTGGAGGCTGGTGAAAGAAAAAAATGTCCCTGGATGCATTTTGAAAGAATCTTTCAAATGGTGTCTAGACAGCCCAAAATGCTTTTGTTTCACATGCACATATTGTTAGTTTTCAGTAAAAAAGTCTAATGAAACTTATTGAATGGCTCTTCTTTTTTGTGGCATAGGAACCTATCCTGTTCCTTTCATGTTATTTCTGTATCTGGTACCAAAATTTCTGTAAAAAAAGTAATGCTCAAGAACAAACCTACTTTGCCAACTGAGATAGGTCACCAAAAGGATTCTGACTTATGTGTTTTTAAAGAATTAGCCATGCTAATCTGTTCCAGCAAAACAACATTGTCTTGTGCCATCTGTAAGACTAAAAGATTTATTTTACAATCCACTATCTCAGATGCATAGAGTACATTTATTAACAATTTGCCATATGCGGTTTTACAACCCTTTGAGGCACAGTCAAATGTTAAGAAGTCTAGAAGACGCAAGAACAAATAAAAAACAAAATCCATAAAAGAATGATACTTTTACTGGCCAGCCAAAATTCATAAAATACATCAAGCAAAGATTTGTCACTTATCTGACAGTTGAGGAACCAGAGCACTGCCAGAATTGGTTGAAAGTGGAGCCCATGTACTGTACTGTAGGGAGCATGAAGGACTGACAGAAGCTCACTTGTTACTGACCATGCATGTGTTGTTTGCAGAGTCTCTCAGGTGGCTTAGCACTTTTTTGCCCTGCTTGGCTTGGTTTGCAAACAGCACACAAGCGCGAGTGGTCCCATGCAAGCTTCCATAGGAAGAACTGAAGAAAGAGCAGAACTCCTGTTGAATTAATGGAACTTGTTCTTAATTCAGAAGCATCAAAACAATGAGTGCTCAGATAACAGGGCATCAAAAAGTGGGGGGCTTCTTGTGCAGTAGCCAATTGAATGTCAGTACTAGAGTTGCTAGATATCACAGTTGTGGCTATAGTCTTAGGGGATTGTTGTGCCTCTCTAGGTGGGGAAACTAATCTCAGGATTTATGGAACTGGACAAAAAAAAAAAAAAAAAAGCTTGAATTTTGGCATGTAAGCTTGCTTTCAAGACTGATCACCATCTTCTCCCATTCCCAACTGCTGCTAGGCTTCATTGGCTCATTGCATTGGTTTGTTGCTAGAGTTCATTCCATGTTGTGCTTGAGTAACCTTAGCATACAAGAAACTGAGGACTAGCGAGAAAGCCCCTGGGTACATGAGCTTGGACCAACTGTGCCATTTAGAGCAAGGGAAGGGACAGAGCTCCAGGCTTAGGACTCCATTCTCTGGGCTAGCAGTGGGGCCTCCAAAAACTCCAGCAGCAGTATAGGATCTCTATAAACTCACATTATGTACTCCGGAGGTACGTTTTGTAAGCTACAAGCAGAGTGTGGAACATTAGATCTAAAAACTGATTTGATACTTAGACAATTTAATAATAATTGAACAATGATTTGATGGAGTTTAATTGATAATAATTTGACAATGTTAAACTTTAAAACTTGATAATGTTGAGCTTTACAAATTGGAAAATTAGTTCATTACCACCATTGCTAATGAGGGAAATGACTAGTTTCTCTATTTAGTGAATCATTCCCCCTTCCCTCATGGATTTAGGGGTGATAAATAAATGTCTGAATTAAATAAATAAATAAATAAATAAATAAATAAATAGGTTACATTATTGTTATTTTTTTTATTTATTTAACTGTGAGTTTCCCAGGTAGACAATAGGATTTACAGAAACTGATGTAGAGATCATTATCCTTCACTCTAAGGACACATTATGTTATTGGTACCTTCAAATAATAAGTGGCTACTTGCAAGAGCAGAAGATTGGCAGAGCACATGTTTTGCTCATTTAAGTCAATGAGACTGAGGCCATTTCTACCCTACACCATCATAGTGCTTTTATTCCACTTCCAACATCCTGTGGAATTCTGGGGTTTGTAGTTTACTGAGGCCAAAGAGCCTCTCTGGCTGAGAATCCTAAATGCCCCTCCCTAAACTGCAAACCCCAGGATTCCCTAGCATGTTGAAAGTGAAATAATAGCACTAAAAAGTGTAGGGCAGAAATGGCGTTAGTTCTGAGTATTTTTTTTTTAAAGAAATATAGAGAAGGATGGGAGCAAGAGAGCATAGCTACTTGTAATTTTTAGCTCCGAGCACTAACCCTACAAAATCCCTCAAAGTGTGTGTGATCTAATAAACAGAGGATGGGTGAAAATGGAGCAGGGTGAGGGGGGAAGAGGAAAGACAAGAGAGAAGTGAAGCGTTCCTCTTTATTATCAAAATGCACAGCACTGTGTGAGCAACAATAAATACACTCGGATATTACAAAGGGATTCCATGAGATTTACTTCTGAGTAAATGAGCTGAATTAAAACTTTGGGCTCCAAACAAATTTCTCAAACTTTACCAAAGCCCTCAGTATATTACAGAGTAGCTAAGCAAATAAATTAGTCCCCCTTCCCATTCCTTTCCATTCCACTTTATTCCATATCAAACCAGGATTCATTTTTTTCTTCCATTCCATTCTTGTTCAATTGTTCCCCATTCTCAAAACTTCAACTGCTTCCCAGCTGTTCTTCAGTTGGATTCTGCTGCCTAGCCACAGAGCCATGCTGCATTTCTTCCATTCCTAATCCAATTCCTTAGGCCTCCTTTTTTATCGAATCTGCCAAAGGAAGAACCATTTACTCTAATGAATTCCAATGTTCTAAAAGAAATTGATTAAATCATAGGATCAAGTTCAGCATTAGTCAGGAAATCCAGTGAGTTCAGCCACAGCCGTATAAAAATCTGATGAGTCAATAACTTAACACCTTAATTAACTAGTCATCTGCAAGCTCTGACACCCACCACAAATTCACAAAGGTCAAACCTGCAAATGCGAAAGAAGGACTATTCATATTTTGATGGAATGCTAATAACTATTGAAATTATCCTTTGTTCTTTCTGATAATGTTTATAAATACATATTAAATACTCTGTATGGCTATCTAAGTGGAACAATGAAGAAAGCTGACAGGGAGAAAACTAATTCATTTGAAATGAAGTGCTGGAAGAGAGTTCTACAGATACCATGGACCACTGAAAGGACAAATGAATTGGTCCAAGAGCAAATTATGCCTGAACTCTCAATAGATGCCAAGGTGACTAAACTGAAGCTGTCATACTTCAGACATGTCATAAGAGAACATCCCTCATGGGGAAAGAAAGAGACCACATTATTGTTGCGGTTGTGTGCCTTCAAATTGTTACCAACTTATAGTGACCATAAGGCAGTGATGTATTTAAGTCTTTCACTCCAAGTCTCAAGTCAAGTCTCAAGTCCTTGAAGATATTTTCCAGGCAAGTCTCAAGTCTGGAAGCCAACTTTATATCCCAACCAAAATTCCATAATTATTGGATAGAGTGAAATAAACTCAGTTTTAACCATTTAAGCAGAGTTGGCTCTGCACATTTGCAATTTTGCCATCTGCAGCTTTGGAAGTGGGGAATAGGATCCTTTCTTGCTTTCCATTACTGAAGATTCAAAAGCTTTAGAAGGAAGGATCCTTCTTCCTCAAGCCCGTTCCCCTCTGAGAAATGCACCCTGCACTCTGGGAGCGAGTCTTATCTTTTGCTCTTGGGAAATGTTTTAGAAGGCTCCTTCAATTTGCAGCAGCACAGAATGCTGAGCAGACCTCAAGCCCATTGCCCAACCTGTTGGCTGTTCCCCTCTGAGAAATGTGCCCACACTTTGGGCTTGAGACAGGTCATCATGGGACCAGTAGGCAAAAAGAGATGGAGGCGTTGTTCAAAGTCGTAAGGTTTCTGGATGAATGTGTTATGTTAGTGAACCAAGGACAGTAAGTGAGTCATTAAAAACGTATAAATCTTGAGTCGAGTCAGTGCATCATTTATGGCCGAGTCGACTCTGAGTCGAGTCACTGAAATGACTTAAGTCCAACTTGAGTCCAAGTCTATCAACTCGAGTCTACATCACTGACGTAAGGCAAACCTATCGTAGGGTTTTCTGGGGCTGAAAGTATGTGATGCACCCAAAGTGACCCAGTGGGTTCCATGGCCAAGAGGGGAGCAGAACCCTGGTCTTCTGGGTTATAGTCCAATGCTCAAACCACTATACAGGCCTGGCTGACAACATGACATTAATTCAATCAAGGAAGGCACAGTGCAGAGTTTGCAAGATCTGAGCAGAGCAGTTGATGACCAGGGCTCATGGAGTTCTCTCATGCATAGGGTCTCCATAAGCTGAAGTCAATGTGATGGCAAACAATAAATATTCTAGAACCTTCATTTTTTCACATTCTGGTAGTAGCAACTGATTCACAGAACCCTACTCCATTTTTCTCCAGTGGAATCTGGTCAGCAGCTGACATGTTTGAAACAAATTATATACGCAAGTGGGATGTGAAATCCAGTCTTGATTGCTCCTGTTTAGGAGCAGTGATATACATAGCAATGATATATGACTCATCATGACCATCTCTATGCTCAGATCTCTAAGGCACGTCCAAAAGTCCAAGCAGCTGCATTGATCCATAGCAATGCACCAATTCTAGCAATTTTTTCATCTGTATCAGGAGCAGGGAAGTGTGAGGACAGCAATTAATGATCTTGATGTTCTCTTTTAAAACCCTAAAAACAACCTAAACCTACAGTGAAATCTCATAATCACAGATTGAACATTGTACAGCTTCCAAAGATCCTAGCAGGTTTGCTCATTTCCTCTGGATATATAAAATAGCACAAGTCAGGAACGTTTCCATACATTTTTGTAGCAGCCTTGGAGAATCTCTTGTCAGTTTGGTGCCTGTTTTCCTCCTCTCAGCTCCCTTTGCAAGCAGCATGTGGATATGAGTGGTCCCAACTGATCCACAACAGACAAAAGGGCAAGAAGAATTAATGGAAGAGTGGACCCCTCATCGATAGAACAGAACATGTCTGTAATTTACAACTGTTGAAAGAGCAGAACAAGGAAAAACAAATTGATGAAAAGTGGGAGGATACCAGTGTGATAATGGGGCTTCCCATTATCTAGACTTAGCTAAAAGGGGGACACTTCCCTCTTCAGGTAAACCAAGGGTTAATAAGGTGTTGGGATTAGATTACATTTTAGTGTGTGGTCAACATCATAGGTCATGTGGGTCAGCATCATAGGTCATTTGGGTCAGCATCACAGGTCACAGGGTGAGAACTGACCAATCAAAAGGGAAGAACTGAGCATCTTCAGGATGCTTCCAGATGCTTCCAAGGAGAAGTTATAAAACTTCTTGTGAGGCCATGTGGCGAGGAGATAACAAAGGGATAACAAAGAGACAACAACCTAGGAACCTCCTGGAGGGGGGTTCTGTACCAGTAGCAGGCTGCAGGCCTAGCCTTGCCTCCTTGCGTCTTCCTACTAGAACATCTAAGCCTAGGAACAACTGTGAGTAATTAGAAATAGTTATCTAGACGCGTTAGGGACTTTTCTGTTATTTTGGAGGCTGGCTGATCTAAAGAATGTGTCTGTGCTTTCATATCTGTTCTTTTTGTAACTACTTGTAACTAAGCGTGCCTGGGAGGAGGGACCTTCCCATGTGTGGTAATTTGCCTTGTTTATTTGCATACCTTTAATAAATACTTTCTCTAAAAGACCCTGTTTCTCTCCTTCCCACGCCAAGCTAGGTAGACTGGGGGAAAAGGAAGATCCTTAAGCTTAGGGATGTACATGGTTGGACAGAGTCCCACTGTACTGTCCAAGTGTCCAGAATTCAGTGGGTGGTGGCACCGAAGATGAATTAACAGCTAAAATTCATAACAGGCTGGAATATACATCCCAGCAGCGCATGGGGACTTTCCAGCATCACATGGTGGCAGCGGTGGGATGTGACAATTCCAGCTTCACAACCAGTATTCATTTTATATAAAAGAATGGCAAGTGTCATTATGACTAAATGTAAGAGAATGTTCAAATCTTCAGTAACCCCGTAACTCTTGCAACAATTATATAAGAACTCAGAAAACTAATTGAAATGTTAAAAAATTATCTTTCTTTGTTTAGGGCAGAACTAAGACAGATGGACTGATGGAGCTCTTTGCTTAGTTTGGCGGCATGGATCAAGCAGGAGCAAACTTACCTTCTGAGCAAGCCAGCATGGGGTAGTTCTTTGAGTGTCAGATTAGGACTCTGAGAAACCAAGGTTTGAATCCCTGCTCAGTCATGGAAGCCCCCTGGATGGCTTTGGGCAAGTCACACTCTCTCAGCCTCAGATGAAGGCAATGGCAAACCTCCTCTGAATAAATCTTGTCAAGAACCTCACAGCTAGCTTGCCTTAGGGTCACCATATGTTGGAAACAACTTGAAAGCATACAATAAAAATACCTTTTGCTGTTACAAGCTATATGACCCAATCTGTTCTAGGGATTATTTCTGTATTCTTAAAAAAAAATCTGGACAAGCATGGCTAAAAGTTGCCTCCAAATATTTACAATCAGTTTCTCTAAGTCCCAACACAGAATCTATTAACTATCTCCATCCTACTGAAGTCAGTTCTACTATTATTCAAAAGTGCCTGGTAGCTCATTTATCTGCAGGATCTGTTGTGGCTATATTGATTTTCCCCCTCCACTCTCCCTCTCCAAACTGTGTTTGCTTTTTGAATTATGCAGCGGTGCAGTTTCTTTCCTCATCAGAAGTGAATGAATTTTGGAGAAGGATCAATTGAGCCCTGCCTGCCATAGTTTAGTTGGGAATCCCCAGAAGGAGCAGCAAAAGAAAGAGAGCAGAGAGACAGCATAAGAAACCTGGAAACGATCAATCTGGTCCCAGTTTAAAAAAAATACAAGAGGAGAGGGGGAAAAAGGACTATCTGCCTCAGTCAGTGAACCTCATATGCTTTTCAAATCTCTGTTTTGAATCAATAATCTGCTTTGACACCTATTGCTTCAGAAATGCAGACACAAAGCTGGATTCAAAGAATATTGGACTTCATAGAAGGAGTCTGATTGTCAACATTCTTGGAGGCAGGCACTGTTTTTCTTTACCAATCTTCTCTTTAAAATGCACATTGAGTGAAGCCTGGTTGGTTAGATCTTAGATGAGCTGAGATAAAAGAAGGTGCAAACAAATCTTTTCAGCAATTTTGTTCTTGCAATTACTTTGCCAATAATAATGATTTGGGGTCAGGATGGAAGGACTTTGATGCTTGGTGTCAGCTGCAAACAGATGCAAATAAATGAAGACTGACAGTCTTGCCCAGAGATGCCACATAGGCAGGACTGGTTCTAGCTTTGAAAGGATTCTGAGTGTCTTCTCCATCAGTGGGATCACATAGAAGTGGAGAGCAACAGTCATCTGCACAGTGTTGGATGGGTGGATCTCGTGTCCATTTCATTTCTCAAGCACGAAGGGCAAAGTTACAGCATCATCATGTGGGAAAATTAACTGTAACAAGACTTAAAGAGAAGCCAGGGCAGGTAGTGGATAGGAACAGAAAAGAAATTCATTGGGCTTTATATTTACATATGGAAATATCAGGGTTTTTTTTTACCACATACGACTGGCAACAGAGCAGAGCATTTCTTGACTCCAAAATCAGATCCTGGGATCTCTTCCCCACCCACCATCATCTCAAATAAGTATGAGCTCAAGTGTGGACTCTGTTTGGCCCAGATCTGTAGCCAGTCCAAGTAATGTGGGTTCCAAATGAAGGCCCTAAAACAAAATAAACACCAAGATTGCCATTCTGTTACCCTGAGAATTTGGGTGGTCCCGTGAGGGGTGCCCAGGTTGCCAATTAAAATACCAAATTGGGGAAAATTAGCTCGAACACTGTTTTAGCTAGCAAGAGGCAACGTAACGTTGCGAGGACCTTTTAACCCAATGTCTACGGCTTCAGGTCAGGGAATAGGCACACAAGGATTTAAAATAATAAGGTAGCAATTTTATTGAAAAACAACAGCAAATGAACCCAACACACACACATTCTATCTAACTGGGAAGCAGAAGGGGGAAAACGTAAGGATGGGTAATATGACCTGGTCTCGATGTCCTGGGGAAGATAGATGAGGTTCCAAAGTAGAAAGCTCAGCGTGGCAGCTGAGGAAAGTTCTTTAGACAAACCGGCGGCAAGGTGAGATGGCAGTCCAAATAGTCCGAAGACTGCTTGGAAATCTGGGGTTTTTATAGGGAAGTTTGTGCCTTTCGGCTATGGCAAGCCAGGTGAGAACAAAAGGAGTTTTGGGCTGGACAAAAGACTGAGAGAGGTCCACCTTAACCTGATGGGATTATCTCCTGATTACAATGGTGTAGCTCGTACGCAAATGACTTGTTTACCAGACTGGCTTGGCTGAGAGCTACGCATCTATTATAAAGTGCACGTGGGAAGTTCCCTGAAGCAGGGAGTGAAGTTTATTTTGCTGGCCTCAAAAGAGATTGGAATGTAAGAGCAATTAGCGGCCGTTCTCCGTGCTTGTCTGGAGAACTTACAAACACGTGGAGTGAGGTAACTGAGAGTGGATCCAGCTAAGGCCGAATTAGATGATATCAAATGATATCTGGGGCTCTCACCCAAGGGTGCCATTCCGGAAGTAACAATTCCATTCCATCAAAATGCTGGTTATGACCTTTAAAACCCTATATGGTTCAGGGCCAGGTTTTCTGAAGGAACACATTCTGTATGAGCCTGTCCATGGTTGGAGATTCTTGGCATAAGGCCTTCTCTCTGTCTCATTGCTCTTGCAGGAACATCTGGGCCATTTCCGCATTAGCCTGTTATAGCACGATGATTCCACTTTCAACCTCCTCTGGAATCCTGGGGTTTGCAGTTTCGGGAGGGGCTGTCTGGCCCCTCCCAAAACTGCAAACCCCAGGTTCCAGAGGAGGTTGAAAGTGGAATCATCGCGCTATAACAGGCTAGTGCGGAAATGGAGCCCAGGAGAGGGCCTTCTTGGTGACTGCTCCCAGGCTCTGGAACTCCCTTCCAAGAGAGGTTGGTTTGGTAACCCTCCTTGCTATATTTCCACAAGCAGGTTAGGACCTACTTGCAGATTTAAAAAAAATTAAAACAGTTTTTAAAAACTTGGGCAGGTCTTTGAAGACTGACTGCTCAAGGGGACTGGAACTTGCAGAATTATGCTGTACTGCCTACCTGTGTTTTGTTTATTTGCTGTTTGTAATAGTTATGTTTAACTGGCTTTGATGACATTTTAAACTTCTGTATTGGGTATATTTTCAGCTGTGTCTCTTTTAACTGTTAGAAACCCCCTCCAGCCCCAAAAAAGGGCGGGAAAGGCAGGATGGATGGATGGATGGATAGATAGATAGATAGATAGATAGATAGATAGATAGATAGATAGATAGATAGATAGATAGATTAAATAACTCACAACTCCAAGCTCTGTCACAATAATTGAGGTAACCTACCTCAACTCCTTGCTCAATGCAGTACCTACAGTCAGGAATGTAACTCCTTTACAGGCGCTTAAAACACCTCAAGTGAGGAAGGCCTGTTCACCAGCTCTGCACATAAACAGCTTTCACTTTTAGGATGCTGCTCAGAGATGGACCAGCTCCAGAGCTCTAGGGGACAATTTTTGTACCCTTTCCCAGACCTGCTCCAGCTCCCTCAAACAAAGCCAGCAACAGATAGAAATTCACTTCCAGTTTGGGCAAATATCTTTTGGGGGTGCATATCATGTTGCAGGGACACCTTTTCAAAATGCACAATCATCTCCTTCTCTCCCTCCATATATATCTCACCTTTTCTCCAAAACTAGGATGCAAGGCTGCTTACAAAAATTAAAATATGTTTTAAAACTCTTACAAAGATGTAAGTAAAAACACACCAAAAAAGAACAGTCTGACAGTGGAAAGGTGACGGATTCTCTAGCTTCATGAGGTTGGATGAGCAGCTTTCAGGAATCCTGTAATTGTGTATTTCTGCATGGTGTGTGGTTTGATTAGGTGACCATTGTGTTCCATTTCAGTTCTAGGATTCTATGCTTCTATGGTTCTGTGAATGTGGACTTGGCAGAGTATTTGTCACAGTGTATTTGCACACTTGAAACTCCAAATCTTCAAAGCCTACCAAACTCCTTGGCAGAACTAAGGCTTTCATTCAGCCCTGTCCTCTTCTCTTCCAGATATGACCACATCCATAGCTTCCATAACTGAAAATAGCAAAGTTCAGTAAATATGAGAGAAGGTACATTTCTTTTTACTTACAAAATGACAGACTGCCCAGGAACCATTCCTTGAACGGCCAAGGATAGCAAACACATTTGTAAATTCAGCACCAGCTTGTGGCTAATTTACAAACAGAAATAAACAGCAAAATGTGTCAGATAAATTATTCACCAGAAGAATCCGAGAAGCTATTTTGGGAGGAAGTGGAAAAACAGCTTAAACCATCTCAAAAAGTGCTGGGGATGTTAAGGGCATTTATTTCTGAGTGTTTGAGAGGCCACTGTGAGAAAGCGCTCTGCTTGGAAACCTTGAAAGGAAGGGAAGCCCCTAGCCCTTCCGGGCCTCTTCCTTCCAGACTTTCTGTCCAGTGCTGCCATTAAGTAGTTTTAGACTCTGGGCTTAATGGTCTTGTGAGGACTCTTTCTGCAGATAGTGCCGTGTGTTACTCCACTTACTTCCATATGTGCTCAACCAGCCCAGCTGTGTTTTGGAACCATCCTTCCCTTGTTTTTGGTGGGGCCCTGGACTTTTTCACTAAAATCCTGCTCCCCTCCAAAATAAAAACAACTGTCAAAAACTTTTGCAGAGAAGCTTACACCGTGCTGATCTTGCCAGCTATCTGGGCCTCAGATTTGTTCTTTTGTAAGACCAAAATATGTTTGCTGATGTAGTCCCACTATATTCTGCACTGACCAGGCCTCATCTGGAGTACTGAGCTGAGTTCTGAGTACCTTTTTCAAAAGAAGAATATGGACAAGTTGGAACAGGTTCAAGGAAGAGAAATGAGGATAAGAGGTATAGAGAAAAAAACATGTGAAGAAAGGTTGAAGGAACTGGGCGTGTTCAGCCAGGTGAAGAGAAGACTGGGAGCAACATGATTGCACTCTTTAAATACCTCAACGGCTGTCACAGAGAGAAGGGGCAGGGCTGTTATCTGCTGCCCCAGAGAGTAGGACCAGGTCTAATGGCTTGAAATTACAGGAAAGTAGATTTCTATTGAACATTAGAAGGAACATCTTGATGGTATGAGTGGTTCAGTGATGGAATCAATAGGGTGATGTGGGTAGGGGAACTTCTTCATCTCTGGCTATCTTCAAGAAGTGGCTGGAAAACTACCTGCTAGGGAGGCTATAGCTGGAGTTCTGCATTAAGCAAGGTGTTGGACTCGATAGCCTATATGACCCCTTCCAACTCTATAATTCTACAGTTGTATATGGTGAAGTGCCCTACTGGCTTCAGTTCAACATATTATTAGACTCAGAAGCAATTCATAAACATAGAAAAAGCCAGTGGTTCATAGCTGTTGCTTGGGCCCAGGAGGTAAGGGCAAACTGCCCCTGGATCTTAGTGGTACTTCCCATATTCATCTTGCAGAGTGAGAATCTAGCCTTCTTATTTATGGTTATGCAAGTATGTAGGTGGTATTCTATTGAGTTGCTCAGCAACACAGTTACCTAGTCTTGAACTGGGAGGGTTGGGAGTAAATGTAAAGAGTGGTCCCATACTTTAGGATAGGCTTGTTCAGTCTGATAATTTCTAGAAGTACCCAAAGATGATATTATGGACTTTGTGATCATCTGGGAAGAAAAAAAAATCCAGACAGGCTGAAGGCAACTTTACAATGAGCACATCTGAAGATGCTGGTAACAAAATGTGTCTCTAGGGTTATGAGTGATAACCTCCACCCCCTTTTGTGGAAATCCCACAGTCTGTTCCATAAAGAAATTATTAAATAATGTATTAATTAGTGGTAATTTAACAGATTAAATCATTTTGGTCATCAGTGTTGTTGATAATTACTTAATTTTCCAATTTCTCACATTTTGTGGTATCAAATTATTTTTCAGATCTAACATCCCAAGCTCTTATGGGAGGGAAAATAAGGCACGGCTGTGTGTTTGGCTGCATCTTGTTCCAAAGGAGAATTGCTACTCTGGAGGCTTCTCTGTTTTGCCTCCAAATTATCAACAGGAGGAGCCTGGAGTCTGCAAAAATGTGGGAGCCACATGTGACCTTCAGGCCAAGCAATTCCCACCCTGACTAAGAGAGTCCAGAGAGAGAATTTATTATTACCAATCCAATTTGGTACTGAAATCACATTGCTCCAGGACTGAAACCTGGTAGAAATTAAGTCTATACGTGATCTGAGAAAACTACAGTGTGTGAAAGAGAAGAGAATTAGGAAGAGAGAGGGAGGGAGGATGTCTTCAACTGCAAAGATTCTACTTCTGCAAACAGATGTTGGGGTGGCTGGGAGAAGACAGAAAAAAATCCTTTCCAGAAAGGTAAAGCATTGCTCTTTTGCTGCAAAATATAAAAGCGGAACAACAAATATTTTCTTTCCAATTAAACCTAATCCTAGGGCAATTCTTGGGCAGTCTTAAAGTTCTGGCATCTGTCGTTTTCATTGTTATTGCATGTCATTCAACTGTTTCAATACTTTAAGTTGTTGCAAAACAAAAATAAAAATAATCCCTCTGTGTGTGTTTGTATTTAGAATCTCACAACAATTATGCTTTTAACCAATTCTTCTAAGGTTTGAATGTAAGAATTTTGGTTTTTTTCTCCTTTTTATATATATTTACTGGTGGGTGGGTAAGCTAATAAAAAAAATACTATGAGACTAAGGTATCTGATTGTATTTGCAAGGCTGTATTCACCCTCCTTTTAAAGGAAAGGAAAGGAAAGGAAAGGACACTTTTGTTTCAGTCCAAATGTCGTGATTGTGTGTAATGCAAAACTTCCACTTGTGTGCCATTTGAACATGGATGTTCAGTAGCATCATCTTTTAAAATGCACAGGAATTTAGAGGGGGACAAAGTGTGGCGGCATCATGCAGGTACTCTGAGAGCAAGTTCCAAGGAGCAAGGCCTAAGACATTTGAAAGAACTGAAGGCCTTGGGATGGCTGAGGTTGGTAGAGTTGTGAGCAGGGGTACATCTAGGGATGCTAGTTTAGGAGACTCCAGGACCAAAACATGAAACCTATGGATGGCCCCTGTAGTGTCAGAAGGCATCTATCACAGTTGCTTAGGGTATATTGTTCAAATCAAACCCACAACGGCTGAAACCCACTGAGTGGCATATACCTGCATAAGTTGGAATGATATGTATGCATGTCTTTTTTTTTCTTTTTTGACATTGCACAAGAAGGTGTTCATTAGCTCTTTGTGAAACGTTGACCCTCACTGGCACTTGTCAACATGTTTTCTTTCCTGTGGAAACATTGCTTTTAATAACAATGGGCACTTTTTCCACCTGAGATGGTTGCCTCATTCTACCTAACAGTAGAATCAATGCTGGGCAGTAGATAAGAAGCCATTCTGGGGAGGTGAAGAGGAACACTGTAGCCAAAATCCTGCTGGTGCATTAGACCAACAGTTGCACTTTTCCTGGGGACACAGAGCAGTGTTGAGGGGAGGCAGATAAAATATGCCAGCTCCATGCAGCTGGTTTCTCCAGATCCTTACTTCCTTTATGGCTACAGCACTTGAATCTTTTTCCTCTTGCCATCACAGCTTAGTCATAGTTAAGCCATGTAGTGTACCGAACAGTTTCCAGCCTACATGATCAGTGGTAAATGGCTTTGGCAGCTGGGTGCTGCGAGACCCAACAGAAAGATATAGAGAGAGAGAGAGAGAGAGAGAGAGAGAGAGAGAGAGAAAAGACTAGTCTGAGTGAGAGATGACAGGTAATTTAAAACAATGACATCACTATTCACAATTGGTCAGAAGCAGAAGACTTGGTTACAAAGGGAAAGGCAGGGCATTGTCAGAATCCATCATGGATAGAGAGATGTATTAAGACCTAGAGAGTAGATAGCCTTCATGCTGTTCAGTTTGCTATCAGTATCATAGCTTACTCTAGAGATTCCCAAACTTGGGTGTCAACATGTTTGCTGACTTCAGCTCCAGAACCCCCTACTGTGTGGTTCTATGTTTTTATACCTGCAGTTGTATTCCACCAATATCTGACAGAAGTTTGGAAACCTCTGGTCTAAAGGGTGTTCTTGGACCATTGAGTCTAGTGAGCCTGCCTAGCTATTTGAGGGACCAGAGGGTTGATGATAGGGGAGGAAGGGCATGGGAGTTTGGCTTTGGAGTCCCAGCATCCTGCAACTTGACCATCTGGAGTTTGTTCTCCATATAAACTTGGCAGGAATTCGGACCAAGTCAACAATTTAGGCTGCCTGAGGGAATTCCCTTCTCTGTTGTATGTACAGAGAATGACGGGATACAGAGTTTAGTCTTACTTCAACACTGTCTCTTTTTTTTTGTTTTTGAAAGAATTTTGTTCTTGAAAGAAGCAATGAGCAATTTTTAGCCATTTTCTTCACACTTCAAGAAAGTGTTAGAAAACTGAATGCTTTTGACTATTTGCAGTTTGGGGCTTATTTCTCCACAAAATTTGCATGTGGGTCTTTTGCACACAAAAGCATTTTCTTCACAGGGGGCAGGATTTTCTGCAGAGAAAATAATATATCTGAGTAAAAATATGAAATACTCCTAAAGAAAGTGCTAATTTTGAGCAGAATAAAACCTGAACTGCAAAGATTCTCACCAATCCAAAATTATTCTCCTCAGGATTTTCTGACACTCGAGATATCCTCTTCCTCCCTTCCTTCCTTCCTTCCTTCCTTCCTTTCCACTTTGCCATATTCTTTCCACTCCTATGAGACAGAGTTCTCTTTTACCTCTGAGACTTGCCTCATTCTGCCAAGTGGAATGGCTATGAGAAGAATCTGCTTGTCAAATAGATTATTATCCTAATTGTTTTCTGTGTCTCCAAATACCCAGTCCCAATTTTCTCTGGCTCTACTGTTCTGTACCCAAATTTTCCTTGCAGATTGCCATCTCTGCTTTAGAGTTTTTGCTCAACCTACACTAAACTACTTCTTACTACTGCTAAAATATTACTATGCAAAAATCTAGACATAATGAAAAAAATCTAGACTCCCAATACAAGATATCTTTTTTAAAAAGCAAATCTCAGTTTTATATAAAACTATGGTGCAACTATAGATTTAAACCACACTTGAATTACTTTGTACAGTTCTGTCACCACGCTTCAACGAAGATAGCAAAGAACTGGGAAAGAAAAGAGAGAGAGAAAAATTAGGAACCCAGATTAGAGAAGAAGATATTCAGGGTAGCTGTGTTGGCCAACAAAATCCACAAAAGAGCAATACCTTTATTGGCCAACTAAAATGCACAAAATATGTCATGCAAGTTTTCAAAATTCCACTGGCTTCTTTGACGGACAAACAATGTTAAAAAATACATACACCAGAAGAAAAGTGATGACTCCCTAATTTCTAAGATGTCAGCTACCTCATGATACCTCAGGCTTTTCAGCTTTGAAAAAAGCAAGAGGGATCACAACAGTATTGTACAAATTATGCATCATGTGGACACAAAATTGATACAGAGGGTCCACCCCCATCATATCATTAGAACTTGGGACCATCTGGTGAAGCTGAATGGTGGCAGATTTAAGACAGATGCAAGAAGATACTTCTTCACACATTGCACAGTTAAAGTATGGAATTCATTAGCACAAGATGGGCATTATTTTAAAAAGGGATTAGAAAAGGTTATCAGTGGCTGTTTACTCATGATGACCAAATATTGCCTTTGGTGTAAAAAAAAACCCTGACAACCTAGTATATTATACTGAATATCAGAGGCAATATGCTGCTGAATACTTCAGAGAGCCTGAAAAGAAAAGGGTGATTTTAGGGATACACTCATATTCTGTCTGTGGGCTTCACAGAGGTTTCTGGTTAGCCCACATGGGGGGAAATGGAGTTGAAATAGGCTTTTGGTCTGATTCATCACAGCTCTTCTTACATTCTCGTGTCTAACTGTCTCAGCCTCTTAGGGGACTGAATAACCGAATTTGCAAGGTACTGGTTGAGGGACCTAAAAATGTGTAGCTTAGAAGAGGAAGGCACTTTTCTTCATAAAGAAAGGCATTTTTTCCATTCTTGCTGGTCTGTATAATACGGTGATACATTGGGGAACTGCTGTCGAGGCTGGCTGAAGCTGTACATGTCTGGGACAAGTGAAGAAAAGGCTTTTAGGATTTTGCCATCGCTGCTGCTGCTTTTGCTGCTGCAATATCCTTTAGCATGATTTAATAGGCATTTAAAGAGCAGCCCTGTACTGTCTTTGTTAGCTTCGGGAACAAGCTGTTCTTCTAAAAGGTTCTAATTGCTGAGTTAGAGGGGATGGAAAATGTATCCAGCGGCACCAGTTAAAAGCTCTTGGACCAACATGCCACATTTACCTCCCAGTATCCATCATTGCCTCTTTATCTAATTGCAACCAACATTCATACTCTTCTTGGTTGGAGACTTTGAGAAGATTGCAGGAATTTTATTTATTTGTTTGTTCGTTTGTTTGTTTATTGAATTTATATTCCACCTTTCTCCCAAATGGGATCCCAAACTGGAATTGTCCACATGATCTTCCTCTAACATGCTGCCTCTCCAGTGTGTGAATCATAGAATCATAGAATCACAGAGTTGAAAGAGAACACAGAGTCCATCCAGTCCAGCCCCCTGCAATGCAGGAACGCCCATCAAAGCTTTCCCAACAGATGGCCATCCAGCCTCCATTTGAAAACCTCCAAAGGAGGCTCCACCACACTCCCAGGCAGCATATTCCACTGCCAGACAGCCCTGACTGTTAAGAAGTTCTTCCTCAGGTTCAGGTGGAATCTCCTTTTCTGCAGTTTGAGTCCATTGCTCTTTGTTCTAGTCTCTGGAGCAGCAGAAAACAAGCTCCCTCCCTCCTCAACATAACATCCCTTCAAATATTTATACATGGCTATCATGTCCCCTCTTAACCTTCTCTTCTGCAGACTAAACATCCCCGGCTCCCTAAGCCACTCTTCATAGCGCATGGCTTCCAGACCCTTCACCATTTTGGTCACTCTTCTCTGGAAACGTTCCAGTTTGTCGACATCCTTCTTGAATGGAGATGCCCAGAACTGGACACAGTATTACAAATGAGGTCTAACCAATGCAGAATAGAGTGGTACCATTACCTCCCTTGATCTAGACACCATACTCCTATTGATGCAACCAAGAATTGTGTGGGACTATAATTTCCATCACCTTGGAAGTGGAATGCCATATGTGGTGCCATTGTGGATGGATGCACATTGCGCATGAGGGCTTGACACATTGCACATTGATGAATACAAATGTACTCTGCATTGTACATGCAAATGCGTATATGTGTGTGTGTGATTACACATTTATTTCCATGTAAATATAATTTAGAAAGAGCCAATGTCAAAATCAGTTGTACTGTCTTTCAAGACAGTCTAACAGAAATCAGCTCACTCTCTCAGCTTCAGTTTCTTAAATGCACTGATTCCTATTCCTATCGAATTCAGCTATTCCCCTTTGGCTAAATGTGGGAGTTAATAAGGCAGACTCAGATATTGCTACCTTCTTTTGAAGAACACTCAGAGAATTGAATTTCACCTTACCCAAAGCACTGTTTAAAAATATACACACTATGAAGCAGTCTAGCCCTGTCTAGGTTGACTCAGAAATAGAATGGCCTCTCATGGAAACAGAACTTGCTGTCCGCTTTCCCAATTTCCTCCTGTTTAAAATCCACACAAAGTAGTACCCCTTCTCTTAGAACCTAACTTCCTTCTGTTAAACGTAAACACATGGAGCAGCACCAGCCCAGTCCTTTGTACACCTATTTAGAAGCAAACCCCTGCTACACAGGATATGTCTACCTCTCAGCAATCTTAACCCCTTCATTTATGTCTCTCTTCTGTTGTAAAAGCACACAGAGCACTACACAAGTTAACATGTCATCACTTTCTTTGAACTGTCTCCTAGCACCTTCAGGCTTCCTCAGGACATGACTCCTACTGTTCTGGTCTCATAATACAAAATTCCCCAGCAAAGCATGTTAGCTATGTGCCCAAATACTCATCCATCTGGTCTCCTTCTGGTTTTCTTCCAATATATTGCTCAGGTTTGCCCCCAAACCAAGAAAAATAAACCAGGCTCATGACACAAGGGGTTCCAGGGCCAGAGTTGTCCTGGTGAAGACTACAGAAGGCCCTTCTACCTTTCATGGTTGTACAGAAGAGGAAATCTCAGCAGTGTTGCTTGTTATTTGGTTCTATGACAAGCAACCTTGGCTGAAATCCCCTCTTCTAGGCCCCTTCCCAGTTTCCCTTCTGCCAACCTTACCTGACATAGTACTCCAGAACAGAAAAGTCTATTAGTCTGCTGTTCCACTGAGCATATGTGGCTCCTCACTGTATAAAATAAAATAAGAAACTCGTCCTCAAAGCAGCTTTCCTTTCAACTTCATCCTTGACAGGTTGGAAAATGTCCAGAAGGAGGCAATCAAGATAGTAAAAACTCTAGAAACCAAGCCCCACAGTGAACATTTAAGAGAACTGGGTAGGTTTAGCTGTCACGTGGAAGATGTTTTTCTGCCATTCCAGAAAATATGATTCAAACCAGTGAGTTCAAATGATTAGAAAGGAGCAGTGATGTATTTCAGTCTTTTACTCCAGGCATTTTCCATGCAAAAGGGCGCCCGGAGCATCGCACAATTATGAAGAGCGATCTGCACAACACACTCACAATCATGTGACGCTCCAGGGTAGGGCAGACGCCAATCTTTTTGGCTAGAAACTGAAAATGATGTGCAATTGCGCATTGCTCTGGGGCCCCATGTGCACTTACCTGGCATGCGGAGCCTCAGTAGCCGCACCGGTCGTGCTTCCTGCCCCAGCGCAGTCTGGGAAACTCCCAGGCTGCACTGCGGAAGGAAGAGGCAGGGCTTTCGCGCAAGAACGCAGCTCGTGCCTTCTGTGATACCAAATATGAATACAGGGATAGCTGGCCTTTGTGGTCCCTACTAATTCTGTGATTGTATTGGGGGGGGAAGCCTTTTTAGAGGACAAGCATGGAGATGCCCTTGTGCCTCTTTTTGAAGATGTGGTGATCCAGTGGCCATGCTCACTGAAATATTCTCAACAGTTGTTGTCAAAACAGGTACTTTTGCAAGCTCTGGTCGTTGCCCACCAGGGGGCACTCATATCTCTTTTGTTTTTGTTCAGATGTAGTTGTCAAAAACTGGAACAACCTGTTGAATTACTTTCTTGAGAAAAAGAAAGGGTATTCATAGGGGATCTTCAGTGATCTGATAAGTCATGAAAAACTATTGCTTAATAAAGTTACCTGTTGTTAAGGCAGGTGCCACAAGGCTGTTCTTTTTGCTATGGCAGACTAACATCAATACCTTTCGGATGCTGCATTATCTTCCAGTCTATATAACAACTCCTTTCAGGTAGTTAGTTATAATTCTCATGCAGCAGATATAGCAATATTCACAACTGCAGGTATGGCTCTTCAGCCTTCAATGTTTCACTATCTCCTAGCTATTGGAAGTGCTTACTGAATCAGCTCAGAGGAAGATACAATATTTGCATGCAAATATTTAGTGTTGCTTAATTCTAGAAATTAATGAGATTAATCTTGAAATCTTACAGTTGGAAGGGACCACAAGGGGCACCATTCCAACATTCTGCAAGTGCAGAAATTTTATTATCATCATTCTCAGCTCTCTGACTGAGAATTCTAAATGCCCCTCCCTAAACTGCAAATCCCAGGATTCCATAGGATATTGAAAGTGGAATAAAAGCACTAAACAGTGTTGTGTAGAAATGGGCATAGTGGAATTCTTCAACTATAGAGGTTGTGGGTCTTTTTCTAGTTACTCTAGAAAAGTGTCCCAATACAAAGCAGGACAATACCTGTGACACAAGCAGCATGAATTGCCAAGACTGAGCAATATGGAAAAATGGTTTTGTTTTGCTTTTTTCCAAAAACAACAAGCACCTAGCACAGAAGCCCTTGAACCTACCCGTTTGAAATTTAGCTCTTTCCCATGTTATGCAAAGGTGTGTCAAAAATAACAAAAGTTATGGCCCTTTTCGTTTTCCAGTGCAAGTCAGTGGTGGAAGCCTGGTGTTCTAGATTTCCAGATCTTAATTTGGATTTTGGATCTAGAATGGATTGGTTCTGGATCAACCCTGACTGAATCAGGCCCAGATCCAAATCACTATGCCAAACCAAGGAGAAAGGATTACCCAGCCCTAGCTTGAACTGATCGTCCGAATGAGCAGCAAGTCTTGACAAACTTCCTCTGTGTTGTAGCTTTCAGGAGATTCCTTTAAAGAAGGAGTGCTCCACGTTGTGTGAGTTTTCCTTCTGTTACATTTGATATATTCCCCCGCATCCTCCCGGGATGAGTATTTTGTCTTCTGCTGATTGTGCTACATGCTATGACTTTTGTCATCTCCTGGATTGCCTGAGGCAAAGTAGGTGACCTTGCTGCTCAGCTCCTTACTTTCTTGCTTTTGGACAAAAATTCACTCCCATGTATGCATGCTGCTGTGCTGCAAAAGTCAATTCTTCCCTTCTCCCCCCATCCCCTGTCTCCCACCTCCCCTTCTTTACAAATTCTCATGTCACAGCTAGTCTTCCTCAGGCAGCATTTGGCCGTGACAGACTCTGGAGGGAGCATTGCCAGCTGAAGTTTGACAAAGACACTTGCTTCTGCATCTCTTTCTAAAAATGTGAGAAATCACATAACTATACAGAGAGAGCATCTCTGACAAGTTTGTTCTTAATCCCAGAGGAATGCAGATAATCACTAATGTATACATGAGTGATTAATGTACTGTGCTGTATAAATGAATTAACAAAACATTTAGACTTGTGTCTTCCTCGGTTCTTAAAAATAAAAGTAAGCTGGTTTCAAGATGGCAGTTTAGAACACTGCTTTAAAGAGTGGCAGTTAAAAACACACACACTATTTAAAAACAATGGCCATTTCTGCACTAGATTGTTAAAGTGTTATTATTCCACTTTCAACCTCCTATGGAATCCTGGGGTTTGCAGTTTAGGGAGGGGCCTTTGAGGCATCACCCTCAAGCACCTGTGGAATTCTGGGGTTTGTAGTTTACTGAGGCCAAAGAGCTCTCTGGTTGGGAATTCTAAATCCCGCTCCCTATACTGCAAACCCCAGGATTCCATAGGAGGTTGAAAGTGGAATAATAGCACTATGACAGTATAGTGTGGAAAGTCCCTAGAATGTTTAGTAACAAGTTGTTTCAGTTTTTTGATGGGGATTATTGACTTATGATTCTGGAATCTTGTGCACAGATTAGTGTCTGCCTCCTATCCTACTGTATGTTGCATCCAGAATGCTGGCATTCAGTCATACCTATGCCATTAGTGTCATTATGTTTTGTGTAATGTGATAAATTTTATTTCTACTTCTGCTTTAAAAAGTTGTTGTCTCATGCAAATAGGTGTATGTGATGCAATGCTTGGGTGCACAGTGATTTTTAGTTGGTATTCTCATTGCAGCTCTCAACAGCAGCTTCTTTAGAGTAGGTGGCTGATGGAAACCACTGACACGAGAATTGTTCAGAGCTTTAGGAAGTTGAATGAATTAGCTATCAAGGAATATCTTTCCTTGATTGCCAATTGGTAGCTAGGAGATGCCAGGTAGAAATCATCCACAAAAGGCACATGACGATCCCGTTTTTTAGCTCCCTCTGTTTTGTAGAGAATGCATTCTCTAGTGAATATCCCAGCCTGTTGGATGTTGCACTCAGTGATAAAAGATGCATGTTCTCTTTGAAGCAGAGAGTGTTTTAGTTCCTGGATTCTTTGGTGGAGGATAGTATCATTGTTGCATCCTGAGTTTAATCATGAGTGCCAAACTATATATGATGTTGGTTTTAGATGTCTGGGATAGCAGGAATTCCAGTGCAAATACAAATGAGCCTCAGCTGGGTTACCAAAGAGATCTTTAACCATCTTGTTACACCTGGTGGTTGGAAGAACATCCAGGAAAGAAATCTGTTTGTGGATATATGTTGATGGTTAAACATTTCCTGCAGTATCAAATAAATGAGAGAGGATGCTATTGCATTCGTATTCTGCTTGTGGGTTTTCCATAGGAACTGGGTTGGCCACTGAGCGAACACTGGGGTATAGTTATGGGGAGGAGCAAAATTAAGACTTTGTCCCCTCAAGTAAGAATTCCTCCCCCCATGAAATTTTCCTTCAGTCCCTAGATTTCTAGCATTGCAGAGAGTGAGATAATAAAAATCATTCACATCTAGAACTCTGCTGTGTTTCCACTGAATTAGGAGTCCTTGGTTTCTGCATGCAGGACATGTGCCCAACCACTCACCTTTGCAAACCGCACTTCTTGATAAGGAGTAGAGAAGCAGATAGGATGCAGTGATTTTATCGTGCAGACAGACATTCTGCATATACTCAAAGATTCTTGAAACACTGCGGATTAAGAATTTTCTACCCTTGATTCACTGACTGGCCTTTACAGCTAACCACTTGTTTTAGTACTTGCAGATGAGTGTCATAGAATCATAGAATCATAGACCTGGAAGAGACCACACGGGCCATCGAGTCCAACCCCCTGCTTTGCAGGAACACCCTCAAAGCACTCCCGACAGATGGCCATCCAGCCTCTGCTTAAAAACCTCCAAAGAAGGAGACTCCACTACACGCCAAGGTAGCATATTCCACTGCTGGACAGCTCTGACCTTCAGGAAGTTCTTCCTGAGATTCAGGTAGAATCTCCTTTCCTGCAGCTTGAATCCATTGCTCCTTGTCCTAGTCTCTGGAGTGGTAGAGAACAAGCCTACTCCCTCCTCAACATGACATCCCTTCAAATATTTAAACATGGCTATCATGTCCCCTCTTAACCTTCTCTTCTGCAGATTAAACATCCTCAGCTCTCTAAGCCATTCTTCATAGGGCATGACTTCCAGATCCTTCACCGTTTTGGTCGCCGTCCTCTGGACACGCTCCAACTTGTCAACATCCTTCTTGAATTGAGGTGCCCAGAACTGTCATTTAACTGAAATAATTCACTCCTTCTTAACCTATAAAAACTAGGCATTTCAAGAGCGAATGAAAGGTACATAGTAGAAAGAAAAGAGAGATGCAGATGACCAACAAATTGAATTCATTCAGTCATTTATTTTTTTATATACTCCACATTTCCCCAAAAGCCAGAACTGAAGGTAGCTTACAAAATACAGAGAATTAGAAATAAAAACACATGAGGCTAAAGGTATAGAAAAATACAATTAGAATAATATTAAGACTGAAACAATTTAAACCAGTGAGTTAAAAGCAAAGGAAGAAAAGAGTACAGCGCACTAAAAAAAGGCCTCTTGTCTTGTAAAACAATCAGTTTCCAAAAGCCAACTAGTTTTTTTTAAGGGCCTTTCTGCACTAGACTGTTATAGTGCTGTTCTACTTTCAGGCCATTTCCACAGAGGGTAATAAAAACAGTGCAATGCGTCCTCCAAGGAGGACGTCTGTACCTTGGAGGGGACTGGGTTCGGTCTACTTACCATAGATCTGCACCTCAGTCTGTTCCGGAATGACCCCAAGTGGTCCCCCAGCTTGCTTTTGAAAGACTTGATTTTTCCGGTCTTTCAAAAGCATGGAGAGCGCCACTGCAAGCCTGCTCCCTTGTGCAGATTCGCAGGCTCACACCAATGCAAGCCTGCGATCTGTGGAAGGTGGGCTTTAGGCTGGCGAGCTTCAGTGGTTGGTCAAAACCCATGGTCAACTGGAAGCCGCCATTTTGGACACCGGAGCAGATCGGATCGATGACCACGCACTGCTCTGGAGCAAACTGGACCGGACCGAGGAGCCAGAAGATCCGGTAAATAGTGGCGCAGGGCGATTCCCTCAGCCCATGTGGAAATGGCCTAAATGAAATTCATTTTCTCCAACCTCTATAGCTAGGTCTTTCTTATTTGGCCCTCACTACCTTTTAATTTGGGTGGTAGAAGATGCTTTATAATTTGGTATATGGGTGTCTATGACGCCATTGTGACACAATAGCATTATCTCATCAACAAGACCACATGGGTTGCCACAACCAATTGGATTCAACAGCATTGAGGACAAGGTTACACAGCAGAGTGAGAGCAGAGGAGACAGAGAAGGAGGAGGACGGAAAAGGAAATTGGAGAAGAAGAATTACACAAAAGGATTAAGATCGTAAGTAGTTAGATCCAGAAGAAGCTATGTGGTGAGCAAAAGGATACTTTCTATGAGCAGAAGAAGAATTTCCATCCGTAGAAGGGCACATTCTCTGGAAGAGCATATCTTTGGATGTGACATTATATTTACCTTTATACTTAACCATTCGTTCATTCATTTCATTTGTATGCCACCTTTCAGAATGGGACCCAAGGCAGCACCTAAGAAAGTTAATTTTTAAAAAAAAACATCTAAACAATTAAATTTTAAGAAAACAATTAAAAATCACCACATTAAACAGTATAAAATCATGTATAAGGCATACAAAAGTTTTTTTGAAAAACTGCACACACGTCCCAGTAAGAAGCTTCCCTGCTTACACATTGAGAGCCTCATTGTTCTTATGTGCCTTCAAGTTATTTCTGACTTATGGTGGCCCAAAGGTGAACCTATCGTAGGGTTTTCTGGGGCTGAGAGTGTGTGATGAGCCCAAGGTCACCCAGTTGGTTTCCACGTCTGAGCAGGGAATCAAACCCTGGTCTCCAGGATTGCACTCCAGTGCTCAAACAACTATACCATGCCAGCTCTCAAAAGCCTGGTTAAACAAAAAGGGCTTTGCCTGCTTTTGAAAGGAAAACACTAGCCTCCTGCGGAAGGGAGTTCCAGAGGGTGGGAGCAGCCATTGTAAAGGCTCTTTTTTGTGTTCTCACCAAGTAAGTCTGTGATGGTGGCAGGACCAAGGGAAAGCCTTTCCCTGTAGATCCTAAAACTCTGTCCGGTTCATACGGGGAGATATCAGTCTTTCAGATAGGCTGGACCTAAATCATGCAGGGCTTTATCAGTCGAGACCAGCACTTTGAATTGTGCCCAGAAATGAATGAGTAGCCAGTGAAACTGTTTTAACAAGTATATGTGCGTTTAACAATATCAAAAACTAACAAGAATGGGAGGTGCTGACTTTCAAACAACAGTGACTGAGCCAGCTGCATAGTTCTGGCTCACTCTACCTTTCACATTTTATTTTATTTTTATAAGTATTTTTATTAAAATTTCTAAAAAAGATATAAAATGGGAACATAACAAGTTTTCTTCTCCAGTTTTGCCCAGCTGAATCAAACTAAAGGTACAATATAATACAATACAAGGAGTCCATTCCACTATACATAGAATCATTGGCATAACAATTGTGATTTGTCTTTTAACCAGTCAATACATTTTTACCTTTTTTTATCAAATTATATCATTATCATCATTGGCTTTACAATTGAAGCCACTCTTTTATTTTGCTCCATTCTCCATCAAATTGTTGAATAGATTTGTTCTTTAATGCATTTGTCAATTTTTCCATCTCCATCATATCCATAACGTTTACTTTCCATTCATTTAAATTTATTTTAATGTCTTGTTTCCAATGTTGAGTATAAGTTAATCTAGCTGCTGTAACTAGATATAACATTATTTTTTATGCTTTCTAATTTCTGCCTTTGATTTCATTATATTCAATAAATATAATTCAGGTATCATTTCAAAATACCTTTCACATTTTAACAAGGCTTTTGGAAATCCCAGCCTGACTGGTGTTTCACAAGCATTTGATGTAACAACCTCTTCTTGAGAAATTTACCAGAGGAATGTCCTCTTACTCTTAATAAAACACCTGGGATGGATGGATAGACAAAATATCAGATCTGTTGACTATTGGATGAAGGCATATTCAATCAGGCCAGAGCTTGGCAGAATTACTAGATAGGACTACAACTCCCAGAATCCTCTAGCAGACAAAACATTTCCAGGTTCTGCTGTGCAGGCATGATAGATGAAATCAGAAATATTGAGACAGGAATCTCACAATACTGACTTTCCTGCTGTCTGTTGCCATTTGTGCATCATGGACTTTGAGCAAAGCTGGCATCAGGTCTGGGCAGGGGCATGGAAATTCCCTCTGGTGGGTCCCTTCCAGTGACTTACCAGCAGAGCAATAAACAACAAGTGAGGGATGGGATACCATTTTCATTTCCCTCCCATGATACCTCTGATGTAATGTCAGGCCATTTCTGCACTAGACTGTTGTAGTGCTATTATTCCACTTTCAACATCCTATGGAATCCTGGAGTTTGCAGTTTGAAGAGGAGCCTTTGAGGCCCCTCCCTAAGCTGCAAACCCAAGGATTCCATGGGATGTTGAAAGTGGAATAATAGCGCTATAACAATCTAGTACAGAAATAGCATCAGTCTCAGACCTTGCGGGAAAGTCTCTCCTAGGCATTTGGCAGGAACAAGAAGCCTAGAGTAGCCATCAGTACAACAGCCCTTGAATTTGAGTAGCATGGGCCTCTCTTTGTGAGCCAGTCCTTCTAGAAAGAGGCCCCACTCTTGGGTTACTGGATAAATGTCCTTTCAGTCAAAACAGCTGTTATCTGATTCATCCGAGCAGCTTCTGGTGCTCCGTTAGCATCACGAACAGCAACGTCTTAATACCCTGTGTTAAATGTTTAATGCTGTGTGTGATCAACCCAATCATCATCAAACTATATCCCATTGCTTCAACAGGTCGAAATGCTCCTAGTGCTGGAATTTCCCCTTTGCAACACTACTCACTGATTTTGATTTCACACTGACTTCAAGGGACACTACAGAAAACCTTGATCTTCTCCTTGGAGTAAACAAATAAAAAAAAAAAATCAGATAGTACGTGAGTTTTAAAAAACTGGCAGGCCTCTAGGAAACTTTCCCTCTACTCAGAGATGTCCTAATCACCACTCTTTGTGTTCTTTTTTCTTCTTCGTTCTTTCCCTCTACACCAGGCCAGAGGCTAATGCCTCGAACTGTTTCCTACACATATCTTTCCAAAGCAGGACCGAGCATGGTTTCCTGAAACCCACTCCCCATTTTGAGCACAAACCCATCCCAAGCTTCAAAAAGACACGCTTCTTCTTGCTGACTTCTGAAGCCATTCAATCTCTTCCCTCCAAACTTTGTATAAATATAAAGAGGAAGGATGAACACATCAAATACTGAGACACTTTGTGACAAGAAATGACTTGGTTATGTGGAGGGAGAGAGGGAGCAGAAAGAGAGTTCAGATACAATCACTGGGCATAGACAGCTCTGTATTTTGTAGCTCCCAGACAAAGTCGACAGCAACTGTCAGAATCTGTGTTTCAAGTCCGACCTTCTGCTTTTATCTATATTTTAAACCCCACACAAGGTATACAAGGCGAATGTTGCTGTTACAGTCAGAGAGTCCTAAATAATGGATGAAGTACAGAGGCTCAAAAGGGGGAGGAAAGCTAGAGGAGGTTTTAAAAAAATGAAAGTAAGGAAAAGGATGGGGGGAAAATGCTCCAAAATAACTGGCACGACCATTACACAGCATTGCGTTCGGTCCAATCCACCTCCGTCCCCCCAATATCATTCAGTTGCCATTTGGTTGGCTTGAAGTGTTGATCAGCAACAACAATATTAGAGTATTTTCTCTAACAAGTTGAGCTCAGTTTGAAACAGGAAAGAGAACGTCTTGAATAAACAAAAGCGGTACTAGATTAATACACAAGCTATGTAAGCGGGTCAGACACTGACTAGCAACATAAAATGAGACATTATGCAGCTTAGAACATTTTAGCAACTAATTTTAAAAAAAATCTAACCACATACAGAACTATATTTCCCAGCATTCCTTGAATCAAAAGCTGTGACTCTTACAGTCCTAAACATACTTGCTATGAAAGAGCTTCTGCTGAACTTAGGAGCTATGTAAAGGATTGTACTGTTAATTGAGTCTGAAACCGCTTTAAACATGTTATCCTATGGCTCTTTCACACTACATAGTTATAGTGCTATGATTCCACTTTTACTGCCATGGTTGCATCCTGTGGAACCCTGGAGCTTGTAATTTGATGAGACACTAGAGCAATATTTCCCAGATTTTGGTCTTCCAGATGTTTTGGACATCACCTCCCAGAATCCCTGACTGTTGGCCAAGCTGTCCGGGGCTTCTGGGAGTTGAAGTCCAAGAGAGCTGGAGGACCAAAGATTGCCAACCATTGCACCAGGGGATCTCTTGAGTGGAGAATTCTAAACGTGGCTCCCCAAACTGCAAATCCCTGAATTACATAGGATGTTCTCATGGGAGTTAAAAGCAAATTGTAGTGTTATTATTGCATAGTGTGAAAGGGCCCTTAGTTTTGAACTAGACTTGGGGCTATATCACACAAGGCAGGTAAATTGCAGTTACAACAGGATAATAACATCTTTGGCTGGGACTTGTCATTCTTCTTCCGTTGTCTGCTCTGAGAGACGATTTGGAAAGCCATTTTTTGAAAACTCCCCAAAACCCATTAATGATCACCTTTGTTAATGGTGTCATATAATAAGTCCCAGCTAATGAGACTGTTATACTGCTGTAATTGCCATTTGGCTGCCTTGTGTGATAAGCTCCTTAGTCTTTACACCCCTCTAAGACCTGATCTCTGATAGAACACCTAATGTGACAAATATCATAAGGACTGTACTCTTGCATTGCATGCAGTCAAGGCTGTATAGTGGATTAAAGTGTAAGACTAAGGCCATTTCCACACTATGCTGTTATAGTGCTTTTATTCCACTCTCAACATCTGAGGTTTGTAGTTTACTGAGGCCAAAGATGCCCCTCGCTAAACTGCAAACCCCAGGATTCCATAGGATGTTGAAAGTGGAATAATAGCACTATAGCAGTGTAGTACAGAAATGGACTAAGAGTTTAAGAAGTTCTAATCCTCATTCAGTCATGAAACTCACACGGTGACCTTGGGCCAGTCACTCTCTCAACCTGACTCACCTCACTAAGGCCCTTTCTGCACCTTACCTTTTTCGGCACTGGAGTGTGCGCACTGCGCGAGCAGCCTCCAGCGAGAGGCTCTTGCATCTCCACTGCTTCAGCTCCACACGAGCTGCCTGCTCCTGAGCAGGCAGCGCGAGAGCCCTGCCTCTTCCTTCTGCAGTGCACTGGGGCAGGAAGCATGACCGCCACAGTTCTGAAGGCTCCGCACGCATTGCAAGTGCATGCGGGACCCTGGAGCAATGCGCGATCACACACCATTTTCGCCTGAAAACCGAAAATGAAAAACTGCACAAGCAGCGCCTGCCCTACCCTGGAGCGTCACACGATTGTAAGTTGTGCAGATCACGTCTCACAATCACATGACACTCCAGGCACCTTTTTGCATGGCAAATACCGTGCAAAAAGGGCCTAAGTTTGTCAACACACAGTCTTCACATTGTGAAGATAAAGCAAGAAGGAGGAGGAGAACCATGTGCGCAACTTTGCAATCACTGAAAGAAAGGCAAGAATGGTATAACTTCTACAAATAATCCACAAGGCATGTCCTGGGTACCTGCTCCAATCACTGAATCTTCTTCCTTCTTCTGGAGTTCTGTCACAAAGACTTTGACCAAGAATATTTCAAGAAGAGTCAAACCTGTCCCATCCCTCCAACAAACAGGGACTTTGGCCTAGAGGGTTTCACAAGGGAAGGAAGACTGGGCAATTCATAGTTGGATGCTCTGGCCATGGCTTCTTCCCCTGAGGACGCAACAGCTAGTCTTTGCTGCCTCAGCCATTTGCTGAATTTGGGGGAAGGAGGATCCTAGCATGCAGCAATTTCAGCCTTGTTACCACTTTCCTCCAGCAGGGGGTGAGGGTTCTCTCTGACTTGAAGAAGGCTATTTCCGCACTACACTGTTATAGTGCTATTATTGCACTTTCAACATCCTATGGAATTCTGGGATTTGTAGTTTATTGAGGCCAAAGAGCTCTCTGGCTGATCATTCTAAATGTCCCTCCCTAAACTACAGCCTCCAAGATTTCAGAGGATGTTGAATGTGGAATAATAGCACTAGAACAGTGTAGTGCAGAAATGGCCGAAGTTCAGAGAGTCATCAATATAGACAGAGGCCCTTTTCGCACTGTACCTTGTCGCGGCAGTGGGGAGTGGCGCTCGCGCAAGCAGCCGCTCGCGTCAGCAGCTCACGACAGCCCTTCTTCCTCCTGCATTGGCTTCCTCCTTAGCGCGACCGTCGCACTAGCACCCCGCCCCTTCCTTCCGCAGCGCAGTCTGGGAGCTGTAGGCTGCGCTGGGGGAAGGAAGCGCGACCCACCCGGCTCGACGACGCACCTCATGCAGGTAAGTGCACGAGGGTGCCGCGAGCATTGCGCGAGCGCAGGGCATTTTCGGCTTAAAGCAGAAAATCAAAAAATGTGTGCGCGCTCTGCTTTAGCCTCGTGAGCTTTGGGCGAGTGGGAGTGCGTCATACAGAGCGGCACTCCCATTTGCGCGATGCTCAAGGGGCGCTTGAGCTAAAAAAAAAATGCGAAAAGGGTCAGAGAAAAAAAAGGGGGAATACTGCTTTAGCTGAGATGGCTTTCAGCAGCAAGAGTATCAGAATCCCATATGAAAACATATCCAGGGTACGTGACTGACTTCTAGAAGAAGCAAATTTGTTATCCAACAGTGCTTGAGCAAAGTATTGCTTCCTGGCCTACAGTGTTCCTTTTGCTTCGTGCTGATAGTCACTACTACCATTAAAGGTAGGTGTTGACAACAGGGGCAACAAGTGGCTTGCCCTGCCCTCAGCCATTCCCCTTCTCCTCATGTGCGCCAAATTTTGCTTGCTCCTAGCCTGGAGTAGCTAGCTGCTTTGTTCATTTGCCTTCTCCCAGCCCATCACTGTCAGGGCTGGACCGACACATACTGAGGTCAAATCAGAGCTTGTACTTTTTTGGACTACAGCTCCCAGAATTTGCCTAGTCAACATGGTTGTAGTCCTAAAAAAGTAAATTCTGTATGCCCAGCATCAAGAAACTCATAGCATTAGCACACAATGATGCCGCCGTTAAGTTTGCCATATCAAAACAATGGTGACTTTTTTAGAGTCTTACTTCTCTGTCTCCTTTCCTTTTTAGCCAATTTTGTAATTGGATGCATTTTTTTACATTCAGAGGCTTCTCATGGTCTGAGACAGGAAACAGTAATTTACTTAGGCCATTTCCGCATGGGGTAAGTAAAACGGTGCAGTGTGTCCTCCACGGAGGACGTCTGCATCTTGGAGCGGACTGGTTCCGGACTACTTACTGTAGATCTGCACCGCAGTCCACTCCAGAATGACCCCAGGTGGTCCTCCAGCGTGTTTTTGAAAGACCTGATTTTTCCGGTCTTTCAAAATGCTGGCGCGCACCATTGCACGCCTGCTCTCCGGTGCAGATTTGCAGGCTCGCACCAATGCGAGCCTGCAATCTGTGGAGGGAGGGCTTGAGGTTGGCAAGCTTCAGCAGTTGGTCGAGACCTAAGACCAACTGGAAGCTGCCATTTTGGACCCCGGCGCAGTGTGGATCTAACAACCATGCACTGCTCTGCCTCACCCCAGACTGAACCAGACCACCAGAAGATCCGGTGAGTAGCAGCAGGGATCGATTCCCTTGCTGCGCGCAGAAATGGCCTTAGTTTTCATATAAATCCAGCTCTGCTCTCTGCACTATAGAGACATGCCCTGACTGAGTGAGCAGGTAGTAGAGCAGCCATCTTAGGCCACAGACTTCTTTTTACTGTTTGGATTTTCACACCAAAATTAGATCCAACAAACTGTGGTTTAAATTCTAGGTCAGAAGCTCTTGGCATTTAGGTATTTGGAATGATGAAAGGAATGTCACAATAATAAATGAGTTGGGTTCAAGTAATCTCTAAACAGAATAGATCCATCATAGATGCCTGTGGCATGCTGATTGGCAGATCCCTTCAGATCGTGACATTTACTGCATGGGAGCAGTCAGATATTGGGAGACAGTGTTATTGCATGTCCACTGTGAGATAAATGCGAAGCATAGGAAAGTTACTTTTTGGACTGTATATCCCAGAATCCACCTCTGGGCAGGGATTGTGGGAGATGTAATTCAAGCTCTGGGATACCTGGGTAAATGGTAAAAGCTCTCAGCTACTACAAAAATGCTAGTCCCCAATGCTAAAAAAAATATATATCCACAAGCCATTGACATACCCGCAGAATTTTGGGAGAACTTGCTGGGCAGGGAAAAGGAATCAGGGCAAGAAACCCAGATGTAGTGTGGCCCAACAGATGACAATCCCAGTTTGTTTTTGGATTTATCTTCCACTGGCTTCAGAAATCCACTGGAATGATATAAATAAAACCATCAGCAGTTCCTTATACAGAGAAATTGTGGGTTTCTGTGAAATAAACCACATTCATGCCCTTTTATGACATTTCATCAGCAAATAATGGTGCACTTAAAAATAACTTAAACTAGCCTTGACTCTGCCAGAAACTGTCAAGAAACATCTGTTTTGATCACAAGACCATTCACGGTGGAAGGATTTTTAAAAAAAAAATCAATTCTGTAGTTAAAACAATGCATTTTAATTGGATACTTTTAAGGAAAGGCCAAACAATATTGACCTTCTGTGGTCAAGTCATGTTTATGGTACCGTTGCTGGGATTAACTGTGTACTTATATGGTTGTTATCATGTGCGTGCAAGTCATTTCTGACTTTTGGCAACCTATCATGGGAAACCTGTTGTGGGGTGTTCTTAGCAAGATTTGTTCAAAGAGGGTGTGGCTTTGCCTTTCTCTGAGGATGAAAGAGTGTGACTTGCCCAAGGCCACCCAATAGATTTCCATGGCCAAGTAGGGATTCAGACTCTGGTCTGCAAAGTTAGGCCAGAGTTAGGCCATTTCCACTATTATAGTGCTATTATTCCACTTTCAACATCCTGTGCAAATCCTGGGGTTTGCATGTTAGGGAGGGCCTTTGAGGATTCCATAGGATGTTGAAAGTGGAATAATAGCACTATAACAGTCTGGTGTGGAAATGGCCTTATAGTCCAGTGTTCAGATCACTGCACCATACTTGTATAGGTGAATGGTTTGAGTTTCATTTACTCTTACTTTTATTGCTGCTAATTAGCAAGCCGGTGAAAGGCCCTCCCTCCATCCCAACGGCCACTACCATGGCCTTTGAGGGATCAGAAAGCACAGCTCCATCATGCCTAGGCTCAGAAGCAGAAGAAAAAAACCTCCCTCCATCCCAGCTGCCACTGCCCTGGCCTCAGAGGGAGAAGAGAAGAGGCCGTATCTCCTGGATTTAATCCCCTCCCCACTTCCATCCCCTTTCTTTGTGTGACCTGTCTTTAGATTGTAAGCTTGAGGGCAGGAAATTGTGTTTCTTTTTCTTGTAAAGCACCTTGTACAGAGATGGCGCTATATAAATAAACAAGGATGATAACAGCAGTAGCAGCAGCTATGGATGGATGTGGATTTTGCATTTTGAGAAGTTTGCTATTCCTAAGTTGATAAGCAAACATGAACAGGAATACAGTTATGTCAGAGTCAGTAACTTTACATGCTGATACTCACTACTAAGCAAGATCAGCCCTGGTTTGTAAACTGGATGGGAGACCACCGATGAATATCAGTGCTGTAGGCTGTAATTCAGAGGGAGAAACTGGCAAAACCAGCTCTGAGTAATCCTCATCTAAGAAAAGCCTCTGAAACTCATGGGGTTACCACAAGTCAAAAGGCAACTTGAAGGCACTCACCGCTTGCTAGTTTGTGTTGTCATGACTTCTGTTTGCTTGTTTTACTACACTGACTCTCTTCCTGTATCATTCTGACCTTCTGTCATCTTTACCTTTTCCCTTTCTCATCCCTAAGCCCCTGTGTTTGATTATGCACGAGAGATTTGTAAATATAGCTACTTTTATAGGTTTACAAAACAGATTAAACATTTCTTTGCCCTACTTGACCCTGTGGGTATGGCTATGGGCCTGATGGTTGTTCAGCTTCTGCCTTGCCAATTCACCTCCTCTGTTCTAGAGATGTAGAACTGTCTCTCGCATTTCCCAACAGGTTATCGGCCAGTATTCTCGTGTCTCAGAATTTTATGATTTGGAGGTCATAAAAGAAAATGGGGCCAATATTTGAGACAAAAAAAGAAAAGAAAAGACCCCACTGTCAGAATCCTGCCATGTCAGATTAAATACCACAGGCTTCGACACAGTGCCTGCTGATGCTCACTATAGTTCCAGACTTCAGTCTCTGAAATTCCCAAGTACAGCTGGGAGAGCATCCTAGCCCACAGCCCCAGCCTGTCCTATGTGAGTAGAGAAAACTGGAATACATGTCTTCAGCTGCTGTCTCGCCGGCTGTTCACTTGAGTCAGTGGTTTTTCTCAGTAAGACTTATCGTGGTGCATTTTTAGATCACATGCTTTGTGTCCACTGAGTCCCAGATTTAATCTCCAGCATCTCTAAGCTGAAGTAGGAAAAAACCTTGCCTGAAATCCTAGAGAGCTATTGATGGTTCAGTGTAGACTAGTGTAGACATTTGACCAGCAAATAATCTTTTAGAAAATGCAGAAAACCTATGACTTCTGTTGGCAAATGTTTGTTCATAAGAGAGTCTAAGGCAATTTCCGCACTACACTCTTATAGTGCGATTATTCCACTTTCAACATCCTATGGAATCCTGGGGTTTGCAGTCTGGTCCCTCCCGAAACTGCAAACCCCAGGATTCCATAGGATGTTGAAAGTGGAATAATCGCGCTATAAGAGTGTAGTGCGGAAATGGCCTAAGGTTTTGTTTCAGGGGTTTATTTTCCACTAGAAGCATGAATTTTGCCCTCTGGCAGCTGCTGGCTTCCGCATCAGTGAGAAAGTGAAATAATTCTGGGTTTCAAGATAAACTTTAATCTAAACTTCAAAGGAGCTGTCCAAGGTACTGAACCTATTGGAGGGGTGAGAATTCATCACTGAATTCTTTTAAAGTTCAGATTAAATCTGCTGTCCAATGTAATGGTGCTTCCCTGTTTTGTGAGTGGCAAACAGGGCAACCATGTGATTGCAGAAAGCACTTTGAACATTCAAAAAACACTTCAGAACAGGACTTTCTTGAAAAGGCAAAAACTTTTCCACCTTGGAAAGGTGGCTTCTGTTTTCCACCAAAGTAATTTATCAAACCCATTGAAATGTAACTGAAACAAATGAGTCAGTTTGGAGGTAGCTGAAAGATGTGGAAAAAAATGGCCCTTTTCAATTTTAGGCCAGGTAATTAAGAGCCATCAGTAATCTTTTAACTAGATCACTGATCATCACTATTTTTTTGTAGAGTTTGCTCCTTGAGATGAAGGACAAAATGATGGCCTTTTCATCTCCAGCAGAAGGCCAGAGTGGCAGTTGAATTTTACTTTAACACAGATGATATAACAGCATCATTCATGTCACCTGAGGGCTGCCAGTTGTCTTGGGGGAACAGCAAAGACCCCACTGAACACACACTGTCCCTCAAGAGAGGGGGCTACCATTTCTGCCATCTCCACAGCACTCATCTGCCACCCATCACCTGCCACATTCATCATGTGCCTTATGATAGGCCTCATGGTACCTGGATGTCATGCTACTGGATTTCATAATTGAGTTGTGCATGGTGCATTTCTAAAAGGGAAAAAAAAAATCATTTGCCACTCATTTTTGTTGCATGAACTCAGGTCCTTATCTTTAGAGGGAGGGAGGGAGAGAGAAGGAACACTACTGTTCCCTTCCCTCCTTGTTCCATTCATGATCTGATAAGTTTCCTTTATTTTTCCTTACCTTGCTTTTTTCTCAGCTAAATGGCCCCAACTGGCTGTCTCAATTTTTTATTTTGTTAGCAGAACTTTCCAGGCTGGCTCCAGAGTTCAGATCTAAGCTAGCCTCCTGGCTGCCCTGTGGTAAAGGAACAATTTAGAGAAGGAAACTGCTAAATCAGGATGGTGCACTGGCATGGCAATAACATTCTCTCACACACAACACAAATTCAACACACAACAGCTGGTTGTCTTGGCAGCATGTTGCTGGCCAGCAGAGCTAATGTGGTCACTGGGGATAAGCAAGAGGGATTGCTGGCCTCAATATATTCATCCCAAGACACTCCAGTGTCTTTGTTGTATTTTGACAGCTATAGAAGACAGAGGGTGGACGCAATCGTCTCCTCTGTGGTGCAATTTGGATGGTGATGATGACACTAATATTGATTTTCACCAGCCAGGGATCTTAGTCCATGTTGCTTAGAAGAATGCACAAGAATAAGTGCCAGAGACCAAAACAATACAATAAAGCTGTGTGCAGCAACCTCAGAGTCATAGAGCAAAGGGTAGCTGTTTTACTCCTTTCAATCAATCCTTCCTGCTTCACTGGTAAATCTTGTAATGACTGAAACTTACCTGAATGCTTTGGAATCCAGCGCTCTGTAGCGGACTCCAAAATGTATAGAGACATTGCATATCAATTTGTGGACATTTATTCTTTAGCTATAACACAGTGTTGTCCTATTCTGTGATGACTCCCCCTGCCCCTGCAGACTGAAATATTTCACTTGCCTACAAAAACACCCAGTAGCTCATGTTTATCACACACTTGCTCACACCACAGAGTGTCCTTGCAAGCATCTTTCCTCCACTCAGACTCATATTGGGAACATGAGGATTTCTTTTCCAGAAGGTTAGACTATTAGATGATTTTGTCCACTTTTTGTCCACTCTGATTGTAACAGTTCTCAGGGAAAGAGTCTCTCCCATCACTCATGGTCTTACAACTGGAAAGACCAGGGGCTGAATGGCAAACCTTCTACATGCTACACATGTGCTTTACCCCTGAGCTACGGTCTTTCCTTTACTTCCAGCCCTAAAACAGAGAACAACGCTTTAACTGCATCATAGTACAACACATAGTACTAACTTATAGGTTCTAGGTGAAAAAACAAGCCAAGTCATCTACAATTCAAAAACATTACTGTGGCTGTCAATTTTTGAATTAACATGTAGAATACAGTGCCTTGATATCATTGTTCTTTAAATAAATTATTGTAAGCTGCTTTGAGTCCCAACCAGGAAAAAGTGGAGTATAAGTGATGATGATGATGATGATGATGATGATGATGATGATGATGATGATGATGATGATGATAGTGATTGTATTGCTACTAGGAGCTGCAAGGCTGGAGATTTCTAAGAAGTGGAATGATTTGAAAGACTTAATTAACAGGATGGACAGAGTGTGGTCCTTGGCACTTTTTAGAAAGCTGACATTCAGAATCAAAAAACTCATTCAGAAGGACACATTTGAGATTATTTGGTGAACATTAATTCTATCTGCTTGCAAAGAAACATCCCCTCACTGCCCAGCAGGCTCACAACTTACATACTGGAAAAATCCATTATGAAATCTCAGAGTGACTCAATGTTCCAAGAATTTATGTTCCAGCTATTATCTTCTCTCTTGACTGTTCACATTCTCTGTTACGCTTCCAGTTGTTGTTCAGATACTTTGTTACTATTCTTTTTTCAGATTTAATATTTGTTAATTTTAGTTCAGAGATGCAAATAGTAATTCACAACTGCAGAGAGAAAAAAGGAACAAAAGAAAAAGAAACAAACTATATATAAACAATACACATGTATAACGAAAACTAAAAGTAAATTAAACTAAACTAACTATGGAATAACAAGAAAACCTATTGCCAAAAGAGTAATCTATTACACTAAACACATCCTACCTACACTTACTAACTGATATGTCAATTTAACATTTTCCATGTAATTGGAAAAGAACTAAATAAAGAATTCAAAAACAAAAGTGGACAGCCTGGATGTCAAAAAAGGGGGACTAAGAAAGGAAAGGACACGCATCACTAAAAAAGAAGATAAAGACGTGCCTAAAATTTTCCATCAAGAATCTATTTGTACAGATGCAAATTTTAAAACCATGGCTACACTTTAAATGGAAATCCAAGGCATTCCACCATGACTGAAGAAACTGTGACCAGGTAAGCTTTGTGCTTGTTTCTTCTGCTCTCCAGGTGCAAACTACCGGCCTCAGAGCCTTAGGTCTCCCTCCTTACAGGAGAAGTTCAGGAAGACAAAGGCTTACAATGAGCTTAGGCTTTCAGGAAAGGATAAGAATAATAGAAATAATTTGGGGGAAGTGTTTTGAACATGAGGAAGATCAAGGAAATGGTTGATCAATTGTGTGGAAAATTTTCAAAGTAGCCATCTTAGGCTATTTCTGCACTAGACTGTTACAGTGCTATTATTCCAGTTTCAACATCCTATGGAATCTAGCGGTTTGTGGTTTAGGCCCCTCAAAGGCCCCTCCCTAAACCACAAACCCCAGGATTCCATAGGATGTTGAAAGCAGAATAATAGCACTATAACAGTCTAGTGTGGAAATGGCCTTAGTCTTACGTAGTGTAAAAAGGAGGAAGGAAGAGGAGGAATGAAACATGGCAGCAGCTTTAAGACCAACTGGCTTATTTTCACATGAGTTCTGCATCTTTCTGGATCCTATTACATTCTCTCCCACTCCCACAACTGTATAAATATGCTTTATACCTGAGGCCTTAATATCACTTGGTACTGCAATCTAAAGAAGGGGGTTTATTCCCCTCAAAAGCTCATGTTAAAATAAAAACCAGAAAGTTTTTTTGAGTGCTGCCACATTTTTCCTTTTTCTTTCTCCTCCCCCTTCAGTCCAACTTTTTACCTGTCTTTTGATGCCAGAATGAGAAGGTCACTCAGCTTCTTCTTCCAACTTCAGAAGAGATTTCCCCACTTCTCAGAGGAGGAGACTAAACATTCTGCCTCCCAAAGAACCCAGGATCTTCTTGTTCCATTCTGCTCCTCTATGAAGTCTTTCCCGGGAAGCTCCAGATTGTACCCCAAGGAAGTTTGAAGCAGGGGCATGACATAAATAAAGAAAGAGCTTAGTATCATCATCGTTACCATCAAATATAGCACTGAATTCTTTAGAGTCTTGTTCATGCCTGCCTAAAGAGAAGACAGGGCAAAAAGAAGGAGTCTGCAATGAGGAATACCTTCTGTGCCCTACAAATAGCATGTGCCATATTGCTAATGACTTTAGAAGCTCAGTAGACATAGGTTAATAAAAGATTATCCCTTTGAGCACTGAACATCAATTTTTAAGAAAGAAAAGAGAACACAGACCTCACTACAAGTCACATTGTTTGCACAAGCTTCAACACCATAATAGCACTATAGTAACTGAAGGCAATTTCTGCACTGTACTGTTATATTGTTATTATTCCTCTTTCAACTTCCTATGGAACCTTGGGGTTTGCAATGAATGGAGGGGCATTTATAATTCTCAGCCAGAGAGCTCTTTGGCCTCAGGAAACTACAAACTCCAGAATTCCACAGGATGCTGAAAGTGAAATAATAGCACTAGAATAATATAGGGCGGAAATGGCCGAAGATTCCATACCAGAGCTTGGAAAACGTATCCAGTTATCATACTGGTTTTGGTTTCCAGGAGTTGTAGTGCTGAAAAGCAACTTTTTCTAACCTCTGTATTTGTTTCTTGGCAATTGTGTTATGTCAGGGAAGAAGCAAAAATTGTTGTCAATTGTTTGGTAACTGCTAGGATTTTGGAAAACACTGATGAATAAGCAGGACATAGCAAGTTGCTGTACTATGCTGACCTAGTCTCTTTACTCCAATATTGTCTATTTCCAGCAGTGTGAGCTCTCAGGATCTCAGGCACACATGTGTCCCATTGCTGTCTACCTTATATCTTTGACTAGAGATACTGGGAATGAACCTTCAAAATGCAAGTTGATGTGAGGGTGGGTTAGGCCATGTCAGCACTAGATTATTATAGTGCTATTATTCCACTTTCAACATCCTATGGAATCCTGGGGTTTGCAAAGGCCCCTCCCTAAACTGCAAACCCCAGGATTCCATAAGATGTTGAAAGTGGAATAATAGCACTAGAACTGTCTGGTGCTGAAATAGCCTTAGAGTGCAATAACAGAGTGCAATACTTTGCACACAAATACAGAAGCTAGCCCCAGTGAACTCAAGGAGATTTACCCTCCAGTAAATCTGTATAGCAAGAGTGGACATGCTCAGCAACTCAGGGAGCTGTGAGTTGCACCATTCTCTTTTACCAGATACCAATCCTGGTTTTCTAAAAACATCTCATTTTTCATTAGAGCAAGGCATGAGAAGGTACATAACTTGTTTAGTGGGTGATTTGTTTCTGCCAATGGTTCAATGAATCTTACTTGGGGTGTCCAGTGATGGAGACACACTTCATGGGATGTTTGTTGTCTACATCTATTGTACAAGATACCTGCCTTGTTGATGAGTAAGTACCTCTGCTTTCTAATAACCATTCTCTAGTAAGTTTAGAATTTGGGGCCAAATCACTCTAATTTTGATGAAGAAATGCACAAGGAAACATCTGACCTCTCCCATTTAAACTTTGAATGGCAGAATTGAGAAAGGAACCACATTTTTAGAATCTGATCCAGAAAAATCTAAGTGCTTCCGTGCTGCAATTGGTTTCATTTGGAGAGAGAACTAAGCACCCAGTTTATTCCCCAGTTGAAGTCAATGGATACTAGAAGGGGTTAACCATCCCTAGGTCATGCGCCTTCCAGTTGTACATATTTGTTTCAGCTCTCCTCTGCTCTAAGTTGTCCATTGAACAAGTCTGGGTGTGCTGGGGAATTATCCAGTGCTAAATTATTTCTAGGGGTATCAGTGAGTAGCATTAAACATTTGTAGGGATAGAAGCACAAGCAATGGCAAAAGATGTGCTGCCAGAACTTGATCTATAACAATTAATCCTGATTTTGCTCCTAAAACAAAGCAACCTTTGCTGCATTACCTGGGCTGTTCTGCAGGCAGCTAATTGGACACCTTGCCCTCCCTCAAAGTTTCATGTTTATACCCTGCTGTACTGTAGTATAGAGGCTGTAGTGATTGCTTTAGTCCTTTCTTTCCCCTGCAGTGGAACAGTGTCAGCTTCAAGCACACGCCTTCTTCAAAATGCATCTTCTCAGTGCTAAGCCAAAAACACACAGAATAATAGAACAGGGCCTTTCAGCAGGATGTATTCTTTGCTGGAATGCCTTTTTCTAAGAGAGGAATCATTTGCCCAAACTGTGGTTATTTTGGACATATATATGTGTGTGTGTGCGTGTGTGTGTTGTTTTAACTTTGAATGAACTGGCTGTAATCAGGGTTATCAGTTATCTTTTACTTTTAAAGATGATTCTATCTTTAGAACTCTATGAAATCTATGTGTCCACAGAACAGAGGTCCCTATTGGTATGGATATTCTTATTTAGCCTCTGCTTCAAATCCTGAAATGCTGGGGTTTCTTTTAGAAGTTAGTAGCTGATTGAACAGGATGGAGAATACTCTCTGCCTTTGGAGTTGGATTGGATCTAGGCAAGCACATTGGGGTAGACACACATGCCAGTGATGGACAGTGGCTACAACTCAAAATGGACAAGCCACAACCCATAGGCCATTTCCGTACTAGACTGTTATAGTGCTATTATTCCACTTTCAACATCCTATGGAATCCTGGGGTTTGCAGTTTTGCAGTTTCAATAAAAGAAAACTTGAAATTCACTTTTTAAAAATACTCTTGATTGGTTGTTAGAGGCTCCTCATGGTCTGAGGCTCTAAAATTACCTATTTTTTGTTCAACTGCAGTACACTAGTACTCTTGCTTATGCTTATTTTACTCCTAATTATAGGGACCACCCACTCTTGACAGCATTAATATGAAAAGCAAGCACTGGACAGTTCCTTCCTTTGCAGGCATTGCAGTCTGGGGAGAAAGGGATGGAGAACAGATACAGATACAGAAGCAATAAATCATCCTCCCTATCCAAAAGAATTTGATGCCTTCCCAAAGATCATAACCCACCACTTAAGCACTTCCCCACTCAGGAGCTCTTCAGTGACTTTTATAATTTTTCACTGTTGGCCAGATTAGTTTGGAATGAAGGGAGTTACAGTTCAAGACATTTAGTTGGTGGCTTCCAACATCTGGACTGTCCAGATGTTTTGGACCTCAGCTGCCAGAATCCATGCCATTGGTCATGTTTATTAGGGGATTCTGGGAGCTGGAAGGCCACCAATATCTTGAGAACTAGAGAATGCCAACTATTGATTTAAGAAAGCACTGGGTGGAGGGAGTCTGGCCAGAACTGGGGAAATTTACTTTTGAATGGCAGTTCCCAGAATCTCCCAAACAACATGGCTACTCTATGCTGGCCTAGGGATTCTGGGAGTTGTAGTCCAAAAAGCAACCCAAGCTCCTGTCTTCTCCCAAATCAGAAGGAAAATTTCCTTCATCTTGTCCCCTGTCTTATGGATCCAAGTGATAAGGCCATAGTATTTGCTTTGACAATCGAGATGATTTTCAGTCTTCCACCCTCTGTATACCTACTGAACAACTAGTCCCACTGAACCCATTTTAGGATTGTGTTGCTATTCTAAACACACATACCAGAGTGGAAGTCCCAGTGGACACAATGGAATTTACATCTAAGCAAACATTACAGGATAATGTAAATGGCACAACAAGGTGCAAAAGATCAGGAAGCTGCTGCTTTTGTTTCCAGCTTCCAAACAACACTTAACGCCCTTCTTTCTCTCTTCTTCCTTGCAATGTTTGGGAAGCTATTTGGCAAGCAAGGTGCAATTCCAAATCTGTAATCTAGCCTGGAGATTCAGGAGTGTGTGCAGAGAATAAGGACCAGGGTAGAATTCTGAACAGAAAAGCCTTTGGGATTTTCCTCTCTTGCCTTTGTACTGAAAATTATCGTGGCCAGGGAACACTATCTGATTCATGTCCTCCTTTTCCAACTCACTGGTTGTTCTTTTTCATCTTCAGGAAAACAAATGAAAAAGGTAAGTATCCCATTGATTTGTGATGTGACTAGATTTTATTTATTTTTATTTACAATACTTGCATTAATTTTTTAAAAAGCCTCCCCAATGTCAGTTGTTTTAGGATTTATGAACCTTAGATAATATGTTTTGCTCTTCCAGTCTGTGTACCTGGTCTGCTCCATTGACACTTCCCAAAAAGACTGCAAAAGGAAACAAACAGTATTTCTTAGCCTCCATAGACAAGGGAAAGGAAAGGACACCTTTGTCTGAAGGTGGTGGGGATTCTCACCAGTCCCTTTACATCTTTAAAGCACCAGAAAAGGCATGTTCTCTATGTGAAAATAAAAAGCAAAGACTACTGTGTTAGCTCATTTTTTTAAAAGACCCAAAAGACATAAGAGGGCAATACTGTAATGGGAAATTGGAGGCCTTTCAGCTGTTGTTGCTGGACTCTAATTCCCATCAGCCTTCTCTCCGGTATCACCAGTGGGGAGGGTTATTGGGATCTGCAATCCAACATCTATGCAGCCATGAGATGCCCACCCTTTTTCTATGAGGACCAAGCAAAACTATCAGAAGTAGCTAAATGTCTGGAAGCTGTAGTCCAAAAAAGTAACTTTCCAAGCTCAGGTTATTCAAAGGAAGTGTTACCTGGAAGTGGGCTACAGGGAGGCAAAATGATAACACTGCCCCCCAAGTAAGAGTTCTGCCCCCTAATTAAATGTTCCTTCAGTCCCTAAATTCCTAGCATTGTACAGGGAGAGAAACACTGAAAATCACTCACAGCTAGAACTCTTCTATTAGCTGTGTTCTCATCCCCTTGGTAAATTTGCCAGTCCCTTTTCTTTGGATGTCTAATTGATATTATGAAATGCTGAAGTGATGTTTTAAATTACTGCAATGCTAGAAATACAGGTACTGAAGGAAAATTTCACGGGGCAGAATTCTTATTGGGCTGGCAATGTCCCCATTTTGCCCACCCATTACTGCACCCTGTTACCCCATTCAGAACAGCTTGTACTGCTAGCCCCAGGTTAAATCCTAAATGGACAAACCAGGCCTCTGATTGATCTGGAATGAGCCACATCCCATTTTCCCATGGCCAGGCAAAGGTTTAGAATTTGTGCAGTCCCCTTGATATCAGCCAAAAAATCAAGCTGGGCATCAGCAAGCATACCATGGGACCCAGTCCAAAGCTCAGAATGATTTCCTCCAAATTCTTTTGCTTCAAATGTTTTGTTGTTCAAGTCATTTATGACTAATGGCAACCATAAGGCAAATCTAACATGGGCTTTCCTGGAGCTGAGAATGTGTGACACACACAAGGTCACACAGTGTGTTTCCATGGCTGAGCATCAAATCGAACTCTTGTCTGCAGGGATGTAGTCCAACTCTCAAAACACTACACTGCACTCCTTCTCTTCTAATGTGTACCGATCTCCCAATGGAAGATGTTTTTCCCTTTTGGGGAAAAACTTACCAACCCTCAACAGGAAAATAAAATATGAAGCAAGTGGCCAGAGGAGATGCTTATGAAATAAACACCACATCTGCTGAATTAAAGGGATCTCCTTTGGGTATTTGTCTCTTGTCCCTTGTCAACTTATGGAGAATCCATCAATTTTGTAGGGTTTTCTTAGGCACCTTCTTCTGAAAGATAGCTTAAAGCACCTGGTATCTTCCTGGCAGCCTCTCATCCAGGTAATAATCAGGCCTGGCCCAGCTTCATTTCCAAAATCAGCTGGGGTCTTCAGGATATTTAGGCCTAGCTTTGGGCATGAAGTACTTGAAAAGAATTAGGCAGATTATTTTTTTTCAATAAATAACTTCTGGCCATTTCCACTCTACACTGTTACAGTACTATTATTCCACTTTCCACATCCTGCAGAATTCTGGGGTTTGTAGCTTACTGTGACCAAAGAGCTGTCTGGCTAAGAATTCCAAAGGCCCCTCCCTAAACGGCAAACCCCAGGATTCCATAGGATGTTGAAAGTGGAATAATAGCACTATAACAATGTAAGGGGAGAAATGGTCTTTCTTTCTAGTCCCTTTAGCTTTCAGTTTTATTTCTATTGGAACTTTCCCCCCTAGAGGCTTTCCATTGTGAGGTACAATTTTTATCAGTCCACTTTTCCTGCATGCCACCTTTCTCACCAGAATCACGGAGTTTTGGTGGTGGCAGAGACTCTGGGAACACAAAACTGGCCCAGGGCAAATGTGTCCCATTGCAAGCTGCCTACTGAACTTGGTAGTTCATCTTTCACGCAAGATTGCTTTAAACAGATTTGGTTACATTCAGGATGGCAGTTCTAGCTCCATGAAGAAGCTGTTTGGGAATAGTTTGGATGAGCAGTCTTAAACACAGTAGTCTAATTCCTATTAATAGACCTGATTAGAATGGAGTCATTGAATCAGCTGGATTTACCTCTGATTCCCTGGTTCTACTTTTAGCTGAGTGTAACCAACAGGATTCCAGCCAGTGCCTATTAACATGGTGTATTAGTTTATTTGGAGAAAAACCAATGTAAACATTAACCTATTCAACTAGAGAAGGTGCAAAAGAATTACTGACCCTCTTTCAAGGCATACACAAACCCTACATCACAAATATCCATTATATATTACTATATATTACACAGCCCTCTAATAATATGTCCATGTTACTTGCATCTTTGCCCTGCTCAATGATGGTATCTGATTGCAGGCAAGTCATTATATGTTTGCAAGGGGGAAGCAATGAGAACAACATGCTTATCTTAGGTCAAAATCCATTATGGAATACAGTTTTACAGAAATAAACTATTGTAGAATTAACACAACTCCCTTCTGGATGCAAAATTATAAGCAGTTTTTAAACACATACAGAGTGTTTTGAACTGCCTGGTTTTCCATCTCTTGCAAGTCTCCACATGTGTCACAATCAATTGTGTCAATGAACATCTGATCAGAGTTTAAACAAGAAGCCAACTGAGCAGAATCTGTTCAGTCACTTGATCTGTGTACCTGACTGCTACAAAAAGTTCTCCTCCTCCCCTCCTCTTCTTCTCCTTATCTCCCCTTCCCAAGCGTCTCTTTTGTCCTTTTCTGCCAGATCATTCTTCCAACCCTTCAGTGCTTCAGTAAGGCTGGTTGACAGTAAATTCAGAACAAGCAAGGGAATCAGGCAAGCCTTCACTATCCCAAAATTTGACTACAGCCCTAGGTGGCTTTTTAAAGGCTTAAATACCATTGATGACAACAGTTCAATGGAACTTCCATGAGCAGCAGCAGTATGCCTCTGAGTACCAGATACTGGGAAAAGCATATTCCCAGAACTTCCTAGGGACATTTGAATGGCTACTGCTGGAAACAGAACGCTCAGCTAATAAAATTGCGATCTTAAACACTAAGACTAAGGCACAATCCTGTACATGTCGGTAGAAATGAGCCTGGTTGCCTTCAGTGGCGCTCAGCCCCAGGAAAACGGCTATAGGATTGAAGCCTTAGTATGATTATTACCAAGTCAATTACCAAGTATAGGATGCCCTGTTGGACGGATCTTTAAAACAGCGAGATGAGGGGAGCTCATCCCTTCTTTTTAAAAATAGGAACAGTTTCCGGAAACTTCCGTGAACCGACCTTCTATCCATAAGGGCACTCCTGGAAACTTCAGGCTTTATAAGCTCCTGTACCACCTTCTAACCGGAGTCCTTTAAATCGTCACCACCACCACCACCATCATCTGGAGGGAAGGCTCAATGAAAGTTTTTTTTTCCTCCCCTCCTCCTTCTCCCCCACTCCTGGCAAGTCCTTTCCCATTATCGTTTCCTGGATGAAACTGGCAAGCCTGCAGCAGATCCAGACGAAAGGAAAGCGAAGAGACGAATTAACTCTGTTGAGAATCAGACCAAATTAGGCGTACGATCAGTCGCCCCTTATCTTAATTGTCCCACGTAATCGCTATTCTGTCGCGCGGAGGCTCCAGCCATGGATCTTATCGGGGTGACACTGGGGTTCCCTTTTGCCATGTTAAGAGCGACAACAAACCCACCCGCCTGGGATCTGGGGGAAGAGTTGACGGGGGAGACATTCTGGTCTCCAGAGACCGAGGCTTGCCTAACCGTGAGAGGTCTCCTCGGGAGGTGGCGGCGGCGGCGGAGGGCCGGGAAGATGCCTTTCCTTCCTTTTCCTCTCTCCTCCTCCAAGCAGGCCTAGGGGAGGCCGCCTCGGATTTCCAGAAAAACAGCGCTTACCTGCTTGCAACCTGAGCTAGGCGGCGAGGGCTGCCGCTGTACCGCCTCCGAAAGACGCTCCAGGAGAAGCGCGCCCCGCAAAACGAGCAAGAAATGCGGCGGTGGTGTCTCTGCTCTCCCCCCACCCCCACCCCCCACCCCAAACGACCAGGCTGCGATCGATTCCGCAGGAGAAACATTTTTGCTTAAAGTTGTTTGAATTTGGAAACGAGGAAATACCGGCTCGCTCTTTTTATTATCTCTGGTGATAAATATTGCATCGCGCGCATTTAAAACTTTTAATAGTAGGGCTGGAGTGTGAAAGGCACCTGTGGGTTCTTCCGTGCCTGCTTCCTCCGTCCCCTTTCTGCTTGGACCGGCTCCCCTAGAATAGACTTGGGGCAGGGCTGAGGGTTTCCTGTGGAGGGGAGGCTGCTGCAAGAACCCCTTTTTCACTCCGCGGGGAAAGCGATCCACGGGGGAGGTACCCCATCCTGTTTTAAACCGCGGAGAGTTTCATGCCTCTTGGAAGGAGCCATGACAGGGAGGGGGCGAGAGAAAGGCCCTGCTAATGTTGCACTGAGATGATTCTCAAAGGCCCCCCAGGCAGCACTCAACTTCCAGACTTCATTAAAATTTCATACCCAGCACTTGGCCAAGGTCTATTTATGAAAATGCGTTTTCCGTGGCATGGAAAGGAATTAAAGAAAGAAAGAAAAAACAGGACTCCGACGAAAGAACAAAGCGGGGAGGGCACGGCTGGGCTGAGCGAAATGGGGCCGTAGAAACAGAGCCCAGAGCCCTGTCCAAGGCGGGCCGAACTCTGGGCGAGAGATTGGCCGGAGGGGCCGGAGAGAGCCCGAGCGGGAGGGCTGGCGTCGCGCCCCAGAGCCTTCAGCACCCTGGTCAGCTCCCTCGGACGCGCCGGCGGGCGGCCGCAATGAACTGTCCAGGGTCCTGAAGGATGGAGATGCTGGGGGGGCTGTTTCATGGGAAGGCCCGGCGGAGAATTGATTAACCCAACAAATATACACAGTCAGCCCTCCACATGTGCGGGTTTCCCTTTTGCGGATTTGATTACTCAGGGATTATTTGCTGCCACCTCTGCTGCCTCCCTGCGCCCTTGTTAAGGGGGGCTGCAAGTCTCGTGAGACTGAGAAACCGCGAAGGAGGCTTGTAAGTCCCTATTAAACACGGTGTGGGGCGGCAGTGGGGGTGGCAGTCAGCCCCACCAACCCCCCACTTCTGCCTTGCGAAGGAACCCTGTTGCCTCAAAGGAATCCATGGTGGATTGGATATGTTGATCATACTTTTTGGGGTGTTAAATGTGGTTTGGGAGAGTTATTCGCGGTTTTTCCACTTTCACGGAGGTCCTGTACCCCTAACCCTAGCGATGGCTGTATATCAAAATAAATAGGCCTCTCATTCTTGTAGAAAGTCGTTCGTATTCTCTGCGTCTGGTGCCTGGGAGAGAGGGTTTAATGTAGTCCCAGGCGGAACGCCAAGCCCAGAGAGAGAGCCTTGTCAGTCAGGGCGGGAGTGGGGTGGGGGGGTGGGAGGAGGCATTTCTTGGGGGGATATCCAAGCATGGGAGGGGGAGAAAGCAAACTTTTTGGCCAAGTTCACAAAGCGGTGACCCCTAAAAAATGAGGAGTGATTCTCCCCGCCAGCCGTGTCAATGTTCAATGTTCAACACACTCGTTTAATCTCCTCTGTTGAAAACAGTAGAATTTAACCGTGTGCCATTGTGGCCGAATTTTGCCCCACGTCGACCAAATAAATCTCACAGTCTCTTTGTGGTTTCTTCATCCTATGCGCCTGGAACGGGAACTAATATTATTACATTTCTTTTCCTAATCCAGACCTACAGCAATTGTTTCTGAATTATCTAGGATCGGATACATTGCTGGTGAGTTAAAGAATAAATCAATTTCCAGGGGGAAAAAAATATCAGTCTATAAACGTTACGCTAGAAAGCACGAACTATTCATATCCTTTCATTAAAGGTCCAGTCATGTGTAGAAAAGGCTATTGGCTTAAAATAAGACAGGAAACTGAGGCTACAATCCTATGTAAACTCTTTGGAGCGAAGAACGATTGAACTCGGTAGGATTAACTTCTGAGCAGACGTAATTATACACTTTTTTTTGAAAAGCAGATCCGAATAGAAAAGTTCTGGGAAAACAAAACGCTCTAAAGGTTTCACTCAGTGGTCTAACATTAAAAATTATGGGTGTATTTTTTTCTTCTTTTTGCTATCTCTTGGCACTAACGATTACCGTATGTATTACGGGCTGGGATGCTGAAGTCCCAGACTGTGGTCAGGCCTTGGGGAAATTCTAGATTTGTCTCTAGACTTATCAAGATGAATAAGAATCTTGCCATCTTCAAAGAGAGGCGATAGCAATCCTGCTGGGATAGCCAGAGTCTAAAAATCCATGGAAACGGAAGAAAGAAGACGGTTCTCCGGCTGCTGGCTGGAGCCTTGGTTCTCAAGCGGGATCACCAACGGGATTCCCGGGGCTCTAAAGGCAAAGAAGGCCCCGCTTCAGTATTTCTGTACCTGGAGTTGTCTCCGGATTGACTGTGGAGGGGAACATGGGACCTTTGTGCTTGCCAGCGGCGAATATTTTTTAAAAACACCCTGTGTTGTGAACAACAGATTAAATCCAAAGCGTTTTTTAAAAAAGTCTTTAATTCTGAACCCTGCAAGTCTACGGCCATTTCCGCACTAGCCTGTTATAGCGCGATGATTCCACTTTCAACATCCTCTGGAATCCTGGGGTTTGCAGGCCGGCCCCTCCCGAAACTGCAAATCCCAGGATTCCAGAGGATGTTGAAAGTGGAATCATCGCGCTATAACAAGCTAGTGCGGAAATGGCCTATATCTACCTTACGTTGTTGTCGTTGTGTGCGGTCAAGCCGGCTTGGACTTCAGGCGACCCTGTCCTAGGGCTTCCGTGACAAGGTTTGTTCAGAGGGAGTTTGCGATTGCCCTCCTTTAAGGCTGAGAGAGTGTGACTTGCCCAAGGTCATCCCGTGGGTTTCCGTGGTTGCGCGGGATTCCAATATTGGTCTCCCCAGTCCTAGCCCAATACTCAAACCACCACGGGCTGGACACACCAGTAAGTCCCACTGAGTTCGTGAAATACGTGGTTATGGAACTGCACCCTAATCCTAAGTACAAATACCTACAGTGTAGGTATTTAACCGAGTCGAGTATTGTTCCTCTGATTTCTATTCTCTCTCCCCTCTATTTTCCTCCTCTCTGCCGTACTTCTATTGTTGTTGTAGGGGAAGGGGATGAGTGGCCTAGAGTGGCCCTCTAAATGAGAGCCGTGGTCTTTCCAGATGTGGTTGGACTACAACTGCCATTATCCTTGACCACTGTAACTGCTGGCTAAAGCGGATGGGAAATGAAATCAGCGTGTGCGTGCGCGCTGTAGAGCGGAAATGAATGCCAGCAATATAGAGAGCAATGCATTTCCCACCCCTGTCCTACAGGTAGAGAAGTATCCTTTAAAGGAACCACAGTCTACATACTAACAGTATTAAATTACACGATAACCGACTGTCAATAATAATATTATAATAACTGTATGCAGATGATAAAGATGGGGAAGACGACTGAGAGCTCGTTAAACATTTTTTGAGAGGAGCGAGAAAGATTTTCCTCCTTTCCCTGGACTTTGAGTAGAGTGTGTGTATGTTCAATTCTCATTCATTAATTCTTTTTCTTTCCTTCCTCCCTCATTTGTGAAATGATCTAAAAATTCTCCTTAAAAAAAAAAGAAGTCCTGGGTTTACTGCTGAGATTTATTGAAATCGCGCGCCCCTTTACGCTGGTTTTTATTTTTATTTTTTAAGAATAATACTAATTTTGGAGGGAGTCGTGCTTGTGATTCCCCGGGCCATCCCTCCCTCCCCCCTTCCTCCCTCCCCCCTCCCTCATCTCTTGATTCTCCCCCACCTTCCCTCTCCCCCGAGACTGTCGGACCGCAGGGCGCGGGGATCTCCCCATCTAGCATCTAGGGATTCATCCTCCCTTGTTTGTTTGCTTCCTTTACCAAACCTTCTAGACGTCCGGCGGCGCTCTGAATCACAGCGAGAACGAGAAAGAGAAGAAGTCTCCCGATGTGGATTTTTCTCTCCTGAAATCTATTTGCTGCCGGGAACGTTTGCAGGATGGGACCAAAAGGCAGGCCGAGCGCAATCCCAGGCAGGAGAAAAGGTCCCTCCCGCCTCCCGGGGAGGGGGGGACTACGGAGGGCTTTATTGGCTCGGATTTGGCTGATTCGTAAAATAGATTTGGAAAAAGTCTAGCAGCAGCTCTGGCAGCTTAGCTCAGGCCATTTCCGCACTAGCCTGTTGTAGCGCGATGATTCCACTTTCAACCTCCTCTGGAATCCTGGGGTTTGCAGTTTCGGGAGGGGCCGGCTGGCCCCTCCCGAAACTGCAAACCCCAGGATTCCAGAGGAGGTTGAAAGTGGAATCATCGCGCTACAACAGGCTAGTGCGGAAATGACCTCAGAAAGCTCAATAGACCCGACCTATCCAGCCGCAGAAGAATCCTAGAATTCTAGAGCTGGAAGGGACTGCAAAGATCATCTAGCCCAGCCCCCTGCCGTGGAGGAATAGGATTCAGGCCATTCCTGCACTACACTGTGATAGTGCTAGTATTCCACTTTCAACATCCTGTGGAATCCTGGGGGTTGCCGTTACGGGAGGGGCCCCCGGCTGATGAAAGTGGAATAATAGCACTGTAACAGGGTACGCAGAAATGGCCTAAGTCAACACATGCTTTTTACAAGGACAGACTGGAGAGGGGGCGGTTGTCATCACTGGGCCGTTCGTGTGAGCTGCCCAGAGGCATTCCTCTATGCGCTTCCCCCGCCCCTTCCAACATCCACGCAGGGCGTCCTTTTTCAGCCTTCCAGACAGGTTGGATCGCGGCGGTTGGAATCCAACGCGTGAGAAGGGGAGCCATGCTAGGGAAAGCTGCAAGAAGAGGTGGCGGGGGAGGGGTGTTGGGGTGGGCGACGTGTGTCCACCCACCCCCCATCCTGTTTCTGGATAGGGTTATCTTGCCAGTAGGAAAGCAGGGCTGAATGGGCCCCAGTCTTGGCCCTCGTGTCCCATCCCTCTAACATCTTCCGCCGAGGGAAGCGTTCCTCTTCTTGACGCCGGCCCATGGCACTTCCCATGGGACGTTTCTGCTTGCCAGCGGTAAATGGAAGCCATCCTGAATCGCCCAATGAGAAGCTGGTTTCTTGACCCCTCCCGTGGTTTCATCTTTCTCAGCTCTAGCAGGACTGCTGGTTGTGTGTGTGTGTGTGTGTGTGTGTGTGTGTATTCTTTGCTTTTAGGCACTCCTCCTTCGAAAAAGCCGGGAGGACACGGGTAAGCAGAAGCTAGATAGAAAACTACAGGTAGATAGATGTTCGGCTGAGTTGCAATAGCCTGGCCGGCGTATCCCCTTTCACACTCCACAGTTATAGTGCTACGATTCCACTCTAAGGGATCTTGGGATCTGCAGTTTAGGGAGGGGCGCTGGAGTTCTCGGCCAGAGAGCTCTCTTGCCTTTCCTTGAATTCCACAGGATGCAGGCAAGGCAGCTGAAGTGGAGACATAGCGCTCCAGTTGTACAGCGTGAAAGCACCCCAATGACAGCAACAAGGATATGCATTTCCCCCTCGTTCACAGTACTAAGTTAGGTCACTATGATTCCACTTTAACGGATTCCCAGCCTAGGGAATCCTGGTATTTGCAATTTAGGGAGGGATACTTCTCCTCCAGATTGCTCTAGTACTTCCTCAAACTGCAAATCCCGGAAGTCCCCAAGATGTTGCCCTGGTAGCTGAAGTGGAATCATAGCAGTGTAGTTGCATAGTGTGGAAGAACTGGATTTTTGTCTGAAGAGTCTTGAGATTCCCTGAGTTCTGGAAACGGAACCATTCAAAATATATGTCCTTTGTAGTTGGCTGTGGTCAGTACCTCTTGCGGCCTCTCTTTTTTAAAGTAGATTTCGCAACCTTGAAGGGTTCCCACCCATTCCTGGAATGAGTAAGGCAGAAAACTTCTCTAGCTGCCGTTCTTTGTGTGAATTTTCTGTGCCTTATTTGACCCAAGAGCTAGTAATTCTTTTTAACGACATTTCACTGGACACTGATGCTCTAAATACACGGTGTTTGTAAGGCGTAATCTTCAGCTTCTCCACGCCCTTCCCATATCCAAATTACTGAAAGGAAGAAGGGAAAGGAGCAAGATGTGGGGGAGAGGTAAAACGTGTGGGGTTTATTTGAACTTCTTCCACAGAATACAGAGATACGAAAATGTCACCAGCAGTACTTACAAAATAAGTGGTGTTATCTGAAGGAAAGAGAGAACTGCGCAAACAACTCTTGGTTAACGTCTGGTGGAATAGTGTACCTTTAACAGAAAAAAAAATGCGGGGTTTTTGTACTTCTGAACATCGTATTTCGATCTGGGGGTCCTCCATGTTTAGGGCATGTTCGCACCAAAGCTAAGTCCCAGAGAGTCCAATGGGACTGACCTTTTAAGTGTGCTTAGAATAGATTCTCGCTGGGGACAATGGCCTGAATTCTATAGTTAACCCCAACTAGAATTAAATTAATTGAATCAACAAAATTTACCTGGATGTTGATTCACCGTTTAGCAGTTGAGATTTATTCTAGATGACGCCCATCAATAGCTCTCAGGCCAATGTGTGCCTGCCCAAGTCCTCTGTCGCTTATAGCGATTCTATGAATGTCATAGGATTTTCCTGGCATAAATATTTTAAAGGTGATTTTGCCAGTTCTTTCCTTTGAAATATAGCTTACAGCTCCTGGTATTCGTCGGCGGTCTCCCATTCAAGTACTAACCAGGGCTGACCCTGCTTAGCTTTCAAGATTAGAAGAGATCTGGTGTCTTTACCTTCTAGAAATCTGAAGGAGAAGAAACGAGGGGAGAAAAGAAGGCAATGGATTGGCACCGGAGCAAAATGATGGCGAATTGAACCAAGCAAAGCAAGGACTTCCCCCTTGCCATTTAGAAGCTGTAACTTATTCCTCTGGGAAAAGGTGAAAAAAATAAAAAATAAAATAAATCCGAAATGCGATCTTTAAAGAACTGATTGTCAAAGCGTTTTTTGTTATTTGATTTTCTTCCACGGAAACTCTATAGCTTCGAATACAAGGTAAAGAAATCCAATGGTCGAATTCACTTCGTTTGGCTCCACTTCTCCAGTGTCTTTCTTCTCGGACGAACGGTCTTGTTTACGAAATCAGAGCACGTGTTTTCGAAACGAAGGGACATCTCACTCCTCCAAGCCATGGTTGCTGGGAAGATGATGTCCACCGATTTCAGAGGAACTCAATCCCAAATAAGAGTGCCTATTCAAAAGTAAATCCCACTGAATTCAGTTAGGGGACTCTCTCTGTCCCTCTGTCTGTGTTTCTTAAACAATATTGTAGTGATTCATTGCAGATAGTGAGGCTGGGAAAGGCAAGAGGAGACCTGGAAGGGTTTCCAGAGGAAGGTGACTGAGATGGTGAGGGCGGTGGAAACAGTCTTTACGCAATGAAAGGGGACAGGGTCGAGCTAAAGAGGGAAAGGATGTGGCCACCTGTTCAAGGTGCTGCAGGTCCATCCCGCCTTGTACATCCTTCGTGGGCTGAGCTGTCGGGCTAAAGGGTCTCTTCCGGCTCTTATCTCTCTTAAAAAATTTAGCCGGCCATAGCAATGTCCTTCCAAGGAGAGCTTTGATAGGAAACAAGGAAAGAACTGCTGGCCTTCTGGTGGAAGAAGGATACCGGTGGAGAGTGGGGCTCTCAATGACATCAACATTTAGTTTTCTTCAGGCTTGCGCTGGATGGGTGGCATCTTGAAGAACCTTCTTGGAAAGAAGCCCTGTGGAACTCAGCAAGACCTTCTTCCATACAAACCAGCATAGACAGAGCGGCAGACTCCACAAACCCCACGAGGGATTTCTTCTCTCCCTAGGTATAGGGGAGAAGAGCGGGCATTTATTAGTACCTTTATTAGTATTCGTTAGCCGATGGTGCTCAGGGCGTGAGACCTGAAGTGGGAAGGCTGGGACACATTCCTGCTTCCTCCGTATCAAGGTCTCCATCTCTTGCCTGCTAAGAACTTGAGTTTCTTTCATTGACTGGCCCATAGCTTTGTCTTCCTGGATCAGACCATGGCAACTGTCGAGGAGAGAGGGCAATAGCATGTCCAGCATCCACCAAGCAGAAAGAGAAAAATACTGAGTCTAACCGCTGGAGGTTCCCTTTGGGTGGTCGCTGCTACCCTCTGAAGTGATTTGTTGGACTGCGAAGGGAGAGGGCGGAATTTCAGCTCACAGAGGGCGTGATGGAATAGAGTCGGGGTGCTTTATAGCTCACCTATTATAACGCCGAGGCTTGAGAGATTTGCCTGAAAATCCCTTTAGATTCCAGGACGTTTCTATATAGCTTCATCTCCTGTCCCATCCACTCTGTCGTCTGTTATATGCCCTCAAGGCGTTTCCGACTTCGAGTGAGCCAAAGGCGAACCTCTCATGGTGTTTCTTTGGCAAGATTTGTTCAGAGGAGGGTTGCCTTTGCCTTCTTCTGAAGCCGAGAGAGTGTGACTTGATCAAGGTCACCCTGACCTAGAGGAGATTGGAACTCTGATCTCCAGAGTGGGAGTCCAAGCCTCAAACCACTAAGCCACGCTAACTGTCCGCTTTCTCTCTAGGGAAAGTCGAAAGCAGGACTAAACACGTACGTGTGCATCCATTTGTTTTGCGTACCTTCATTCAATTTCTCCCCAACAATCCGAGCCTTTTAGAATCATAGAATCATAGAAATGTAGAGTTGGAAGAGACCACACAGGCCATCCAGTCCAACCCCCTGCCATGCAGGAACACCCTCAAATCAATCCCGACAGATGGCCATCAAGCCTCTGCTTAAAAACCTCCAAGGAAGGAGCCTCCACTACACTCCGAGGCAGCAGATTCCACTGTTGGACAGCCCTGACTGTCAGGAAGTTCTTCCTGAGGTTCAGGTGGAATCTCCTTTCCTGCAGCTTGAATCCATTGCTCCTTGTCCTGGTCTCTGGAGCAGCAGAAAACAAGCCCCCTCCTTCCTCTACGTGGCATCCCTTCAAATATTTAAACATGGCTATCATGTCCCCTCTTAACCTCCTCTTCTGCAGACTAAACATACCCAGCTCTTTATCTTCAGTACATTTAAAACTACAGTTCTCAGATCGCCTCCGGTTCACAGTCTGCACCGACAGAAAGAAACAAAACCCGGGAGGCTCCCATTCAAGCCCCCGATCCCCTTGGGACAATCGGTTTATCTGGGGCTATTCTCTGCAGGGTTGTTGTTAAGAAAGGAAAAGAAAGAGAGCGCCAAAGCGCCGCCCTGCGGCGGAGGGGATTAAAAGAATTGCAGTTAGGTAGTTGAGGGTTGGTTGATTGTAATTAATTACCTGCAATTATTTGTAATTAACTGCCCTGCCAACGCCAGTTAAGAACAAATTAAATTTGATCTAGATCACACCCAGCCCACCGTTTTCAGAGCGAGCCTGTACAACGTCATCTGCTGAACGGGGCAACCCTACAAGTTGTGGCAGGTCTACTCGGAAGTAAGTTTGGAAGTAAGCAGATGCAGAATTACAAGGCAACGAATCTGCCTCCCATTGCTGCTCTCAGCTAGAGCCAGAACCGTTCAGTCCATGGGCTTTACACAAGTATTGACTTTCCACGTTATCATTGATTTAATAGATCTCCAGGACCCTCCTCGCTGGAGTAAAAGCAGGCATTTTAGGCCACGGTCTCTCTCCCTCCTTTGAAACAAGCCTGCCGTAACCTGATGCACTAACCAAGCTCACCCCACTGGGCTGAACTGTTACCGAGACGGGTGACGGTTTTCCGTTGGCTGCTTCTTATTAGCAGACGCTTAATGGAAAGCATTTTAGTTTCCAAAGATTTTATTGACAACTCAATCTTCAGCCTGTAATGAAATATTTGGTTGATTTTCCGTGTCTCGGGTTTACTCCCCTCCCCGTCCTCCTGCAATGACTCCGGGAAGTCCCAACCTGTTTCCGAACTAGTTGTGGGAAGGGGGGAGATGAAAATAGCCATCCCCACTGTAAAATACAGGGCGGCGGGAGGAGGGGGGAAATAGCTGGGGAAAACGAAGCTGCTTTCTACCGCTTGGGGAGAAATTGAGTGCCACAACTTTATACCATCTTTGCACTGAGTATTCGATTTTCAGACAAGCCCGGCTACCCCTTTGCCCTGTTGCAAAAGCCCCAAGAACGTTACTGCCCCCGAAACAGACAGAGAGAGAGGGAGGGAGAAAGAGCTGGTGTTGTTTGCCTTCAAGGCATTGCCAACTTAAGGCGAACCTATCACGCGATTTACTTGGCAAGATTTTGCCTCTGAGGCTGAGAGCGTGTGACTTGCCCAAGGTCCCCCAGTGGGTTTCCATAACTGAGCGAAGATTCGAACCCCAGCCTCCAAAGTCACCCTCCAAATGTCAAACCGCTACATCAGGCTGGTTCTTGGAGACAGAGAGAGCCCTCGCAAATGGAAGCACTAAGCTCCAAATTCCTAAAACTGTGCATTCATCTGGCCCCGCTTTGGGGATAAAGGTTTAGTAAAACAGGCTCCAAGTTTTTAAATAAATAAATAAACGAACTAGGGACACACGTGAATCAAACGATCTTGGAGGCTGGCGAGAGATTCTAAACTTCCCACGACCACGAAGCGAGGTAGTAGTTTATCGCGCAGTAACCAGGTCTGTATATTTTGTAAAATGACCTCTTGGAAAAGGATATTTCAGAGATGCATCTACGGAGACGAGGGAGCAAAATGGAGACATCGCCCCCCGAAATTTTTCACCATGAAATTGTCCTTCGAACCCCAAATTTCCAGCATTGCAAATTTCAATTGAGCATTGAATAATACACTTTCGACACCCAAAGAAAGAAGCGGAGCGACCGAGGAAGTGCGAACCTGGCAAAAAGGTTCTAGATGAGATCGATTTTTAATGTCCCATTCTTTGCAGTGGTAGAAATTTGGGGGCGGAAGGGGTGTTTCATGGGGGTGCAGAATTCTTAAGGGGACCGATATCTTTATATTGCCTCTCGCCCCTCCATCCCGGGGTACTTTAACCATTTCCTTTGCGGCTCCAATGAATTTTCCCTTTCCCGCCCGGGAAACGCACATTGAGAACAATGAACCTTTCCTTAAAAAGAGCCACGGAACGGGGGTGGTCTTTCATTTTTCTCCCTCCCTCTCCCTCCGTTCAAATTTATTCTCCCTCCCGGATGATCCAAAGCCGTAGCAAGGGGTGAGGTAAAACGTGCATGTTTTATTTGAAATTTCCGTAACAGACGCGGACGCTAAAATGCCATTCGTAGCACACCCGCACAAACAGAGGATTAAATCTCTCCTCTACCCTTTTCTTAAAAATAAAAAAAATGAAAGCAGGCCTTTGGCCCTATTAAATAAGCAACAGAACAGAAAGAAAAAAAAATAATGGTTTCCGAAAGTGCCAAGAGAAAAATCTTTGCAAACGAAGGAATTGCATCTGCAGACAACGGTTCTGTTAGCCATAGTGCTCTTTTTTAAGGAAGGGGGAGGAGGGACATATAAATTAGAGACACACCGCTGCAGTAAAACCGCTTAAAAACAAAAAAAAAAGGGGTGGTGAGGGGACTGATGGAAGAACGGAGTCGATTGCGCTATAGGAACAAACTCAAAAGCCATCCAGACACAAAATGTCCCACCAAAGAATCCGTTTTTTTCCCCCTCTCCCCCTCCCCGTGTAATTCTAACCCCATTTCTTCCGCTTAAAGAGTCATAAACGCGATATTTAATGATTTGATTGTCAAAGCGCTGCTGTTGTTTTTTACAGTGAAATTATACAGGCATTCCGTACTGAAAGTGAAACCAAATGGACATCCATCCATCCATCCATCCCGCCAGCTCTCTAAAGCAGCCAAAATAGATCTCCGGCTCCCTTCTCTGTTTTTTCCTATTTTTTTTTGCTCTTCTCTGTACACCCCCAACCCGCCCCCCCCTCCAAAACTCCCAGCCCGGACTCTTCTCTCTCTCTCTCTCTCTTCCTTCCATCGATGAGGTAGAAAAAGAACACGTATTGCAGAAACAATAAGATGGGATTTTTGCTGCCGGATGACGCGGGCGATCGGAAGGCTGAAGCATGCCGGAGGAAGTCGGGGTGAAGGCGAGGTAAGCGCCGGGAGCATCGGTGTCGCATTCGTTTGGGGGCGGCGGCGGGACGGGGGGAATCCCTCGGAGGGAAGCCAGCCGCGAGAGGAGACCGTCGGTCCGGTCCGTTCGGAACCTGGCGCACGGAAGGGTTGTGGTTGTGTTGGTTAAAAAAAAAAAGATCATCAGTACTATTATGGGTTGGGTGGCTTTTTTTTCCTTTCAGTTCCACCTCTCCTTCTTCCCCTTCGCCCCCTTCCGACGCAGGAGGGAGGGAGACAAGCCTTTCTCCCCTCGCGAATAAAAAAGGGGGAGGAAAGAAAGAAAGCAATCCACGAAAAGACCCAACTTTTTCTTCCCACTCATCAGGAACGCGGTGCAGCAGGGATTCCCCCCTCCTGTCTAGTTCGTATTGTTCTTTTATCTAGAAAACAAGGGTCCCTTTGCTCCCGTCTCTCGCGCGGGGGGCTCCTGCTCGGGCCGCGGGGGTCCGGGGCGTCCAAGAGGGGCCGGGGGAGGCTTGGCGGAGGAGGGGGGCGCTTCGTGGGGTCCCCCCGTTAGCCGCCCCCCTCCCCGATCTCTCCCGCGCCCTCCCTCCCGTCCCCCTCTCCGCCTCTCCGTCTCTCTCTCTCGGGGGCCCTCAGTAGGCGGCGGAGAACTTCATCCGCTTCTGTTTCTGTCTCTGATTGCAAAACCAGACGCGGACGACGTTCTTCTTGAGGTCGAGCTTCTCGGCGATGGCGGCGATCTTCTCGGAGGAGGGCCGGGGCTGGACGGCGAAGTAGGCCTCCAGCGAGCGCTTCTCCGGGGCGGCGATGGAGGTGCGCTTCCGCTTCTTGTCCCCGGCCGAGTAGACGTCGGGCTTGGCCAGCTTCTCGCGCTGGGCCCGCTCCGCCTCCTCCAGCCAGGCCTCCAGGATGGGCTTGAGGGCCACCATGTTGTTGTGCGAGAGGGTCAGCGACTCGAAGCGGCAGATGGTGCTCTGGCTCAGGCAGCCCACCCCGGGGATCTTGAGGTTGGCCAGCGCCGAGCCCACGTCGGCCTGCGTCACCCCCAGCTTGATCCGCCGCTGCTTGAAGCGCTCGGCGAAGGACTCCAGCTCCCGCGGGTCCGTCTCGGTCTCCGGGCCGGCCAGCACCGGGTGGGCGGCCAGGCCGTGGGCCGGGTGCGGGGGGCCCATGCCCATCGGGGGCTGCCCGTGCCCCGCCCCCGCCCCCGCCGGGTGGCCCATGGCGTTGAGGGCCGGCGGGAGGTGGGCGTGAGGGTGGGCGTGCGGGTGCGGGTGGGCCGGCGCGGCGCCCACCTCCGGCAGCGGCAGGGCGGCGTTGAGGTGCTCCAGGAGCTCGCCGTCCAGGCCCTGGGCCGGCGGGTGGCCCGGGTGCGCGTGCCCGCTCAGCACCGACGGGTGGTGCAGGTGGACCGAGGAGGAGGTGGGCGTGCACGAGACGGAGACGCTGCTCATGGTGTGGTAGGTGGCGTCCGGCTTGAAGGGGTGGCTCTTCTGCGACACGATGTCCACCGCCGCCAGCGCCTCCGCCCCGCGGAGCAGCGTCTCGTCCAGGCCGGCGAAGAAGTTACTCTGCAGCTGCGGGGGGGGGGGAGGGAGAAAGAGAGAGAGGGCTCAGAGGGACCCAAAGCACCGGGGGGGGGTCGGGGGAGGCAGATCACCCAGAACCCCGCAGCCAGCAGGTCACCCGGGAGGCTGGACGGTGGCCCTGGAGGCCAGGGTTCGATTCCCCAAACCCGCTGGGGGACCTTGGGCGCGTCGCGCCCTCTCGGCCCCAGAAAACCCCCCGACGGACGGGGTCGCCATAAGTCGCCAACGACTCGACGGCTCCCGACACTCCAAGCGAGTAACTTTCTTCCGCTTTCTCCGCAGCTGGGATGCCGGCTGCGTCACCACCCCGGGATGGGTCAACACTACCCACCTCCCAAATCCCTCCTTTCGATGTGTGTGTGTGTCCCTGTTCCCTGCCCCCCTTCCCTCCCTCCCCCAAGGACGCCTCCTTCCCCAGCCTCCCCTCCGTCTTGGAAAAGCCGAAGGCGAGGCCCATTTCTCGGTCCCAAAGATGCCAAAGGCTGGGTTGGGAGAGGCCGGAGAGGAGGCCCGTCCGGGCCCCGGCCTGCCTTCTGGCCCTTTCCGCTCGGGGAGGCTTCGCTCCCCGTTCCCCCCTTCTCGCAACAACCGTCCCGTCCAGGTCGCGCTTTCTTCGGCCGGCTGGGTCAGCGCCGGGGGGGGGCTGTTCCTGGCGCGCTTCTCCTGCCGCCGCCCTTTGGGGGTTTCGATCCCCCTCCCTATTCCGTTGCCATCGCAGGCGGGTTCGCCCCTCGACTTTTTTTTTAAAGAAACTCCGTTGTAGCCGCGGAAAGGCCAGAAAAAGCGGGGAGGTACCTTTTCGATCCGCACGGAAATCAAACCGGGCCGTGCAAGTTTCCGAAACCCTTCAAGGGATGGCAACCGGAGGGACCCCTAAGGGCACGGCCCACGGCGCCCCCACCGTCCCGGATCTGGGGCTCAGAGGCCATTTCCGCACTAGACGGCTGGAGTGCTCTCATTCCACTTTCAACCCCCATGGAATCCTGGGGCTGGCAGTTTACGGAAGGGCCTCGGGCCCCCAGAATTCCATAGGAGGTGGAAAGTGGAATGAGAGCACTCTAGCCGTCTAGTGCAGAAAGGACCAGAGACATCCCACGGCCACGGTCCCCCCCCCAATTCTCTACCCGCTGCTTCTCCCTCCCCTGTCCCAGATGAACTCCTGACTGGGGGGGTCCCTTCGAGGGGAGCAGGTGGGGGCTCTGATCCCTCCCCGCCGCCTCAAGGGACGAGCGCACCCCCACCACACCCCCAGCCCCCTCCCCCCTTCCCGCCCCCCAGTCGTCCGTCCGGATCCCCCCCCCGACCACTGCCTACCTGCGGGGCCGGCAAACAAGCCCTCCGGATGGCCTCGGAGCTGGAGTGGAGGTGGGTGTACTTGGGCTCGTGGAGGATGGGGTGCATGCTGAAGGCCTGCTTGCTGTTCATGGACATCATGGTGGCGAGGAGGAAGGAGCGGAGGGAGAGGAGGAGGAGGAAGAGGAGGAGGACGGCGGCGGCGGCGGCGGCGCGGGCGAGGACGGGCAGGTGGCCGCTCCCGCCTGGCTCGCCTTATTGTCTCTGCCCGGCGCTCCGGCACTATCAATGACATTATAGGGCCGCCCAGGCCACGCCCGGCCGGCGGGCCGCTCGCCCATTGGCTGCGCGCGGAGGGCGCGCCCCGCCCCCTTCCCCGCCGCCCCCGCCCCCCCGGAAGATTCGGCGGCAGCCCCCGAGCGCCGGAGCGATCCTCGCCTCCTGCGCGCTCCGACCGTCAGAAGTCCTCCGAAGGGTCCGCGCCCACGCGAGCCTCCTCGAGCTCCAAAGCTCCGCCTCTGATTGGACGAGAGGCTGCACGGAGCGAGAAAGTGTGGAAAGTTAGGAGCCACGGGGGAAGTGAAGAAACTTTCCGCACTAGACTGTTATGGCGCTATTGTTCCGCTTTCAACCTCCTATGGAATCCTGGGGTTTGCGGTTTAGGGAGCGGCCTTTGAGGATCCCTTTGAGGCCTCTCCCTAAACTGCAAGCCCAGGATTCCATAGGAGGTTGAAAGTGGAATGATAGCGCTATAACAGTCTAGTGCAGAAACGGCCAAAGGTAGAGGCAGAAGAAGCGCTGGTATATATAGCGGGCCAGAAGCCACCCCTCTCAAACGTGTCAGGAAGTTAAATCTCATTCCTTCCTGCTCCAACCATTTCTGTTTTTAGATGCCTGTCCAAAGCTTACCTGTTTTTCCAAACCTTCCCTGGGTAGTCCAGCCCACCATCCAATTTCATGGGCAGTGTGGAGACCTGATTTTAATTCTATGTCTTGTGGGAGTTGTAGGTTTTAATGCTATGCATGACTTTGAAAACTTCTGGTTTGGGATGTTCAGAAACATTCCTTAATAGACAAGTTCTCCCTTTAGATTCATCCTACACACAAAAAATCCCACACAAAAAGGAGGAGATTTAGTCCTCTGTGGCCAGTTGAACAACTCCTTTCCCATTATGTTTGACAGATATGGGACAACTTTCTCCAGTCTGACACCTTCTAGGTGTCTTGGATGCTTGCAGCTGTCAGCCCTCAGGCAGCATGGTCAGTGAGGATATGCAGGGGTAATGCTCCAATCTATCTGGAAGGTACCAGGTTGAAGAAGACAAGAGGATAAAGATCTTGACTAAGGGCAACCACAATGTGACAAAAACGGTATTCATCTCCTGGGACCCTTTGATTTTTCTTTCTCCTGGTGAATCAACATGGCTATGATTTTCATTTGCTTGTGAATATTCTGATCTCTCTCTGAACCACAAAATACACATGTCCCCAATTATTCTGGTTAGAAACCAGATCACTGTCAGAAACTGGAAATTGTCAAAATATGGAAGCCAGTCTTTTTTAGCTTGCAAATGCTTATATATATATGTGTGTGTGTGTGTGTGTGTGTGTAGACACACATACACATAGACATACATACATACTTCTGTCCGTGGTTGCAGAAGTGTCCAGGGGGTCACAGAAGCACGATGAAGTAGGCTGAAAGTGGGGGGACCATGCATGGAATGTATGGATTCTGGTTGTAATTGAAAAGGGTAAAAAAAGCAGATGGTCGAAAAACGAACTGTTGAAAAATGGGAGATACCTGTACTATTTCTCCCATTGGTCCTCCTTCGTCTCTCCATGTACATGATTTCAGTGCAAAAATAAGTGGAGTCACTGAATGCACTATGGCCAGCAAGATCCTCTTGCCACAGAATGGGAGATAAATTTCCCAGTGGAAGACTAGAGTCCCTGAACACATACAGGCTGGCATCCTGTCAGGGACATATGCATGTGTTTAAGTCTATGTCTGTGGGAGAAATGATCCACAGCAAGATATATCCTGCTGACAGGGATGGAAAACGGAGATCCACAAAAAGCAATGGTGCATGTTGCAGTTGGCACAGTGCTCACTGCAGTTGCACACTGTGCATCACTCACTGCGGTTGCACAGGGCCCATAACACCCTCCACTTAGTCACTGAGATGCATTGTACAGTATTGCTTCTCTGCAAGGGGGCTGTGTTGTTCTGGTACAGTGAATCTCAGCATACAAATATTTACACTACATAGAGCACAAAGTTGGACTGCAAACACACAAACATATATGCATACTAATGCATGCTATTTCTGCTTTTTCTGTTTTTCAAACTGGGTACAGTTCCATAGGATAGAAATTAGGGGACTGTGATTTTTTTTAAACAAATGAACAAACAACCTGTGTTACCCTAACTTTCTGTTTTCAAAAGAAACACACTGAAGACTTATTTACCCCAAAAGATAGACTTAAATGTATATCCAATTCATTATTCTTGTGAGTTAAATTGGAGGATCAGAGTAAGTATGCATTAACTATCCTTATTTTCTCCATGAACAAACCTTTCAATAGAGAGTACTCACAATAGCTATACAAGTATGCCACAGTTAACAAAACAGATGCATTCCTGGGCATCATTTCTTTAACAACAACAACATGGTACCAGAGAGAGCTGTAACATGGAAAGAATGGTATTAGGTTCCTACACTACCAACAAGAAGAGCAATTAAACATGCTCCAGCAAACTTTTTATTCAAAACTAACCATTAGCATATGTGAAATGAAACAACCAGGACAGGTTATCTTTGCATAAGTAAACAAAAACATTTTAAACCTTCTAGAGAACACTTGAAGAGCCTACCTGCGGGATTGCCTTCTCCCATATAATCCGCCCCGCACACTAAGGTCCTCTGAGAGGAATTTACTGCAGCCAGTCAGAACTAGGTTGGCTGCGGTTATCCAGAGGACCTTCTCTTCTATCGCTCCCAAGTTATGGAATGGCCTGCCGGAGGAGACCCGGCATATTACCAGTCTTGACTGCTTTAAAAAGGCAGTCAAGACTGTCCTCTTCTGACAGGCCTTCCCAGACTAGTGTTCCACCGCCTCTCATCAACTGTCCTCTTGTTTTTAATCTTGTTTTTAATTTGTTTAATAGTTAATGTGTTTTAGGGGGTTAGAAGGGTGGGGGGGTGGGGAGGATGGGGTACATTTTAATGTTTTAATGTATTTTATATATTGCTGTAATGCCGCCGCGATCCATTGGGAGAGGCGGGATAAAAATAACTGTTATTATTATTACTCTTTTTTCCCCCACCAGCCTCCACTTTTCTTATGATTTCCATTTTGATGGCCAAACCTATATATCTATAACTGCCTGCCTGCCTGCCTGCCTGCCTGCCTGCCTGCCTGCCTGCCTGCCTGCCTTCCTTCCTTCCTTCCTCCCTCCCTCCCTCCCTCCCTTTTAACATGCTGGAGGTAGCTGGTTTCTCTTTTGCTGTTCACTCATGCCCAGTAATGTATACTGGATCTAGCTGCTGTTTATCTTGTCTGTTGTCGACAGACACACATGGCCACACCAGGGTCAGCTACAGTAGAATCCCATTCATTCCCAGTTCAAGCTTTGTTTATTGCCCTGTTTACTGCTGACACATTGCTGCATCCTGACACCAAAAACCTGTGTTTCTCCAGCCCTCCTTCCCCATCCTTCCAATGATGCTAAAAAAGCTTTCCAGCTATTCAAAGGACAAGGAGGAAAAGGGAGACAGGAGAGCATGAAAAGCCTTTATAAAAAGAAGCTTCACTGTCAGATGCTTTATTAACCACGATATGTCTGAATATCGCATTCAGAAACAAAAATACTTTGACTCTGGAGAACATGAGTCAGAGGGTGCTATTTGTATTGTGTTTGTAGACCTGTTGTGGGAATGTGGTTGACTAGCATAGAAACAGAATGCTGGACTAGCTAGGCCTTTCTTCTGCTCCGTTAAGGTCCATGTTATGTTCTTATGTTAAAATTTTTGGAAGTATAATAACTTCTAAATAAGATATTGTGTTTGTAAAATACATTAATTCTTGAGTCCAGTGGTATAATAGCTTCCAGATAAAATAATAACAAAAGTATTGCCTGACTATGGACTTCCAAATAAAGTTATTCAACCTAGTCATAAGGAGAGTTAGCCGATAAGGCCATTGGTATCAATATAGTTAATAACATACACTGAGCAGTTGCCTGGACAATAGAACATCTACACTTAAAAGCATGTAATAATCACAACATGGATAGAAATTATATTTCTACAAACTTCCCGCTCATGGCCATATGCTTATAAATGCAACATTTCTGGAGCTTGTTATCACTCTTTAAATATTCTCTCTGCCCAACTCCAACAAAAGTAAATTCTTATAGCAATATATTTCTGTTTTATAGATTTCTGTTCCACATGGAAGGAGACCATATTTTCATTTGAATAAATGTATTCTGGGCACGACTGTTGGTAATGCAGTAGAGGAAAACCATTTCTTGATAGAATTTTGAAAATTCTTACCGATATATAAATGTTCAGAATGCAGGAAATCCCCTATCTTGGCAAAACAAACCAATTTTGCATTTGAACAGATTACTGGATTCACAAATCTTACATGTAATCATCTTTCTTTCAAGGGGGGATGTGAGAACAGTGTCTACCAATACCATTTAAATATATATATATAAATCTCTAAAATCTTTCTTGACATAAAAATGAAGATGCAAAATATTTTAAAAAAGGGGAGAAAGAGAGAGATTCCCTCCTCTCAACTCTCTTTTTTTCTCCCCATCTGATTCTTCAACTTGTTCCATGTTATGCCTTTATAGTGAAGCAGGTGGTTCAAGACCTCCTGATGATGGCCTTCAGCACATCTCAAAATTATGGGCAATACACAGCTTTTTTCCCCAACAGAGGGGAATAGCTAAAGAGAGCAGGAGGAACAAGCATGTCATGTTCAGCCAAGGAAGTTAGTACAATGAATGAACTAAACAACAGAACACTTGCACTCTTACTTCAGCAACAACCACATATGACAGCTGGAACTGCTTGACTACCACTAGCTTAGCTTCTGGATTATGGGCATACATGGATGTCACACTAATGCACAGAGAAGATGAACAAAAGGATGTGACTCCAAACCAAGCCACCCTGCTAACATTCCAGAACCGAAATTTTCTGAGCAGTGGTTCCTCCAAATACTGAAACAACACTTTTTTTCTCATTTCCCACAATGTCAAATATGCTACAAGAGCATGGAGTGAATCATCTCTGGTCTGCCGAAGAGAAAGAACTCTGAATCTCAGACCCAATTGATGCTAGTTCATCATGGGTTGCCTGATGGGTTACCCCAACACTCACATCCTTCCACTCAATGAGTGCCCCACTGCTGTTGATTTTGGACTATGCTACCAAAACCCTGGGCCAAACTTCTCCTATCTTTTGCAACAAGAATTCCTCTGAGTTGTCTCGTTTGTGAGCCTAGTCCAAACAGGACAGGTAGACAACCTACCTTGGTAGATCATGGGGATCTACTGAAAAGAAAAAGAAAAATGAAAAACATAACTGAGGAAACCTAACTTTGCTGAAATTCTTTTTCAAGTGGACACCCCTGTTTTCTTGCTCTGCTACCTCTGGCCTGGTTCAGAACTGCCTAATTTTCTCACTCCTGATGCCTCTTTGTATAGCTGACAAAGGAGAATGAACCCCAAAGTGAAGCATTTCTGTTGGTATTGGCATTGCTGACAACTGCAGCCCCCTACCTCTGCTTAGAACTGAACTCCTACCAAAGCAGAGGCTGTTGAACTACCTGTTCCTCTGGCTTGCTGACAATTGTAGCCAGAGCCATCTAGGCCTCTAAGTGACCTCTAGCTGACTGATCCTCTTTCTTCAACTGGTTAGGGAACATAATTTGCAACCACATCTGGGTTTAGTTTTCATCTCAGTGTACTGGGCCAATGGCTGTCCTTATAAAGAAGATTTTTCATGCTGAAGCCATGAAAAGTTTTTTAACTGCTCGATATAATATTGAGATACTGGAAGAGTGCAAGAATCTTCCCAAGCTGCATGGAAACTGGCCAACAGCTCAGCAGATGACTGCTACACCGGCATCACCAAATATGACCATCTGATACCAAACTAGTCACAGCCCAATTGATTCCTCTCCGCAGCATTTGCTTAACCAAGTTCCACCCACCCACTCACCGTCCCTTCCATCCATCACTTTATTTATACCCTGTTTTTCTCCCAAACTAGCACTCAGGATGGTTCACAAAAAGGCAGCAAATTACAATCAATGCACATACAATTAAAAATATACACAACTGAGATTAAAACAGTTGCCTCTTTCAAACCATGTGGCTACTGATGCAAACTTTACTGATCCCCTCCTCTGCCTGCTCCTTTTGGCTTCTGATCACAATACCAACAATGAACAACAGGCCAGCTGGTGGTGGGAGCCAACTTCCAAAGGGAACATCCTGACCCCATCCCTCTGCTGGCACTATATTTGCCAAATCAAGACTACTATGGGTTCTAAGATTTTAGGGAGAAAATCTGGGACCTTGGGACAATCCTTTGTGATGTCACAGGGGCCCAGGCCCTGGTGATATTCCAAAGGTAATATTACAAGGAGGAGCTCCTATTGATGTCATTAGGCATGATACATTAGACCTCAAGCACAGTTGCGCAGAGTATGAAAAATGTCAACTCTAACAAATGAGCAAAATACATACACACACATTTCAAGGCAGCAGTCGTGTTCTGAGATTCCTCCATCTTTCCCTAAGAACTGGAGAATAAAAAGCCAAGCCCTGAGGCATGTAAACCCCAGCTCTCACTGCCACAACACCCAACAAGCAGCAGATACAGGCAAATGCTGCCAGCTCAGATTTTAGTTCTTCAGCCAAAAGTACCTGTTCAAGTTTAGACAACAGCAGAGTGTACGAATTAGTGTTTACTGTATAACACAAGGCCTGCTGGCTCCTTTTCTTTCTCCATTTCTCTTTTCATTTTTTAAAAAGTTAAAGTTCTGAATCAAAAAGAGATGGGCAAGAGGCTGGAAGGCTCTTTTGCCCTTCTTGGCATTTTCAGCTCTGATGCCCAAAGCTGCTCGAGAGAAACTGTCATAATTAAACAAGCTTGACACATTCTGTTCAGTCCAAATTTGTAGGAGAGATGTAGCCAACGATCTATATTTATTTATTACATTTTTATCCCATTCTCCCTGCAAGCATCTTACTCTGATGCAGACAGCGCTTTCCCTGAAGCCTGCATTTTATTCTCATAATAACCCTGTGAGGTAGGTCAGGGTAACAGATAGTGACTTGCCAAAGATTACATAGTAAATTTTGCACCTTGATGTGGGTTTGAACCAGCCTGTCCCTTTTTCTGTTCTCTTTTTCCTTTTCTGATGGTCTGACAGCTACATGACACTGCTGAGGAGGCACATGGCTGAGCATCAGTGAATCACTTATGATGAGTCTTACTTGGTGTGGCAAAGGAAATGGGCAATTGCTTCATCTAATGAGTTTCAAAGAGAGCCAAGACTGGGTCTTCCAATCACCATATCCCCAAGGCAGGCAAGGAAATCCTCAAGATGCTGATTATGGAAGTGAGATATTAATCAGGTCTGTAAAAAACCTTTATTAAAAACCTCTTCTACTTTCTCCTAAAGGAGAGCTCTTACTTTTTTATAAAATATATCTATACAATTGCCCATTGAAGGTGCCAGGGGGGAATTAACCAGTGTGAGTTGCCTCTGCCCTTGGCATTATTCCTGCTCAGGATTTAAATGGAGAATATGGTGAGTTTCCAGAGCCAGGAAAGTTACTTCCATTAAGAAATTAGAATCTTTTAACGGGTCACCCAGGCAGCAAAATGCCCTCCCTACATCTTCTGCATTAGGGGGAGGGCTGCCATCCCATTTCAGCTCTTGGCAGAGGAGAAAAGAGTGCAAGAAAACGAAAAAAAGAAATGAAAAAGAAATTACGGACAGGGCAAAGTGTGTGCCTACTTTTTAAATACTAAATAATTTACTGTGAGTAAAATCGTGTATGTCAATTGTGAAAAGGGTCCAATTTGTTTGATTTACATGGTGGGGGGGTGCCCTCGGGTAGGGGGTGTTTAACTAGCTCCTCTAATGTAATTGCCTTTGGCGGCCTGCTAAATATTTCATAGGCTGCCTGTGCAAAAAGTGAGGCCGCCTCATCTGATCTGCAATTGCAGCCGGTCCTGTGTATAAAACGGATCTGCTTGGGCAGTCAGAGAAAAAACGAAATTTCTTTCAACTGAGTTGAACAAGAAGAAACCCACTCAAGGCTATTGGTAGTTGCCTCTCTTGGCCGTATCTCCAGAGGACTGAAAAATACTCAGTGCTTTTATTTGGGAGACATCATTATCTTCTTCTTCCCCACATTCATATCCAGTTTGAACTTCAAAGAAACAATATCTGTGGTTGCCATTCTTTTAGAGACATATTTGCAGGTGTAAGTAGGTGTAAGCCCACCTTGAGAACCATCATGTTGTAGTAGTTTGAGTGTTGGACTACAATCCTGGAAACCAGGGTTTGATTCCTCATTCTGCCATGGAAACCCACTGCATCAAACACTCTCAGCCTCATCAAACACTCTCAGCCTCAGAAAACCCTGTGATGGTGTCACCAGAAGTTGGAAATGACTTGAAGCACACAACAACAGTCCACCTTATGCCTGCATGTGTATTCTTTTGGTCTCTGCAGAAGCTGGTAGTCTCTTCTACCTTCCATAACAGCCAAAACCTCCTACCTTGGAATCACCACTGCACTGTGATAGCCTGCCCCATGGCCCTTCTGTTGCTGATTGAGAGCGGGGATGGGGTGGGATGAGAAATCAGAGAAGTGTTGTGCACAGACTGATTACATGATTTTCTGAGGCCTCCCAAGGGCCCCAGGAGATCTTCGCAGATGATGTCCTTGGTCTGTCTGTGACTGTATTGCTTCTCCAGTCCCTCTGCTCTTTCAGCCACAGAACAGCCTTGGGACTGTTACAGCATACTGGCAAGTCCTGTGGTGGGGGCAAGAGAGTTGCAGTGGAGTTCCACATGTGGAACTCTTGCACTACATTCAACCATGTAGAATCTTGGCCTATCTATGGTAAGGGCAGGCAACTTCAGCGGATGGAAGACCTACACTGTCTTCCATGGACCCAGCCAAGTGGGTTCATGGGACCACCACCATGCTCTGAATTTGCTACCTCAGAAGTTCCAGTGCACCTTCTCCATGTGAGTAGAGTGTGAAGAGAGAGTTATTGAAAGACAACTTGTGCTTTTTAGGGATAAGATTCCACTTAATAACCTGACACTTGCACATGTGCACAATTCCAAAAATCAGCAACAAGCAGACAGGCTAATAAGGTTACCATACTGTTCCATGTACGTGCATATATACGAAGGATCAAATGAGGAAGGAGGGAGCTGAATATGTTTAATGTGGAAAAGATAAGTGTGAGAGGTGACATGAGAGTCATCTTTAAATATCTGAAAGGATGTCATGTGGAAGATGGAGCAAGCTTATTTTCTGTTGCTCCAGAGCAACAGAATCCAGTATGCTTCCAGCAAGCTTCCCTTTTGTCCCTACACCTGTCCAACAATTAAAAAGCATTCAGGACTACCATTAGCCTTTTGCCGCCTAATGCTAAGACCATCAGCCCATTCCAGACCCTATTTCCTATTCCTAATACACAACGTTGGAAAATCATTCAGTTTCATTTCCCACATTTTTCACTTTTCTAAGCTTAAGTCTGTTCCAGCCTGCTCTGTATTTATTTGCACTTTTTAAAAAAGTCTGCACAAAAATTTCTACGCAAATGCAAACCAAATGCTTTCTGCTCTATCGCCATCTGCATAGAAATACTAGCAACATTTCAGAAATCAGTTTTGAAGAATGAATAATAAAAACAAAATTTCACATTTGAAATTATACTTAGAGGAATGCATTTAGATGAAGGGGAAGTAGAGACTTTAATTTTAGTTGAAGGAATGGAAATCAATAAAAGTTAAATACAATCTGCCAAGTGCAATGCTTTGGAAACTTGCTCTTGAAAAGAAAAACCCAACAGCACCATCAATTATTGTCAGTAGGAAATTAAGTATGATAATATGTAACTTCTGAAAGCATGCTTTATGTTACACAGTTTATTCAAGAAAAGTGGTGTTAATATCACAGCTTCCAAATCATGCAAGACTACAGTACTTTTTTTTATTAACAAAAAATCATAAAATATAACTTGTAAGTTAACCAAGGAGAAGGCTACCTTTGAGGGGAGATCTACGTCAGTTGGATCTGTTTTTGTTGTTTTGCATCTTCCGGGGTTTTCTGGGGGCAGTGTGTTGCTGTGTGCCCTCAAGTCATTTCATGGGATTTTCTGGGTGGCAGTGTGTGTGTGTCTTGTCCAAGGTCACCCAGTGGGTTTCCACAGCTGAGTGGCGGGAATCAAACCCTGATGTCCAGGGTTGTAATCCAACATTCAGACCACTACAGCTTAGCTCTATTGGATCCATTTACTGTCCCATATTTATGGTAAAGGAGAAGCAATGTTGTATAATGGTTTGAGTGTTGAACTAGGGCTCCAGGTGCCTCCAGGGTTCAAGTTCCTGCTTGGCTGTGGAAACCCATTGGGTGAGTCACATTCTCTCTGCCTTAAGAGAGGGCAGTGTCAAACTCTGTTAAACAAATTTTGCCAAGAAAGTCTCAAAATAGATTTGTCTTAAGGCTCGTGTGTCAAACACAAAGTCCACAGGCTGAATGCGGCCCACTAGGCCATTTCATGTGGCCCTCACACTTCTCCTGCAACTGCAGCACTCCCCCACCTGGTGACCCTGATCCCCACATTGAAGGGCCCCCCCTGCTGGTATTCTGAAGAGGGGCCCGGCAGCCAGCACTCACGGTCTATTTCTGACTACTCCTTTGTCCAAGTTTTGCCATCAAAGCATTGCTGTGGATTACCATGGCAATGCTCTACATGGCTCTCAAGAGTTGAACAGAGGAGCAGTCAGAAGTAGAAGTCTGTGGCGAAAGGTTTTTTTTAATCATCAGACCGATATTACCAAATATTTTCCTTCTCCTTTTTAGTAATGCATAACACACACATCATTCCTAATACACCTTCTATCCAGGCCTACACCCTTCCATCTTGGTATCATCATGTTGTGCTTATCACCCTTTAGCATCAATTCTTGGAGTGCATTGGTTTCCTTCACATTTCCAACTTGCACCTTGGCTGTAGAGTTCACTTGCAACTGGCTTTGCCAGATCTCTGGGCATTTTGTGCAGCTTCTAACAGCTTCTTCCAGTCCTTTTTTCCCAAGGTCTCCATCCTTCTTTCTTCTGTACCAGAGAAGGAAGTGCAGGACCCAGAAGTAGAGAAGCCAACGGCTGTTTGTTGAATGAGATGGTTTAATAGCATCAATATGTATGAGACAAGGAGAAGGGGTGTTCTCCATATTAAATATTTAGCACTCAAAGTCTTTGCCTGTCTTCTAGGAATTCCAAAGACCTGAAATTATTGCTGAAAGGGGATTCCAGGGACTGAGCAGGAAAATCCCTCAGCAGGCCTAGCCTCAGCTTCTCTTTGCCTGAAAGACCACAATGACTGTTCTAGAGACAATGAAAGTCTGGCTTTGCAAAATGTCTATGTAGATGACTTTTGAAAAACCATCATCAGAACTTGAAGGCAATTGAAGTCTCCCACTGCTGCTTCTTTGAGACTGATATTCAGCAGCATGTGGCCCTTTTTATCCTCTATAGCTATCACAGCTGTTTCTGTTCTGTGTGCTTTTTCAATCCTATCATAGAGTTTTCTTGGCAAGATTTATGTAGTGGATGTTTCCCATTGCTTTCCTCTAAGGTTGAGAGAGCATGACTTGTCCAAGTCTATCTAGTGGGTTTCCCTAACTGAGGCCATTTCCGCACTAGCTTATTATAGCGCTGTGATTCCACTTTCAACATCCTTTGGGATCCTGGGGTTTGCAGTTTCTGAAGGGGCCAGCCGGCCCCTCCCGAAACTGCAAACCCCAGGATTCCATAGGATGTTGAAAGTGGAATCATAGCACTATAACAGGTTAGTGCGGAAATGGCCTGAGCAGGGAGGTGTTCTAGTATTCTTGTCCAACACTCAAGCCACACTGGCTCTGAGCTTGAGGCACCCACCCTCCAATAGCTAGCTTCACTATATTCCTTGTTCTTGAGTATTTTTCAGTGCAATGTCTAGTAAGGCCCTCCCAACTCTCTTCTAGCACCAGAAAGTTGCCTAATGAGAATTCAAAGTGGTGAGAACCCATCTGTAACTTTTCACAAGAGTGATTTGCTCTCCCCAGATCAATACAGTAAATGATTGCCGGCTGTGAGTGTCTGATATGATGACAAGCCACTTGTTCTGAAGGGCACCTCCCAGCATCCACCCCTGTCAGGGCAAATAGTGATAAATAACTTGACCTAGGGTTACAGACAGCTGAGCATGTCTGGGTCTTCCTGCTGACTTGGCCTGAAGTATCCCCCGAAATTTGTATGACACCCATGCCTTGGGAGAAGCCTCACATGCAAGCACCAGTCCTCAGGGGCTGTCATGAAATATGCCCATTGCCATTGTCCTTTTCCTCCCTTGAAAAGGGAGTTCCAGGGAATCTGCTGAAAAAGAAAGCTTAGAAAAGAGGCTGCCAACATTATGGGTGCAATTTAATGGAAAGCTAAAGGTCTTTATTGTCCATACTTTGAGTCAATCATCATCACCTACCCTTTAACCAGTTTATCTTTTATTATTATTTGATCATATTGCAATAAGGTTGCAGACTACCAAGACATTGTGATTTTGGGATAACTGAAAATATCTGTGCATTGCTAAACAGTTTTAGTTATCATCAGCAACAGCAATGGCAGAAGCAGCATTAAGCACTCCTAGATTTCAGGGACTAGTCTTGAATATCAAGCTCTGGTTCCTCTTTGCCACCCCCCACCCTGTGCAAGGGAAAGAAATCTCAGGGCCAGAGCTTGCCCTTGAATTCTCACACACACACACACACACACACAGGCTGGCATTCTGTTGGTGACATATTCAAGTGTACATTATGTTACGCATATATTCACCATAGAACAAATGACATATTCTGCTGACAGCGGTGGAAGTGGAGTTGCACATACAGTGATGTTTCACATTGTGGTTGTTATTCCACATTGCAAAATGGCACTCAGCCATTGACATGTATTTCACAATGCTGCCATTCTGCATGGGGTCTGTACAGTGCTGCCGCAGTATATCTCCACACGTGAACATTTATGCTCTGCTGAGGGATGTTGGATTGCAGCCGCAGTGTGCTGCTGGCTCTACTGTTGCAGGCTGTTTCAGAGCATCTGCTGTAGACCTTCCAGGGGATGGTGCTCTACCTGGCCTTCTTCCTTCCTCCTCTCAAAGTTTTTCAAACTGCAGCCAGCATCAGGGCTCAACAGCAGGCAGTGGTCAGTGCAGAAGAAAACTGAGCCGCCAGCCTCGGCATTTGCTTTTGGAGCCACTCACTACAGTACTGTAGGGCTGCAGTTTTGTGGCTTTCCTAACTTTGCAATTATCTTCCTTTCTTGTCAGAGAAGCATGTGGGTTGCATTAACTAAAAAGATGGATACAAATGTCACTCTTTTTCAACTCTGTTATAGACACTGGATTCTCTTTTAATCCTTAACATCACTTCTCTCTGTTCCTCTCTGTTTCTCATCTTCTTCCTCTCACTCCTGTAAACTCTTCCTGAACATTTTCTCCTACCCTCATCTCTCTCGCCTTCTTTCTCTTTCAGTCTCATTATTATTTTCTATCCCACAATGTACATATAAAACAGGAAAATAAAATAAATATAGCCAGTTTGGAGCATTGGTTAATAGGAACAACCCCTTATTTAAGCCCACATGAGCTTGTGCAAAGGTCGAAGATCTCCAGGAGAGACCTTTCTCTTTGTCCCACCACCTTCCTAGGCTCATTTGGTGGCAACATGGGAGAGGGCCTTCTCGGTGGCAGCTCCCAGACTGACTTGGAACTCTGTCCCAAGGGAGGCCCAGACAGCCCCCTCCTTGCTCTCCTTCCACCAAAAGGTGAAGAATTCTCCATTCTGCTGGACCTTTATACATTGACTTGGAGGGGCTCTTAATAGTGTACTGTTTTGCTGACACTTTCATATGTGTTTGTACATTTTTAATCTGTAGTGGTTTTAATAATTTGTAAGCTGTGTTGTGTCCTTTTATTGGGAAACAGGCAGGAAATAAGCATATATAACAACAGCAGCAGCAGCAACAACAACAAATCTGCTCTGAAATGAAAAATAATGTCTTCACTAGATTGATTTATCAATTGAAAATACAGTCCTAAAAGTTCTGCTCAGAGATAAGTCCCACTGATGTTCCTCCTGTTAAATGTGTACAGAATTTCAGACTAAAGTTCTATCATCTGCCAGCAACATCAGTTAAAACTTGCCAATTTGACCTATTAAAGTATGTAGCCATTCTGAGCTGGCCTGTGGTGGATTCACTGGCAGCCAGCTTCAGCAAAAAGCTTCATATGCATATGATCTATGCTTGCAAGAAGTGTAAAATCCAAGAGTTACATTGACTTCTGGAAGGTTGTCCCTTTATTTGTTTATATGTTCCAAAGATCTTTAAGTGCTTCATAACCAATATAATAAAAATAGCTATCATAAACAAATTAATCCAGGAAAATATAACTATTTAAAATAAAAGCAGAACTATTAAAAAACACAAACCACAAAATGATCTGCGGAACACGAACTGAAGAAAAATGGTCTTCACCCTTTCTGAAATTCAATAGCTTTCCTGACCAGTTAAGAAGGAAAATCCCAAGATTCCAGAATTTTGCAAATTCAGCCATTAAGACTCTTCTTCTAAAAGTGACTGTAATCCTGGCTTGCCATTAAATTGTTGATTTTGTGCCTTTAAATCATTTCCAACTCGTGGTGATCTTAAAACAGGGTTGTCAAACTCGATTTCATCTTGCCACATCAGCATTATGCATGCCCTCAAAAGACTGGTTGTATCTGTAAGACTATATAAATGTATCTACTCTTTTATCATATTAAATAATTGCCTCTGCATTCGATTATTACTGGTCTTAGTAATAACTATCTCTGAAACGAGGAGTCTAGGAAAAATAGTGGCAAGCAGTTATTCAAGTGTACAAATATTGCACAATTTATTGGAAAAATGAGTTTTGAAAACAGAAAGATGAGACAGCTCTGTATAAAATTCTCCATTCTAATTCGTAAATATAGATACACAGAAAGAATGGCTTTCAATAGAAATGCAATACTTCTCCTCCTTGAGTGGATGGGTGGGAGATGAGGTGGGCTGTGGGTCTGCTCAGTTTGTTGCCTAGCCGTTGTTGATGGGCAGCCCCAGAGACCCTGCCCTCTTTACCTACCATTCTTTTTCTTTAAAACAGATCTTGACTGGACAGCTGGAGGACTTTCTCAAAACATGACTGTCCTCTGTAAAATAGGACACCCGGGCATTCTGATTAGGAAGCTAGCTGGAGCCACATTCCCTGGTAATTGTAACAACTGGTTCCTGCTGAAAGGATCTTTTGCACTTGGCTTGCTGTAGCTCCAAAGTCACAAGTGAAGGCAGAGCCAGCCCCACTAGGTAGCATGGCAGGCTTGTTACAGGTAGACCCTACCTTCAGGCTTCCAATGCAGATTGATTAGATTTGTGGAACGCAAGACACAAATACTCCTCCATTTGCAAAAACATCTTTGTGGAGTCTCCTCCATGGGATGTGCATTTGCATCCCTCTTTATTTACTTTTACTTTTACATGCAAGATGTTTTTTCTTTCCAATCTGTTTTTAATTGCCTATACCATTCTTGAATTTGAAGAATATTATTGCTCTGTGTGTTGCCTTTGGCAGTTTGAATGTCCATCTTAAATTTAAATTGGAATGCTGCTGTTATTTAATCTTAAATTTAATTTTACATGGGGATGAACTATATCAAACTCAGTGGTAGTTTATTTCTGTGTCTGGAATCCTGGCACATATTTCTGTTACCCTATAAAAGCAAAAAAGCATTTTTGTCCAATGTGGAACATCCATTTTCAAGTCAAGGTTGTGGAAAGGGAGTTGCACTTGGGCTGCCACTGTGCATGCAGATGCACATAGATGTGTGTGCGATTTGAGCACAGATTCAACTGCCCATTTGGTTTGTATTTAATTGGGCAATGTTGCCATTCAACACAAGGGTTATGAAGTCCAATCAACATGCGGAGATTTCTATGAAGGTTGAAGGGTATTGCCACTTATGATATCCCTACTCCTTACCCACGTAAAAATTTAACAGAACATATGGATAATAATGGTCCTGAAAGCCTCAAGGAAAGGCAGTTTAATACCTTTCTTACATGCAAAGAGTATGTACGATTGGTTGGTTGATTGATTGACAGATGAATATTTATATGCTGCCTTTCTCCCAGAGTGGGACCCAAGGCAGCACATTTTTTAATGTAGACCTCCAGCCAGTTCCAGTGAGGATGGAAGTGCAGTCCCAAAACTTGAATCCCAATCCCTTCCAAGTTGCTCATAATTACAGTACCCATGTAGAAAAAAATATTGTCTGGAGGATTCTGGGACTTGTAGTCCAAAAAGTTTTTTCTTCCCCAATACTTATGAGGTTGCCATAAGTCAACAATTGACTTGATGGTACTTATAGGCATATGAACATTCTCTAGGAACATGTGTAGCTGTCCAAGGTACTGCTGCATATGCAACCTCTTGTTTGAACTTCAGTCCAACTTACAAGCTCTTTCTGGGAGAGTTATAGGCCTACATATGGCTCATCACAGCTTGGTGTACAAAACTATAATTCCTAGCATTCTTTGAGGGGAATTTATGGCAGTTAATGATAGAAAACCAAAGGCCTAAATATAGTTGCTAGTCCCAACTACAGTAGATTCATTGAAGCAGTGAAATTTATATAAGTATGTTGACCTGTCATTCACCAATTTAATTACTAGCTCTATTCTAGTTAGGACAACCAATAGGGCTCAGCCAAATTTAACCTATGTAGTGTAGCCATCCCATTACTTCATCTGTACAAGTATGGCAATGGTTGTTCTTTTGTCTGTATCATTCATTGTCATCAGTTTAAAGTAGTGCTACTTAAAGTGGTGGTCCCTGAATTGATGCCAATCCTTGAGCCATTGGTTGTTGGTGTCTGCAAGTTTCCAGGAAAGAAAAATACAATTGTAGCCAATCAGCCCAAATATGGTGCAGATCTCCAACACATTAGGAAAAAGAAATAATTACTGGTTTCCCCCATTTGATAACCTAAAAAGCACTGATCTAAAAGATACCAACCAGGTGTCTTATCTTTAGCCTTTTGGATGTCATATATCCTTTCTTGTACTTTAAGATACTGGCCAAAATTCTATTCATTTACTCTCTGGCAGTGTATTTGCGTAAAAGATGTGCTGATGGCAGCAGCAGTGCCATTCTGATGGTTGTTCCAGAGGCTGTTCAGGTTGCAAAGTGCTGGAGATCTCTTTCTGCACTGAGTGGTCTTTAAGCCAGCCTGTTGCACTGCAGACGAACTGGGAACCACTTGCGTAAGGGGATAGGGGATATCTCCTTCTGCAAATGCATAAAGAGTACACCTACTCTCATAACCAGGAGTTAGACTGACCGAACGCCCCAAGCGCAGGAGTGGGTCGAATGCAGTCCTTGAAGGCTGTTTCTGAAGCCCTTCAGGTCTCCAGAATACCTGGGCTGCCCAGACAGAGTGGAATGCTGCTCTGAAAAGGAAAGGATTCATTGTGCTCAGGTGTTGTGTGTGTGTGTGTGTGTGTGTGTTGTCTCCTGCTGCCATGGCTTCTGGAGGGTCCTAGGAGTGACAACATGATCTGTAGACCCATTAGACTCACCCACCCCTGGTAAACAGGCTTCTCTGTTAAAAAAAAGGCTTTTTAAAATTGGATTTATAATATGATTTAAAGGAATCTCTTCATCTGTTGTCCATCATATTAGATGCTCTGGCAGGCTAAGAAGCAATAAATAGATGTTCAATAGAACAGAGGACAACCTGGGAAGTATAAAGGCATTAATTAATTAATTATTAGTTAGTGCCTTTATACTTCCCAGGTTGTCCTCTGTTGTGTTACATTCTCATGAGTGAGAGATATCCGTGTCCCCACATGTAATTGAACATTGCTCCCACACAGCTGCTGCTTCCCTTCCTTCTCTTGTCCTTTACCTACCAGCCGGCCTCCCTTCCTCCCTCTGTTTCCGAGAGATGACGTCACTGATGACCTGCCTTTCCCTTCCTCTGTAATGACTGGCGCCTGGGCTTTTATACCCTAGTGCTTGGCTCTTATTGGCTGACAGCCAGTCCCAACCTCACGAACAGAGGCTGTGTGGCTATAAATGGCTCTTCAGGAGCAAGAAGGGAGAAAGGAGCCATGATACTTGGAATAAGGGTTAGAGGGGAAAATAAAGAAGTAGTGCTGCATTAAGGTCATTTTCAACATGGACATTATAGGATTTGTATTTTTTCGTTTGTCTCAAAATGGGGTGAGCCAGCCAGTTGTATTACGAGGTCATCCTGCTCATTTTGCTTAGTGGACTCCTGAATCTCTGCCTCAAATACCTGCCAGGATGGTAACTCTGGTGAGGGAGAGGAGATGAAGATGATGGTGACATCGAAAACAGTTCTTCTGGTTGGATAGGGACATCTGGAGAAGAGAGAGGTGGGCTGTAGACAATTATTGGCAGCGATCAACCACAGAATTTTCTTTGCAAAAGATTTGTTTCTGGAAACTCACGGATGTTGAAATACTGGAACTAAGCCCAAGACCTTACTGGTTATTACAGCTAGTGCAGTGATATGAATTTGCTCCAGGAAATTCTTCTCAAAACCCTTCCTCTGGATTTTCTGTGTTTAAACTCACAGATAAAAGAATGCAATATGCCAGCTAAGAAGAACTGTATAAGGACAACTTTATTTTTTCTGGCCTTAACATGTTTATCTGCTACTTTCCTGGGATTGGTCTAGGTTGTGAATGCTCCTGGGATAAGCCTATGAAAAGGAATGTTTCTTTTGAATGCAACAAATTAATATAATGTATGGTAAAGCCATCTATAACTGTGAAGTGATACGATGATGCTCTAGGTCCCCAGATATCATCCTACCACTTCTCACCTATAGGTAGGTTCAACATGTCATTACATTTATTCTTAAGAATAATTTTCCAGATTCTGCTTCTCAGATGGTGTTAAGGCCAAAACATCCCAGAGTCTGGAAAACATCAGAGCACAGCACATTCTGGAGCAATCTATGCCCCCTTCCATAAGCCACTGTTTCGCACTGGCCAATGTTTGGTGGCCCTCATGATACCAGTGAAAAAGAACATAGACCCTAAAGTCAACCCATACTCCAAAACAGCTTTCCCTAACCTGGTTCCCACCAGATCTATTAGACTACACCTCCAGTAGCCTCCCAGCCAGTCCGGCCATTGGCCTTTATAGTTGTCAGTAACAGAGGTTGTAATCCAGCACATCTGGAAAACCACAACATGGATCACTTCCACCCAACATGACCATGCACAGCTATTATGGCAGGTAATAACTATACTGTGGCCCACCACACCAACAGGCTCTTCCAGAGGGTGGATAGACTTTGGCATGCAGCATTTTTTTATTTTTTTTGCTAGAACCCTGAAGGCTGCCAACCAGAGCCTGTTGTATTATAATGACTTACTGATGTACATATAGATTGGAGGAACAATGAGACTTCAACCCAGGATTTTGAGAACTAGTATTTAAACACAAATCCTTTTACACCCCATACACATTCAATCATAAGTACTTCTACTCCTGTTTTCACCCAGGTTTTCTTGACTCTAATGGCCTCATCTAGGAAGAAAATAAGAGTATGAGTCATCGTTATTTTTTAGTCATCAGGAAAAGAGAAACCAGTACTGATCTACTGCGGACTACCAGTAGAGCCTAACCTATTTTCTATCTGCCCTCAGTGAAAGATCTCCATGTGCAAATCCATCTCTGCTGAACTGGGAATCAATTTTTAAGGAGTTTTGAGTTTCTGAGCATCAATCAGAGCCAGATGTGGCTTAGCTTCAGCAACTGGGCTGCATCAATGTCTTTCAGAGCAATTGCAATTTCAGAGCAATTCAATTTCAGAGCATTGGCAATTAGTGTCTATACTATAGCAGGTCTGTGGGTAACTTGAGACCATTATCTGCTTGTTGGTATATCAGTTTGGGAGCAATAAGGAAGTAATTCTTCACTAATTTTCTTCTAAAAGAAGCAATGAGTAATTTTAACAATTTTGTCACCACTGCACAAAAAATCATCAAAAGCTGTGAAGGTTTGAAAGAGCATTTGCAATTCAGGACTTATTTTGCACATAATTCCTACATATTTATGTTTTATGCAGTTTTTTTCCTGCACTGCTAGATTATTTTCTGTACAGAAAAAGGCTGTTTCCTGTGCAGAAAAAATCTGTTTTCTGAACAAAACACCCATGTGCAAATTTGGTACAGAATAAATGCCCAATTGCCAGCATTCTCATCAGTCCAGGGATCTTTTCATCAGGAATTCTTGACACTTGAGAAACATGTTTTTTAACCATTTTTGGATACTTTAAAATATCCTTTCCCACCAGTGAGTGAGAATCTACACTGTAGAATCTCCAAATATCTCTAGCTTTCCCTGATATTGGGAAAGTGGTCCTTGTATTGTAAGCAATCGGAGGCACAACCAGGTCAAGAAATCAAACAAGTTTCCTCTCTGATTCCTCAAAAATCTAACAGAGAGATTGTAAAAAGAAATAGTGGTTATTCATTGAACTGAGACTAGTAAAAGCAAGGACAAGGAAGATGGAAGGAGATGAAAAAGAGAGAGGAGGAAAAAGAGATAACATGGAAGGAAGGGAAGACAGAAAGAAAGAAAAAGACTTGCTTTCTTAAGTGAGAAGCAAAATTATCTTGATTTCTGGCTGAATAATTCATATTTGCCACAGGCCATGTATTCTTGCACTTGGGTGTCAAGTGTTTATGGAATATCTCTCTTGACAGAGTGCTTGTGTGATACTCCGCCATCGCAGGCTCTAGAAAGAAAACACAACAACCGTACAAGGCAAAAGAGACGGTAAATGGAGGAATGACAGCTTCTTCCACCTCCTTTTGAGAATAATTGCTACAAATGATGCTCCCCCTACCCTTTAATAAAGAGTTTGTCTCCCCCTTTCTCCCCTCCCCCTACAACACAAAACAGCTGTACAGCCAATTAAGATGCTAAGTGCATCCTTAGGGACCTTTCCAGGAATGGAGGGAGACGCTTCTTGGGTCAGAGGAAGCTACTCTTCCACACTCTCTGGTGCTGGCAAAACAAAACACAACCACTCTTCTGAGGCCTTGACTTTGACTCAGGGGGGAATAGTCAGGCCGGAGCTGGCAATGGGCGTATAGACCAAAGACTTCTGCAGCTTTCCCAGAAGTCAAAGCTTCAGAAGACTGGAGTAGGAGATACAGAATTTCTCAAAGATGATCGATCCCTCACACCATTGGGCAGCATGAAACAATTTCAGAATAAGCTACCACTCTAAATGAATGCAACCTATTTTCCAACGCTCAACAACGTACTGGCTTTAAATCCAACTGGGAGGCCCAATTAGGAAGACCCACTGAACCAATGATATTTACATAAGTGTTCTTGCTATTCAGCAATGGATGGTAGGGGGTGTTCTTCTCTAGCTGCGGTGAGTTACTGGATTCAGACCAGTAAGCTGTTGATGTGGTTGGACTGCGCTCTCCAGTACTCCTCACCATTGGCCATGTTGATTAGGGCTGCTGGGAGTTTCAGTCCAACAACATCTGGAGAACCTCATTTTGCCCATTGCTGAATGAAGACATTTTATCCAGACCAAGAAAACAACTTTATTCAGTTGGGATGCTCTACCTCTTAAGTCATTTCCGCACTAGGCTATTATAGCGTGATGATTCCACTTTCAACATCCTATGGAATCCTGGGGTTTGCAGTTTCAGGAGGGGCTGCTATTATTCCACTTTCAACCTCCTGTGGAATCCTGAGGTTTGTAGTTTCCTGAGGCCAAAGAGCTCTCTGGCTGAGAATTCGAAATGTCCCTCTCTAAACTGCAAACCCCAGGATTCCATAGGATGTTGAAAGGTCCATAATAATGCTATAACAGTGTAATGTGGAAATGGCCTGTTTCTTCTTTCTGCTAGAACTTGCAGGTGGATGGACTGATTGTTGTTCAGGTTCTATCTTGCCATTTGATTGCTCTACTCTTGAGAGATCCACTACTACTTTTCATTGATGAGTTTTTGGCACAAACTAGATTCAAACTGAAGACTTCTTGATCCTTAGCTCAGCCACTATATAACAAACACAGATGTCACTTGGAAGTCATCTAAAACTTGAAATATTTGAGCCAACATAATCGTACTCCAAAGAAATGCTTGACATTTAGCGCAACAGAGGGCTCAAGTTGTTCTCCGCAATGTTATCTTGTTGTCATCCTAAAAAAGAAAAGACCCCTTTAGGGTAGATTGATGTTACTATCTTTCAGCCTTCCATCCTTTCGCAGGTCGGTAAAATGAGTACCCAGCTTGTTGGGGGCATGTATAGAAAAATGTTTCGAAATACATGCTATTTGTAAGTTGTTCGCCGCCTCGATCCATATGGAGAGGCGGGATACAAATAAATAAATAAATAAATAAAAATAAAAATGGGTACAGCTGAGATGCTAAGGCTATGAGGAAATAACTTACTTAGTGACATCTAGCAAATTCAGAATAGAGGTGAGATTTGAACCTGACCTTCTTGTCTGGAAAACCAAGAAGACACCTGAGTATTCAAGTGGTCACTCACATTGCCCTATGACCTCCTCTATGTGCTGCATCAATTCAGCTTCCTTTCCCAAAATGGTAAGGTTTGAGGAAAAGAACAAATTAGCAGTCAGTGAAGAACATATTCAAGGCAAGGAGATCACAAATAAAACGTTCTCTTGTCTAAGTAACAACGGTAGCATCAAAGGCCAACACTGAGGTTAGGCAGAGTGAGGTGAGCAACTCATAGAATCATAGAATCATAGAATCATAGAAATCTAGAGTTGGAAGAGACCACAGGGGCCATCCAGTCCAACCCCCTGCCATGCAGGAACACCCTCAAAGCACTCCCGACAGATGACTATCAAGCCTCTGCTTAAAAACCTCCAAGGAAGGAGACTCCACTACACTCCGAGGCAGCAGATTCCACTGCCGGACAGCCCTGACTGTCAGGAAGTTCTTCCTGAGGTTCAGGTGGAATCTTCTTTCCTGCAGCTTGAATCCATTGCTCCTTGTCCTGGTCTCTGGAGCAGCAGAAAACAAGCCCTCTCCTTCCTCTACGTGGCATCCCTTCAAATATTTAAACATGGCTATCACGTCCCCTCTTAACCTTCTCTTCTGCAGACTAAACATACCCAGCTCTCTAAGTCTATCCCCATAAAACTCAAAAACTCATAAAAACTCAAGTGGCAAGAAGCTAGATGATGGAGAATTATATCAAGATGCTATCTGTGCTATCAGGACAGCCATTCAGCCTGCCATGTGGCTTTCTGATAGGCTGAGGACTTCCCTTCCAAAGAAAGTTAGGTTGACCCTTTCCCATTGTCCTTCAGCCCACAAGAGAAGACCGTGGCGTGCTTTGAGTAACTGACTGGTTGCTGGAAAAAAGCCTTTTAAAATTGAGGTGCTGCATGTTTTTATTGCTTCACTTTTAATCGCTTTTAATCTAATTGTTTTTACTATCTTAATTTTTGTGTTTCTATTTGTGTCTTTTTAACATTATGATCTTTGTGTTTTTATCTAGATCTTAGCCTTGGAAAGAATATGGAATATAAATGAATCAAATAAATAAATCAAGGTGCCCCTTAAGGCAATGCTTCATGAACTATCTGACGTGTGGAACTGGGGGTTATTTTTCATCAAGGTGCCAAGGACTTATTCTTTCCTTCCTTCCTTCCTTCCTTCCTTCCTTCCTTCCTTCCTTCCTTCCTTCCTTCCTCCCTCCCTCCCTCCCTCCCTCTCTTTTCTTTCTTTCTTTTTTCTCTCTTCCTTTCCTTCTTTCTTTCTTTCTTTTTTTCCAAATCGGTTTAATTTATTATTTATACATTTGTTAATATATTTATATACCACTCCATAGCTACAGATCTCAGGATGGTGATCGCTAAAATCATGGGCCCTCCTGGTGCTGCTTTCTTCTCTCAGTGATCTTGAGAGACAAAAATCTGAACCTTCCCACACCACCAGTGACAAGGCAGCACCCTCCATCTATCCTGAGAGTACCAAGCTCGGTTAAGAGACTCATTTGTTTGTTTATTTGCTGATTTATTTAGTCCTCTGGCCATGCTGGCAGGAGGATTGTGGAAGTTACAGCCTTTTTAATGACTTTTCCAAGCACTAGTTCTATCTAGTTGTGAGGGCCTTCCTCAAGGCTGCTCCTAGACTCTGTTACCCTGTAAGTTGGGGGTTCCGTGAGGGGCACCCAAATTACCAAATAAAAACACAAGTTGGGAGAATTTAACTCGAACACTCTCTCAGCCAAATGGGAGGCAGGGTAACGTTAGCAAGGAACTTTAACTCTATGTACACAGTGTCAGGTCAGAGAGCGGCTAGACAAGGTTTTCAAAGTAACCAGCAATATTTTATTAAAGACAAGAAACATGAAAGACAAGACTAACTGACTGAGACACAGAAACGGGGAACTTTTTGGGAAAGGCAATACTACACCTGGTCTCGTAGTCCTGGAGAGAAGAGGGGTTCCGGGGAAGAAAGCTCAACGGGATTCGCTGAGGGGAGTTCCTTCAGACTACCAGCAGCAAGGTGGGATGGAAGTCCAAAGTAGTCCGAGGACGTCCCAAAAGTGGGGACCTTTTATAGGGTGGAGTTTACCTACAGGCTATGTTATGCTCGGTGAGAACAAAGGAAATTTGGAGTTGGACAAGGAGTTGGAAAAGGTCAAGTTTTGCATGATTGGTTTAGCTTTGACTGACAATAGCGTGGCCAGTTCGTTAATAGCCTGACATAAAAGAATGGCTTGGCTCTTGGCTGCACGGCTTTGTGTAGATCTGAGCCGAGCAGAGCCAGTCTGGAGGGAGGTTTTTCCCTAAAGCAACGGAGAGGCTTAAACTGCCTGCCTGAATGGGGCTTTGGAATGTACAACTATTAACGGCCGCACCCGTACGTGCTCGTCCAGGAGACCTCTGCAAACACATGGAGTAGAGTGACAGAGAAAGGTCCAGCAAAGGCCAAATTATTTGATATCAAAAGGATCTAGTGCTCTCACCAGACATATCATAACTGTGATAACAACTCTTGTTGAGGAAAGCTAAGCTGGTTCACTCTCATTTGTCCTTCCGCTGACAGGCAAAGGCATTTCTATTCAGGCAGGTCTTTGGTGTCTAAGGCCATTTCCGCAGTAGCCTGTTATTGCGCTATGATTCCACTTTCAACATCCTATGGAATCCTGGGGTTTGCAGTTTCGGGACGGGCTGGCCAGCCCCTCCCTAAACTGCAAACCCCAGGATTCCATAGGATATTGAAAGTGGAATCATAGCCCTATAACAGGGTAGTGCAGAAATGGCCTCAGCTGATCTGGTGCCTTGTACTGTATTTTTAATAGCATTTAATCTTACTGATCCTTTTAAAAAATATTTGTTTTAATGTCATGCTTTTAATTAAGATTTTGTTATTAAACTGTGTTTTTTTAAAAAAATTCTTATTAGCTCCCCCCACCAAACAAGTTTTTGGGTGCAAATAAATGCATTCACCACCCAACTCTACCAGTGGGATCACACCTCTGCCCCCTCATATGCACTTTTTAGGTTTATTTTCATGCAACAGGGGTCTCAGTTGAGCAAACAGGAGATTATGGATTGTTTCTGCCTCATTACACTGATTGTTTGGTGGCTCCCCATGGCTTTTGTAAGTGGGTAATGTAGTCCCCCTCCTTTTGCTGGCCTCCTCCCTCCCCTTCAAGCGTTTCTTAGAAAGACAAGATTCATCCCAAATCTTTCCATCCCCTGGGGGGATAACAGAAGGATTATTATTGTCAATTTCTCTGCTTTCCTTGTGCTCCCCAGGGCTTTGGATCACATAGATGCAAACATTACAGCACTTTTGGGGAGGGAAACAACAGAAAGGCTAAAAGAATATTGAGAGATGATGATATGGGGGAAAGAGTTAAAAAGAGCACAGTGCTGTTTTGGAAAGATCTATTTGTTCAAATAACCACACAGTCTCCTTGATGCCAGTGGTCTCCAATTTATGGTTAACAATTAATGAATAATTAAGCTGCTGAAACTGGAAACTTGCAATCTACCTTGGGGCCAGTTTAAGAAAAAAAGGAAAACATTTGGTTTATGAGGCCTGAAAGACAGTTTTCATTCACAAATCAGCCACCCGTCTGTTGTTTGCAAATTATACATTTAAAATGAACATTGGGCCAATGCTCCTGTCAAAATTCAAGTGCCAGTTCAAGATTTTACATAGAAATGACATTGCCAAAACTGGTAAACTTGCCAAGAACTCATATCTGCATAACATGTTCTCTATCTATTTTTCAGGTTGCTCCAAATTTTCCCAGAAAATTCTGTTCCATTCCAAGGTGAACATAAGGGAGCCAAATTTTGGAAATTTGGATCTTGAAGGTTCATTCCCTTCCTTCCTTCCTTCCTTCCTTCCTTCCTTCCTTCCTTCCTTCCTTCCTTCCTTCCTTCCTTCCTTCGCTTGCTTTTCTTTTTATTCTCTTTTGTTGATTTGGACCTGATTATTTCCCCAGACAATTCATACAGAACCAGCTGCTGTCTTTCTGTTCAACATAGCTAGGGATGAATCAAAGAGCCAGTTTTGTTCTCTCTGGAAACAAATGAAATTCTTACTCGTTTGTGTCAGCTAAATTTAACAGAGATCACATAAGTATAGGATAGAGAGAAACATGCTGTACTTGCCTGCCACAATGTTGCTTCTGCTGCTATGATTGTTGTTGTTGTTGTTGTTGTTGTTTTGGGCTGAAATCCTCTATATCATGGTGTATGGTACAGAATTTACACGTACTTAGGTACATAGCAGAGGTGCTAAGAAAGTCCGGCCCTTTCCGCACGGGGAAGTTAAGACAAACCAAGGCGTCCTGTTACGGAGGTTGTCCGCACCTTGGATCAGACTAGGTTTGGACTATTTACCTTAGTTCTGCACCTAAGTCTGATCCAAAATGCCCCCAAGTGGTCCTCCAGCGCACTATGTGAAGACCAGAAAAAAAGATCTTTCAATTTTCCGGAGCACGCCATTGCGTTTCTGCTCAGTTGTGCAAATGCGCAGATTTGCACCAATGCGAGCCTGCAATCAGCGGAGGGCGGGCTGTGGGCGTGGCCAGCGTCAGCGGTTGGTCTGGACCCACAAACAACTGGAAGCCACCATTTTGTAAGCCTCACCAGTGCGGATCTGAAGACCTCGGACTGCTCCACATCGCCCTGGAACAAACAGAGGAGCCCTGCGGAAGGGATTAAGAGAGAGTCAGTGTTGCTTCGAGCCAAGAAGAAGTGGTGAGTAACAGCACGGAGCGATTCACTCACCTCGTGCAGAAAGGGCCTCTGTTAGTGAACAGTGGAGATGAGTTATGGAACACCAGCAAGTGTTCCAATGCTCATCAGGCTATAGCAATGCACATTGGCACAACCTAGACAGTGTCTTAATGCACAATGAGACTAAATGCAGGCTTGTTTCAATGTGCATCAGGACCAACATGTGTCAGTCCCAATGCACATGAGTCACTTTGTTGACTCCCCTATGTAGCAGTGTAACAGCAACACTTTACCGTAGGTAGTATTATCAAACTGCTCAGTTCTAATTCCCACAGATACAAGTCCACTTATCATACAACACAACCCAAAATCCACAAAAGAGCAATACTCTTATTGACCAACTGAAATGCACAAAATGCTTCATGTAAACTTTTGAAGCTTCACTGAAGACATGAGGCAAAGAAGCCAGGGAAGGTTCGAAAGCTTGTATGATATACTTTATGCATTTTGGATTGTGCTGTATTTTGGTACATGCCCCAATGAGGCTACCCCTGAATATGTTATCAAGTCATAAGTCCCTAAGAGGATTCTGACCAATAAGATTATCATTTATTCATTTCTATCTCACGTTCTTCCCAATCCTGGGACTCAGGGAGAATTTATTTGTTTGTTTAAGATATTTCTGTACCACCTCCTAATCCACAAAGCTTCCTGAACTGATGAACAAATAAAAACAATTAAAACAATACAAGGATTTTTAAAAAATTAAGAGGACATGAAAATACTCATTAGAAACTTTTAAGAACACTCTAAAAACAATCCTAAAATGCATATTCTAAAATAGAGCAATTTCAAACAGTGCAGAACAGCACCGTTTTGGTTGTCTGTTGGAAGTTTTAAAGAGATGGAGCCAGTTTCCCTTCCTTGGGTAGAGAGTTCCACAGTCTGGGTGCTGCTATAAAGAAGGCCCTGTTATGTGTTCATATCAACTTATCAAAACTAAAACAAATGCAGATTAAAATATGTACAAAGATATCAGCAAAAACTTATGAGAACTTATTAAACTTCAGTTAAGCAATCTAGAGAAATAAAACTATTTAAAAATCCATTAAAAGAAGATCAATATAAACGAAACAGCACACCACTGCAATGTCATTGCAATCAGTTCCTAAAAGCCTTTTGGAATAAATGTTCACTTGCTGGTGGAAGGAAACCAAGGAGAGGATCATCTGGGCCTCCTTATGGAGTGGGGTCCAATATCAGGGGGAGTAGCCCACTCAGAGGGCTCTCTCCCTTGTTCCCATCAGACACGCTTGTGAAGGTGGAGAGACTGAGGGCAATGGACTTTCGTGTTGTTGTTAAAGATGAGGAGCCTGATGGAAAGGAAAGATGGCAACTCTCATCTAGTATCACAAAACATGAGTGAGTAAAACTAGGGCCATTTCCACAGTACACTGCTATTATTCCACTTTCAACAACTTATGGAATCCTGGGATTTGCAATTTAGGGAGGATCCTTTAGAATTCTCAGCCAGAGAGCTTTTTGGCCTCAGTAAACTACAAACCCCAGAATTCCACAGGATGTTGAAAGTGGAATAATAGCACTATGAAGGTGTAAGGTAGAAATGGCCAAGGATTCAAAGACTGGCTTAGGAAAGCTGAGCACTCTAAGGCCCTTTTCTCATGGTATTTTCTATGCAAAAGTGTGCCTGAAGTGTCACGCAATTGTGAGGAGCGATCTGCACAATGCACTCACAATCGCGTGACGCTCCAGGGGCCGGCAGGCACCATTCGGGCACCTTTTCATTTTCAGCTAGAAGCCGAAAACGGTGCGCTATCACGCATTGCTCCCAGGCCTCGCACGCACTTACCTGGTGTGCAGAGCCTCCGGAGTCACGCCTTTCACGCTTCCTGCCCCAATGCAGCCTGGAAAACTCCCAGGCTGCACTGCAGAAGGAAGAGGTGGGGCTCTCGTGCGAGCAGGCAGCTCGTGCGGAGCCAAAGGACCTCAGACGTGAGAGCCTCTCGCCGGAGGCTGCTCTCACGATCCCCTCGCCCCAGCACTGGAAGAAGGTAAGGTGCGGAAAGGGCCTAAGTAAGGATGAATCTCTTAGTTTTTCTTACTCTCAAGTTTAACTACTTAAAATAATATCTCAAGCTCTTGACATCTTACTTATGAATCAATTTGGATATTTTGACAAATTCTTATGTTGCCAAATGAACCAAAGACCAATTGCTAGCCTCAGCCAGCGTCATCCCATTGAAACTAATGTTGAATGATAGGGCAACATCTGTGTAAATCCTACTGATTTAATAGGTTTACTCCAGTCAAGACTACCAACTGTATTTGAGCTAAAACTTTCACCTATCCCTATATTCTGCAGAATGCCAGCACACACTCACATATAAACACACATTTTAGTTGGCCTTAACAGCAAATACTAGTACTGCTGAGACTTTCATTTGGATGGAAGAGATTTTTCTTTTTTTCCTTTCAGCCCCTTAGTTCCACATTGTGACCTCTCAGCCACTGCTTAGGGATTTAAAAAGTCTCTGCACATGCCAAGGGGCATTCTTTTTTTCTTTCTTTTTTTAATCAGTTTATGTATTTCATGTCCAAACTTTTATACTGAAAACAAATTTCTGTGAATTCATTCTGATGAGATCTCACCACTACCCACACTGTTATAGTGGTAGGCCATTTCCGCACGAGGCTGTTCTAGCGCGATGATTCCACTTTCAACCTCCTCTGGAAACCTGGGGTTTGCAGTTTCGGGAGGGGCCGCCCGGCCCCTCCCGAAACTGCAAACCCCAGGATTCCAGAGGAGGTTGAAAGTGGAATCATCGCGCTGAACAGCCTCGTGCGGAAATGGCCATAGTGTGGCAAGATTTCTGGACTTTAAACCCTCAGGTTCAAATTCTGACTTGGGAAGTCATCTTGAGCCAGTCAATATCTCTCAGCCTAACCTGTTTCACAGGGTTGTTTGGCGGATAAAAGTTGGGAGAAAGGGAGGCATATGCTCTGTCCTGAGATCATTGCAAGTAAGGTGGATTATAAAGGTACTAAAGACAGGCAGGGAGCAGGGAAGAGAAGGGGAAGAGAAGAGTTTAGAACAAGCAAAGTGTAGTTCTGGGGATTTTGTGCTGTCCTCAATGATATTTGTTGACCCACAACCCCATCACACTAGACCATCCATTTATTGGCAAAAATCAGTGAACAGTCTTTTCCAGAGCCTTCCAGAAGAAATATTTGTCTTATAAATAGGTCGTATTCTTTTCTCCACCCCCACATTTTTTTAAAATTCCCTTTATTCAAAACCAGAAGTAGACCTTGAGCTAGTTCTGGTTTTGGTTTTTGGAAGGAGGGGAATGGGTATTTTTGGCAGTCCATGCAGCCTTCAAAGAATCCTGGGGGGTTAGAAAATTAGCCTCTAGACACACTCATGATGCCCACCCTAGATAGATAGATAGATAGATAGATAGATAGATAGATAGATAGATAGATGATAGATTTAAACCCAGAGAGAGAAAGAGGGAGTGCTGAGGTTCTGATAGGCAGATGGTGAAGTGGGAGAGATTAGAGCAAGGTTTCGCTCCCAGGGTTTCCTGGAACTTTGGGTTCCCTGTCACTAGGGGTTCCACAAAAGATTGCGTCTGAAAAAAAAATATTTTGAGCTGTAACTATAATCATTTTTATGAAAGGGTTCCCTGGAACCTGAAAATTATTTCAAGAGCTCCTCCAGTCTAAAAATGTTGAGAAAGGCTGGCAAGAGAACACTGAACTGAATGGCATAGACCATTTCCGGACTAGACTATTATAGTGCAGAGGCGGCCCCTCCCTAAACTGCAAACCCCAGGATTCCATAGGATGTTGAAACTGGAATAATAGTGCTATAACAGTCTAGTGCGGAAATGGCCATAGCCTCTGTCAGTACTTTCTGCCTTCAGTTTCCCTCTACACCCCCTCCAACATCATGTACTATATATATGCTTGTATATATTTTACACACACACACACACACACACACAGAGTACTTGTGTTCCTGGATCACCCTTCCTTCATGCCCAAAGCTCATGCTGTGACCACTTTGCTCGGTTTTAAGATCCACAGGAGCTCTATTTTTAATTTTTTTAATTTTTAAAAATGTATTTATTGTATCTGCTGCCACAGACCTTTTGCAAACAGTGGAAGAAGTGTCAAAGGTTGCTTTTTTTCTCCCCGCCACCCCTTTCCCCCAAGGCATACAGGCAGCCGCAGGGAGAAAGGCCAACTCGAGTGGTCCTTTTAAAAGCCGTCATTCAAAGACCTGCCTGGGCAGAGGGTGAGCAACTGCCGGAGACAGACAGGGAGGCGAGGCTTTTCTCTCTGCTCTTGATCGACGGCACTCAGTTCACATCTGGTGCACCAGCAGGTAGCCCTGCCTAGCCATATGCTCTTCGTGCTGCTACAATTACCCCGCCTAAGGAAGCAAGGCTGGGCTGGGAAGGAGAGGAGGGGAGGCAGGCCGAGGGGAGGGGAAGAAGGACCAGCAAAACCCTCCATCTCTGGAAGCTGGAGGGTGATGGGGCAAAGAGCAGAAAGGGAGAACAGAAGCAAGGCAACGAAGGCCATTTCCGCACTAGCCAGTTATAGCGGGATGATTCCACTTTCAACATCCTCTGGAATCCTGGGGTTTGCAGTTTCGGGAGGGGCCGGTCGGCCCCTCCCGAAACTGCAAACCCCAGGATTCCAGAGGATGTTGAAAGTGGAATCAACCCGCTATAACAGGCTAGTGCAGAAATGGCCTAAGAAGGGTGCTTACACTGATACAATTGCAGCCTCCTTCCACTTCATGTACCTTCCACCACTATTGACTGATCGGCGGTGTTTTTAAGGTGACGCCTAGATTTAATTTCAATTGTGGGTGGGTGGGCAAGGAAACAGGGGCAGACAGTAGTGTTCTATCCTCTACATCAGGGGTGTGTGGAAGGAAGGTGTCATCTATGGGTTGATCCCCCTGCCCCTTTTTTGGGCAATTGATCAGTGAAGATTTCTGATCCCCAGTTATTTAATAACATCAGAAACAAAAGTCTCCTTCACACTGCACTTTTGATACTGATTTCACTACCATGGCCGCATCCTGTGGAATCCTGAAATTTATAGATTGCTGAGGCACTAGAACTCTCCAGCAAAGAACTCTAAATATCGTGTTGTTGTTGTTGTTGTTATTGTTGTTGTTGTTGTTGTTGTTGTGTAACTTCAAGCCATTTCTGGCTCATGGCAACCCTAAGATGGCCCTATCACAGCGTTCTCTTGGCAAGATTTGTTCTCAGGGAGTTTGTTGTCTTTGCTTTCCTCTGAGACTGAGAGAGAGTGGGATTTGCCCAAGGTCACCCAGTGGGTTTCCATGGCCAGGTGGAGATATGAAGTTTCCCTGAATCCCAGTCCAGGACTCAAATCACGACACCATGCTGGCTCACAAAACTACAAGTCCCAGAATTTCAAAGGATGAAGGCATGGCCGTTAAAGTGGTATGAAAGCACTGTAGTTGTGTAGTGTGAAAGAGAGCAAAATGACACACACACACACACACACACACACACAACCCACAACCCTCTCAGCCTAAATTAAGCATTTGGAATGAAGAAACTTCGCGATTCAGCATGCAGTTCTGGTGCAAAAAAACCAAATTCCTGGGCTCAAAATTATTATGATCTGATTATATATCTTTTACAACAGAGCCTGGCTGGGTGAAAGGAGCCGTGGTGGTGCAGTGGTTAAATGCCAGTACTGCAAGCCACAAGGTTGTGAGTTCGATCCTGCCCGGCTCCAAGGTTGACTCAGCCTTCCATCCTTTCGCAGGTCGGTAAAATGAGTACCCAGCTTGTTGGGGGCATGTATAGAAATGTTTCGAAATACATGCTATTTGTAAGTTGTTCGCTGCCTCGATCCATATGGAGAGGCGGGATACAAACAAACAAACAAATAAATAAAAATCTTGGGGTCCTAGTAAGAAAACCAAAATATTTCCCACATCCCTACAGAAAAACGAATCTTGCTATACATGCCTTCTTAGGCCATTTCCTCACCGCACTCTTATATAGCATGATTATTCCACTTTCAACATCCTATGGAATCCTTTCTGCAAACCCCAGGATTCCATAGGATGTTGAAAGTGGAATAGTCACGCTATAAGAGTGCAGTGTGGAAATGGCCTTAGAAATAAGTCCTGTCTAATTCAGTGGGACTATGTAGAAAAAGGAATGCAAGATCTCAGCCTTTGGAGAACACCATAAAGGTTTATGAAATTAGGCATGGTGTTGAGAGGGAGAATAGAGCCATCCTCCCTGCCCGCCCGCCTTCTATCAGAAGAACTCAGGGTAGCTCAAAGGAACTGATGGACAGATCAAAAGAGAGTCCTTTCTGTCATGATCATTGATTGTGGGGTTTAGAAGCATGAGATCTCATGATGTCCGCTAGCTTAGGTGGCTTTAAGGGCAGAGTTGGAGAACCTGTAGCCCTCCAGATTTTGTTAGACTATAGCTCCTATAAACCCTGGCCAATGGCCATGCTGGCTGTGGCTGATGGGAGGTGAAGTTCTACAAAGTCTGGAAGACTGCAGTTTCCCTATCCCTGTTTTTGAAGTTTAAAGGAATGAATAGGAGAGAGTTCACTTCATTGCCCATGTAAGCTAAGCAAAAGCTATAGAGACAAGAAGTTGCAGATGGGTACCTGTCGTTAGTCAATTGAAACAAAGTGCACGAAAGGTTTTGTGGCACATTGCAAGTTGTATCAGGCATGAGAATTACAACTTGTGTGGTCCACCAAAATAGCTGAGGAACTTGCTCTAGTGACTCCAACATCCAAGCCTGCAATTTTCAGCATTTTTACAAGGAAGTAAAAGTCCCATTCAGTTCAGCACTCAAGAGATCAGTTTGAGCGAAGCCTGACTGGCTGCTGTTTTGTTGCTGAGGGTAAGCTGATCTGGCCTTGTGAGATGTCTGGATGGCAAACCTCCTGGGAACTATATTTAAGCCATGCGGCTCTCCTTAGAGGAAGAGTGGTATCTCAGAGTACACAATTCATCTCTGAGTAAACTTAGGAGTGGGCTGTAAATTACACGCCTACCCTTTCACCCATCCCTTTGTGCAGCTAAACTGTGATGCCTTGAGATAATCATTTCCCATCTTCTTGTGCGCTCAAGGAATCATATGAGGCTCTTTCTTAGTAAAAAATGTTGTGGAGAAGGAGGCCTAAGAGTACATCCCATGTGGGGGTGTCTGTGGGTGGTGGTGGACATTAATCAGTACAGATGGTGTCTAGATCGAGGGAGGTAATGGTATCACTCTAATCTGCTTTGGTCAGACCTCATTTGGAATACTGTGTCCAGTTCTGGGCACCTCATTGCAAGAAGGATCTCGACAAGCTGGAGCATGTCCAGAGGAGAGCGACCAAAATGGTGAATGGTTTGGAGGCCATGCCCTATGAGGAGTGACTAAGGGAGCTGGGTATATTTAGTCTGCAGAAGAGAAGGTTAAGAGGGGACATGATAGCCACATTTAAATATTTGAAGGGATGTCATGTCAAGGAGGGAGCGGGCTTGTTTTCTGCTGTTCCAGAGTCTAGGACAAGGAGCAATGGATTCAAGCTGCAGGAAAGGAGATTCCACCTGAACCTCAGGAAGAACTTCCTGACTATCAGAGCTGTCCAGCAGTGGAATAGGCTACCTGGGAGTGTGATGGAGGCCCTTTTCGCATGGTACCTTTTTGCGCGATGGGGGAGGGCATCTCGCGCAAGGAGCCTCGTCCGAGACGCTGACGCTTCCCCCTCCTTCCTTCCGCAGGTCGCTTCCTGTTTGTGTGACCGTCGCGCGAGTGCCCCGCCCCTTCCTTCCGCAGGGCACTGTGGGAGATGTAGGCTGCGCTGGAGGAAGGAAGCGCGTCCACACCAGCTCCCCGACACACCGCATGGCAGGTAAGTGCGCAAGGGCGGTGCGAGCATTGCGCGAGCTCAGGACATTTTCGGCTTAAAGCCGAAAATAAAAAATGCGCTTGTGCCCCGCTTCAGCCTCGTGAGCGTCGCACAAGTGGGGGTGCGTCGTTCGGAGCGACACTCCCATTTGCGCGACGCTCAAGGGGTGCTTGCACTAAAAAAAAACATGTGAAAAGGGTGGGAGTCTCCTTCTTTGGTGGTTTTTAAGCAGAGGCTGGATGGCCATCTGTTGGGAGTACTTTGATGTGGGTTCCTGCATAGCAGGGGGTTGGACTGGATGGCCCCTGGGGTCTCTTCCAGCTCTATGATTCTGTGATTCAGAGCAGTGAATACCTAAATATGGAGACTCTCATGTATTTTACTTTATTAAATATTAACAAGTGAGAACTGCAACAAAATGTCATGGTGTAGAATGGTACGATTTAAGATGGCAGCCAGCCAGCTCTACTCTTTTTTAGTATATTCCATTCCAACCTGCTCCAAACCAGCCAATCTGCAAAAACCAGTCAATGTTCCATGGCCACTGAACACACCTGGGCCATTTCCGCCCCACACTGTTATAGTGCTTTCACTTTCAACATCCTGTGGAATTCTGGGGTTTGTAGTTTACTGAGGTCAAAGAGCTCTCTGGCTGAGAATCCTAAAGTCCCTTCCCTCAACTGCAGAGGCCTCAGCGGATATACAGGCATTCATTTACCATTCCTTAGAAGCAGCAGCAAATCTCTTTTGTGTCCAACAGCTACATGAGATGGGACACACACACACATACACACACACAGCCTGGCAATTTGAAACCTCAGTTTTCCTAGAACCCAGAATTTTTCCTGTTGGTGATGTTTTCTGGTGATTTTTCCTGGTGATGCAGCAAGGAAGGGGTTAAGAGCACCCTAGGCATGAACTGACCTGGAGACCTTTCTCTAATTTCTTCTCTATATTTCTCTCTCACTAGGGAGATTACCAGCCAGCAGATTAACCCCGAAGATGACCCTTGGGTAGCGGAGAGCAAGAAAAAGTTGCCCTTTGAATTCCAAAATACTTTGAGCTTTCAGCATGATGGCCTGGAGAAGAGGCTGTCTTCCCTACTGCCGCTCCAGAAGAGTGGAGGTGGGGAAGCAGTTGTGTAGATTGTCAGATATTTATTCATTAGAATGTACAGAAACATCTTCAACTGAATCAGTCGTTTGATCAGCTGTAGGAAAAGGGACTAAATCTATGATTAAGGGCAAAGTAGCCCTCATTAGGCTTGGACATGCCACGGAAAATAGAAGCAATGAAACACCTGGCTATTTTTTTTTAAAATGTGGTATAGCAATTGAATGTTGAGAGTTCTGTGTTCAAATCTCAACTGAGCCACTGGATCCCAGAGCACCATCCTACCATTGTTCCGTTATGGATGGCTTCAACTTGTCACGATATTCATTCTTTTTAAAAGTAACTTTCCAAGTGCATCTTCATCAGAAGAAGGGATTTCGTAAAGCGAAGGATTCTTAATTGCCCACTCAGGACCAAGCAAATTCCAAATACTTTACAACACAGGGAGGGCGTATCATTATACTTTTACTGGGGTGAAATCTCTCCTCCTCCTCACTTTCCTGTGTTACTATGAGAATTTTAGAGGGGAAGAGGAAGGTTGAAGGGGGGTGGCACGTGATGTTCTCATCCATGCCAATCAGAAAATCTCAGGATTTTGATCTTGTAGAAATCTGCCTGTTCACAATGGAGGCATTGGACAGAACTTCCAACTCATGCCTGATCTCACATTAATAGCTTTACAGTTATATGAACCTGTCTGTGTTCTAAGACATGCAGGGAAGAGCTTTCTCTCAGTTCCACCACCATCTAGGCACAATTGTGAAGACATGAGAGACAGTGAATATTTCCGCAGGACACTCTTATAGTGCGATGATTCCACTTTCAACCTCCTATGGAATCCTGGGGTCTGCAGTTCCGGGAGGGAAGGAGGTTGGAAGTGGAATCATCGCACTATAAGAGTGTCCCGTGGAAATGGCCAGCCTTCTCAGTGGTGGCTCCAAAGTTGTAGAACTCCCTTCCCAAGGAGGCCAGGTTGGTCCCCTCCCTATGTCTTTCCATCAGCAGGTAAAAATCTTTTTCTTTAAAGAGGCTTTTAGTTTTAGGTATGTAGGGACAGACCGAGCTTTTAATAGGTGGTGTTGTGATTCTATTCCATTATGTTTTAAAGAAAGAACCAGCATAGTGTGGTGGTGGAATACGACCCTGGAAACCAAGGTTCAATTCCCTGGGTGACCTTGGGTCCATCATATACTCTCAGCCCCAGAAAACCCTGTGATTAGGTTTGCCTTATGTTACTGCAGTTTAGGCCTACTTGGAGATACCCCCAGATGCCATTTTGATATTAATAATTTGGCTCTCTTTCACCACCCCTCTCCACGTGTTTGTGAGGCCCCCAGGCAAGTACAGAACTAGGCTCGGCCGCTAATTGCTGAACATTCCATTCTTCACCCAGGCAGGCCAGAAATAGCCAGATCCTTGCTTTAGGTGACCTCTCTGCAAACACCCTCATTATGTATGCATGCTGTTTACAAAGGACTCCCTGCCCCGAGCAGGTAAGTTGGCAAGCTGAATACTCAACTGCCAAGCACTGAGCATTTGCATACTGGCTAACTCTTTGTCAATTCAGACTTAACTTAATCATGCTAAATTCTGACCTTTCCAAAGCTTTGTCCCGCACCCAAATCTCATTGTTTTCCCCAAGCACGGCACAGCCTGCAGTCACATTTCTCCCTATAAAAACCCCTGGTTCCAAGACCTTCCTCAGATTGCTACCGAGTTCCAGACCGCCTTGCTGCCACTTTGCTTGGCGAGCTTCCCCTCAGCTCCATGTGCTGAGATACACCAAACCCCAGCATCGCTCTCTATCTTCTTTCCGGGCTTCAGGAACAGGTTTCGTATCACCCGAATCAACTATCCCTCTGAAAATCCCACTATCATACTCACACCTTTATTTTCCTTAGTTATCTGTGTGCTCGTGTTGCTTGCATTGTGGGCCTGTATTTAATACAGATCATTCATTAATTTCCAACATGGTTTGCTTCTTGACTTGGCCTGACCCCGTAAACATTGGGTTACAAGATCCTGATGCGTTACCCTGCCTCTCGTAGTGCCAACCAGTGCTCTTGACTTATTTCCCCAGCTTGTGTAATTGTAAGGATATTTAGGTGTCCCTCCCGGGACCCCCAGTAAACAGGGTAACACTTAGGCACACCATAAGTAGAAAACAACTTGAAGACACACAACAACACAAAAGGTCTTTTTAATACTGTCTTTGATTTGTATTTAACTTGTGTTTTTAAGATCACAGATCAGTTTAATTATATTTGTACTACAAGCTTTAAACATGTTATTTTTTTGAAAATTGCATACCACCTTGAATCCCATGCTGGGAGACAAAACAAAACAAAAATGACAGCAGCATCAATGAGATCAGGCTGAAACTGGAAGCTCTGGTTAGTGCCACTGAGACACTCAATTCAGGGCTTAGACAAGTTCCTTTTTGAGACTACAATTCCCAGTCAATATGGCCACTGTCTACATCCAAAAAACTAACTTTTCCAGTCGCTGAGGAAATCTTTCTTTAGACTCCCTCCTTTGCTTTTAATTTCCTTTATCTCTAAGCTTGCTGGAAAGAGTTTCATTTGCCCATTATTTTTACTTAAAATGTCCCATAAACAAAGAGAGATGTCCTGATTGTCCACACATTCACTGGGTCCAGATTTCCTTCACTACATACAGAAGCAGCAGCTTTGGGCCTTGACCCATTGATCAAAGCTTTCAATCAATGGGCACAAGGGAGCCAAGACACTCTCCAACTTACAGATAATACAAATGGCAATAAAATAGCACCATTGATTTTGAAATACCCCATTCAAGGCTTTATAAAGTATTCATTAAATGTCTATTAGAACAAATTGAAAGCATTAGGAGCACGGCTAGCTAGTTATGCGGATTTACATCATTTTGGTTAATTCAGAAATGCCGTACAGAAGCTAATTCAGAAAGATTGTTCATGCGTACGATTTTGGGTTGGGGCTGGTTAAATCATGTACGGCCATTACTTTCAAGAATGAATGTGTCTACATATTCTGCAAGGGTATCATACATTCGTCTGGATATATAAACTGCTGCCACTGTTGGCTGAGCTCCTGGGAGGTGATTTGGAATGAGAGAAACAGAAGGTGAGAAAAGTATAAAGCGCCCTTACTAGCTTGCTCTCATCTGATATCAGTTCTAGGCTCTGGAACTCCCTTTCTAGAGAGATTAGACCACCACTGTCCTTTTATAGGCAGGTACACTAAAGAATAGCTAAAGGATACATAAGAAGGCCAACATGGTATAGTGCTTTGAGCATTAGACTACAGCTCTGGAGAGCAGGGTTCAAATCTCTGCTCAGCCATGGAAACCCTGTGGGTGATCTTGGGCAAGTCACACTCTCTCAGCCTCAGAGGAAGCCAATGGCAAACTTCCTCTGAACAAATCTTGCCAAGAAAACCCCATGATAGGTTCACCTTACGATCGCTGTACGTGGAGATGTCAAGCTCTTATTCTCCAGGGTCCTAATCCAACACCCAAAAAACTATACCACAGTGGCTCCTACAATAGCTCTTATCATAATCAGCAATCATTACTGTTTATATTATATGCTATGAATAACTGAGTCTTAGGATTTGCACATATTACATTTACTTCCTCCTTACGTCTTTTCGATCAAGTAAGATATTCCAGACTCCTGGGAACCCTGCCATTTCTGCACTACACTCTTATAGCGGAATTATTCCATTTTCAACATCGTATGGAATCCTGGGGTTTGCAGTTTAGCGAGGGGCCTTTAGAATTCTCAGCCAGAGAGCTCTTGGGCCTTAGTAAACTACAAATCCCAGAATTCCACAGGGTGTTGAAAGTGGAATAGCACCGTAACAGTGTAGTGCGGAAATGGCTTAAGGCAAACCTATCATGGGTTTTCTGGGGCTGAGAGTGTATGACATGCTCATGGTCACCCAGTGGGCTTCCATGGCTGAGCAGAGAATCAAACCCTGGTCTCTGGGGTCATAGTTCAACAATCAAATCACTACACCACACTGGCTCTCTTATGCACCAGAATTCTTGGCACTTTGTTCAAAATTTTTCCAAAATGGCATTGAATTCTCAACAGATAAGTGTGGGATAAGCATGTCAGGATAAGAAAAAAGTTTTGGAGGCTCAGCACTGCAGACCTGACTGAATAATATCAAAGAATTACTTGACTTTAAGTTGCTCGGCATTCAGTGCCCTCTGCCTTGATCGGGGGGATCTTTCACTTTCTTCCCCATTCAGTTTTCTTTTAATCACAGTTCTTTCATCAGCTTTATAAAGAAAGTGTGAATTTTAGAAAACACTTTTCAAAAAATGAAATAAATGGAATTCTCACCCATCGCTAATGGCTCCTCACCCTTAAGCAGGCAACTGGCCCAGGCTGACCTTTGCTGGTTAGAATACTGTCAGGGCTTCCTGCCGTTCAATACCTAAGCCTCAACTTGAAGTGAAAAAGATAGATAAAGAAAAAGATAGATAAAGAAAAAATAAGTTCAGAAGGGTTGGAACAGAGAGAAGAAAGATTTCTTAAAATTATCTACCTCTTAAAATTATCTACCTCTTTTGTGTGTATGTGCATTTCTTGTTCTCTTGCACAAAGAAAAGTGCTGTGGTCTGTGAGGTTTTTAATCTATTGGGTTGACCAAGCCACACTCCTCTTTTAATAGATTTTACTCTGTGTACTTCAAATGGCTTATTATTAGAAGCAAAGCTGGATGTTTTCTGTTTGAGTTTCCAAGCCATGCTGTCAAAGCACACTGTTTTCTCAACTATGGGCACTTTCTGGGTTTCAAAAATAAAATAACTATTGTTTTGGAGTAAGTAAAGTAAGACACACTAATGTCTGAGGAGCAAGAGTTGGAACGTGTGACTGTGGTACTCAAGAAGTTGCCGGACAAGTCCACATGGTCATTTCCACATGGCATTGCTATCCCATGATGGGGACATGTCGGCAGCGGTCCACGAGTCGTCCCATTGCACCATCGGAAAGAGGCCAGGTGCAGTGTGGAAGGAAGGCACATATTGCTTACGCTCCCATCCACAGGCATCCAGCCAAGTACGGAGGGGAGCATGGGAAACACACTCCCATCCTCGCAAAAGCTGTGCCAGGATGATGCCAGGACAATGACAGAAAAGGGTAAGGTGCGGAAATGGCCAAAGTCTCCCATAATTACTCAGCACTGGCTATGTTGACTACAGCTGATGGGAGATGCAGTCTAAAAATGTCTAGAGGGCCACAGGTGACCAAAAAAGGCTGACCTTGTTTACCTTCTCTCTCAGGCACTGTGTGGGGGGTGAGCATGGGACTGGTTGTTGTTCAGCTTCATCACCTAAACTTACTAGACTACAAAATTGGGTGGACACGGGATAGATGAGTGAAAATGCAAACAGTTGCCGTGACTAAGCCAGCCTGGCCTGCTTTCCCTTGAATAAAATTAATGGTGCAGGTGGCAAATTTGGGTACTATTTAAGGGTAACCATTGTTGTCCAAAGTATGCTGCCCTAACTAACATTTTGCAGCAGTACTGGGAAGAGAAATGCTACCATAAAACACACATTGCATTCATTTTGTTCCCCTATTTCTCATGTTGTTTTTCCACTGCATTTCTTCATTGCTGAGCACTGTGGGAATGACATTTTTGTCATCCCCTTTATTTCTGATGTCATGCCAAAGCAATACCACTCACATGGAAGAGGAATGTACTGGCAAGATTTGGGGAGCCCCAATATTTGGGAAAGTGGGGAAAAATGAGAATATATTTGGGGGCTGGGAAGGGGACAGACCCCCAAATAACCCAATGAGGACTGGATGTACTCACTAACAATAGAATGCCAACTGATTGATGAGTAGAAATATGGAAAATGGAATGGTTAAGATGAAATAGGAGTGTGGTTTGAATGTTGGACTATGACCCTGGAGGCCAGGGTTAAATTTCCCACTCAGCCAAGGGTACCCACTGGTTGGCCTTGGGCATGTCACACACTCTCAGCCCCAGAAAACCCCATGATAGGTTTGCCTTAGGGTGCCATAAGCTGGAAATAACTTGAAGGCCCACAATAACAAGATGAAATACAGTGGCTTGAATCATGAACAGCAGCAGTTTATACTTCAACATTTTGTTGCAGGGTCAATTTGAGTCTCATACAAAGGAAGGAAGGAAGGAAGGAAGGATACCATAAAAGCTGCTCTCTCTCTTAGGTATTCCACATGGCAAATCACTCTGACTGAATACTAACTTAGCATGAAGAAGAGAGAAAAAAACAGCATTTGTTAACTGTTGAGCACTACTTGTAGAATGGTCCTCATTTCAGATTAAACTTAGCGTGTTCACGGCATGTTTCAGAGACTGACTGCACTCTTCTTTATCTATGTGGATTTCTTCAAGTGCTCATGCCCTTCTCCAGCCCTCTCCACCACACTTTCCTCTCTCTGGTTAAACCAGGAAATACCCGCCCCTGTTGTTCCTTTGTAAATTATTAGAGACTCTGGCCATTGGCCTGCATGAATCATGCATGGCTCTTTTTTGTTGTTGTTGTCGTTGTTCATGGGCTCTGATGTAACTAAGTGGTTCAATTAATATTTAAATATGAACTATTTTTAAAAGCCAAGGCATCACCATTGGTCTCTTCCATGGCAAGAAAAGGGTGAATGAAATTCCAAAAGGGGAAGTCCCAGCTAATATGCACCTCCCTTGCTGTTTTGGCTTACTCTTTTCCCCTCCTTCCCTCATTCTTTCTTTTGCTCTCCCCTCTTTTCTCTTTGAAATTTAGACTGTGGGCTTCTTAGAGGAGACACCTGACCTTTTTACTTCCTTTATGATGTAGAAAAATAGAGAGCATGCATCCCTCCAGATGTTGTTGAAGTCATCAAAGCCAGCTAGCATGGCTAATGATCATGGCTGATAGGGATTGTAGTCCAACAGCTGGAAAAGCCAAGGGCATGCCCTTCAACATTTTACAGATGTGCCCAAATGATGCCAGAGTATGTTCAAGAGGGCAAAAGGTATTAACAAAGAATAAGAACACATAAGCTAGGGCAGGCTGCAGCAGTTTGCTTTTGCTTGAGCCTACTGGGAAGGGCAAGACCAGTTGCTTGGGGCAGGGGGAGCGTGGGGGGCGATTCGCCCTGGGCAGCAATGCTTTTGGGACATCCCAGCCTATAACCATGTCCCCATGCACCCTGGCCACACCTCTTGCACTGTAGCCCTGTCCTCCTCCCCCTTCCACTCCAAGCTCCGCCACTGGGCAAGACGCCACACCCTTCTCTTTCTCTGTCCTGCTGAGTTGAGTGCAAACTGCTTTTGCATTTTGAACTCAGTTTGCACCAGTGGAAGCAAGCTGAGGACAAAGAGGGGACATGGGAAAAGGACAGAGAAACTGGGATATTTTGAAAGCAGTTGGAAAAGTGACATGGCACAGGACTGATCAGCACCGCCCCTGACAAACTGAGAGCCTTTCCACCCTATGCTGTTGTAGTGCTATTATTCTACATTTAACATCCTATGGAATCCTGGGGTTTGCAGTTTAGGGAGGGGCATTTAGAATTCTCAGCTCTTTGTCCTCAATAAACTACAAACCCCAGAATTCCACAGGATGTTGAAAGTAGAATAGTAGCACTATAACAGTGTAGTGCAGAAAGACCCTGAAAGAGTTGGAGGGTTTGCAAGGTTTCCCTTCTCCACTATAAAACACCATGGATATTAGTGGTGCTCATAAAGGAAAGTTAGCCCTCCTTAACATGATACCTTTTAGACTACAATCTCCATCATGCCCTTTACCACATCAGGGTTCCCTGAGAGTAAACCACAGACTTGTCATAATGTCACACAAGATTCCAAGGGCCACACTACATACTGGCTTGTGAAGGCATGGTGGCTACAGACAGGATGATTAGTGGTGGGGAAGCAATGAGCGTATGTGTAAAAATTATTCTCATTCACACACTATTTTCTTCATCTCAAAATCACATGCCTCAAGATTCACCTGAGGGTTTTCAAATGTGTTTGGAACCCATTGAAAAAAAAAGTTGGTAGAAGGTGATTTGAATTCCAGAGTGTAGCTAAAGTGGGGGGCAAAATGAGAATTCTATTCCTCCATGACATTTTCCTTTAGTCTCCAAATTTCTAGCATTGCAGTAACTTAAAATTTCAGTTGAGCGTTCAGAAATATTTTTTGGCATCCAAAGAAAAGAGACAGGCCCAGTGACCAAGTAATGCAAATGCAGCAAATATACGTGTGTCCAAGATGTGAACCATTTTCAATGTCTCACTCTCTACAATGCAGGAAAGTTGGGGGCTAAAGGAAAATTTCACTGGGGGAGGGGCAATTCATAATTGGGGAGGCAAAATCCTTATTTTGCCCCCTTCCCATACCTACACCCCTGTTTAGGATACAGAAATGATCTAGCTCAAGGGGAGAGGAAGCTTTGGGTGTGACTGATGGGTGTTGTAGTCACATGTTTTCCTCTCCTGGTATTGACTATCTGCATGGCTGAGGTGACCCCACAGAGCAGAGTGGGTGGACTTCAGCCTTCTGGGACCTGCTTTGCTTTCTACTAGAAGGAGATGAAAGATTTGAAGGCAGAAGACAGACACTTAGAATTCAAGAATTCTGCACCAAGTTGTTTGTTTGTTTCAAGGACCAGAACTGAATGGAGTTCCCAGTCCTGAGTAGTGGAAGGGTGGTGAGGAATGTGTGGCTCTCCTGATTAAGCTGGATGTCAATCCCATTCAGCTTTCCCGGTGGGGATGATGGGAATTGTTGTCCAACAATACGTGGAGCCACAGTTTTTCCATTCCTCACTTTGCCTGTTGGACCTGTGAGACCACGAGCTGACAAGATGCTCCTTCACCGATGACCATCCCTTAGCTCAAGGTAAGCAAATGTAGTTCCCAGCTGTTGTTCGACTGCAACTCCCATCAGTCCTAATGGTTAATGATAAGTCCACTGAGAGCTGGAGGGTCACACATTGTCTATATTCCCCTTCGCTTAACCTCCCTTGTTATCATTTGCAAAGATAGCAAGTGTGTGGGGCGGAGAGGAGACGGCAGCATGGCCTTTCCGCACTGCACTGTTATACTGCTATTATTCCACTTTCAACATCCCGTGGAATTCTGGGGTTGGCTTTTTCCTGAGGCCCAAGAGCTCTCTGGCTGAGAATCCCAATAGCCTCTCCCTAAACTGCAAACCCCAGGATTCCATAGGAGGTTGAAAGTGGACTAATCGCGCTACAACAGCTCAGCGCGGAAAGGCCTGAACTCTAGAGGGGGAAGCCTAGCAAAGCAAGGAAGCGGTCCCCCCTGCCTCGTCGGTGTTTCAGGAAAAGCCGGGGTTTAATGAGCCCTCCAGACTTCCTCTGCCGGGAACGCAGGCGGCTGCCTCCTCGCTGCCACTATATAAAGCCTTACGGGAGCGGCGCGGGCGAGGGGGAGTCGGGGTTTCCGCTTGCGCGCTGCCCGGATCCTCCTGAGTCCCCCGGCGTGATTTACGCTGCCTTTCCCCTCGGATCGATGCCTTCCTCCCCGCGTGTCCTCCGGCACCCACCCTCCCCGCCTCCCTCCGAGCAGGTGCAGCCCGCGCCCTGGGAACCAGAGTCGAGGAAGCGCGCACAAGGGCTGAATAATAGATGCCGGGCACTTGGCGGCGGTGCAACCCGATCCCCGGGCCGAGGGACCCACGGGCAGCAATGCCGGAGAGGGGGGCGAGCGCCCGACAATGGCAGGCGCGGTCACTCGATCCGCCCCGCCAAGGCTGCCCCTTGAATGCAAGCTGGTGCGCGGCCAGAGCGAGGAGGAAAGGGGAAACCGAGCCTCCAGGCGGCAGCGCACGCAGCTACGCGCGCCTTCCCAAGCAGGGTTTCAACAATCCGAAGCAAGGCAACGAGAATGATATTTCTCTAGCCCTCCCTCCTTGCTCCCCCGTGGGCTGATGGAGAAGCAGGCCCTGCTTGCTGTTTGCAAAAAAAAAAAAAAAAGCAAAGGGAGGGGGAATCTCTCAGGTTTACTTTCCTCTGCCTCTGAGGCCATTTCCGCACTAGCCTGTTATAGCGCGATGATTCCACTTGCAACATCCTCTGGAATCCTGGGGTTTGCAGTTTCGGGAGGGGCCGGCTGGCCCCTCCCGAAACTGCAAACCCCAGGATTCCAGAGGATGTTGCAAGTGGAATCATCGCGCTATAACAGGCTAGTGCGGAAATGGCCTGAGTTTTTTGAACTAGGCATTGCTTTTGATACAGTTCCCCCGCCATTGAAAAGGACACAGAATTCTCTCATTTTCCATGCCCAGATCCTCCCCAGCCAACTCCTTGCTCCAGAGGTGGTAAAAGAGCGGGAGAGGTGCCAATCTCATTTTTACACTGAAGATGTCGGCCATTTCCACACTAGACTGTTATAGCGCTATTATTCCACTTTCAACATCCTATGGAATCCAGCTGGCCCCTCCCAAAACTGCAAACCTCAGGAGTCCATAGGATGTTGAAAGTGGAATAATAGCACTATAACAGTCTAGTGCAGAAAAGGTGTGCAGGAATTCAAACCCAGCGCTTAAAAGATAAGCATGGTAGCCCTGGGACTGGGACTGGTGGATGGACCTTTTATTGTGTTTTTTTCCAGTGTTTGAGGCTGGGATCCTGTATTAGCTACTCAGTTAAGCACATTTGAACAAGTACTCTCTCCTGGCCGGACTACTCCCCCCCCCAAAAAAAACACCTGATAGAAATATCATTCACTTTTGGTCCAATCATTGGCAGACTTTATAGAAATATCATTCACTTTTGGTCCAATCATTGGCAGACTTGACCTCCTTCTCCCCATGCAAGTGATGTCTGGTAAAGTGGATCGCCTGAAGTCACCTGAATTTCATGAGGTTTTTCCTTTGGCAAGGAATACTCCCAAGTAGTTTTGCCAGTTCCTTCCTTTGAAATACAGCCCACAGCACCTGATATTAATTTACGTGGGATTTAAAAATTGTGGCAATAGTGTCAAAATTGCAACTAAGTTGACAAGCTGGAATGTATCCAGAGGAGGGCGACCAAAATGGTGAAGGGTCTGGAAGCCATGCCCTATGAAGAATGCCTTAGCGAGCTGGGTATGTTTAGTCTGCAGAAGAGAAGGTTAAGAGAGGACATGATAGCCATGTTTAAATATTTGAAGGGATGCCATGTCGAGGAGGGAGCAGGCTTGTTTTCTGCTGCTCCAGAGACTAGGACAAGGAGCAATGGACTCAAGCTTCAGAAAAGGAGATTCCACTTGAACCTCAGGAAGAACTTCCCAAACTTCCTGACTGTCAGAGCTGTCCAGCAGTGGAATATGCTGGTTGGGAGTGTGGTGGAGTCTCCTTCTTTGGAGGTTTTTAAGCAGAGGCTGGATGGCCATCTGTTGGGAATGCTTTGATGGGTGTTCCTGCATAGCAGGGACTTGGACTGGATGGCCCCTGGGTTCTCTTCCAACTCTATGATTCTATGATTCTAAGTAGTGATTGTCAATATGAAACAGTTATGGATAAGTAAAGCCGGGCAAGTTGTTTCACATTTGTGATTACTACTTAGTCAAAATTGTGACACTACCTCCCTCTAACTGACTTTATAGGGAGGCCAGCTGCATGGAGAGAAGGAGATCCATTCTGCTGGCAACCAAAGCACAGGTGAATGACATTTCCATCAGGTTTCGGGGTGAGTAAGATCAAGCCAGGAGAGGTTATTCAGGCCCTTTCCACACAACATTACTGTGCAGCTTCTGGGACAGGATGGCAACAGTCAGCAGGTCATGCTTCCACATGACATCATCACCGTCCCACCGCCGTCCCATTGCAAAGCATCACACTCAAATGGTATTTGAAAAATGAAAAAAAAAATCCATTTTGTACCTCCAATTGTGCAGCGGTCCCATACTTATCATCGTGCGGATGCCATGGAAGTGAAATTGCGACACTTCCTGCCTCAGTGCACAATGGCAAGTGCTCAGCTGCACTGCAGAATGAAGGAAGAGGTGGAGCCATTGCACTCCCTTCCACTGGGAGTGAACAGATATGGAGGGGAGTGTTGCTGACATGTTCACTTCCAGACCCAGGCTATTTCCACACAAGACTGTTATAGCACTATGATTCCACTTTCAACATCCTATGGAATCCTGGGGTTTGCAGTCTCGGGAGGGGCTGTCGGCCCCTCCTGACACTACAAACCCCAGGATTCCATAGGATATTGAAAGTGGAATCATAGCGCTATAACAGTCCCGTGCAGAAATGGCCCCAGAATTGCAGTGCAATGACGCAAAAGAGCATCCTCATGCAGAAATGGCCTTAGTCAAGGATACTTACCTAAGTAGCTGATACAGGATTCTGGACTTAGTTTCTTTTAAAACTCTCAGACTTATCCCATCCTAAATATCAAGTAATCTGGAGACAGACTCACAGGAAATTTTCATCCATTCCTAGCCACAAGATGGGAGAGTGGATACTGTCAGGATCTATCTACTTGGATTATTTTTTCAACAGTTTTACTCATACTAGGAACCGGCCAGGTTAGTGTGTGTCAACATTTGTTGTGGTTCTTCCCCCAGCCCGCTGCCCTGCTTAACATTTGCAGGTATTGTCAACATCAGTGCCTTTTCAGCAAACAGCATGCATGAGAGTGATGGAGATCCGTTTTCTCAATTTGTTGCCATTTCTCAGCATTCAGAATTAACGCTGCACTGATTCGCTCTCCCTAACTGTAGGACAAGCTTTGAGTGTTGGTCGTCATTGCTCAATAAGCAGAAACCATAGGGGATACAAACTGTGAACAAAAAGTATTTATCTCCCCTTTGGCAGTCCAAGAATCTCGGGTTTCTACCCTATTTTAGTCTCTCTCCAACCTACAGTAAAAAAAAAAAAAAGGAAAAAAAGTGGGGGATAACTAGGATGGTCCTAGAGAGCCAGCATGTTGTAGTGGTTTGTGCATTGGACTATGACCCTGGAGACCATTTGACTCTCTGGTCAGCTATGGAAACCCACTGGGTGACCTTGGGTGCATCACACATTCAAAGCCCCAGAAAACCCCATGATAGATTTGTCTTAGGGTCACCCTAAGTCAGAAATGACTTGCAGCAGTGATGTATTTAATTCTTTTACTCCAAGTCTCAAGTCAAGTCTGAAGTCCTCGAAGATACTTTCAAGTCAAGTCTGAAGTCAAGTCTCAAGTCTGGAAGCCAACTTTATACCCCAACCAACATTCCAGAATTATTAGATAGAGTGAAATAAATTCAGTTTTAACAATTTAAGCAGAGTCAGCTCTCCATATTTGCAATTTTGCCATCTGTCGCTTTGGAAGTGGGGAATGGGATCCTATCTTACTCCCCACTACTGAAGATTCAAAAGATTTAGAAGGAAAAATCCTTCTTCCTCAAGCCCGTTGCCTAACACATTTGCTGTTCCCCTCTGAGAAATGCACCCACACTTTGGGCTTGAGAGAGATTGTCATATGACTCGTAGGCAAAAAGAGATGGAGGTGTTCAAAGTGGTAAGGTTTCTGGATGAATGTGTTCTGTTACTGGACCAAGGGCATCAAGTCAGTCATTAAAAATATACAAGTTTCAAGTTGAGTCAAGTCAGCGCATCATTTATTGCCGAGTCGAGTCCGAGTTGAGTCACTGAAGCGACTGAAGTCCAACTTGAGTCCGAGTCTATCGACTTGAGTCTACATCATTGACTTGAAGGCACACTATGACAACAACAAGGAAAGTCCTGGCAGAAAAGAAATAAAACACTCCCCAGCAATTAGGTACACCACAAACAGGTTGGAAAATTTACTTTTGGCCTACAACTACCCAGAATTCTCATCCTGGGAACTGTAATCTAAAACAGCTGCTTTTCCAAAGTCTGGTTGGAGGCAGAAGCTACTCAGACTCTCAAGGAAAGCATTCTTGTTGAGGATTGCCCTTGTCTCTGCAGGGTACAGCCACTGCTGGCATGAGACTGAGCGGTTTATGCACATCGACACCACACCACCGTATGCGGGTCACAGCCAGCAGCATTTAGATGATCTTCTCTGAATCCGGAGGGATGAGTGTCAGTGAGCTTGGAATAAGAATCAGCAGCAGCAGCCAAAACGGGAAGAAAGGGGTCACGTCCCAAGTGGGCAAAAGCTAATCAGAGGGTGTTTTAATGACAAAGGTCATTCTTCCCAGTAAGGGTCATTCTGTCTGTTGCTCTAGATCCTGGCCTGGCACTCCATCCTCCTCCAAGCAAGAGCCACTCAAATAATCAGACACCTTGTCAGACTTCTTTCCCCCCCCAAAAAAATAAATATTTATAACATTTATATCTCGCTCTGCAGTTGGAAAGGCAACTCAGAGCAGCTTACATATCAATAAAAACAAGACAAAACACTCCTTGCCCTCTGGCTTACAATTGAAAAAGACACGATGAAAAAGGAAAGGAAGAGGAGGAGGAAAACAAGAAGATTCAGCCCCACAAGTTCTCCATGCTCTGAGGTTCATCGGCCTTGGTGCCTGCTGGGTGGCAACTGGGGAGTGGCGATTCCTGACAGAGCTGGCTGATACAGGATTGAGGGAGTCATTCTTCACTAATTTCCTTCTTGAGGGGAACAATTAGTAACTTTAATAATTTTTATCCTGTTGTGAAATAATCTTCAAAAACTGCACTGATTTCAAAAAACCCAGAGACATCATTTTCTAGATAGGAAACAGCATTTTCTGCAGAGAAAATAACATTTTTGCTTGCAGAAAATGCTGCTTTCTATGCAGAAAAATGCTTTTTGTGTCAAAAATGCTGTGTTCTGCACAAAACAACATTTTCCACACAAAAGGAAATTGTGCCCAAATTTTGTGCAGAACAAGTCCCAAACTGCAGAGATTCTCATTACTCTAGGATTCTCCTTGTCAGGGTTTTCTGATGCTTGCAGAATATGTTGCTTGACTATTTTTTGGATATTTTTGAATATTCTTTCATCCCTGGGAAAGATGATAGAAGCTCCATTTTCTTCCTCTCCCTCTTCTGCTGGCTCAGCAAATAAAGAAAGAAAAAGCTGGACAAAGAGTTTCTGCTAATAATTTTTTGTAATTTGATATTCATGTTATTTAGTAGTGGTCCCACCCACTGTCAGCACATGTCAGAAACTGGACTCCCATCTTAAGCCTAGACTTGTCCGCCATCTTGCAGGCAGATCCTTCCCAGCTGCCATTGTTGATGCCCAAACTCACACTGTAGTAGAGCTATTCACAAGAGACAACACCCTGCCAGCTGGCACCCAGTGTCACTCTTCTCACTAAAGAGATGAAAAGCATGTCTCAGCCAGTTTAGCTGCAAGCAAACCACACACAGTCCTTCACCCTTCCTTCGTTGCTTGAGCACCATCAGCTATGCCAGACAATGAAGGAAGGACTGAGCATTTCTTGCCTAGACCTGTGAGGTCATGTGAGAGCGTCAGCTGTTAAGCAGTTTTCAGAAAGAGAGCCATGTCAGTCTGTTAGTGGGGGGGGGATCCTTCTGCAATTACCTGCTTTCACTGTTTATACCCACAGGGCAAATATAAAAAGAAAAAGGCAACGCGAGAAGGAAGATAAGTGCAATGCGCTGAAGCCAGAGATCTGTTACAAGGGCTTAGTTGTTTCCCTGCCGGCCGGCCTGCTCTGGCCACAACCTCTTCCTTGCTTCAAAAGCCAGCCTTCACCAGAAACATTACCTCATTTCAACAGGTAATAGAGTTGTCTAAAAAAAGGTTTTCTGGGGAAGAGATGGGGTGGGGTTCAGGTTAACCAGAGACTTTACTAAACCACAGAAACAACAGAGTGTGGAAAAGTTAATTTCCTCCCTGTAATCCCCCCACTACCAAAAAAAGTAGTTTATCCAGGCTTTCAAAACAGAAAACATAAACAGTGCATCTTTGTCAGTCACTCTGAATTCATTCACACTACAGAATTATAGTGTTGTGATTCCACTTTAATTGCCATGGTTCGATGGTACAGAATCCTGGAATTTGGAGTTTAGGATGGGGCATTTAGAATTCTCAGCCAGAGAGCGCGAATGCTTCACCAAACCCTAGGATTCTATGGGATCTTGCCGTGGCAGTTAAAGGTGGAATGTGGCACACTAATTGTGCAGTGAAAAAGGGCCCCTGGATCTCTAGAGTTTGGAATCCTGTTCTAGACATAGATCATCAGTCCCTTGGGTTTGCTGTGGCCTGCAACCAGCAACAATTCTTCAGGGTTTCAGATACGGCTCCTCCCAGGAAATGCCAGGGATTCAACATGGGCCATTTCTGCACTAGCCTGTTATAGCGTGATGATTCCACTTTTAACCTCCTATGCAAACCCCAGGATTCCATAGGAGGTTGAAAGTGGAATCATCATGCTATAAGAGTGTCATGTGGAAATGTTCATAAATTTTGTATGCATTTTGCATACAAAGCCTGTATTCTACTGCTGGGCTATATTTGGCCCTTCTCCCATGGATCCATGCACCTAGGATGTAGTAAGCCTCACCTCTAGGTGGGAGCCTCTACTACATCATTAGATCTCAATTACTCACCACAGCTTGCTCAGCATTTGGAGAGAGGAAGTTCAAGAAGGCCTGGAAATATCCCAAATTGAACTAAGTTTCATCAGGCATGAAATTCTATTCCAACAAGCTACGGTTGTATTTCATCTTTCTAGCTCTTTGCTGGAATCTGTCCTGGTCATTTTTGTTGCTTTGGCAAATTGTCATAGTTAATAGCAGTGGCTGTTGTTGTTATTAGCAGTGGTTAGGAGAAGCAAGGAAGTTCTATACCAGCCACCATTTTACAGATGTCAACTGGGAAGTATGTGGCCAGGTGGAATCACAATGTGGCCAAGATGGCAAAAGGTATTAATGAAAAAGAATAGACAAGCTATAACATGCTGCAGCAGTTTGATTTTGCCTGAGTCTGCTGGGAAAGGCAAGATTCCACCAGTTCCTCTCCTCTCCCCACTGCTGAGTTGAGTGCAAACTACTTTTGCATCTTGAATTCAGTTTTTAGCCATGAAGATAAAGGGAGAAAGGAGGAGGAAGAGGACAGAAAAATGGGAATATTTTAAAACTAGCTGAAAAAGTGGGATGAAAGAGAATTGATCGGGATTGTCCCAGCCAAATTGGGACAGATGGAGAGTGTGTGGCTCAGAGGCCTCAAAATGGTAGAAGCTTACTTGTTAGGCTAATCAACTAAAACCTGAACTGATAAATGAATGGGGAACATTTTCAGTCTGTTGGGCTGCAAGTTAATGGCACCCTTGTTCTTATCTAATACTGCCCGTGTTTTCTTGTGGTTTTGTAATAACATATGAAAAAGTACATTAAAGATGCCCCTTTCTTCTGAAAATAAATAGTAGTAGGACCACAGAGAAGCACTTACGTCGCATTTTTGTTAATAATAGAAATGTATTCAATTTAATTGATTCCATTCTACCGATTGTTAAGAAGTAGATACATAACCAGTCCCAGATTCCTTGATCAGTTGACAGCAATGTCTCTGAGCCATTTCCAGACCCATTTGAACCAGTGCATTCAAGACAGCCCAACGGATGACATCTACAGCTCTGGCACAAAAGATTGGAGACGGCCATCCATAAAGATCAGATGTCAGGTTTGAATTATTGTCCTTCTGGAATAAAGGAAAACTGCCTCAAGTAAGTGATTCCCCTCTCTTATTATGACATGCTAGCCTCTCTGTGTTGTGGACTTACTATCACTTACTGCTACTACTGCCCCACCTCGTGGCAAAGCATGGCAACAGCCATCTCTCCAGGGTCCCATTAAATTAGCAAAGTCTGTGGGTAGTTGTCTCTCAGTTGTGTGTTTTCTGGGGCTTGTTTCCTTGTTTCTTTACTTCCATGCCAGTTTAAATGAAGCACCTCTCCACATGCAAGGAAAGATGCTGCTGCAGGGTTTTAAAATCCTCATTTCAGCCCTAATGCAACAGAAACCACATACAACACAACACGACAACAGTAATATGTCGGTCTGGAGGACAGGATGCTATCACAGTTCCAGTAAAGGCACAATGGTTTAAGTGGAAGTGACTGGCATCGATTCTGGCAGACAGAGGCCAGCAGAAGTAAAAATAAGCTGCTCTCAATTAACCTGCATTGATTGGAATTAAAAGAAGGGCTGAGGGGGTAGGATAGATCTCCTTGGACTACAAGTCTTCGTGCTCAGGCCACAGCGATAATAGGTGGCCACAGGTGCCTGGGTATAGAAAAGGAAATGGCAGGGTTTCTTTTTAACATGTAGTCAGATCCAGATTTGGGTAAAGAGTCAGTTCGTAAAGGAAATGCTTGACAATACCAGTTTGGTCGTTTCAGCTGCTGGAGGTGATCTCCTTTAGATAAAATTTTAGGGCAGACCTCCAGGGCCCTCTCACTCAGCAAAATGATCAGGCAGGGCCCCAAACACAGGAGAGCTCACTGACCACATTTTCAAGAAAGTGAGATATTGGGCCTTTCCGCACTACCCTGTTACAGTGCTATGATTCCACTTTCAACATCCTGTGGAATTCTGGGGTTTGTAATTTACTGAGGCCAAAAAGCTCTCTGGCTGAGAATTCTAAAGGCCCCTCCCTCAACTGCAAACCCCAGGATTCCATAGGAGGTTAAAAGTGGAATAATAGCACTATAATAGTGTAGTACAGAAAGGCCCATCCTATATGGATAGGTCAAGAAGGACAGGCAAATCAGCAACCCCAACAAGAGTAAGGCTGTTGAGGGAGGTTGGAAGTTGTGCGTATTGTCTGAGCTGCTCCACTCCAACCTGTAATCAACAACTACCTGGTAAGGGATGGTGGGCAAATAGAGCGTCTCTGTACCAATATGCTGCAGTGGGACTTGAGAGGTCTAGGTTCTAGTAGTCTTCAAAACTCTGGTTCACTTAATGGACTGGCTCAATTAATGAAACTCTTAACATTTCCACACTACGCTCTTATAGTGCTATGATTCCATTTTCAACATCCTATGGCTGGCCCTCCCTAAACTGCAAACCCCAGGATTCCATAGTATGTTGAAAGTGGAATCATCATGCTATAAGAGTGTAGTGCGGAAATGGCCTCTGACATACCTAGTGTGTAAGTAAATGCACATTTATCATGTAAGAGCAGAAGGGCACTATAAGAGTCCAAAATCTAATATTACCTAAGTGTACTGATGTCCATAAATAGTAAATGGCAGAAGCTGGGAAGCTATCTAACCCAGCTGAGTGGTATGCAGTCATTGAGAAATGATGTGTTCATCCTACCTTTAATCTCTTAGCACCCCTTGGAAAGCATTGTTTGGTTGTTTCATTCATTGCATTTATATCCCACCTTTCCGCACTGAGCTCAAGGGGATGGATGTGCATGGATCTGCTCCTCTCCACTTAACAACAACAACAACAACAACAACAACAACAACACAGCGTCTTCTATGTACATATATGATGCTGTGCAAAAAATGAGATCCATCTCTACTGCCCAGAAGCATATAGTGTAGAAAAGGACATAAATAAACAGGCAAATAATATTGTTTATCATCATCACCATTATCATCACCAATATAGTACCATCTATGTACCTGGCATTTTACAAGTAAAACAACCAAAAACAGTGGGTCCTACCAAAAATGTGCAATCTAAAATATACGTGTATACACAGAGAGAGAGGGAAGGAAGGAAAGAATAACCAAAATATACAACCATGCAATACAATTGTAAATAAAGTATCCAAATAAACTTTTAACAAGTATAAAGCAAACTGACAAATACATATAATCAAAATATGCAAGACTGTAAAACAATATCAAACTAAAATTTGAAAAGCTTTGGAAAACAAGAAAGTTTTCAATTGGGATTTAACAATAATGAGGGAAGGAGCAGTCCACAAATGTTCAGGGAGGCAATTCCAAGAGTATGGATCAGCTGGTGAAAAAGGACAAAGCCAAGGTAGAAGAAGAGGTTGGGTGAGAAGCCTAGAGTTCTTGGAAGGCAGATCATGAACAGGCTGGTCAAAAGAAATAAGAGTAGAAAGATAGAGGGGAGCTAGGTTGTGTAGGGCTTTGAACATAAAAACAAGAACTTGTACTGAATCTTAAAAGGAATGGGTAACTAAGGAAGAAGTATCAAAAGTGGAGTAACAATGAAAATGACAGACCAAAAAGATAATCTTAGCAGAAGAATGTTGAACGGAAGCTATCTCACTTGTCTCCCAGTGTGTAACTCAAGGTGGCTTACAGGGTTAAACAAGCTAAAGGTCAGACTGCTACCACCTAAGGAGTGTCAGCCGTTCAACATGAAATTATGCTCAAGAGTATATTCCAGAGGGCTGAAGCTGATCTGGATTACATTCAGGCAATGTTGTTGTTCGAAATGATGAAAGAGCTCCCAATGGATCATCTCAGGAGGAAAACCATCTGGTTCTTGTGTAGCAACTTTCATTGATGAAGTCTCATTACAAAACACTATGTGAGTAATTAGAAAAGTTTGCCATTCAGCAGCAAGAATCCATGCACTTTATCCATGCTACTCTTACTAAAACAGTGAAACTTGTTCAGAAAATATAACATCACAGTGGCATGGAGATCTCACCTCTTTCTGAAGAACAACTTGCAATGTGATACTTAATATTCCAGACTCCTGAAGTTACAGAAGCACCAGCAAAACAGAGTTGCCCAAAAGAACATCAAACCCACTAAGGTGAGCTTCCATAGCTGAATGGGGATTCCAGTCCCGTTCTCCCATTTTTTAAAGTTACATCATTTCCCTCTCATATGTGGAAAGTTGTATATATGGATGTCCTCTTCCCTGCTTTACTACCATAGCAGCCTTGTAAGGCAGGTCATGCTGAACAAGAATCATCTTTCATGGTTTGGTAAAGACCACTAGAACCAAGATCTCTTAAGCTCCACTCCAGTACCTGAACCACTGCACTGTACTGGTACAATGGGACCATCTATCTGCCCATCACATCTTACAATCCAGTTGATTCCAAGATGAAACAGGAAGCTTGCACATTCTCATATTCCCATCTCTCTCAATAGTCTCATGGTTGTTCCTGCTGCTGATTTACTTGTCTTGTCACTCTTGGCCTACTCAGAGGGACAGGGCAAGGAAATCAGTTGATTCTGATTTCCTTTCCTTTCCGTTTGTTTCTCAGTTAGATGGATAGTTAAAAGCTTCAACCTTCCTATTCCCGGCCTTCTACTGGGTAATTCCCAAACACACTTTGGATTAGAAGACACTGGTTCCACTTCCAGGCAAGCAAAAGATGTGACTTTTACCATGTAGGATATACCTCTCCTGGTTTGTTAAGTTTTTAGATTCCTATGATGCATTATACATGAGGTTGCATTTGAAATCACTGTAAACACTTCAGTTGGTCTAAAATAGTGCAGCCACATAGTTAACAGGTATGGTTGGCCAATATGACTCTATTGTGCCAGTTTACTGAGACTGGCTAACATGATTTTATTACACCTGTGGTTTGTGATATGCATTGACTGGCTTCCAGTTCATTTCTGGACCCAATTTAGAGTGCTTATATAAATATTTAGAGCCCTAAATGGATCACCTCCTCTCCTATATACCTGTCCAGACCTCAAGACAGAACTTAGAATGTTACCTTTTCAATGGAGTTAGTTGCTTTATTTGGATTACCTAATAGGTTATTACTTGTTGCTATTAGTGCATTCCAGAAAAGGTGCCTTGCAAGGTTGCTCACTGAGGCCATTTCTGCACTAGACTGTTATAGTGCTATCATTCCACTTTCAACATCCTATGGAATCCTGGGGTTTGCAGTTCAGGGAGGGGCCAGCCGGCCCCTCCCTGAACTGCAAACCCCAGGATTCCATAGGATGTTGAAAGTGGAATGATAGCGCTATAACAGTTTAGTGCAGAATGGCCTAAAAAAGATTTACTGTTGCTATTGTGACATTTAAAAATCTCAGAGGTACAGAAAATGCTGCCTGGTTCAATGGAATAGCCAGTTAAAATATTGCACCTTGAGAATTCTGGGGAAAATGCAAACAACATTAAAATACAACCCCACTCTTGTTCTCTCTCCCTAGTCTCAGGTTTTGTTGTTGTATACTTTTATGTTGCTTGTGACTTAATGGAGTTATGGAGACTTCAAGGTGAACCTATCACATGGTTTTCTTGGCAAGATTTGTTTAGAGGAGTTTACCATTGTCCTTCTGTGAGGCTGAAAGAGTGCAGCTTGCCCAAGATCACTCAGTGAATTTCTTTGGCCAAGAGAGGATTCAGACCTTGGTCTCTCAGAGTCCTAGTTCAATGTCATTTCTGCAGTAGACTGTTATAGTGCTATTATTCCACTTTCAACATCCTATTGAATCCAAGAGTTTGCAGTTTAGGAAGGGGCCTTTGAGGCCTCTCCTTAAACTGCAAACCTCAGGATTCCATAGGATGTTGAAAGCAGAATAATAGCACTATAACAGTCTAGTGTGGAAAACAACACTCAAATCACTATACCACATTGGCTCCATTCTTGGCATTTAGTGCTTTTTTAAAATACTGGTTTGATGCTACTCTAATGTGCTTTGTCCAGATTTCTGTGTTGGTTTTAGAAATTCTATGGATTATTTTTACTTCCTTTGTGTTTTGCATTTTCTTGTGAAAAAAATTGTTCCTTGAATGGCATAGATTATGCCATGATATAATATGGCTGTGCCTTTCAGCCCCAAGACTTGAAGATGAAGCTGTAGCTCAGTGGTGGAGAGACCGCCTTTTCCATGCAAAAGATCATGGTTTTAATCTCTGGTATCATCTTCCAGAGCCCCAGAACTTTGCTTGCCCTGGCATTGATAATGAGGCTTTCAAGTATTATCATTACTTATGACTCATTCACACAGAGGAAGTCAGAGAAAGCAAGAAAAAAAAAATGATCAAGCAGTGGCTGGAACCTGCCTTTGCCCCTTTTCTTTGATGGAGTTTCCACTTCACACTAGCAGTTTAAATGGGCACACTTCTCTGCAAGATGCTTTGCATTTCTAACTCAAGGCTAAAAAGCTGATTTCAACTTACTAGAGATCTCTGGTTAAAACCTCACATGCTTTGCACATTGAAACTGTAAATGAAATTTAAAGGAGCTTACCCATTGGTAACGATGCACAGGGCTGCAGGCATTTGGATCTGAATTAATTGGATACATGCCACATACCACTGCTTTTTTGTGTGTATGCATATACGTTCTCATGATGACCTGAACTTCAAAATTTACCAATATGCCTTTGATCACTGTGAGCAATTAGACCAATGCTGGCAAACAAAGGACGTTTGGAAGTTATTTTTTTGAACTTTAGCTTCTCCCAGCCAACATGTCCTGTGCCCTTGCTACGTGGTAAGTCCAAGAATAATTGTCTTGCTACACAAAAGTCATTTTGCTGCTTGAGCTGAAGGAAACGGCAAAACATCCCATATCTTTTCCATCTACAAAGGTTGGCTGTTCTGATGGGACATGCTATCAGTTAGGAATGAGCAACTATTGGGGGTTAGAGGGTTGCACTGGGCAGTCTACACCAACGGGCAAAAAGAATCATTGTTTTGCACCCAAGTACCCTCTAGCATGGGGACACTTCAGCCACATTCAGCCTGTATGGCCCATATAGCTTGTGCCTCCAGAATTTTGTTGCTGTTCCCTGGCCCCCAAGTATCTGCTTCCTGACCACAGGCTGCCCCTTTCTGGAGAATATTAGAGGTGACCCCGGTGGCATCCCAAATTGGTGTTAAAAAGGGCATTTTAACTGGACCAGGGATATGTAGACTACTCATCACTTAGGGCATTTCTGCACTAGACTGTTATAGTCCTATGATTGCACTTTCAGCATCCTGTGGAATTCTGGGGCTTGTAGTGTGCTGAGGTCAAAGAGCTCTCTGACTGAGAATTCTCAATGCCCCTCCCTCAACTGCAAACCCCAGGATTCCATAGGAGGTTGAAAGTGGAATAATAGCACCATAACAGTCTAGTGCGGAAATGGCTTTAGTCAGCCTAATTCTGAGCCTCAGCCATCTTTTCTCCAAATAGGAACTATTAGGTAAGCTTCTGGTTGCTGGGCTGTTTGGACTGGGGAGGCTGTGTTAGGATAGCCCTTTCTCCTCCTCCTCCTCCATTTTGTCTTTTTTTTCTTCTTTCCATTTTGGAAGGACCCCAAATGGGCTTCCCGGCACAACTAATGGGCCAGTGGCTCGCCATTAAAGCACTGACTAATCCTGGAATCACAGACCTGATGTCTCTACAGGCAGCAATAAAGTTTTCTGTAACCTCAACTCTTCCTCCTTTAATGGCTTTTCCCTGTGCCATTAGCCTCAATGCACAACTTCCCCTGCCTGTGAATGGCACATTCTTTCAAAGCGAGCCTAGCAAGTGGGGGTGGGGGAGAGCAGGTGGAGGAGGACACCGGAGTTTTTTCTGACCAGGACGGTAATCCTTTCCAGGGCTTTGCAACAGAAAAAGAAAGCAGCATTCAATAGTGTTCTTGGGCCATTTCCGCACAAGCCTGTTATAGTGCGATGATTCCACTTTCAACCTCCTATGAATCCTGGGGTTTGCAGTTTTGGGAGGGGCCGGCCAGCCCCTCCTGAAACTGCAAACCCCAGGATTCCATAGGAGGTTAAAAGTGGAATCATCATGCTATAACAGACTCGTGCATTAAAAGTACCTTTCAGGCTTACCTGGGAGGGTAGTAGCACAGAGCACTTTGAAAAGGTAGCTTTTGAGACTATAACTCCCAGAATCCTTCAGCCAGGTCCTGTGCTTTGCATACAAGAAGCTGACGTGCTACAGTGTGACTGTAATGTTTAGAGCTACTGTTACCATTATGGGGGTGCATGCACTAACTAAATTGTGGCAAAGGAATATCATGTTGAACTACAAACTAGGGTTTGATTCCCCACTCAGCCATGGAAACCCACTGGGTTACCTTGGATGCATCACATACTCTCAGCCCCAGAAAAAAACTGTGATGCCTTAGGTTCGGTTTAAGGTCAAAATAACTTGAAGGCACATAACAACAATAATGTCCCATGTTTCAAGTACTGACTCATGCTATTGTTTTGTACAAGGGTTCAGGGTACAGTAGAAAAACCACAAATAACTGCCCCACAATCCCATTCTAATTCCTTTTCAAGGTTCCCCCCTATTCTTTTGTTTTTTTGCCTTAGTGTGAGTTCTCCACACAGCGAAAAGATGCATGGAAATGGGAGGGGAGATCTGGAGAGGAAAGGGAAGGCATGTGGGGGGCTTCCTTCCATTCCCTTGTGTTTTGCCTTGGCTTAGGCCAAATGCATGGAAATGGTAGGAAGAAACTCCAGGGGGAGAACATGTGTGCATGCCCCACCCCATTCCCTTGCTTTTTTCCTGGTTGTGCTTGCCTTCCTTCCCTACACCTGGAAAAATGCAAGGGAATTGGAGGACGAGGGGAGAAGGCATGCATGCTCACAAGTAATCAGATTCACGAAGGTCAAACTCACGAATGTGGAGGGAGGTTTGTATAATGCTAAGTACTTTTGTGGGCTTGGAACAATAAATGTAGCTTATTACTTTTAAGAGCAATTAACAATAGTCTGTTTAAACCCAGTTCTCCAAGTGTTGCTGCTGTCCTTATAACTTGTTACTATTTCCTTTGCTACCTGAGGCTGGTGATAGTTACATTTCAAAAATGGCAGGGGGAATACAGCACAGCTGTCCAACCCTAGTTTAACAGGATGTTGTACCTCTGCTGAATTGAGTTCCACATCAGAGGCCCTTACCATCTTCGACTCTCCAGCCTCCGGCGAGAGGCTCTCGCATCCGGGGTCCTTCAGCTCTGCACGAGCTGCCTGCTCACGTGAGAGCCCCGCCTCTTCCTTCCGCAGTGCAGCAAGCATGACCAGCGTGGCTCAAGAAGGCTTTGCATGCCAGGAAGGCGTGCGGGCCCAGAAGCAATGTGCCATTGTGCACCATTTTCAGCTCCTAGCCTAAAATGAAAAGGTGTGCGATCGGCGCCTGTCGGCCCCTGGAACATTGCACGATTGTGAGTGTGTCATGCGGATCGCTCCTCACAATCGCGCGACACTCCAGGCCCTCTTTCGCATGGAAAATGCCATGCGAAAAGAAGTTAGTCCTCTGTTTGAAGGTATTTGCTATTTTTGAGGTGAGTATGCTTCAGGTTTGGAAGTTTGCATGTTTTTTACTGGAATCCTGAGATCCATCACCTAGAGCCCAGTGCAAATCTTAAATTAAAACATTCTGAAACCATCAATTTGTTTTGATTACCAAAACTTGATACCTGAGAGAGTACTTCTCTATATATACACCTGCCCAAGGAGCCAGTGTCTAGTGGTTTCAGCATTGCACTACATCCCCCGAGACCAAGGTTCAATTTCCCCCCTCAGCTGCAATGTACCAGTTCCAAGACTCAGGTGCAAACACAGACATGATGCTCCCCAACAGCCACAACACAGAGGCCATTTCTGCACTAGTCTGTTATAGCACTATTATTCCACTTGCAACATCCTATGGAATCCTGGGTTTGCAGTTTTGGGAGGGCCAGATGGCCCCTCCCAAAACTGCAAACCCCAGGATTTCATAGGATGATGCAAGTGGAATAATAGCGCTATAACAGACTAGTGTGGAAAGAGCCAGAGACATGAACAAGGCAATACTTACCACAGCCAATGTAGATGAAAAGAGAGAGCCCACAAGGCTCAGAGCATTTATATAGAGAAGACGCTTTAATTAGGGAAACAGAAATGGGAGGCTGTCAGCCCATAAATGCAAGGGAGGAGATGGGGAGAAATCTGTTGCAAACAACTAGTGTTACTGGCAGAAGCAGGTCATCCTACATTTGGATCTATGACTTGTATTCCTGGAAACCTTGACTCTTGCCTTGTGTGCTGATATCACTGCTGGGCTGTCACTCAGAATTTATTACTGACTCAGACTGCTGAAACAACAAACGGTAACTGGCTGACAAACTGTTGTAAAGGTTGTCCATGGCTGCTGATAAAGGCTCTATTTTGAGAGCTGTGAATCGTGGCTGACTACTGGCATAGGACATTGGCCATGGAAGTCCACTGGGTGACCTGGGGTGCATTACACAGACATGCAGCCCCAGAAAAGCTCATGATAGGTTTGTCTTAGGTTTGCCATAAGTCATAAATAAATTGAAGTCACACAACAAAACAAACAAATGATTGAGACCTTCTCTGGCCCACACCAATGAGAACAATATCCTGTGGGAAAACTTGGGAAAGGGTCTTTTCTGTTGTGGCACATCTGGTGTGGATTATTTTAGAGATCTGATTGGTGGCAATGTTGATGTCATTCTAGCACCAAATAAAAACGTGGCCTCAAGGGCCAAATTGATTTCAGCCAAATTTCCATCTGCCTTTAAATTATTTTAACCAGTTTTATTTTTTATATTATCTCTTTTTTTCTTGTCAGATTTTTTAATATATTTTAGCTTGTTTAAATTGTTTTTAATTCTGATTTTATTTACTTATTAAGAGATTTGATTGTATGCCACCTTGGCATCCCAAGATATAATGTGTGTGTATGTGTGCCTTCAAGTTGCTTGTTGATTTATGGTGACCCCAGGAATTTCATAGGGTTTTCTTAGGCACGGAATACTCAGAGGTGGTTTTGCTAGTTCCTTCCTCTGAAATATAGCCTGCAGCACCTGGTGTTATCACAGTTATGATATGTCTGGTGAGAGCACAAGATATCCTTTTGATATCAAATAATTTGGCCTTTGCTTGACCTTTCTCTGCCACCCTACTCCACGTGTTTGCAGAGGTCCACCAGACAAGCACGTATTGGGCACGGCCGTTAATGGTTGTACATTCCAAGACCTCTTTAGGCAGGCAACTTAAGCCTCTCCATTGCTTTAGGGAAAACCTCCCTGCAAACCGGCTTTGCTCGGCGCGTATCTACACAAAGCCGCACAGCCAAGAGCCGAGCCATTCCTTTATGTTGGGCCATCAGCGTCCCGGTCATACTATTGTCATCCAGCGTAAGCTCATCATGCAAAACCTGACCTTTTCCAACTCCTTTGTCCCGCTCCAAATCTCCTTTGTTCTCACCGAGCATAGCATAGCCTGTAGGTAAACTCCACCCTATAAAAGGTCCCCACTTTTGGGACTTCTCGGACTACTTTGGACTTCCATCCTGCCTTGCTGCCGGTTGTCTAAGGGAACTCCTCTCAGCGGATCACATTGAGCTTTCTCTCCCGGAACCCCATTCTCTCTCTCCAGGACTACGGGACCAGGTGTCGTATTACCCCCTCCCTTGAAACTCTCCATTTCTATTTCTAAGTTAGCTAGTATTTGTTGTGTCTTTCATGTTGCTTATTCTTAATAAAAATTACCATTTGTTACTTTAAGCTTGTCTAATTGCTCTCTGACCCAACACTGTATACATTGGGCAAAAGATCCTAGCTTAAGTTATCCTGCCTCTCGTTAGCTTAAGAGAGTGCTCGAGCTTAATTCCCCCAACTTGTGCTTTTATTTGGTTATTTGGGCGTCCCCATCCCGGAGACCCCCAACATACAGGATAACACTGGTATTCATTGGTAGTCCCCCATCCAAGTAATGACCAGGGCTAACCGGCTAACCTTCCAGATCAACAGGTTTGGTGTCTTTAGGGTATTTAGGCCCTCAAGATATGGGGAAAGATATACATATTTTTAAACAAAAAATACCAGAACTAAATGAACCTCACAGTCCTTCAACTCCTAGGTGGCCCCTCCTTGAACTGCAAACCCCAGGATTTCATATGATGTTGAAAGTGGAATGATAGCGCTATAGCAGTCTAGTGCAGAAATGGCCCTAGTTACTGAAATCCTCATTAGTTAGCAATGTAATTTAAGATTATGGGGGAAAGGGTCATTTTGTTGTTGGTATTGCCAAAGAAATGGAGATCACAAATCCTCAACAATCAAATGCCAATTCCCTGTAAATCATAATCTACCTTTGGACCATCCCTGTTCAATTTGAAGGATATCCAATACTATCTACATCCAGTTCAAGGATAAGGAACCATAAACAGCAAGCACAGGAACCTTGAAGTTGTTCATAGACATTCAAAGTGTCCCAGTCCCAATTAATCCGCTGTCATCCTACTTTTTCAGTCTCAATTAATCTCTGTCATCCTACTTTTTCAGGTACTTTAAAATGTCCCAAATTCTCTCTCTTTCTCTCACTTTCTCCCTTTGTCCTCAGCTTGCTTCCGTGACTACACACTGAGTTCAAAGTGCAAATGAACGCAGAGGAGAGAAGAGAAGAGGAGAGGAAGAATCTTCTTGGCCCTTCCCAGTAGGCTCAGGTAAAAGCAAACTGCCACAGCCTCTCCTAGCTTGTTTGTTCTTCCTCATTAATGACTTTTGGTATCTAGATCACACTTTGATCTTGCTTGGCCACATGTGTCCCGGTGAAAACTTATGAAAAGTTGGATGGTATGTGCTTACCTATCATTAGGACCTGGATGACAGACTCACTCCCATCACAAATCTCCTTCACACTACATCATTATATCACTTTGATGGGATATTAACTGCCATGGTTCCATCCTGTGAACTCCCAGGTTTTGTAGTTTCAGGAGGTATGAAGAATTCTACATGATTCACTGAACTACAAATCCCTGGAGTCTGTAGAATAGAGCCATGGCAGACAAATGTGTGTCAAACTGGTAATTCTGTGATGTGAAAGAGACCATCTTACAGCATTGGATTCCTATTTAAAACATAGCCATTATATCAACAGCATTATATCTAAATTTTGATAGCTATAAATTAAAATATGCAAATCTATGCAAATCTGTGTCCTCTTTTGTTGTCTTTGTTGATGATGCACCAACTGATATGTTAAGTGGCTGGTCTATAAGACCTTAGCAAGTGATTCTCCAAGCAATTTCTCGATTGGCCAAGGAAGGGTCAAACTAGACATAACATTAGATGTTTCATATTGTTTGTGCCGTTTTCCCCCTCCTAAATCAATGTTTCCCTATTTGGTGGAACAGCAATTATTTGTTTTCCCAATATGTCAAAGACAGACTCTAAATTTGTACAATTGTGTTTTTTCTTGGATACTTGCTAAGAAACAGCAGTGAATGGTTCAGGGACCAGCAACAGTACAGGAACCAGCACTTTGGGTAGCGTGGTCCTCAGTAACAGCAGAGGAGTAGTGAATTGGAAATGAGGCTATTCCGCACTAGACTGTTATAGTGCTATTATTCCACTTTCAACAGCCTATGGAATCCTGGGATTTGCAGTTTAGGGAGGGGCCTTTGAGAATTCCATAGGATGTTGAAAGTGGAATAATAGCACTATAACGGTCTAGTGCAGAAATGGCCTGTACACACACACACACACACACACACATATAAACGTATATATACACACTCTATTTGTTCATGTTATTATTCCATTGTTTTTTAATCCCATTATTGGGCTGTTTATTTACAGTTACAACACTTTATTTATTTACAGTTACAAATTACTGTTATAAACTATATATAGCAACTATATTAATTACCAAACAGTTTACTAATAGGAAGGGTACAGTTTATGGGAGTGGGCTGCCATGGGGTATGCAAGTGAAAAAAAGTTGGAAACCACTGATGTAGGTGATTCCTCCTGCAATAAACCCAATTCAAAATTAATCAACCGTCCCATCACCACAATTGTTCAACAATAGCACCAGGGAATAGAGAATCTGTCACTAGCAGTGTCAGGAAAAGCAGATTATGCACATAAACAAAGAAGTCATCATGCAGTCTATGGGGAAGGCACTTCTAAAACTTCCTTAACAGAGATCATTAAATATACATGGTCTTGCTGGCTGACCATATATCCTCATTAGAGCCTCCCATCAGCTGAATTGTTAAAGGAATCTTCTCCTCACCTCCAAAGAAATGGAATCAGAGTGTGATCAAAAATGTAAACAGAAACCTGAGCCAAAACACAACTGCAAGCAGAGGCTGGAATTCTCAAGAGATTACCTGAAACAATTGTGCTTGCAAAACTTTAGCATTCATTGTCTCCTAAATCTCTCTCTCTCTCTCTTTCTCTCTCTCAATCTCTCCCTCTCAATCTGTGTGTTCCTTTCTTTTCAAACTATGGCCATTTCCGCATGGAGTAATAAAAACGGTGCAGTGCGTCCTCCATGGAGGACGTCTGCACCTTGGGCGGACTGGGTCCGGACTACTTACTGTAGATCTGCACCTCAGTCCGCTCCGGAACAACCCCAAGTGGTCCTCCAGCGTGCTTTTGAAAGACCTGATTTTTCCGGTCTTTCAAAAGCCCAGAACGTGCTACTGTGTGCCTGCTCTCCGGTGCAGATTCACAGGCTCACACCAATGCGAGCCGCTAGCAAGCTTCAGCGGTTGGTGGGACTCACGACCAACCGGAAGCCGCCATTTTGGACACCGGAGCAGTGCGGATCTATGACCATGCACTGCTCCGGAGCAGCCTGGACCGGACCGTGGAGCCAGAAGATCCGGTAAGGAGTGGCACAGGATGATTTCCTCGCCCCGTGCGGAAATGGCCTATATTGTCAAATCAAGGGGCTGGGGAAAGAAGGGAAGAGAAAAATGCAAAAGCATTTAAGAAGTTGCAGATCACACACAAACAATTTTAAATAAAGCTCAATCTGAGTTCTGCCTTATTTCTTTCCTTCTTCTTTTTTTCTTCCTTTCACTGACTTTAAAATTAATTGAAGCTTCCAGGCCCTCTTCAAGGGCAGACCAAAGTGAGCTTAAAGCAACTAACTACAGCCAGAGACATATTTAGGGAGGGACAAGTAGGGTACATACGCTGGGTGCCAATGCCAGGAAGGCAAAGGAAAGCCATGCATCTAGGAGTGGGGGTAGGCGGTAGGGATAAGAAGGCAGGGGTACAACTTCCATGCTTGTCCTTGGTGCTGTTTTGGCTAGATACAGCACTGACTTCAGTATACCTGCTGGATGTCCATCAAGCCACTACTTCAAGTCCTCCAGCAAAAGGAGAGCCTGTTGTCTCCATGGCTGTCAATTCACATAGCTTTTGATGTTAGCAAATTTCTTCTTGTATTTTGGTGGAATCTGCTTCCCTGCCATATTGAAGTGTCCCTGTATTGATTTATATGAATTGGTGCACATTTAGATATCTTTTGTTGTTGCTGTTGTGTGTCTTTAAGTTGATTCCAATTTATGGAGCTGAAAGTATGTGACACTCCCAAGATTACCCAGTGGGTTTCCATGACCAAGTGGAGAATTGAACCTTCACATCCAGGGTCATAGCTCAAAACACTACATCATGCTGGCTCTCATTAGATATAATTACCATAATTTAAATACAAATATATGTCTTCCCATACTGGGGAGACTGAAGGCAGATGACATGTCAGTCTACTTAACCTGAGGTCCAGCAAATGCCAATAGGTGACCAACAATTTCTTAAGCCTCGTGCTTTTCTTTTATTTCTTTATTTCAACTACGGCAACTTTTTAATCCTTAGCTGAATGCAAAAAAAAATTCCTTCCTTCCTATTTCAATATATTTTCAATTCCAAAAAATAAGGGTGTAACATTGTTACTTTTCTGAAGGTATGATGAATGCTATTAACCAGTTACCAAAATGGGAGGTGTAGATGGGGGTAGTCTTCTGGCTATCGTTAAGTGGTTTATTATTATTATTATAATTTAAAAGTAATATACAGTATTAGTAATAAGTAGTGAATTTCATACTTGTAGCCTACTGAATAACGGCTAATGATTAATACAGATGAGTTTCTTTCTTTAAAAAAAAAATAACATCCCAAAATCTGTATAATCTGTCCAACCAGAGGCTGAGAATGCCAGAGGCCTAGAATGAAAGAATTTCGAGTCTAATGGCCATTTCCAACTACCTGTTAACTCCTACCATTCCACTTCAAATCTTCTGGAATCCTGGGGGTTTCCCAAACTGCAGACCCCAGATGTTCAAGGATGTTGAAAGTGGAATGATGGCTATAACAGGCTAGTGCAGAAATGGCCAAAGTCATGGTTAACTGTTTTTGCTGGATGTAGGCAACAGTGCAAGACAGATCTGTCTATTCTGGATAGTGCAGATTTTAAATTTATTTTAATTTTGGCTATATCACATGGAAGAAAAAGAATAACATTTCAAAGTAGCACAGAAAATAAATAAAAAAATCAACAAAACACAAAATATAAAACAATACATGTTAATAGTATACAACACTAATTTACTGTCACTAATCAAAAGCAAACAAAAAAAAATTATACATAATTAAAAACTAGTTCCTGCCTTTATTGCAAACAGCTCCACAAACTAGTCATACTTACGTTCCTAAAAATTGCATTCACCATTAATGGACATTGTTACTTATTCTTTATCATAAACACTTAAGTAATGTTATGCAATTTTACACATCTCATTTCTTACCTATTAGAATAATATAGTTAAATCGATGACATTATAAATCCTTATCTATATAATGATACAGGCATTTTTTTTACAAAGAGACTAACAACTTAGGCAGACAGACCAGCTGACCATTAGGCCCTTTTGCATGAGGCCTCCGCGAGTCAGGCCTGCGCAGAGCTTTCGTACGTCGCCTTACTTCCGCAGGCGAGAAGGAGGGAACTGACCTCCGAGAGGCTCCTTGCGCGAGCCGCCCTCCCGCGCGAACAGGAGGCTGTCGCGTTCGCCTCCCGCGAGCAGGAGGCTGTCGCTCGTGGTAAGCCCCACCCCGCCCCCCTTCTGCAGGCGAGGGAAGGAAGCGCACCCGGCCACCTCCCCGACGCTCCGCACGGAGTAAGTGCGCTGGCGCCGGAGCCTTGCAGTGCCGGTATTTTCACTTTGAGCTAAAGAACTCCCATCGCGTGCAGCCCCTTGAGCACAGCAGTGGATCGTCCTGCAGAGCGATGCTCCCACTCCTGCGAGGCTCGAGGGGCTCTTGCAACAGAAAGCCCTGCAAAAGGGCCTTCAATAGCAAACTTTCCATTATAGCCTTCAGGGCCTTTCCAACGTGCACTGTAGGTATGTATTATTCCATCTCAACATCCTGTGGAATCCTGGGGTTTGTAGTTTACTGAGGTTAAAGACTGTCTGGCTAGGATTCTGAATGTCCTTCTGTAAGCTCGTAGAACAAGGATTCCTAGGATGTTGACCGTGGATAATAGCTTAAGGAGTGCTTAGTAATTTCCCCAATTATCTGTTAATTCTAAGGGGACTTCATTATTATAAAGTTTCCTTAACCCGGAATAGTCAGAGGTAGGCTTGCCATTGCCTTCCTCTGACTTCAACACCTGGTATATTTGGTGGGCCTATATAGTTACTTAGCTGGAAGACTAATAAAAGTATAATGGTTTGTATCTATAATCTTTGTGAGAACCTTAGTTGATGTAATTACATATGAGTAACAATCAAATGTTCATGAACAAAATTACAATTACTATATTTCCCAAATTGACTACTAGTTACAAAGGAGTAATATTCAGGTTTTGCAATACAACAGATAATAATGAGTACAGGAACCTAAACATAGGGCATTTCCCACTAACTGTTATAGCACATTATTCCACTTTCAATATCCTTGGAATTCTGGGGTTTGTAGTTTCTCTGGCTGAGGATTGGCACAGGCCCCTCCCGTAAACTGTAAACCCCAGGATTCGTTAGGATCTTGAAAGTGGAATCACTGTAAATGTAGCTGTGGACAAGCCCATAGTAGAAAGATAGCAGTGAACAAACCCAGTTTATAGTCTCATTATCAGGTAATGTAGCAACATAGGATGCAAAAAATATGCTGCTACTAGTTTGGAGTCTCATTGTCCATTGATTTATAAACAATTCGCTATACCAATAGCCCAGGAATAAAAAATGTTTCATGAAAATTCCTCAGTTGCTATTAGTGATATACTTTGCTCAAAAACATATCTCAAGATACAGGAGAGATGAATCAACAACATTGTGTTACTGCAGTTTAGGCCTCTTGGAATACCCCTAATATCATTTTGATATCAATAATTTGGCTCTTCACCACCCCTCTCCACGTGTTTGAATAGCCCAGAAACACAGAACTAGGCTCGGCCACTAATCACTGGACATCAATCTACCAGGACCGGAAATTCCAATCAAGCTTTAGGAGACCTCCTGCAAACATCATATTAACCTTTCTTTAAAAGTTGCATTTCATCCAAATGGGCACATTGTTACTCTTATACTTTATCCTAGACACTTAAGTAATGTTATGCAATTTCTACAAATCTCATTTCTTACCTATTAGAATAGTATAGTTAAATCTATGGCATTATCAAATCCTTATCTATATAATGATACAGTGCTTTTTTTTTTTTTTTTTACAAAGAGGACTAAACATACTTAGGCAGGGCAACCCCTGCTGACTTAGTAGCAAACTCTTATGTATATGCCTTCAAGGGCCCTTCCACACTAGACTGTTATAGTGCTATTATTCCACTTTCAACATCCTGTGGAATCCTGGGGTTTGTAGTTTACTGAGGCCAAAGAGCTCTCTGGCTGAGGATTCTAAATGTCCTTCCATAAACTGTAAACCCCAGAATTCCATAGGATGTTGAAAGTGGAATAATAGCACTATACCAGTGAAGTGCAGAAAGACCCCAAGTTATCTGTTAACCTAAGGGGACCTCATTAATCTCATAAAGTTTTCTTAACAACGGAATAGTCAAAGGTGGCTTCCCATTGCCTTCCTCTGAGCTTACAACACCTGGTATTCTTTGGTGGGCCTATGAGTAGTTACTTGAGCTGGAAGACAACCAAAAGTATAATGGTTTGTATCTATAATCTTTGTGTATGTCCTATAGTTGTATGTAATTACATATGAGTAACAATCAAATGTTCATGAAACGAAGTTAACAATTAACATATATTTACACCAAATTAATGAACTACTCTAGTTAGCAAAGGATGTAATATTCTCAATGTTTTGCAATATGTTTTGCAGGAAATGTTTTGCAGGAAAGGAGATTCCACCTGAACCTCAGGAAGAACCTCAGGGCTGTCCGGCAGTGGAATCTGCTGCCTCGGAGTGTAGTGGAGTCTCCTTCCTTGGAGGTTTTTAAGCAGAGGCTAGATGGCCATCTGTCGGGATTGCTTTGAGGGTGTTCCTGCATGGCAAGGGGTTGGACTGGATGGCCCCTGTGGTCTCTTCCAACTCTATATTTCTATGATTCTATGATTCTATGATTCAATACAACAGATAATAATGAAGTACAGGAACCATAAACATACGGCATTTCCACACTACCCTGTTATAGCACTATTATTCCACTTTCAATATCCTGTGGAATTCTGGGGTTTGTAGTTTCTCTGGCTGAGGATTCTAAAGGCCCTTCCCTAAACTGCAAACCCCAGGATTTGTGAGGATGTTGAAAGTGGAATAACAGCACTGTAACAGTGTAGTGTGGAAATGCCCATAGGTAGTGATGATAGCAGTGAACAAAAAATACCTAGTTTATAGTCTCATTATCAGGTAATGTTGTCAATATGAAGGTATGCAAAAAAATATGCTGCTACTCAGTTTGGAGTCTGATTGTCCATAATTATTCATAAACAAACTGAAGCAGTCACAATAAGCATACCAAGTTTACAGTCTTGTAGCAACATGAAGTCAACACGAAGGCAGGCAAGGAGTATGCTGCCACCCAGTTTAGAGTCTCGTCGTCCATTGATATTCATAAGCAACCCCTATACTGATAGCCCGAGAATATCAAAATGTTTCATGAAAACTTCCTCAGTTGCTATTAGTGCATATACTTTGCTCAAAAAACATATGTCAAGATATCTTGGAGAGATAAATCAGACAACATTGTGTTACTGCAGTTTAGGCCTCTTTGGAGATACCCCTAGATATCATTTTGATATCAATAATTTGGCTCTCTTCCACCACCCCTCTCCATGTGTTTGTGAGGCCCCCGGACAAGCACAGAACTAGGCTCGGCCACTAATTGCTGAACATTCCATTCTCCACCCAGGCAGGCCGGAAATAGCCAGATCACAGCTTTAGGAGACCTCTCTGCAAACACCTTCATTATGTATGCACGCTGTTTACAAAGGACTGCCTGCCCCGAGCAGGTACTTGGCAAGCTGAATACTCAAATGCCAAGCACTCTGTGTTTTCATACCAGCTAACTCTTTGTCAATTCAGACTTAACTCAATCATACTAAATTTTGACCTTTCCAAAGCTTTCTTCCGCTCCTAAACGCATTGTTCTCACCAAGTACAGCATAGCCTGCAGTCACATTTCTCCCTATAAAAACCCCTGATTCCAGATCCTTCCTCGATCGCTCCTAAGTTCCAGAAACCCGCCCTTTTCTTGGCGAGCTTCCCCTCAGCTCCACGTGCTGAGATACATCGAACCCCAGCATCGCTCTCTATCTTCTTTCCAGGGGTTCAGGAACAGGTTTTTGTATTTACCCGAATCAACTATCCCTCTGAAAATTTCCCGCTATCATACTCAACCTTTATTTTCCTTAGTTATTTTTTGTGTTGCTTACATTGTGTGCCTGTATTTAATAAAGATCACTCATTATTTCCAACACGGTTTGCTTCTTGACTTGGCCTGACCCCGTAAACATTGGGTTACAAGAACCTGCTGCGTTACCCTGCCTCTCTATGCCAACCAGTGCTCTTGACTAATTTCCCCATCTTGTGTAATTGTAAGGTTATTTACGTTTCCCTCCTGGATCCCCCCGTAAACAGAGGGAACAATGGTTAATGCAAGATTAATGAATATAATAGCTACTTTTGTGTGTTCTTTGGTGGGCCCCCATCCAAGTACTAAGCAGGTCTGACCCTGCTCAGTTTCCAAGATCGGCTGGAATCTGATGCCTTCAGCCTATTTAGGCAGCTAGAAAACTTCCTTTTAGCTCTAGATTTAGGGACTGTGGCAGGAGTTCAGCATAGTTGATGATTTTCAATGTCTTGTTATTCAAAGAGCTTCCTTCTGCCCACTTCAAAGGGTGATCAGGGTTCCATCCCCTGGATTCTGGCTTTGGCACCAAGTTCTTAAACAAATTTGACGTCCTCCAATCCCCCGGGCGTGTTGCCCCATTTATCTCAATAAGAGGAATGACATTCTGGGCTGTGATTCATGAGCTGTGCTATGTTGTCCTGTTCGGTGACACCAACATGTTTTCTGCCTCAGTGCCTCTCCTGCCAAAGAGCCCCCATAGGACTCCCATCACTTAAACCAGTCACATTTCCCCATCTCAGAAGAGAGGAGGGTCAACAGCCAACTCTTCTTCTTCCAAAAAGAAAAAAATGCTGAGAAAACACAATAAGGTGATGGTGGTGATTGTTCAGCTCTTTACCTCTCTCTTTCACAAATCTTATAAAAATTACTAAATTTGTAAATCTTAAAAATGAACCACTGGGATGCAAGGCAAGGTACATTAATAATGAATGAAAAGTACAATTAACAAAAGATTACAACAGAATTAAAGGCATGGGTTTAAAACTATTAAAAACCATTAAAGACACAATTTTAAAACAGGTCATTAAGGAAAAATACAGCACCTGAGTGGTAACAGGTCCCTCCGCAGGGGCTGATCAGTTGCCAAAGTCTGCTGTTGTGGAATGTTCCAGAAAACCACTGTGTTTTCAAGGAAAGCATCACATGCACCCTCCATCGGGAAACAGTTGGTTTGGCAACTTTTAGAAAGGGTAGCAATGTTTGCATTCTCAAAAAAAAAAAAAGAAAAGAAAAGGAAATGCATCTCCCACAAAAAGAGGAAAAAGAGGGCTCAGATTTATCTAAAATGTATATTAACCAATGTGGGTGGGTATGCAGATTTAGAAATGTTGATTGCAGTGATGTATTTAAGTCTTTTATTCCAAGTCTCAAGTAGTCTAAAGTGTCTACCTTCAGGTCTCAAGTCCTTGCAAGATACTTTCAAGTCAATCTCAAGTCTGGGACTCATCTTTATACATCAACCAATGTTCCAGAATTTTTGGACAGAGATGAATAAAGTCAGCTTTAACAATTTAAATAGAGTCAGCCCTCCACATCTGCAATTTTGCCATCTGCACATTGGAAGTGGGGAATAAGATCCTTCTTGCTTCCCATTTCTGAAGCTGGAGGCTTTTTCAAAAGTGGGGAATGGGATCCTTCTTACCCCCCATTACTGAAGCTTCAAAAGCTTTAGAAGGAAGGATCCTTCCTCCTCAAGCCCATTGCCTAACACATCTGCTGTTCCCCTCTGAGAAACATGCCCTATGCACTGGGGGCGAGTCTTGTCCTGCTCTAGGGAAAGTTTTGGAAGGTTCCTCTGATATGCAGCGGGGTCAGGCTACTGAGCAGACCTCAAGCCTGTTGCCTAGCCTGTTGGCTATTCCCCTCTGAGAAATTTGCCTACACTTTGGGTGTGAGACAGATTGTCATGTGACCAGTAGGCAAAAAGGGATGGAAGCATTGTTCAAAGTTGGAAGGTTTCTGAATGAATGTGTTATGTTACAGAAACAAAGGCAAGAAGTCACAAGTCACAAGTCAAATCAGTGCATCATTTATTGCCAAGTCAAATCCAAGTTGAGGCACTGGAGTGACTTAAGTCTGACCTGAGTCCAAGTCAATTGACTCAAGTCTACATCATTAATTGATTGTGATGCTGCATGACAGACATAGCTACAATGATGTAGCTTCAGTCTGTCTCCATTCTGACCCCCTACAACCATCTTAAAAACCAACCAAAGGAATTCTGCAAACTGATGAGAGGGTGCTGGAAGATGAAGCAGCCAGGGTCCTCGATTGCTGCAAGGGAGCTGTGAGGTCCTGTTGCAACTCCTTTGGTTAGTGCACCTGCCTGGCTTTTAAGGTGGTGTATAGGGAGAATTTGTGATCATGACAATGGTGCCACAACCATAAATACAAAAATCAAAATTTATGAGGTCATAAGTCTAGTTTACAACATCTTAAACACTGACCAGGATGCCAGATCACTGACTGTGATTTAAGTACCAATGCAATACTTCTCACCATAGTGGAGGAACTCTCCGACCAAGTGCCCTATGTCCCAGCTGAATTTGCTGTCCAGCTACCAGTGGTGTGTTGGGAATAGTAACCTTTGCATGCTGTGAATTCACTGCTAGTTAGGTTGCCTGATCACCTGTAAATCTGGGGACAAAACTCAAGATTACTTCCTATTTGTTTATTCACACCCACTCTCTTCCTCTAGCACATAAGCATCCTTTGTTCTTACGGTCTTTGGCCATTTCCGCACTAGACTGTTATAGCACTATTATTCCACTTGCAACATCCTATGGAATCCTGGAGTTTGCAGTTTTGGGAGGGGCCAGCTGACCCCTCCCAAAACTGCAAACCCAGGGATTCCATAGGATGTTGCAAGTGGAATAATAGCTTTATAACAGTCTAGTGCAGAAATGGCCTTTGTCTGTTTCCATCTCTTTCTTCTTCTGCCTGCCTTCCTTCAAGTATGCAGCCAGGAGCATTCCAGAGGAGAAGCTCCAATGGAACCATGTAACTATTTTCCTTTTCCCTTGTTTTCTTCAAGATTATGCACAAGTATCTGTGAGTAAACTACTTTTAAACAAAACTGAGTTTGTGTCTACTTCTCAGCTAGAGTTTAGTGTGTCTGGGGCAATAAGGTGGGCTGGTAAACTGTTCAATACTTCTGCTTAATGTATTAATTGCTCTGCTATGTAGAGAGATCCACCAAATCTATCTCATTTTCCAAGATGGTGATGGGCAACATCAATGTCCCTGGTCTTTTTTAAAATAAAGCTTTGGCCCTTCCGCACAATAGCACCATCCCAGCATGGAGATACATTGCTGCTGGTCTGCAATGCTCCCATCACACAACGTCAGTCGTCTCATCATCATCATGCTCTGTCATGTCCCCAGCTGTTGCGATCACACAGTATACCATTAGCTGGGATAAATCTGGTAATGACTTCCCTTCATGCAACAATCGTGTTGCCGGTGGCTGATGTGGAAAGGGCGGAAGTGCTATCAAGGACTTCCTTCTTCAGTGCAGCTCAGGAAGAGGGCAGCTGCACTCGAAGAAGGAAGGAGCATGTTCCAAACACTACCCATCCCTGGCAGCCAGCCGGGTGCAGAGAGGAGTGTTTGGGTCCCCTCCCATTCCAGCAATGGCACTGCTGGGATGATGCCAGGACATCATGGGATCCAGGTATGGTGCAGAACAGGCTTCAGTCTTTACACAAGACTTAGGCAAGACAGTGATTCCGATGGAAGAAACCTCCAAGCAGAGGACTGTTTGCTGTAAAGCAGGGCACACAGACACATTACTGGTGGTGGGAGCACTACAGTGAGGAGTCAGCCCAGCTTCTGTTGGTAAAGAGTTCCAAAGCCTGGATGTGGCCATCAATAAAGCCCACTCGGCTAAGAAAGACTTTCAGGACAACTCTGTGCATGTTTATTTAGAAGTAAGGATCACTCAGGTCAATGAGACTTAGTGCATAAGTAAATACTAGATGCACAAACTGTTGTATAAAAGATTAATTTAGAGAGCTTTAGTAATACACTAGTAACAGTTGTGTATCTATTTTCCTAGCGTGTTTGGTGGACTGTCCTCAGCCATGTCTATGAGAATAAGATTACCGGAGCAGCATTTCAGAGACAATGAACCTTGAAGTTCTGAGGTTCAGAAATGAAGAACTGTATGCAAGAGGGAGGAGGGGCCGTCTGCTTGCTGCAGTGCTGACCTTCTCCGAGACGTGGCTCCAGAGAGCCAAGGGCCATAAATCATCCAAAGCAGAGTTTTCTCGTAAATGGTTTCCATTTTGCCTCTCTTCAGGGAGGGGTGCCTCACAGTGATCTATAGCACAGAGACGGCTGTCCATTTTCCCAGAGATGTGCCTCTTCTACGAAGGGTTCCCTCCACCCCCATACACTTCTTCCCCATTAATGGCCTGCTTGAAAGCAAAGCCAAGAAGGCTCTGTCAGTCTGAGACTCTCATTGGTGGACTCAGATCAGAGACGGCCACAGCTGTGGGTGCCCTGGGAGGGTCATAACGGTTCTCACCAGAGCTGAGAGCCGCACAGCCCTGTTCGGATTGTTTTATTTTCAGAGACTGATAAACTTACCTTTTGTTTTCAACAGAAGTCGCTGAATCCCTTAGGCTGCACAACAAAAACCTTGTGGCACTTAAAAAGTAACCAGTTTTATCTGGTGTAACGAGCTCACTTTAATGTTATTTGCTAAAGTGGCCTGGAGGCTGGGAAAGCTTCTGTGAAATACAGTGGCATCACTGGGGGTGCATGGACACCATCAGATGGGGTGAAACCAGCATGACTGCCTGTCCTTCGTTCATCCCCTCTCCGTGGGAGCCCATATAGCTTCATGTAGGATGGCCACCCCTTTTTTTCTTATGACTGGACAAGATCCCCATTGCCTTCACACATGCAAAACAACGCAAGCCATTTCCGCCCTACACTGTTATTTATAGTGTTATTATTCCACCTGTGGAATTCTGGGGTTTGTAGGGTTTGTAGTTTACTGAGGCCAAAGAGCTCTCTGACAGAGAATTCTAAAGTCTCCTCCCTAATCTGCAAACCTCAGAATTCCATAGGATGTTGAAAATGGAATAATGACACTATAACAGAATAGTGCAGAAATAGCTCCAGAGGGCAGATCTCTAGGTAATATTATATATTTATTTATTTACATACTTATCGGATTATATTTGTATGCTGCCTTTTCTCCCAGAATGGGAACCACGAGCTTCCAACAATAAATTTCAAACATTAAAACATACAAAAACCTGAAACAATGGTCAATTTGTAAAACAAGTTAATAAATAAGTAAAAAGCTCCCCAGCTCACGTAAAAGCCTGCTTAAAAAGATATGTCTTTGTCAGCTGGTGAAAGGAGAGTAGGGAGGGGGCCAGGCCAGCCTTATGAGGAAGGGAATTCCAGAGGGTGGGAGCAGCCACTGAGAAGGCTGTCTCCTGTGTCCTCAGCAGGCAAGCCTGGGCGGTGGCAGGATGAAGGGAAAGCCTTCCCCTGCAGATCTTAGGGCTCTAGCAGGTTTTTTTTTTAAATTATTTATTTGTATCCCGCCTCTCCATATGGATCGAGGTGGCGAACAACTTACAAATAGCATGTATTTTGAAACATTTCTATACATGCCCCCAACAAGCTGGGTTTGTACAAACTAGGACCCCAGAGTTCTGGCTTCTGGATGCAAAAGCTCCAAGGAGGTGAGACTATGAGTTACTACACTGGGTGACACCAACCCCAGTGATGCCACTGGAGAAAAAAAATTGTCACTCTTTTTAAGCCGTCTCAAGACTATTTGCTGTTTTTGCAGCAACAGTGAGTCACCTGGCTGTCATTGGCCATTTTCGCCCTGCATTGTTATAATGCCATTATTTCATTTTCTTTTGTATTATTATTTTTTGTTCATCAGTAATAACATAGGACAAATATCACACCTTACAAATTTACAATAGAAAGAAATGAGAAAAAAGATAAAAATAGAAAGATATATCCATACATCCATACACTTTCACATCTCCTCTGTCAATTCCTTTATCTGTTCTTAATAACTTTACCTCTTACATTTTTAATTCCATTTAAAAAATGCACTCAGTACCACACTTCTCCAATACAAAACATATTTTCTATAAACCATTATTTCATTTTCAACATCCTGTGAAATTCTGGGGTTGGTAGTTTACCGAGGCCAAAGAGCTCTCTGAGTAAGAATTCTAAAGGCCCCTCCCTAAACTGCAAACCCCAGGACTCCAAAGGATGTTGAAAATGGAATAATAGCACTAGAACACTGTAGTGCAGAAATGGCCATTGTTATGTACCTTCGAGTCAACTCTGACTTATTGGAGACTCACTCCTAGGATTTCTTGGTAAGATATCTTCAGCAGTGGTTTGCCATTTACTTTCCTCTAAGGCTGAAAGAGTGGGGTTTGCCAACGTTCCCCCCATGGGCTTCCACAGCTGAGTAGGAATTCAAACCCAGGTCTCCCAGAGCCCAGAGCCCAGTGCACCCCACTGACTCTCCACACAACTACTTCCTTCCAGATTATACCAGAAATGGAACTTTATTTGTTATATTTGGTTTTTACAACCCTTGGTGGAGTAAGAAGCCTTGGGCCATTTCTGCACTACACTGTTACAGTGCTGTTATAGTGCTATTATTCCACTTTCAACATCTTGTGGAATTCTGAGGGTTATAGTTTACTGAGGCCAAGGAGCTCTCTGGCTGAGAATTCTAAAGGTCCCTCCCTAAACTACAAACCCCAGAATTCCACAGGATGTTGGAAGTGGAATAATAGCACTATGACTGTAGTGAAGCCTTGGTGGTGCAGTGGTTAAATGTCGGTACTGCAGCCACAGTGTTGTGAGTTCGATCCTGCATGGTTCCAGGTTGACTCAGCCTTCCATCTTTCCATAGGTTGGTAAAATGAGCACCCAGCTTGTTGAGGGCAATTAGCTTACAACATTGTAAACCTCTTAGGGAGTGCTTAGCACTGATAAGCAATATAGAAATGTAACTGTTATTGCTATATAACAGTGTAGTGCTGAAATGGCCTTAGATTTCACCTCTGACTTTGCAAGGATACTTGGCATGGAGAAACTTGACACAGTGTGCTGGCTCCAAGAGGAGAAAGACTATTGAACAATGGCAAACAGCTGCCTAATTTGCTCAGAAAGTGGAAATGTTATTTTTCCTAATACAACACCAGAATCCTCCAGCATGGCAATGGACTGGCAATTCTAAGAGCTATAGTTCAAAGTCACACTTCCTGATAGTGAGCTCATATAGGCAAGTCAGCCCAGCAGTGTCTGGAGATGTGACTTTACCATTAGAAAGATGGCTTTATCACACAGGGCAAGAGAATCACACCTGTGGCAGGATGATAGCATCTTTAGATGAAACTTGTCACATAATGTCTTTTCCCTTCTATTGTTCTCCCAGTGGGGGACCATTTGAAAAGCAGTTATTTTATTAACACTCTCACACACACAAATCCATTAATGACCCTCTTTATAAAAGAAATGCATTCCAAACAGCCTCCCACCAACAGAAGAGGAATGAGATAATGTAATAAATCCAAGCCAAGGGCACTATTATACTACTTTAACTGTGATTTGAGAGCCAGTGTGAGCACTGGACTACAATCCTGGAGACCAGGTTCAACCTTGGAACCTGTCATGTCCCCCGTCCCAGAACCCAGACAGGACTCTTCCCAACAGCCACAACACTTTCCACCTGGAGGGCCAGAAGCTGACATTTTGGGCTCTTCCAGAACATTCAAGGGCCACAGTGGCCTGTTGCAGCTTCCAAATGTTTAGTCTGTGTAGTGTGCCTCCTAGTTATTTTTGATTTGTGGCAACCCTACAGTGAACCTATCATGTGATTTTCTTGGCAAGATTTATTCAAAGTAGATTTGCTTTTGCCTTCCTCTGAGGCTGAGAGATATGATTTGCTCAAGGTCACTCAGTGGGTTTCCACAATCAAGCAGATATTTGAGCTCTGGTCTCCAGAGTTGTAATCTAACGCTCAAACCATTACACAATGCTGGCTCCAATTTCGTAGATCAGAAGTCAAATGTGGTCACTTTCAGCTGCCATTATCAGGCAAATTAAAGATGCTTCCAACCCCCTCCCCCCAAAAAACTTGCAATGGTCTAATCTGTTCTGAATGGGTCCCCCCACCCCCACCCAACCCCCCCCCCCCGTTTCTGTTTGGGATCAATGGATGCCTATGGACCAATGACCTCAAAAGACCCCTTCCAGGCTTCAACAAAAGATAGACAACTGATGGTTCTTCAGATATTTTTGTTCTACAACTAATATTATCCCTAGCTAGTATACATAATGAAGGGTGATAGGAGCTGTAGTCCAACAACATATGGAGGGGCAGATATTCTCAACAAATCAGCCTCAAACCCAAGTACTTCCCATCAGCTGACTTTAAAAAAAAGAAGTCAAGTTAACTACAGTTACACTTTTCACACAACTGGTCCTAAGAAGTTGGAAGCAGAAGTATCAGTTACAGAGCAGGGCTTCATCTTCTCCTCCCATCTGTCAGATCACCACCATTTTGTTCCTCAGGAGCTCATAGAATCATAGAGTTGGAAGAGATCACAAGGACCATCCAGTCCAACCCCCCCCCCAACCATGCAGAAATACACAATCAAAGCACTCCCAAGAGATGGCCATCTAGCCTCTGTTTAAAAATCTCCAAAGAAAAAAACTCCACCATACTCCAAGGCAGTGTATTCCACTGTTGAATGGCTCTTACCATGAGGAAGTTCTTTCTGATGTTTAGGTGAAATCTCTTTCCCTGTAGTTTGAAGCCATTGCTCTGCATCCTAGTCTCTGGAGCAGCAGAAGATAAGCTTGACCCATCTTCCATGTGACATGCTTTCAAATATTTAAACATGGCTATCATGTCAGCCCTTAACCTTCTCTTCTCTGGGCTAAATATGCCCAGCCCCCTAAGCTGTTCCTCATACAGCATGCTTTCCAGGCCATCCAATTCCAGTGTTTCTGCTCAACTCATTGGACCTATACATTAAATAACTAAAGTCATAAACAATTATATGTGTTAACATAGCAGGCATTTATGCCAAAGGCAGTGTGGTACAGTGATTAAAGTGTTGACTTGGGAAATCTGGGTTCCAGTCCCCACTGAGCTTGAAACTTACTGGGGACCATGGGTCAGTCATTCACTCTTGGCCTTACCTACCTGGCAGGGTTATTGTGAAGATAAACATGGGAAGCAGGATGGCCGTGGATGGCACTTGCAGCTCACAGAAGGAAAGGTGAAGCAGAAATGTAGCTAATCAATCAAGGTACAAACCTCCTTCCTTTTTAAAAAAAGGAGTCAACACACACACACGTACACATCCATATTTTATTCTTCCTCCAAGGAATTCAGTACACTGAACATGATTGCCCATCTCACAACAGCCCTGTTAAGAGAGGTAAGGCTGACAAATGACAACTTGCCAATGTTCCTTCAGTTGTGGCTAAATGTGAAATCTTCTCAGTTCTAGCCTGATGTACTAACTACAGAACCTCTGTGGCCATTACACAACAACACACACACACACACACTATTTGCTCACATTCACTTGAGAAGAAGAGTCAAAACGCCCACTAGTTTTTCAGGTGCACCATCTGCTCGTTTTTCTAGTGGAATTGGCTGCCCTCTGCTGGTCCCAGCTAAAGAGATAGAAGAATTCAGAACTAAACTATTCCCCACTACTGTACATAGGCACTTAAGTGTGCATGCATAGTTTCCTTTGCTTCCTTGATCATAGCCAAACCATTGTGCAGCAGGCTTGATGACAAACAGTTAGTACTTGTTAATTTTATTCATACGAATTAAACATTTTTAGTTTCAATTGATGATCCCCCTCCAAAAAAATCTAGAGCCTTCCAAGCTCTCCTGACCTCTTTATGTGTTAGCTGTCATGCATGCATTATCTTCTCTGATCTCTGATCTCTCTCCATGACGTAACTGATAGTATGATTCATCCACAATAATGCACACCTGTGGCTTATGCCAGTATAAAACATTGTTGTAGTAAGTTGTCCTCCGGATGTAATATAAGTCCTGAATGAATATCATAGAATCATAGAATCACAGAGTTGGTAGAGACCACAGGGGCCATCCAGTCCAACCCCCTGCCATGCAGGAACACACATCAAAGCACTCTCAACAGATGGCCATCCAGCTTAAAAACTTCCAAAGAAGGAGATTCCACCACACTCCAAGGCACCATACTCCACTGCTGAATAGCTCTGTCAGGAAATTCCTCCTGAGGTTTAAGTGGAATCTCTTTTTCTGTAGCTTGAATCCATTGCTCCTTGTCCTAGTCTCTGGAGCAGGGGAAAACAAGACTGCTCCCTCCTTGACATGACATCCTTTCAAATATTTAAACATGGGTATCATGTCTCCTCTTAACCTTCTCTTCTACAGACTAAACATCCCTAGCTCCCTAAGCCACTTCTCTTAGGGCATGGCTTCCAGATCCTTCACCATTTTGGTTGCCCTCCTCTGGACAGACACCAGCTTGTCGATATCCTTCTTGAAATGAGGTGCCCAGACCTGGACACAGTACTCCAGATGAGGTCTAACCAATGCAGAATAGAGTGGTATCATTACCTCCCTTGATCTAGACACCATACTCCTATTGATGCAACCAAGAATCACATTTGGCTTTCTTGGCTGCCGCATCACACTGCTATCATTATGATGTGTCACAGGTCACCATATGTTCTATTTTTAACATTGGTTAAAATATGAATGTTAGTTGCAAGTGAGTATTCAGCCAGGCTGTCAAGGCATGGCTTTGTTTACTTAAAAGTGATAGCAATCAACAAGTGATTTACCATGTATGAGCTTTAGAGTACTTAGACTAGAATTATGGGTAACAATGTGTTGTATATCAAAGGAAAGGGTCTAGGCATCTCATCCTAGTGAAGAGGGATCAAAGAGAATAGGTTGGAAAGCCAGCCTGAAGGCATCCGGCCAGTGTTAAGGCAGATACACAAAGGACAGAAATGCATTAGATCAAAGTATGGAAATAAAATCCCATGGGAACTGCTGGAAGTTTGGGAGAGGGGAAGAACCAGAGAATCCACCAATGGGAATTGTGCGCAAGTTGCAGTGTGTATTGCTATATAACCAAGTGTATGTTGTAGATCGATAGCTCCAGGAACAGTGGTAAGCTGTGCCTCCGATATCTCATTAAAAAAAAGGGGGGAACCTTCTGTGTTTTCTTGAGAGTAAAAGAGTAGCTAGCACACAACAATGCATATGATTGCAGTCAGACCTTGTGCATGCAAAATTATTGTCTTATCTGGCAGGCATCTAAGGTGCATGCACACAGTCATGAAAAGTGGTGAAAAGCAAGATAAGCACAGTTAAGAAAATAAGGTATTCAAAATCTGAACAGCTTTGCACCACAAGAGGGTGCCACTTCCCTGCCATTTGTTGTGTTCGTAGTTGAAGGCTTTGGACAAAACCTCAGTTCAGCTTGAAACCCAACATAACAGGGAGCTGCTTAAATTCATTCAGACCCCCATCGCGACTTCTGATGGGGCATTTCCATCAACTGTTGCCTTTAAAAAGAGAGAGAGAGAGAATGGAGGGAAGAGACCAACAGCAACAGTTGCATCACATCCAAAGGCTCTACACCATCACTTCCCAGAATTATTCAGCTACAAAGAAGATGCTGATACATGATATTTAATTAGTACAGCCTTCTCCCATCTGGTGGCCCTGGATGTGCCCTTAGAGTGCAACTCCCATCATCCTCAGCAGGGGACCACAGCCAAAACCAGAGTGCCAAATCCACTATTTAGTTATTTATTTTTGGAGGTTGCCTTTAAGAAGGTGTCCCACTTTTAAGGATGACCATTGAGATATTAGAAAGGAAATAATAATACTAAAAAATGACAAGAGGGTCCTCTATGCAAATTTATATTTTTCACGCAAATTTTAGCTAAAGAGATGATAATTTAAACAGAACTGCAACATGTCTTCATTTAGTGGGGGTAATCATTTCAAGTGTGAGTCTGCTCAAAACATTACTTTTAGAAAGGCACTAGTTCTGTTATTACTCCAGTTGTCTAACTGTTATCTGCAAGTCCAGAAAGTGGATTGCTGGATTGCTCTATAGTAACAAACTACTGCTATGATACAACTGAAAAATACAGGAAATGCTCTCTGGTTTCCAATTCCCACTTCTGAGGCATGCAGAGAAAGACTCCTCCTCTTCTAAGCTCCCTTACACAGCTCATCCAAGCCCAACCAGTCCAACTGTATGCTTCGTGTCACAGGCCATTTCTGCATTACATTGTTATAGTACTATTATTCTACTTTCAGCATCCTGTGGAATCCTGGGGTTTGTAGTTTACTGAGGCCAAAGAGCTCTCTGGGTGAGAATTCTCAGTGTCCCCCCTAAACTGCAAACCCCAGGATTCCATAGGATGTTGAAAGTGGAATAACAGCACTGTAACAATGTAGTGCGGAAAGGCCCACTGCTAGGAACATACCCTAACATACCCTGTATAGCCTGCTGTTTCCCCAACTTCAGATGGTGATGTATGTTCGAACTGTTGAAGAGAGCCAACTATTCATCTATGATGGGCTTGTTACTCCAAAACGTGGGTGACTCAGGGGTCCACCTGTGATGTCAGGACCTTTGTGAAAAAGTGGGGAATATTAGCTGAAAGAGGAGACCTGTGAGAGGGAGGTAATCTTATGAGATCTTTTACACCTATGTTTATTAGTATGAGTGCATGGAAGAACCGACTGGAGATCCAAAAGTAAGCTTATTTGTTTTGTTGGAAGAATTAACAATCACACATACAAGATCCAAGCAGTCATGCAATCACATAAGACTAATTAAGGAAAAGGGAGGGAAGTTTGGATTGCAAGATCTTCATGGAGAAGTGGATATTTACCTATCCAGCAGAGCAGCAAAGAAGTGATGTGGCTTAGATACAGAGTCTAAGGACAGTACACAAATGGGAATTGGAGCAGCAGAGTGGTGACTAGCAATTGGTGTACTGTGAGTTGACTGGCCAAAAACTGGAGTTTAAATACTCTTTTTCTGCCTGAAATGCTAAGATGTTAATGGCTGTCTGGCAGAGTAAACAATGCAGCCTGGAGAGTGGACAATGGAGTCTGGAATGAGCTAATGATCTCAGAGTTAGGTGATAAAGCACTAATGGTAGTCCTGATAGATCAGTAAGTGCCCGACAGGTGTGAGGACAAAAGGGAAGCTTGCTTGGTCAGAGGAAAAGAAGTTAAGACAATCAGCTGTCTTGTGCGAATCTTCCAAACACTATTGTCCCTAAGAGGTTGAGTCATCAAAGGCTAATTGCAAGTCCATTATCACTGGAATTTCCTGATTTCTTGACTATGACCTAGCCACGCCTGGAGGTCTCTTCTGACCTAATTCGCAATACATGTGTTTGGCCAGCCTTTTCTTCTTATCCAACATGGTCATTCAGCCATTGCAGGGCACATTTTATATTTGTGCCAATTAAGTCATATTTTGCCAATTAAACCATATCAAAGCATGAGGGTGTACGGCCTGGTAACAGAGTCTCCACTAAAAAGAACCATCACCTTCTTGGCTTTGAAAGAAACTGATTCCTGTTTCCTTCCTCCATAAGTGACTCTTGTTATGAACTGATTCCAGTTTCAGTCCTGAGCTGGGAGAAAGGTAGGTTATAAATTAAATAAATAAATAAAACATGGAATTGTAGGGTTGGAAAAGGCCGCAAGAGCCATCGGTTCAAACCCCATTCTCCCATGCAGGAAGACACAATCAAAGAGCACTCCTGACAGATGGCCATCCAGCCTCTGTATGACTCCACCATACTGTGAGACAGCATATTCCAAAGTCTTGCAAAGGCAGCTAAGATTTGTCAGGTCTACAAGAGACCTGCTATTAGCATGCTTGCAGGTCTTATTTGTACATGCTGGTGCCTCTCTGGCTGTTCTTTCTTTCTTTCTTTCTTTCTTTCTTTCTTTCTTTCTTTCTTTCTTTCTTTCAGTAAAGACAACGGCTTCTTGGCATACTACACATATGATAATGGCAGTTGATGTGCCATTCACAAGTAGGCATTCATGCCCATTTATTACACCAGTTTTCTGGGTCCTGAGCCATGTCAATACACCAGACCAAGAACTTCCTCCACTATTCAAGTGTTTACCTACTCAACCTGGCTTTATGTAGATTAGCCTTTTCCCACCTTTTTAGCCTGAAGGAACCCTTGAAATAATTGTCAGGTCAGGGGAGCCCTGGATAGAAATTATTATATCTACAGCTCAAAAAGTTGTTTTTTCCCCCAGTCATGATCTCACATGGAAATCCTGAACAATCTCTTGTGGAACTCTAAGGTTCTTAACCCTTAACCTTGGTTTAGAAACCCTCATGTAGATCACAGAGTCATAGAATCATAATGTTGGAAGGGGCATCATGGACCATCTAATCCAGCTCCCTGCTCAATGCCTGATCTCTAGCTACAGCATCCCCAGCAGGTAGCTGTCCAGCTTCTTCTTGAAAACATCCAGAGAAGGAGACCCCATCACCACTCTAAGCAACTGATTCCATTTCTGAACTGCTCTTACTGTCACAAAGTTCCCTCTAATGTTCAGTCAAAACCTACTCTCCTGTAACTTCAAACCATTAGACCTGATCTCACCCCCTGGGGTGCCAGAACTGAACACAGTACTCTAGATTAGAACTTGACTCTATAATGGGAATGATTGCTTCCCTTGATGTGGAAACTATGCTTCTATTAATGCATAGGTTAATTATCACTCTTTATGACCACCATTGAAACTGAACTTGTCATCACATTGCCCTACCCATATGTTTTGCTTTTCTATTACTGTTCACACACTCGCACACACCTTGCCCACCCTCTGATATAAAAGTCTGTCCAATGATGCTTCACACCACATCTGATGAAATAGATTTAGGTCATTTCCACGCTACACCATTATAGTGCTATTATTCCACTTCCAAGATCCTGTGGAATTCTGGGGTTTGAAGTTTACTGAGGCCAAAGAGCCTTCTGGCTAAGGATTCTAAATGGCTCTTCCTAAACTACAAGCCCCAGAATTCCATAGTGGAATAATAGCACTATAACAGTGTAGTGCAGAAATGGCCTGAATCTAGGAAAGCTTATGCTATACACTTCTTTCTTTTAGTTAGTCTCAAAGATGCTACGGAAAAGTAAGCTTACACATATTAAACTGTGTCACTTCTACGTGCATCACATAGCGTGAGGTTGGTGGCAAAGGAAGACAGGAGCTGGAGATGATGCAAGCCTGGAGCAAAGGAAATGGCCTGGAACAATAATGCACTGTCCCTTTTCTCCTCCTGAACAGCCTCACAGTTTCCCAACATGTCTTTTGCAGCAGCAGCAGCTGAGGCCTCAGTTGTCCTCCAGGAGGCCTCCTTGAGAACCTTCTGACGATGTTCCCTGGGAACGTAACAGCCAAGGGACTCGTGTTGCTCTGAGTCTGAGGGGAGAAGGATGGCAACGATGATGATGATGATGATGTCAGCAAAAGCATATTTTTAACCTGTGCTCAAGTGAACAGGAAACAGCGCAGAGGAAAGACATCAAAGTCCTGACAATACAAATCCTGCTTGTGTTTTTTTTCCCAGAACAACAGCAACGACAAAAAAACAAAATCCCGCTGAAGCTGCCTCCCTGTTCCTTGGAAAAGCTCAGATCGGAAACAGGAAACTCCAGCTAAATAAAGAATACGCTCCCTTCCCCTTTCCCTCACCAGGCCCTATGCTGGGAACTGGGTAGGCAGCGTCAGCCCTCCGATGGCATTGCTCACCTGGCTTGCAGCTGGCTGCCCTAAAGCCTTCTGGTTGCAACCAATACAGCACCAAGCTTCACTGGAAAGGAATGTGGTTTCTTGACAGAATGGCTGCTTTTCCTGGAAACAACACTAGATGAATGTTCTGTTCTGTTCCAATTTGGTCCTGAAAACAGGAATCAATGCTGCATCCTCATTTGGAAGTTGAATCTTTAGACTGGCCATTCAAGTATTGCCAAAGAAAAGGAAATGTATCATCCAAAGAGAGGACGTTGGCTTTCATAACGTGTGCATATATTAATTTTGAGATGCAAAATTAGAAATTGTGGCTATAATTTAAACAGTAAGCACCATAATTGGTAAATTATGGCCAACTGATTTGTGTGCCTGCTCAATCTACTGTCCTTGCTCTAGGCATTGTGTCAGTTTCAGAGCCTCTGTTCTCCCTTCTCCCTTCTTGCGATTCTGGATCTTTAAACCAGATTTGGACTGTACAACCTTTCAAAAAGAGGAGACATGGCCACCTATCTGAATTATATGGTTCACAAGTTGCCATCTTACTTATACCTCCCACGCCCCCACAGACACCCACAAATGGACCTGATGCATTGCTTTCCAAAGGCTGACCTTCCTTACTGCTGTTACCATTACCTGTCCAGAACTTACCCTCCACATTTTCCTAGGATACACAGAACAGGAAACATGTGCTGCATGTGCTGGCCCACTCACAATATCCCTTTTCCCACCAGCTCCAGCTTTTGCACATTGGATAGTAGGAGAAACTAAGGCCCTTTTCGCACGGGCTTTCTGTTGCGCGACAGCCCCCTGAGCCTCACGGGAGTGGGAGCGTCGCTCTGCACGACGCACTCCCACTTCCGCCGCTCTCACGGGGCTGACGCTGCGCGAGCGCGTATTTTTTGATTTTTGCCTCAAAGCGAAAATCACCCGCGCTTGCGCAGCGCTCCCGGCACCCACACGCACTTACCTCCTGTGTGGAGCATCAGGGAGGCGGCCGGGTTGCGCTTCCTTCCCTCCGCCCCTGTGGAAGGAAGGGGCGGGGCGCTAGCTCGACGGACGCAACAGCCTCCTGCTTCTCGAGGGGGGGTGGACGCGACAGCCTCCTGCTTCGCGAGGGGGGCGGACGCGACAGCCTCCTGCTTCGCGAGGGGGGGTGGACGCGCGAGCCGCAGCCGCCTCTGGGAGGCTGCCGCTTCCCCGCTCGTTCCTTTGCCTGCGGAAGGAAGGAGGGGGAAACGGCAGCCTCCCGGAGAAGGCTTCTCGCGCGACCCGCCCTCCCCCGCTTGCGCTAGAAGCCTCAATGCGAAAAGGGCCTAAGACACTAGGTATACTGTGGACAGCTGACTCCTGTTTAATCTACTGCCACCATAAAGTGCTGGTGGCAATTTTAGGGCTTTTACACCTTCATTGTTTTTACATACATATACTTAAAGTATTTAATGTGCCATTTTCATCAAGGCAGATGAGAGAGAGTTTATCAAAACAGGCATGACTACCATTTAATATGGTTTACTTTAATGTTTTATCATTATTATAATGTTCTGTTTTATCAACAGAATATTTTTGTGAACAGAAAGCTGACCTATAATAAACTAAGTTTGCATCCAACCACTGGATAAGGATCTCCCATTATTTTGCTTTGTTCTGGGTCATTCAGAATATCCTCTTACTTCTTAAGAAGATGATAAGAAGTACTTCTTACTTCTTAAGAAGATGATAAGAAGTAAGAGCCCTGAGGTTGCACTTAAATACATCTTACTGGCCTCCAAGCATTCCTGGATGAGACAGAGCCATTTTAATCTGGTTTTAAGCCTGGTTAGGGAATTGAGATAGCTTTGGTTGCCTTGGTGGATTATCTACATAAGAAAATGGATGAGGTGAGTGTGCCTGTTGGTTCTGCTGGACCTCTCAGTAGCTTTTGATACATTTGACCATGGTATCCTTTTGAGCTGGCTTGCTGTGATGAGGCTTCAAAGCAGTGTTTTACAGGAGCTCTTGTACTTCTTGGAGGATGTGAACCCAGAAGTTGATGCTAAGGAATCCTTGTTGAGTTCCTTAGCTATAAGCCCGTGGAGTCTGAGGGCTCTGTCTTATCCTGCATGGTGTTTAACACATTCATGACACTGTCTGGAGTTTTCAGCTCAGGTGTTATGACAACCAACTCTACTTCGCCTTTCCACCTAACTCCACTGTATCTGTCTGCATCTGAATCAGTGTCTGTGATCAATAATGATTTGGATAAGGAAACTGAAGTTTAGCCCAGGTAAGACAGATGTGTTTCTGGTCAGTCAGAAGGCAGATCAGGGAATAAGGATTCAGCAGAAGTACATGTGATGCAATTTCATGCCACTACACAGAAACTATGAACCACATCGAGGTGTAGTGGTTTGAGCGGGGTCGATTCCCCGCTCGGCCATGGAAACCCACTGCATGACCTTCTGGCACATCACATTCTCTCAGCCCCAGAAAACCCCAAGATAGGGTCACCTTAGGGTCTCCAAAAGTTGGAAATGACTTGAAGACACACAACAACAACAAATGAATCACATTGTATCCATTTAACAAAGGGTTAATTTAACCACTTAGAGAATAGAGTTATGTAAGATCAGAGGATATTTGTTGTTGTTGTGTTGTTGTTATGTACCTTCAAGCCTCAACATATTGTGACCCTAATGCAAGTCATTCACAGGGTTTTCTTGACAATATTTGTAAGGGGGGAGGGTTGCCTTTACTTTCCTCTGAGGCTGAGAGAGTGGGATTTGCTCAACGTCACCCAGTGGGTTTCCATGGGCAGGTAGGGATTTGGAGCCTCCCCTCACTGAATCCCAGTTGAACACTCAGACCACTACACTATGCCGGCTCACAGAACTACAAATCCCAGATTTCATAGGATGGAGCCATGGCTGTTGAAGTGGTATGAAAGCACTGTAGTTTTGTAGCGTGAAAGAGAGAAAAGTGACACACACACACACACACACACACAAACCATCTCAGCCTAAATTAAGCAATCTGAAGTGAAGAAAGTTTAGGATTCAGCATTCAGTTCTGGTGCTCAAAACAAATTCCTGAACTCAAAATTATTGCAGTCGGATTATGTATCTTTTGTGACAGAGCTTGGTTGTGTGATCTTGGGGTTCTAATAAGAAAATCAAAATATATCCCACAACCCTGGGGGAAAAATCCTTGCTACACATGCCTACTTAGAAATAAGTAGGTATGCATAGCAAGGGGGGTTGCCTTTGCTTTCCTCTAAGGCTGAGAGGGTATGATTTGCCCAAAGTCACTCAGTAGGTTTCGATACCAAACAGGGATTCAAACTTGTTCTCCGAAGTCTTAGTCTGATGGCCAAACCACTATATCATGCCGGCTACCAACACACAATTCAGTTCTTGGCTGGTAGGATTTGGGAAATCCTAATATATAGTATCTAACAAGCTGTCAGTTAAGTTCAGTTACTGGTCATTTCTGCACTAGACTATTATAGTGCTATTATTCCACTTTCAACATGCTATGGAATCCTGGGCTTTGCAGTTTAGGGAGGGGCCTTAAACTGCAAACCCCAGGATTCCATAGGATGTTGAAAGTAACACTATAACTGTCTAGTGCAGAAATGGCCACTGATCAGTATCTCTCACCTTATCTTCCACACTCCTATGGCTTCTGGGAACATACATGGTATTCTCTCATCCCTCAAACTGCATGGATTGTTTGTCTGGATTAGAAAAGAATCAAGGGCTAATCCAATTCTTAGAGTAAGGCAGTTGTGTAGGAATGGGGGGTGGGGAGGCGCTTCTCCCCAGGCAGCAAAGTTTTTGGGGCATCCCAGCTCATAGTCACATTCCTGCATGTTCTGGCCATGCCTCCACACACTGCAGACATGCCCCATGCACCACAGCCATACCCCATGCACTGTGGCCATGCCCCCACGCACCATAGCCCTTCCCCTTCTGGCCCCCTCCACACATTCCAAGCTCTGCGACTGGAGTAAGGGTCTAAGAATTGGATTTAACCCTTGATTCTTTAGAGCATGGCGGTCAAGTATACTCATTTCAATGAATGGGACTTGGTAAGTCAACATGAATGTATGCCATATTAATTCAATAGTTTACACCCTGCCAGTTCAAACTTTCTGAGTTATTTATGCCTTTCTAAAGTCTCGCGCCTCTGGTCAATTTCTCAGCTAAAGTTGAAGTCCTGCTTTTGTCCAGCCATCCACAAAGACGGGGTCCCTCAAGGTCTTTTCCAGCAAGCTCATATTCTTTCAAGAGATGTCACCACAAACTGAGCAGTTAGCTGTTGTGAAGAGTCTTATTTTCATCCTGAAATGTTGTAAGCGGAAGCAACGAATCTTATTTATGAATTGTTTGACAGCTGATGGCTTCCAGAAGTTCTATTACTTGATTCCAAGCCTGGGCCACCTTCAGGTAGATTAAGCCGCAAAGGCACAATTGTTCTGAGCTCTGGACGTGTTCTCCAATAGAGCTGGAGTACATTCTTATTAATCCTTTTCAGTCCTATGGGGCATCATGGCCATCTGTAGGTAATTTTAAACAGAACTTCCTGCAATACACAGATCTTGTTTTACATGGAGATGTTAACCAAAATTCTGTTCCGGTCATTTTCATTAATACATAAGTCCAAATCCCCTCCTAAGCCAATCTCTCCTCCACATTTGGCAGTACAGTCTTACATATCACCCATTTGTATAATTTGGAAGCTCAGTCTTTTGTGTTATATGTTTCAGAGACAAAATCCTTTAAATAATGTTAGTCCTTGGGATCTCATTCTAATCTATATAACAATATGTAAAACAGATGACTTGGTCATATCCAGTTATATTACAATTTTTATAAATGTTTGTTTTGTTATTTTGACCTTTTTATGAAACTTTCTGATGGAAAAAGCCCCTAATCCTCTGTTGAACTTTTTCATTCCAGCCATTAAATCATTCAAGCTTTCCAGTGAGAAAAAAGTTGGGTGGTACTTATTTGATGGGTGCAGAAGAAAATCATTGACCTATTTCCTCCCATCATTAAAATACTAGCTAGGGAGGGGTTTTGAATGGTTTGTAATTGCTTCTCTCTCCTCTTTTGATATAGAGCTGCATTCCACATAGGTAGTTGTTTGCATAACTCCATCTCTACCTATTGAATCTGTATGCCATTGCATAATAAATGTTGAGTTGTTGTGTGCCTTAAATCATTTCTGACTTAAGGTGACCCTAAGGTGAACAAATCATGGGGTTTTCTGGGGCTGAGAGTGTGTGATGCACCCAAGGTCACCCAGTGGGTTTCCATGACTGAGCGGGGAAATCAAACCCTGGCCTCCAGGTTCATTATACAACATTCAAACCACTACACCATACTGGCTCTATAATAAATGTACTGTTTGCCTAATTTGTGGGATCCTTTCACATTACACAGTTATACCAGAATGTTTTCACTTTAACTTTGACTACAGATTAACTACAGAATCCTGGGATTTGCCATCTAGGATGGAGGGGCTTCAGCCAGAGAGCAATAGTCCCCAAAGAATGTCGGAGAGATTATGTTTTCTGCATATAACCAGCTACAAAATATAACTGGCCTCCCACTGATGTATTCCAGCCAATATAGAGCTAGGAGGGAGGTATGACAACATCCGCTAAATAGGTTGAATGTGCATAAAGAAGATACTCAATACTTCCTTCCACAATGACCATAAAAGAACACATGCAGGCGTAATTCCTGTGTATATCACCCAACATGATCCTAGTTCAAGGTTGCAGAGGGAAACAGTATGATGTATGAACAGCTTTGCAGTCTAAGAACATTTCTGCACAACACTCTTATAGTGTGATGATTCCACTTCCAACCTCTTATGGAATCCTGGGGTTTGCAGTTCCGGGAGAGGCCGGCCGGCCCCTCCCAAAACTGCAAACCCCAGGATTCCATAGGAGGTTGAAAATGGAATCATTGCGCTATAAGAGTGTCGTGCAGAAATGGCCTAAGTGAGATTCCTTGAAAAGGCCACTGGAATGCATCAATTCATGTAAGACAATTCTTTGGCCATTTCCGCCCTACACTGCCATAGTGCTATTATTGCACTTTCAAAATCCTGAGGTTTGCAGTTTAGGGAGGGGCATTTAGAATTCTCAGCCATAGAGCTCTTGCAGCTCACTAAACTACAAACCCCAGAATTCCACAAGATGTTGAAAGTGGAATAATAGCACTATTACAGTGTAGTGCAGAAATGGCTAGCTATATCTATTTTAATTGTAAGTTCATTTCACTTATATCTTTGAGCTAAAGGTGTTATACACATTCATGCCTGCACTGGTTCATACATCGATGTGCACACATGGCTGCACATGTGTTTATCATCACAACAATCCTGGGAGGTAGGATTGGCTGCTGATAGACTGTGATTATTCAAGGTGACCACATGAATTTTATAAGGAAACAGGGATTTGACCATCATATCTAACATGCATTATGTAGAATGGGGTGGGTGAGTTCATCTACAGAGCTTATTTATTGATTTGTGATCTGAGAGGAAGCTGTGTAATTTTTGGCAGGGCCTGGTACAGGAATATTGATTTCATTAGTGCGATCCAAAAGGCTAGAAGAAATGGTTTCTGCTCTCTTTTGGGTACAGCCTATTACACCTCTCAGAATACTGTGATGGGAGTTAAAACAGATCTTTAGTTTGATTTCTGGGCAGCTAGAAAAGGTGGGTGGGAGAAGAGCGAGGTAAAGTTCAGGGAAAGATTTCCAAGAGTACAATTGGAACAGGACAAATGAAGTTTAGTGAGCCTGCCCTAGTACTGTTTATATTTAAAGAGAAACCATGAAAATGAAACTTTTACTGTTTAGTAAACAACAAAAGCATATCAAGCATATCCTTTTTATAAAAAAGAGGTGTCTTTGTGACCCATATTGTTAGAATCACCTTATTTCCATTAAGATAACCTGGAGCCCTGTCACACTATCTAGTTATAGTATTGTGACTCCACTTTAACTGCCATGGCAAAATTCTATGGAATCCTGCAATGTGTAGCTTGTAGGGTGGAATATTTGTAGGATTTGTAGAGAGGGGTATTTTGAATTCTCAACCAGAGAGCGATAGTGCCTCACCAAACTACAAACCCCAGCATTCCATGGGATGTAGCCATGGCACTTAAAGAAGAATCAGATTGCTGTAACTATCTAGTGTGCAAGAGCCCCTCGAGTCGATTCTAGATAAAGGATAAGGTGGGTGTCAGGAGCTCCCAGGTAAGAATACTTAACCTGAAAGTAAGCTCTGAGAAATGTAAGTGGTGACTATTCAGTTGATTTATAGTGAACCTAAATTAGGAAGGGCCTCAAAAAGTGTTTCGTACAAGCTACCAGAACAAATTAGGGTTGCCACAGCTCAATGATGGTTGCTATCTGGTTCTTTCTTTCTTTTTCTGAAAGTATCCTCATCTTTCACATCTTTGCAGCAGGGAGGTACAGCACATTTCTCTTCATGTTGAAAGCAGCTGCACCTATTGAATTTGGTCAGATGGGAGAGGTTTTCATTTCAGTTTATTTTGAAGAGTATATCACAGTTCACAAATGCCTTCTTACCTGGCACAGAAAGAATATGAGATTTTTAAAAATTCAAATGCTAGAGAAAGTGAAAGCTACAGGTTTGCCCAGCCAGACCTATTCTTAGCTCAGTGATGGAAAAATTGTGGTTCTCCAAAGGCTATTGGACCCTAGTTTCCATAGTCTGAGTAAGCCTGCCCCATGAAGGCTGTAGTCCAAGAACATAGGAAGTGGCCGTGATTTCGTTATTATATTAAACCGAGACGTAATACATGTCCTGTTGTATTTGTTCTAGATTTAAACATTCAGAGCAGAATAGGCTGGTTCAATGCCATAAAAACCCTTCCTGGTTTACACAGTATGATTTGTGGAAACTTTTAGCTTGGACTTCCCAAACCTGGCACCCTCCAGATGTGCCGACACAGAGAGGTTTGCAGAACTGAAGGTTTCCTTCAGATGAAGCAAGGTCTACTTCTTTGCTACCAGAGTTTAGAAAAGTTATTTTTAGAGCAACAGCTCCCAGAATCCTCTAAACATTGGCTATGGTGGCTAGAGGGTTTTGGAACTGTAGAAAAAGAAACTTCTCCATACAAGGCTGCATGTTTCTTTTTATATGCATTTTCTTCTTTTAAACAGATGTGCAATGCCAAGGCTGGAATCTTGGTGAATCCAATGGATACCTGACACAACTCAAATTTCCCTCATGTAATTCCCCCCCCCCGCCAAAGAAGCATTTAAAATTAAAGTTAAAAAGTTGCTGCAACTTTCATTTACTAGACTTCCTGAAAGAATTTCAAATCACTTTAAATGGCTGCTTTTAAATATGGTTTAGATCTCCTGAGTGCTTTAGTACTGAGGTGAGTGTTCAGAACAAAAGACCCCAGTTATGAGGTACGGGGCAAAATAAGGGCCTTGGCTCATCAAATATAGATTCTGTCCCCCAAAAAGGAAATTTCCCCTCATGCCCCAAATTGCTTGCATTGCAGAGAGAGGGACATTCGAAACATTGGAAACCACTCGTACATTTGCTGTTTTTGCATTTCCTTGGCTTTGTCCATTTCCTTTGGATGCCTAAACTGTTTCCATATGCTCAACTGAGGTGAAGTTACTGCAGTGACAGAAATATGGAGATTGATGAAAAATGTCACGAGTGGGGTCTCATTTCACCCTGCCGGTAGCTACACCCCTCCCATTCCCACCGTCCTCAGCAGAGTGAACTGGAAGGCTTAAAAGTACGGAAGAGCAGGTTTACCACAACATGATGTATTGAAATAATGTTGTTGTGTGCCTTCAAGTCATTCCCAACTTTTGGGAACCCTAAGGCAAACCTATCACAGGGTTTTCTTGGCAAGATTTGTTCATACAGGGCTTGCCATTGCCTTCCTCTGAGGCTGAGAGAGTGTGACATGCCTAAGGTGAGTTTACAGGGACTGAGCAGGGATTCAAACCCTGTTCTCCGGTGTACATCCAATGCTCAGACCTCTACACCACACTGGCTCTCATTGAAATAGTACATCATCTAAATTTGGGATGAAGGCTCATAGAAGCTGGAGTCCCAAGTCAAAAATTACTCAGATGCATGAGGCAGTTGGAGGAGCAACATTTTGGAATAAGAGATTACATGTTATTGTTATTGTTATGTCCTGTCAAGTCATTTCTGACTTATGGCAACCCTATCACAGGGATTTCTTGGCAAGATTTGTTCAGGGGGAGACTCCCATTGTCTTCCTCTGAGGCTGACAGAGTGTGACTTGTCAAGGCCACCTAGTGAATTCCATGCCCATGATTTGAACTCTGGTCTCCAGAGTCATAGTACAATAGTCAAAGCACTAGGCAGTCTATTCCTTGAACATTCCATGAGGGCCAGTCCAAGACATGTTGTTACTTGGGCAAGGGATAAAACAGTTTACTTTCCTTCAAACGATAGACGCTAACCTGACCAGCAGTTAAATCTCACCTCAGTTCTGAAAATGAAGCAGTGTCCTAAGTAGAACTAGAAAGCTTTATATTCTTAAACTACAGCTCCCATAATCCCTCACCACTGGCCCCACCGTCTAGGGGCATGGACGCTAGAATGGCAAGGTGGGCAGGACGAGCCACCCAAGACAAGGCTAGTGCGGGCTGAGCTCCTCCTGAAATAATCAGGCAAACCTGGAACCCAAGACTCCTGTATAGTTAAGCCTCCTTTGGAAGCATTGGTCAGAAGTATATTAAATGATCAAGCACTAAGAAACAGTAAAATAGCTATTGTTGTCAAATCCTGCAAAGAATAATAAAGTCTGTCTGCAGTCTGTCCCATGCACATTTACTTGGGCATAAGCTACACTGAACACATGGAGAGCATGTCAAAATACACATTACACTTGTCAAGGTCGTCATGTTTAAAAATGATTAATAGAAAATGGGCAGAAAAAGTAATTTGCCCCCACCTGCAAGTACCTGCAAGGAGGCAAAATTAATACGTGTTCTTGCCAGTGTTGGGCATTGGCATTCATCCATCCTCTGATCTCTGGGATCTTTGGTTGTGTTGCAGTCCAAAAACAGTTTTCTTGAACTCTAAGGGATTTCCAGAACAGGCTCTAGGGAACCCACCACTCTGTCCTCTAACACCTGCCTCCACACCACAGCATCTGCCACCTGAAGCAGCCCCCTCATTCTGCCTAATGGGAGGCACATAATGTGAGAACACAATGTCCAGACGCACCCACCAACCTGCCTGGTTGCACAGTCCCTGAATAGCAGCTCTGGAAGGAGTATCATGCTCAAAGGCCTGACAGCTGGTCGATGCATCCTGGAAACAGATTCCCTTTAGGCACAGCTGGCCGGCTGGCCAGGAAAACGGCTCTCCCTCTCTCTTTCCTCTCTGCCTGGGCAATCCATTCCAATCAAGCTAGCTCAGGGATAAAACAGCCAATCTAACCTTGCCTAAGAAGCTCATTAACAGCCCCACATTTCCTGGAAGTCAGACGATCCCTTGTCTAATAATGCAAGCAAACATCTGCAAGGAAGATGCAGCAAGTGGCAGTGGCTGGATTCTATGATTCCAGAAAAGAACTGCGCCATTACTCTAGTTTAATTCTGTTGCAACGTTTTCTGTGTTTTTGTATCTGTCTGTTAGGCTTGGAAATTTACTGGAGTATTCATAGTTGTTAGTCATTTAATATCAAATGATAGTTTGGACAATTGTAGCTCATTAAACAACCTTGCTTTACGAATTGTTTATTCTGTTCTGCTCCTGTTTATAGGCAGTGTGTACAAGTGAAGGACTCTTGTGAATGACCTAGGATGGAACAGGGTCATGTAGACTCAGGAACTTAAGGGTCGGATAAAATGTATTGTGTACAAGCTGTAACTTTGCTGACGTTGATGCATGAATCTTTTCTTCCTGTAAGGATTCCTTAACATAAACATAAAAATGGTACAAGAAGAGAAGCCTGAAAGAATAAATCATCCTACCTGGGATCCTTTGATGAAAGTACTTTTGTTGTGTGTGTGTGTGTGCGTGTGTGTGCGCGTGTGTAGTCTGTCTTTCTTTCTTTCTTTCTTTCTTTCTTTTTCTTTCTTTCTTTCTTTCTTTCTTTCTCTTTTCTACTTTCCTACCTTGTGTTTGGGGGGTTCATAGCAGCTCCATGTCCTTCTGGGTTACGGTAAGTTGTGGTCTGTTTATCCACCCTATCTATCTATCTATCTATCTATCTATCTATCTATCTATCTATCTATCTATCTATCTATCTATCCATCCATCTATGTTTCTAGATTTTGTTGTCCTTTTTTGAGTACCAGTTTTGGGAAGAAGGAGAATAAAGAAGAAGAGGAAGAAGATTCCATCTCTTTGTTGTTGTTGCGTTCCAGTCATTTTTTACTTATGGTGACCCAAATCTAGCATGGAATTTTCATGGCAGAATTTATTCAGAGGGGGTTGCCCTTGCTTTCCTGTGAGGCTGAGAGAGTGTAACTTGCCCCAGGACACCCAGCAGGTTTCCATTAATGAGCAGGGATTCAAACCCTGGTCTCCCAGTGTCCTAATCCAACTCTCCAACTACTATACCACAGTGACTCGTTTCCCTCTTTTTGCATAGGCTAAATCCCTTTTAGCTTGCCATTATTCTCAGCTCTCTCAAATGGAGACTGAAAAGGGAAACTCCATACTGAATGACCACATTTCTCCACTGCTTAAGAAGTATACATATTCCCACAACCAATACAGCATAATATAATCCTCAATCAAAAAAAACTGGTCATTTAGCTCAACTAGGCCATCTTTCTAGTTCATTCTCCAGTTGATCCAACTTCTCCTACAGTCTGTAATGACTTAATAAAATAATCTAATCTAGCAGACTTCTCATTTCCCTCACTTCTATATTGTATCAGAGACAAATAAAAAGCATTCTACAAATGACTGTTGAAAGTTCACATGTATAAATGTTCTCTTTTTACAATAGCGCCACAAGGAAGTATTAAGGTATAGTTTCTTTTTCACAGTGTCACAGATTTCTCAGTTTGAACAAAGAAATCACATTCAAATTATTGTTCCTTGGCATCTCAACACTGGTCTGGGTACATCTTAGACTTTGTTTTTCAGCACCTTTCCTCACAGCAAACCAATAAGGTTATCTTATTTAAGCGCAATGTTGGGCAAAAAGTGAGATACAAGCGATGATGATGATGATTTAGCTTTTAAAACCCCTGCAACATTACATTTAGTGTATCTTTCTCTCTCTCATGCAGTAATTTGCAGGTGATTTTTGTTTTGTTTCACAATATCTAACTCTATAAGCCTTTAAAAATTCAGTAATAAACTCCTTCCATGTTTTACTTTCTATTTTGGTTGTCCATAACCAAGATTTCATATTTACTCCCATTTGAGAGTCTACCCTTATCATTAATACAACTTGTTCAAACTCTGTTTAGTTCCATGATGGTTGTCACGTTCCGGTCATGTTAATATTGTCTGTAACTCCTCTGGCACTAGTAACTCATGTGTTCTCTGTAATGAATAATACTCTTGCAAAAGGAGTTCACCAATGATTCTAAAATATGGCATAGAAATCAGGGTCCATTTTTTTTAATTAGCCATTTGTCTCTGAAGAACTCCTGTAGTTTTACTTAGATTCAACATGCTGCCAAAAATTGCTTTTATAACAGCAGTAAGAGTACTAGTAATAAATTGTGATTATTTCCTTAACTTCTCCCAGTAGGTTCACAGATTATTAATAAAGTAACCAAGACCAAAAAAATAAAATAAAATAAACATTCAGAGCTTGAGACCCTGATGTGTACTCAATTTCATATGAAAAGAGAAGCTGTTTTGAGGAATGTCTAGCAATAGGCTTTTGTATTCACCACATGCCTTTTGTAGTTAGTAATGATATTAAAAGCTTGTGATCCATTCATAGTTTAAGTAAACAAATAGTGCCATTTTTCTGTAACTCAGCCCAAGCAAGTGTATGTTTTTAAGTGTTTGACTGTTTCCTCCCTACCTTTGTAAGTGTTCTTGAGATAAAAACTGCAAGCCACAAAATATTATGGTCAAGGAGTTGAAAAAGTACAGCTTCTAAGTCGTAATCAGAAGTGTCCGTTGTCACACTGATAATCAACCAGGGTTTAAATAATGCAAGTGCAAGGCTATTAACAGTCAGGCCTTTTACTTTTCAAAACGGGGCTTCTGCAGCTGTCATCCAAATCAAATGTGAAACCTGATTCCTAAAGGAGTTCCACAACAGAAAGATAATTTAGAATAAATTTGGCATATCAGGAGGTAAGATCCAAGAAAGAGCACAATATCTGTATATCACCAGGAGAAGGTGGCTCCAAGATTGCAAATAACTCATCATCAGAGTCACGTTTCAATTCCCACTGTGAAATTGTATGCCCTCAAAAGGGAAGTCCTGTTTATCTCACCTTACATTTGTCCAAACTGGTGGTTCCATCCAAGATTAGACTAATACAGTCTAATACAGACGGCAATTTGTTCTCATGCTGTTCAGGGGTATTCCTGTTTATAATAATATCTTTCAAATAATATTGACCTCCTTTTTTATTCTTAAGAATTAGTGGCACCATTTTTTTCAAAGGTACTGGGTGCTGGTGCCAATCCATTAGGGACACATTTGAAAAGAAATAATCCCATGTGTGCCATAAATTTTATAAGATCTCTAGCATCTTGAGAAGATAGCAGACATCCAGATTACACTTCTGTATGTAATGAAAGATTTTTTTTCCTTTTGATGAGTGAATTCCAACCGTTAGTGTTCCATCATATGATAGAGCAGGTCATTGTTGAGATGGTTTTAGCAAAACTAATTCTTCTACATCAAGGTCAATAAGGCTAATCTCCAATATCTTACTGTCTTCAGGGCGGGTCTTCTTTGGCACTTGACTGGGTGCCTTCGCATGATTCTGTACCACTTCAGCTTGATTTTCCGGTAGGGATCATTCTGTGTTCAGTGGAACATCCTTCTCTTTAGATACACTGGAACTTTTTGATTCTTTAGGATTCTGCAGTTGGAGAGGAGGTCCTGACCTCTCCAATTCGGATCTGAATCTACGGAGAAAGTCTTGCATGTTATCAATTAAGTCTGAACCACTGCTCATTGAAGATGATGATAATCCCTTCAAGACAGTCCCATCTAATCCTTATTTGGTTCTGCTTGAGTTTGGACACTAAAAAATCATAATCTTTCTGTTTCTTTAGTATTCTTGTAGGAATTTCTCATAGGATTGTGAATTGTTTGTTCTGATCAATCAGAAGTTCTCTGTTATGTTCTTCAATAACCTTGTCCCTGATTGATTTTTTAGTAAACTGGATAACTACGTCTCTGGGCATTTTTTTTTTATTTATTTTTATTTATTTATTTTTTATTTATTTTTATTTATTTTTTTTTATATTTTGAGTTTGCGGTTGCAGTTGCAGTTGCAGTAGCGGAACTGACTCTGTAGATCTATCTTCTTTTATATATGGAAGCAGATAATTAAGTTGCAATGGCATTATTTCTGTTTTTCAAGTCCACAGATAGGCAAATATTATCATTTTTTTCCTTTGCCACTCCTATAGGTCTATCAGCTTTCTCTATGATATCTTTGTGTAATAGGCTCTTCATCCAGCCCCACAGTGCCAAGGAAAACCCAGTTGGCACTTTGGGATGCTGTTTGCTGTCCCTTGGGAACAAATGTTGATGGCAGTTACAATTAATATTGGCAAACTCACAATCTGAAGCCAGGTTATTTCATGAAACTTTATGCTGGACTACTTTGGGGCCCTCAGAATTAGCAAACGGGTGGTTCCATCCAAGATCTGGCAGTCCTTTACATAGTAGTGATGTGTGTATTATGGGATGCCATCTTAGACTGCTGGTCTAATGTTAATAATGGAAGTTAATAATGCTTTGGTAGCTGGTCTGGCATGTGTCTTGCCCCACACGGGCATAGTTTACAAAGGGCTGGAGCTCTACAGGGCTGATGAGGTGCACCTTTCCATGGAGAAAAATAATTTGCTCTTGGGAGCAAATGTGTTATCAGCCCACACTCTCTCTCTATATGGCAAGTATTGCAAAGAGAAAAAACTAGGATCATTGATGATCATGTAGAGGAGCATCTTGTTGGGCAAACAGCATGTCGCTGAAGCTGCTTCTCAGATTTTGGGTCCTAGAGAACTGCTAGGACTGCCTTTGGGCTTGGCTGGGGCACATTTCTTCTTTGGGTCTTGGAGCTTTGATCTCCTGGGGAAATCTTCCCAATGGGATTTAGCTGGCCAGTTGCAAGATGGCTTGCAATCAGGGCTGAATAGTTTTACCTTTGGACAGCTGGGGAGGACGTAGATGAGCTGCACACCAGAGTCTGCGTTGGATATCTTCCCTCCAATTGTCCTGATTTGGCAAGAACAGTCCTGATGAGTTGTCTGTCATCTCATTCTTTTTCAGCTCCCACTTTCTCCTCCTCCCACTTTCCTCCTTTGTCCTCAATTTACTTCAATTGCTACAAACTGAGTTCAAAGTACAAAATAGTTTTCACTCAACTCAGTGGTGAGGAGGGGGGACAGAATTTTTCCAGTAGGCTTAGACAAAAGGAAACAGCTGCAGTCACACCTATCTTGTGTAGTTTTCCTCATTAATAACTGTTGCTATCTGACTACATTATGATATTGCTTAGCCACACGTGTCCCAGTTTTCACCATGAAATGCTGGAAGGTATGTTGAATAGCTTCCCCTTTAGATTTTATTAACTAACATTAACTAAATGGCTTTGGACTGCAATACCTGAGGGACCACCTCTCCTTCTCTGTGCTGCCTGCAGATGGAAGTAAGCTGGAAAGCCCTCTTCTACGTCCCATTGATGGAGTCAGTACACTACGTGAGTATATGCCAATAAAATACAAATCTGCAGATTTGTATTTTATGGGTTGGCAATGATACTTATATAACTGCTATGGTTATGTGAGTAAGTGGGAGAGGCCTTCTCAGTTGCAACAACCCAATTGCGGAATGCTCCCCTTGGAGGTCGAGCTGGAACCAATACTCATTTTCTTTTAGACACAAATAGAAATATGGCTGTTTATGAAAGTCTCTGGGCTTCAATGTTTTACTTCAACTACTATGCAGTTTTAACTTATTACTATGTTTAATATGTTTTAGTCTGTTTAAGTCAGTGGTTCTCAAACTTTGATCCTCCAGGTGTTTTGTACTTCAGTTCGCAGCCATTTCCACACTACACTGTTATTGTGCTATTATTCCACTTTCAACATCCTGTGGAACTCTGGGGCTTGTAGTTTATTGAGGCCCAAGAGCTCTCTGACTGAGAATTCTAAATGCCCCTCCCTAAACTGCAAACCCCAGGATTTCATAGGATGTTGAAAGTGGAATAATAGCACTATAACAGTGTAGTGTAGAAATGGCCTCAGAAGTCCTACTCAGTTTAGCCAGCAGTCAGGAACTCTGGGAGCTGACATCTAAAACATCTGGAAGATCAAAGTTAGGGAACCACTGATCTAAATTATTTGTATTCTGTTAAATTGCTTTGACCTCTTAGTATTGATTTTGCCTGTATGCTGCCCTGAGATCTTTTGAGATAGGGATAGAAATATTTTAATAATATTTTTAAATAAATAATAAAAGTGGCCCAAGTGGCAAGCCTGCTGGAGATGGCTTGACAGAAGATGCACTGCCTTTCCTCCTGGCATGCTCTTTGCACCTGTTGCAGAAGAAAGACCAGCTCTTTGGCCTCAGTAAACTACAGAATTCCACAGGAGGCTGCCTCTTTCTCTTCTGATGTGCTTTCTCCATCTGGAAAGCCTGCTGGAAAAGGTTCAACAGAAGAACCAGTTGCTCTTTGTCTGTGTGCTCCTTTGAAAGCAATCAGGAAAAAAAAAGAGATGGCAACCTAATTCAACTCCACACACATCAATAAATATACAGAAATTCAAAGTCAGGACTTCTGGCGTTGATATATTCAAAGGCTTTGGATTGGACGGCTGAATCTGTTAGTTTTGCTTTCTCCTATGTTTTTCTTTTAAAAAAATCTCAGGTTCATTCTGTCCAGATGTAGGGGAAAATGTGTACATTTTGAAATGTTTTTGCAAAAAAAAAAAAAAAAAATTCTCATCCATCTCTGCTTTCCTCTATGAAACATCAGAGGGTTATAGAACTGTCAATCCTGGCAGGGCTAACCTAAGATAGTTTGTTACCTGATGCAAAGACTAAAATGTTGAGTGACGGGTAAGTGATAGAAAATGTGCTTGCATACATCTTTTCCCTCTCAACCTTGCTGCTTCTTTTCAACATCTGTCTCACTCTGCCTAACATTAGAGAGGGCCAAGAGGCAATGAGTTCCATTTGCAACCCTGGGATGTCTTGTGGTAGTGTTAGTAGCCGTACACCTTCACATTTTGATATGGTTTAATAAGTATGATTTAATTGGCAAATATAGTAATCAGCAACTCTGCTGTCAGACAACAGCAACTGGAAGTTCCCACTAAACCACTGATTGTCTCAATCTTCTTCCCACAAACCTATAGAATTTCCCCATTGTCCTCACACCTGTCCAACACTGCAGGATTATCATGACGTCCATTAGATCTTTGTCCCCTAACAGTAAGACCATCAACCCATTCCAGATCTCATTGTATTGGTTGCAAACTCCATTGTTCACTCGGCCAGAGAACCACTCACATCCAGGCCCTCCAGAAAGAAACTGGATATAAAAACCCTTGGTTTTCAGCAGTCAAACACAGTATCTTGCTTGCTGAGTGCCATGCTGTCACTCTGACTCCCAAATTAATACTGTCCTTAGTCATGAGTCTTAGCCATATCGCTGTTTCTCCACTGCTCTCCGGATCAGTAATTATCATCTCAAATTTTGGACTTCGCTATCAACCTTTCCTCTCTTTTCCTCCATTCAGCCTTGTGCAAGTGCATGAGTGTTTGGATCTTGTGAATGTGTGATTGAATTATCTTCATAAAACACATTCTAGTTTAATTTCTGTCTCGCTGGCTGGTTTTTCCCTACATGGGACACCATAAACATTGGTGGAAGGTCTTGTTAAATTACCTCCCCTGCTTTCGCAGGCCTCCTAATTTGAGCTAATTAATTCCCCACCTTTTCATGGAGACATGGGTAGTGCTGGAGTAATCAAGGTCCCGCAACTTTTGGGGTAACAGTAGAATCCAACAGAGTGCCTGATTACTCTTCCACATTGCTGAAGATGTGCATGCATGTGAGGGACATAGCTCCCCATGTCGTTGATCTCAGCTACACTGAAAACAGCACCAGAAGAGTCTCTGAATTGGCAAGCTATAATTAGGCTTATGGGCTGGACACAACGGGGAAGAGGCCATGGGGGCAGGAGTGAGAAGCACAGTGGAGTGGGTGGATTTATCCCCCGGAAAGCAGAGGTTTTAGCACCATCACAGAAGGCGCTGAAATATGGAAACAAAAGATCTCCCTCCCAGAGTTGCAGTCGCTGTGGCTCCTTCCTCTACCGCTAGTGCAGCAGAATCTCTATAAACAGCTGCCCTGAGAGAGGACAAGGAAGATTGCATGCTCAGGCAGGTTAGCTTGTCTGTTAAAAGGCTGCATATTTTTAATGCTCCCCTACTTTATAGAAATAAATCAACAAAACTCTCCTTGCAGTTAGAAAAATTGCATGTCTATCTAGGCAGAATTCATTGTATTCCTGAAAGTCTTGTGTATTTGGTGATTTGTAGGGAGGAGAGCTGAGCAAAATGCAGTCCTCCACTCATAGCTAGATGTGGTACCGCCCAGGAAAAGCTTTATCACTTGACTGCACTGAATGGGAAATGTAGAAGCTGGTGCCAAGGTTTGGCTCCAGGCATTCTCCTAATATGCAGCTAGGCACATTTTGTGCAGTATGAAAAGAAAATGGGCAGTGAAAAAAACAAAACAGACAGTAAGAAACAAGAGTCTTTTGTGCAGTCAACAATGCAACCTTTAATGAGGAACAAGGCTACTTCTTCAAAGAAGTAGATGATCAGAAGAGAAAGACATAGGAAAGTAAAATGACCACTGTTATTTCATTCTTAATGGTATATTATTGGCTACCTAACTGGTCAAAAACATTCATCAATTCATACTGAACTCTTCAAACTGGTATAGACAGTGGATTCCGTCCTAGTTCTTCAAAGGAGGCAACAAAGATTCTTGATCATTGTCTCTCACTTTTTCAAGGGAGTTAGAAAGAAAGCAGAATAACTGGAGGGGAATCCTTTCTTTTCTAAGTATACTCTTACATAAATACATATACATAACACAAAAACCTCATATTTTTCTTAGTCATGAAGCGATTATTTCCAATGGCAAAGTTGTTTAATGAAGCCACTAGGGTCTACTCTAACACCATGCAATCCAACTTGACTGCAGCAGTACATACAATTCAATGGATTCTTTCCTTCATACTACTTTACAAGCTTATATTCTAGGTAAGCCAATATGGTCTGGCCTCTCTCAGCCAATACCTCACAGCAGAACAAGCCTACTGCTGTATTTCCAATCTTTGTGTAAGTCCAGCAGACTTGCATCTTTGCACTCTTGCACTATTTTCACCATCTCAAGGACGACAGGAGGGACAGTACAGGCTGTAAGTCAATTGTATTATTATACAACAGTTCTCAGGCTCCTTGGGGGTATTGTTGTTCCTGCTTGTCAGCATCAGTTTGGTTCCACAATTAGTTCTCTTTCCAGTGGCCCCTCCACTTTTGTGAGGCTTTGGGGTGCAGAACCCTCGTGAAAATGGAAAAACTGTGAATAATACCCTCCCTGCAATCCCCCTCCCATTCCCTTCCAGGGCTTCCCTCTCACACTCCTTGCTTTTGGCGTGTCAAGTCCAAAGGCAAGGGAATAGGAGGAGGGAGCTCCAGTGGGGAAAAGGAAGGTTTATGCAAGCCTTCCCCCTCCATTCTCTCACCTATGGCCTCTGCACAAGTTCTCAGCCCAGAGGCCAGAGGCAAAGGAATGGTGGGGTGGGAGCTCTGGAGAGAAGGAAGACACACATATGCTCCCCCTTCCCATTTCCTTGCCTTTTGTCCAGTTATTTGGCTTCCTTCTCTGCACCCAGCAACATGCAAGGAAATGGGTGAAGTGGAATGGGGAAGAAAGAAACACGCGCCTCTCAAATAAACAAAGTCAAACCCACAAATGTGGAGGGAAGACTGTATTTCTAAATTCTCTGCATAATGGCATAATGTCTGAATTCAAAAACTTCAGAACTACTGAATGCTTGAAGAATGCCCCATAACTTGGGTTCAGCATCTCTCAAGGGAGCTCTCAGGCCAGGATTAGGTTCCAGCCTAGCCCAGGAGGCTTGCCTCAGACAATACTGAATTTGACCAAGGAGAAAATAATTGGAGACAAAATGGACAGTGCATTGTATAGATTTGAACATGTTTGTGCAATGTGTATTTTGAGCATTTTTAAAAAAGAAGTTTAATTGTCTGGATTCCACCATCTCTTAATAGAGACTCCACTTCTTTTGTAGTGAAGTAGTTTATGGCTCCTAAACAGTTCCCCAGTTTGTGGTGGATTGATTCCCAACTTTTTTGCTATGTAAAATGAAAATTAGATCTTTTTATTATTGTTATTTTAAAGCACAATCTATTGTTCCTGTTCCTCCCAGCATCATCTCTAAAATCATCAAGCTCAACTTGTGGCCAGTACAGACAGCCAAGAGAGATCGCTATCCAGTATCTCTTTATTGCGGAAAATATGTAAAGCTAAAATATCAAGCAACCCTGAGAATCTTCTTATGGGGAACTTCCTTTCTGTGAAGCTTGAGAAATTATTATCTCTTGCATCCCACTGAGAACTCACAGTGACAGACAGGGGAAATGGTTCTCAGCTCTTCAGTTCAACAAGGAGTTTTTGTCCTTAAATATCCTAAAGAAAGATTGACCTTTTTTTATATTCTCTCTCCTTGTCCTATTTTCCTGTCTTTCCCTCCTTCCTGTTAGCAAGAGGCTATTTTTTTATTCTATTTATTCTATTTATTCTAATTTTGTTTTTCCACATTCAGTTTTCCTCTTCTTCCTCCTCCTCCTCCACCAGTTTTTAAAAATGTCAGAAGTACTCACAAGATTGAGAATCTTATGCTCACTCTGGAGCCAGATCGGAACATACTCCCCCACCTTCCTTCCAGCACTACCCGTTATTTTTGCTGGGTAAGGACAACTCAGCCATGCCCCAGTCTCATACTCTGAAAGCAGCAGAAATTGGGGCTTGTCTGGCTGTAGCAGAGCCAGCATGGTATAATGGTTTGAGTGTTGGACTACAACTCTGGAGACCAGGGTTTGATTCCCCGTTCAGCCATAGAAACCCACTGGGTGATCTTAGGTGTGCCACAGACTCTCAACCTCCCCCCAAAAAACCCATAAATTTCTCCATAAGTCAGAAATAGCTTGAAGGCCCCAACAACAACAACAACACGTAGCACATGTAGAGCAAGAGAAGACCATTGGTGTCGCCCATTTAAACGTGTGAGTAATAATTATTATTCCACCGAACACTGTATACGTGCTACAGCCAGAAAAGCTTTGATTTCTCCCATAGGTAATTTCTGGACTACAACGCACTGTGTATGGCCACACAAAATAATGGATAGTGCAGACTGGACCTAGGGGAGTGTTTCCTTGCTGCCTGCCTTCTGTCTGCTTATACAGAAGGGGAAAAAATCCTTAGATTAAACCCTGCCTATTTCTATGGTTCAAGAAGGAAAAGAACAGGAGTAGAAACTGATTCAACTCACATAGGCCTGGGGAGACCGAGGTGTGTGTATGTGCCTTAAAGTCATCTGTCAACTCACAGCAGCCCCAAGAATCTGATAGGGTTTTCTCAGGCTAGGATCCTTCAGAGTTGGTTTGCCATTGCCTGAAGGCACCTAAAAGCTGTTTTTGCCAAGATTAAATCTGAGACATCCTTTGGGGGGACCCTCCCAAAGATCAATGCTTGCCCAACTCTCTAGCCTTTCATCTACAGGCCAAATGTCACCTGCAGTTTGTCTCCAATTTGGTGCCATCTTGCATCTTCCCCTCACCCTCCAATCTGCATATCTTTCACAGTTTGGAGTGTGCCAAATTATCCCTGGTGAGCCGGATGGTTAATTCCACTGATGTAGCTTTTTGACAAGTGATGCAGTCTAACCCCTGTATGCCTGATAAATAGAGAACTCTTTCAAATATTTGATTGTCTGCTGGAACTTAGAAAAGCTGGCTTGGCAGGGGCTGTAACACCTAGCCAGCATGGCCAGGGTCATGAGGGGTTGGGGATTCTGGGACTTGTAGTCCAAAACCAGAACTGATGTATAATTTGTGGTTATGGTTATCAGTGAGAGCCAGCATGGTGTAGTAGTTTGGGCATTCGGCTACAACCCTGGAGACCAGGGTATGATTCTCTGCAAAGCCATGGAAACCCACCGGGTGACCTTGGGCACGTCACACACTCTCAGGCCCAGAAAACCCCATGATAGGTTCACTTTAGAGTCACTATAAGTTAGAAATGCCTTGCAGCCACACAAAAACAACAATGAGTATTAGTAATTCTAGTCAGCTGGATGTACTTTGATCTGTAATGGCAGACTAAGGCCCTTTCTGCACCCTCCCTTCTTGTGTGGTCCTCTGATGGCAATCCTGACAGCAGCTCCGCCAGGAAGGGAGCATGACGGCAGTGCTTCCCTCTACACAGAACCGGCTCTCTGCAGAAGGGAATGCAATGGACACTCCACTTCCTTCCACAGTGCAGCCGGGTACTTTCCCAGGCTGTGGTAGAGCAGGAAGCACGGCCAGCCCATTTCTGGGGCTTCCTCAGGACGGGTAAGTGCAGGATGGTAGTATGATTGCAGGTCATTGGCGGGGAAAAACCATCAATGATTTAATCCACGATCATGCCGGCTGGGGACAGGAGAGGAGGGGACTGCAACGATGCAACGACATCATGCAGAAGCAGTGTTGCAGTCCTGCTCCTCTCCCGTCCCTGTGCTTAGATGGGAGGACACTGTAGAACATTGTAGGCCTAGGACACAGGATATTAATCAATTTTTATTGGTAGTTGATGTTGTATTATTATTATTATTATTATTATTATTATTATTATTATTATTATTATTATTTTTATTATTATTAATTTAGTAGTAGTTCTAGTAAGCTGTAATAGTAGATTAAGACTCGAGATATTAATCAGTTTTTCTTTTTCATTACAGTCGGCATGGCAGGGGTCAGAGTTCTTTTGTATATTAGTTAATGTAGTTAGGATGTGTAAGAGACAAGTCTTTTAGTAATGGCTTGTGTTATGCTTTAATTTTAGCTTAGTTCGATTTAGTTTCATTTAGTTTTAATTCTAGTTATAAACCTGTATGATTTGTTTCCTTTTTCCTGTGTCCGCCCCCCCAGCCCTCCATCACCCCAGTGGTTATGGTTTGGTTTGTATCCTCTGTTAAGAATTAGTAAACATTACATGGAAAATAAAATTAAAATGCAAGGTTTTGTTCTTAAAACACCATTGCCTCCCGATCTGCGCACTGGCCACTGCTGGTCTCTAAATGCTCCCACAAGAGCTCAGGATTTGATGGACAGCTACCTTCATGCTGAATGACACTTGCGCGCCCAGCAGTGTATGTGAGAGGTTTTGAGGACAGCTGACTTGCCCTTCGCCGGGCAATAGTGACAAGAAAAGGCCATTGCCCCCTCTTTAATCCACCTTCACTTCACAACTAAGAGGAGTCAGTGAACCTTGTCCTTCTGACCCATCGAAAGCTAAAGAAACAAGGCAGCCCCAGGGAAAAGAAAAGTGGGGACTCTCCATGGTTGATCAGTGTCCAGAGTCCCCCTGCCAGGCCTGGGCCACCCCCGGCACTCTTGTTTCTCGCGGGGGCTCTCCGAAAGAGGGGGAAGGGGACACAGGACATTTCAATCCAATTGGTACCATGACAGAAGGCTTTGTTCCAGCCCTGTCACTCTGGCAAAGGTGTCACGGCCTCTGTTTCCAGGACAACATAAGGAGGGTTGAAGGGCAAGGAGGAAGGTGTATAATAGAGTGGAGTTTTTCAGTGCCTGGGAATTAGCAGATAACAAGTGGGACCTGCAACAAAATGCTGCAGCGTGGCATGGCCCTGTCCAGGGTTCCAGCGGGCCAGCCATGCTGTTTTGCAGAGTTCTCCATTTCACAGACGTACATGTTAGGCTTGAAATTTGGTGCTCTGTCACTTGCTATAGAGTTAACGGCCATTTCCGCACTAGCCTGTTATAGCACGATGATTCCACTTTCAACATCCTCTGGAATCCTGGGGTTTGCAGTTTCGGGAGGGGCCGGCCGGCCCCTCCCAAAACTGCAAACCCCAGGATTCCAGAGGATGTTGAAAGTGGAATCATCGCGCTATAACAGGCTAGTGCAGAAATGGCCAACATTTGGTGTTGCTTAGTATTTGGTTACACAGAACCTACTGTTTTATTTCTCTCTAGGAGCCAGCATTCTGTAGTCTTTTCCGCTTTCAGTGCTTAAACTTGAGTGGACTGGGGTTTCTTTTGGGATGGAGAGTAGCGGGTTGCTTTTAGAGCAGAAAAAAAAGGAATATTTCTGCAAAATCTTGCAGCTTCCCAGAGACTATTGATACCTCTAAGGTTAATAGTGCTATAATGGCTGCAAGTTCATTCCTGAACTTCAAAAATAGAGAGATTGATAAACCATTTGGAGGCAAGATAGACAATTTCTGTTATAATTTCTTGATCTTCTTTTTTTTTCAATTTTATTTATTCAAACCAAGTCGTATTCAATTGAACATTATTATGACATATTCCATTATTTCCATTATAAAAAGAAAAAGAAAAAGAAAGAAAGGCTTATATTTCAAGTTGTACATATATACATATTCATATTTAGGATATCTTATTTGTTTACATATTATAATATACAATCTTCTATCTTCTATTTCCTGTCATCTAGTTATTATTATCTTCCATTGTCCCATTCTTTAAAACTTCCTCCCTCCCCTAGTTTGAACATCTCCTTATCATATTTCATCTGTGATCTCTTAAATCAGCTATATCTTTGAAGACTTTTCTCTCTCCACATTGCAATATTAATTAATTAAGTAGTTTCCTGCTGAACTGTTATGTTTTGTCATAAATCTTGTTTATTTATTCTCCTCCTTGCGTAACCTTAACCAGTTTTCTTCAATATGTTTCTTGATTAACCTCATATCATTTACTTTTTTACTGCTTTTTTCTCCCTTCATTCTTCTTGTAAGATCATCTAAGATTACATATTCCTGAACTTTATCTAACCATTCTTCCATTAAAGGTGTATCTGATCTTTTCCAATGTTTTGCATATACAATTCTTGCGGCGGTAATCATATACAAAATTATTTCTTCATATCCTTTGTTCTTTTTATCTATTTGATGTGTCATATTTAATAAAAAGATTTCTGGTGTTAATGGGATCTCTATTTGATTGATCTTCTTTTCAAGGTCCATCATGGCTCAAGCAAAACCATTTTGTCATAAAACTGCTCCTAGATTTTTTTTTAAAATATGCATTTGGGCATACTAGAGCAGCACGTGAAGAAAAATACTTCAAGCTATGCACTCACTGTATAAGCCAGGCACAAGTAATATGGTGGCACCAGTTCTTTTTGACTATGATTTCCATGAGTCCTGTGTGTGTGTGTTTCCTGTGTGTGTGAAGGTGCGTGCATGCACCTTCAAGCAGCCTGTCGACTTATGGTGTCCCCATGAATTTCAGAGGATTTTCTTAGGCAAGGAATACTCAGAGGTTGTATTGCCAGTTCTTTCCTCTGAAAAATACCCTACAGCACCTGGTATTGATTGATGGCTTTCCGTTCAAGTACTAACAAGGGCTGATCCTGCTTAACTTCCAAGATCAGACAAGATCTGGTGCCTCTTAGGTATCAGGCCCCATACCCTCCAACATTTCACAAATGAAAAGTGGGACGCATGTGACTGACCAACATCTAAGAGTGTGATTAAGATGGCAAAATCTTCATTATTGAGGATGAGCACACAGGCTAGGGGAGGCTGCAGCAATTTGCTTTTGGCTGAGTCCACAGGGAAGGACAAAAATCCATTCCTTCCCATCTATTTCTTCAGCTGAGTTAATTGACTGGTATGGTGGGATGCAAGGACGTTTTTTCCACAAAGGCCTCACCGAAGCTTCTTTTTGGCAAGGCAGAATCTTGCCTTGTTGCAGCAAAGCATTCATTCCTTACCAAGTTGCCCCCTCTGGCCACTTTTCTGGAGCAGGAATTAATTAAATAATTGTCCCACCTTTCTCTCAACACAAGATCCAAGGTAGTGTACAACATTTTAAAAACACAATACAGTTTTTTTAAAAAACTGTTAATACAAAAGTTAAAACTAAATTCCTGTTTTCAAAAACACAAGTTAAATACAATATGGTTAAAAACAGCGTTAAAAGATTCTGAAAAATATGATAAGATTAAAAACTCTACACCTCCGAGAAAAAGCTTTATCTGCTGCATACACTAAAAATCAAAAGCTTCCTTAAATAAAAAGGTACAGTCCACATTTGCATGTTTCACTTTTGCAGATTTGATTATCCACGGATTATTTGCTGTCACCTCTGCTGCCTCCCTGGAACATTTTTAATAGGGACTGCAAGCCTTGTGAAACTGAGAAACTGCGAACGAGGCTTGCAAGTCCCTTTTAAAAGTGGTGTGGGGCAGCAGTGGAGGTGGCAAGAAGTCCCACCAGCCCCCCACTTCTGCCTTGGGAAGGAACCCTGATGCCTCAAAGGAATCCACGGTGGGCTGAATATGGTGATCATATTTTTGTGTGTGTTAAATATGGTTTGGGAGGCCCTAGAGTTATTCACGGTTTTTCCACTTTCACGGGAGTCCTGTTCCCCTAACCCTAGCGAATGGGGAGGGATGACTGTATTTACCTGCTGGTGGAAAGACAGCAGGGAGGGGGCCGAGGGGGCCACCCAGGGAAGGGAGTTCCTTAAAATGGGAACAGCCGCCAAGAAGGCTCTCTCTCGTGGACATTCATGGGCCCAACATGCATGTTGTAATTCCCTGGCTGAGCGAACTGTAAAGTATCCAATAACTCAGGACAATAGAAGCTAAATTTATATCCATTGGACTTGTATCAACTAAAGCATCCAAGTCAGAAAGGATCCAAGTGATTTGTCTGCAGAAGTATCATATTCACAGTATGTTGCCAAAATGCATTTGGACCTATGGATTTGTTTGGTCGGAGGGGTTTCTTTTCTTTTTCGCTTTTCTCTTTTGACATGCCTTGCCATGCCTTTTGTTGAAAATGAGCAGAACTATACATCAGAGTTGAATAGCAGGAAAACCACCCCTACTATCATCATCATCATCATCATCATCATCATCATCATCACCATCACCATCACCATCATCACTATCATTTTTTCCTTCTCCCTGTCTTCAATTCTTCTGTCTCCCATGACTGACACTTCTATAAACCAAGCTTTTTCTCAACCACAGTTATGTCTGGTATGTTATGTTCTAATTGTTTATCAGTTTGATTCTTAAAATCCCATAAGATTTTTTTACATCACCGGTTTCGACAACTTTTTCCAGCTTATGTTCCCACTCATTCTTTCCAGATGGGTAACCATACTTTTTTGCATAGATTCCAGTGATACCATTGTAGCTGCTTTGTCATAGAGTTTTTTATATTCTGCGAGATCTCATGGCACAAACAAAAGATGATGAAATATACTGATGAAAGGGGAGTGGGTCGTCAAAGTTGCAGACCCATGCCCAAGTTGCAAAATTGGCATGGATTTTTAATGATAGACCAATTGAATATTTTTGGAAAAACTAATTTATGGTTTCTTTTTTTTTTTTTAGCAATATTGCTCAATAAGAAATCGAATTATGTATTCTGCAGTTTATTAGTAATTTTAGCAAGTTGACTGTATATAACATTTGTAATGGTATAATAAGACATGGGGTTTTAATTGATTTTTCCTTTTCATTACAGTTTGTACGGGGAAGTTAGTTACCGTAGTTAGTATGTTTTTAAGATAAAAAATAGTCTTTTAGCAAGGGGTTTTGCTATTAAGACTTAGTTCAGTTCAATCTAGTTTAGTATAGTTTTAATTTTAGTTATAGATGTATATTGTTTCTGTATAGTTTGTTCTCTTTTCTTTTGTTTCTTTTTTCTGTAGTTGTGCATTAATTTGTTTGTATGGTCATATTAAAATTAATAAATATGAAATCTTTTTAAAAGATAATGAAGTATAAACTGTTTCACAGTGTTTGGAACATGCCACATTATACCCCACTGATTCCTAGGTTCTTGCACAGAATCGGAATCACTCGGATTTGCCCTAGGACCCATTCATCTGTCTTTTTAGCAGTCCAGGGAATCCACAGAACTCTTCTCCAGCACCACACATTGATTTTCTTCCTATCAACTTTCTTCACTGCCCAGCTTTCACAACCACACGTACAAATTAGAAATATGAATTCTAAATATCCCTCCCTAAACTCCAGGTCCCAGGATCTTGCCATGGCAGTTAGTGGAATCACACTGCTATAACTGTGTGGTGTGAAAAGACCCAGGGCATGGTCAACAGGAAATCTAAGACTGCTAATGGCTTTGGGGTATAAAACTTGGGATGAGGAAGGTAGTGTTAGTCTATTATATTCCTTTATCTACTATATAAAAGTTTGCATGTATGTTTGTCTGTGTCAGGCAAACACCACATATGATTGGCTGTGTGAGGCAGAGACCTCTTATGATTGGCTGCTGGAGAAGATTCTGTGGAATCCTGGGGTTTGCAGTTTAGAGAGGGGCCTTTAGAATTCTCAGCCAGAGAGCTCTTGGGTCTGGCTGGTTGCTACAGAGACAAGGCCTAGCAGCAAGGAGGAGGACAGTATATTCCCTCAGGAACCTAACTTCTGTATGTTAATAACTCTGAATACTGATTGGATTGGGAAATATGGGGAAGAGTTACAGGTACTGGACAAGACACTTTGAGGAATTAGAGACACAGGATCTCAAATCTTTGTAACAAGTATTACCTATAAGAAAATAAAATCCCAGGCAACGCTGGGTATATATGCTAGTATGATATAAATATCTTTCCCATCCTTTCCTAGAATGTCTAAATAACCATGTTGGTTGCAGAGAACATGAAACAGATGAGGAAAGATGATACTTTTTATTGGACCAACTACAGGATCATTTTACTTATTTGCATTGCTCCTTTGCTTGCAATCGCTTGTCAAAGCAAACTGGGAGAAGATGGTTGATGAAACTCAATGCTGGTAAAATGCACAATGGGAGCCTTTCCAGGCAGGCTCTGTTTTGATTGCAATCAGCTTGCCTTATAGAATATTGTGAGGGAATGAACATTGGCTCATAAATTGGATATCCGTTGGCTAGTTACACATCTCTGGAAAAATAAGTGGCCAAAAGAAGACACATTTGCATAACATTTTTTAAAGCCAACATGGTATAGTTGTTATAGCAGACAGCTACCACATTTCCTTCCTCTTTCACTGCAACATCTTTTGCACCAGCCGAAAGAAAAGAGGCAGCAGTGCTGAAAGGGAATAAACAAAGCCAAATAGAGATGGCAGAGGAAACACCTCAGTACTACCACTCATCAACAACATATTTTGCAAACTCCACGCTAAAGCTTTCTTCCTTTGAATGTCAGTTTTACCTTAAAGAGATCAGGGTGTGGCTACTCAAATGAGAGAGCCAGAGTGGTATAGTGGTTTGAGCACTGGACTTTGACTCTGGAGACCAGAGTTTGAATCCCTACTTGGCCATGGCTGGTCTTGGGCAATTCACACTCAGGCCATTGTACTTCATTGTTATAGTGCTATTATTCCACTTTCAACATCCTGTGGAATTCCAGGGTTTGTAGTTTTCTGAGGCCAAAGAACTCTCTGGCTGAGAATTACAGATGACCCTCTCTCAACTGCAAACTCCAGCATTCCATAGGATGTTGAAAGTGGAATAATAGCACTATGGTAGTGTAGTGTGGAAATGGCTTGTGTCTCAAAGGCAAATCCGCTCTGAAAGAATCTTGCCAAGAAAACCCTGAGACAGGTTTGCCATAAAGGATCACCACAAGTCAGAAACAACTTGAAGGCACACAACAACCACAACAAGTGCAGATTTAAAAGAGTGGCTATCATTTACAGCAATATAATATATCTCTAGCCTAACAGGGAAGACTGTGACCAAATGACCTGTGTGCCTGCTCAGTTTCTGTTAATTGCTGCTAGGCAACTTCGGCTTTCCTTTCTGGGGTATTTTTTTTTTTGAGGGGTTGGTTTTTGTTTTCTTTTGACTTTTTAAATGAGACAGCCCTTCACGCAGAGGAGCTCTTCAAACATAGAACTGTCCTGAGGCCATCAGGAAGAAGCTTATCTTCTGTAAAAGAAGACATAATGGCCACCGTACTGTAGTCAGAGCATGGAAATGTTACTATGCTAGGGGATCATGGGAGTTGTAATCCAAACAAGTAACATTTCCATGGCCCTTTCTGCTGCTTACCTTTTTGTGGCACTGCGGTGTGGGGATTGCGCGAGCAGCCTCTTGTGAGAGGATCTCGCGTGCCCGTTGCTTCAGCTCCACAGCCGCTGCCTGCTCGCAAGCAGGTAGCGTGAGAGCCCTCCTCTTCCTTCTGCAGCACACCCTGGGATTTTCCCAGGCTGCGCTGGGATAGGAAGCATGAGCGCTGTGACTCCAGAGCTCTGCACGCACAGTAAATGCATGTGGGACCCCGGAGCAATGAGCGATTGCGCATCATTTTCGGCTCAAAGCCGAAAATGAAATAGTGTGCGATCGGCACCTGCTGGCCCCTGGAGCGTCGCACAATTGAGAGTGCGTTGCGTGATCCGCTCCTCACAATGGCATGATGCTACAGGGGCCCTTTCGCATGGCAAATGCTGTGCGAAAAGGGCCCGTGTTTGGATGGTTGTAGAATTATATACATTTCATGGGTGAAAAGTGGGACATGTGTGGTTAAGCAACATCAGAGTGTGATCAAGATGGCTTTATTCATTCATGAAGATGAACAGACAACGTAGAAGAGACTGCAGCAGTTTGAATTTGCCAGGGCCTACAGGGAAGGGCAAGATTCTGCCCCTCATCTCCCCCTATAATGTTCCATCTTAGGCCCTTTCTGCATCTTACTTTATCGCATCGTCCTGCAGTTGCGATCCTGACAGCACGTCTGCTGGGAAAGGAGTATGACAGGAAGGCTTCCCTCCACACTGGACTGGCTCCCTGTGGAAGGGAGTGCGATGGACTCTTCTTTCTGCAGTGCAGCCGGGCACTTTCCTGTGCTGCGCTGGGGCAGGAAACCCCTCCATTGTGCTTCCAAACCTTCCACAGGGCAGGTAACTGTGGAAGTGTTGCCTGATTGAGGGTCATTGACAGGGAAAACCTGTCAATGATTTACCCTGGGCTGCAATGATGCTTCTGCATGACATCATCATGGTCCCCTCATGCAGAAGCGATGTTGCAGTCCTGCGGCTCTCACATTGCCATCACAGGACAATGCCTGTCTGCGGAAAAGGCCTCAATTTAACTCTATGACCAGATTACGTGGACAAATCCAGAAAGGTTTTGTTAGAGATTAGATGTAGCACAGAGACATTGCTTTGTCCAGAACTGAAGATACAGAGCAGGTTTCTGTTTTAAGAACCCCCTGATCCCCCTCCAAGTGGTTTCATGTCCACATTCCTTCCCACACAACACCAAGCAGTAACAGCTCTATAAAATGACCTTGGTTCCCAGGCCCTCACCTGCTTAGCCCTCCGAAACAGTCAAGCAATCAAAGCAATATGGCAACAGAGCAGCTAAGCAGTCTAATTTAGCATGGCAGAGAAGTCTAACTTGGTGGCCCCTCTGACATTCCCCTACTGAATTAATTGAGTGCAAACTACTTTTGCACTTTGAACTCAGTTTGCAGCAACTGAAGTAAGCCAAGGACAAAGGGAGAAAGTAATAGAAGAAGAGAGAAACTGGGGCATCTTAAAAGCAGCTAAAGAAATGGGATGACTGAGGATTAATCAGGACTGTCCCTGCCCAATCAGGACAGTTGGAGGGTATCCAGTTAGCAACCAGTGACGCCACATTCAACAGTTCCACACTTCCTGCTAGCGGTCTCCCGTTGAGATGTGAAAAGCCAGGTTAGGCTAGAGCTTTCATGAGAGTAGAGGAATTGCCTTGTTAACAGGTGATGTCCAGTCAATGCCTGGGACAGTAACTTAACCAGGCTTCACAAACTGTTTCAAGCAGAAGTAGGCATGCAACATCTACCCATCAGCAGTCGTCTGGGCAGGTTGTGTGACTCATGCATGGCATTTCTTGCAAGAGGAACTGACTATAAGGAAAGCCTTGATATCTTTTTGTCTCTCTGAAAGGAATCTTGACTGTAGAGGTCATGCTCCCTGTTGCCACTTAAGAAGCCACTGTGCTAGTGTGACCCCAAACTTACATCACTTCCTGATTCCAGCCAAAATGGACTCGTTACATCCTTATACGCTCCCAGAAGAGCAACTTCGTTTCTCTCTCCCCCCGCCCCAACTCAGGGAGAATGTATTGATTTATTTATTTTGAGACATTGCCCTGGTGATTGCTTACCGAGGTTTATGCTCTGTGACCTTTGACCCTCCAGAGGCCAAGAGATCAACTGATATGTTCCACTTTTTCTCCCCTGCTTAATTCTTTTTTCCTCTCTTCTTTCAGTCCTCAGTACCATATACCAGGCAAAAAAAAAAAAAGGTCCCAATGAAAGCAGTACAACCAAGCCTTGGGGCCAGGCATCCTGCCTTCAGAAGGTCAAAGGGCAAACCTAAATGTTTAGCCCACATTTTTCATTGATTGGGTTTAAAATTTAGGTTTCTTTCCTTCAGTTTTTATCTCTTGGTTTCTTTTTCTCAGTTTCTTGGGTCCTCCTCTCCTCCCAACACATACCCCAAAATCATCTTTAAAAAACTGAATGGGAGAATGACATGACTCTGAAGATGCTTGATTTGAGACAATTCTAAGGGTAAATACTGGGATATATAATTTGACCTGTAAGTCTACTGTGTAAGACAGGAGTATGCAACCTGGGGCCCTTTCAATGTTCTGATTATATCTGCCACCTCTTACAAACATGACCGCTGGTAAGAATAATCAGAGTTGCAATCCAAACATCTGGAGGGTGTTGGGTTACCCATTCCCAGTACCAGTAGGGATCCCAGCAACTTGGTCCATTTTCTCCGCCATAGTAAGATTGTTATTATAAAAGTTATTTCTCAGTGTTTCCCTATAGACATACAAAATCTTATGCAAGTCTGTTTCCCCTTTGTTTCTTTTTGGGCGGCACATGCCTTCTTTGTTGGTGATTACATGGAACAGAAGAAGATACATAGAATTAGTGGAGCAGATAAGATTTGGTAGTCTGTTGATCAAAAGGAGAACATCTGTGAATTTCATTTGGTTGCTCCAAATTATTTTTAGGGCAGATTGGTACAGAGAGTGGTAAATTTGTCCAATTTTTTGGTAAAGGTAATTCATTCACTCCAGTCCTGGCCACATACTAATGTACTGGTACTCAATATGCCAAATGACACAAACAAAGAATACATTGTTACAGTGCTTGATGATAATTGTCTTCATTCTCCTGTCTTTTCCCCAACCCAAGACTCATGGTGGCTTACAAATTAAAATACGGTATAGTTAAAAGCAGAGGATCAAAATTAAAATGGAATTAAAAATGAGTAACAACATTTAAAAACAGTGTAAAACATAGAATTTGTTATTGCGCGCTTTCCAGTTGTTCCCAATTTATGGCAATCTTACCATGGGGTTTTCTTGGCAAGATTTGTTAAACGTCTCCTACTAGGGTCATCTGAAGACACTTTTCTTGCAGTTAATGTGAGTCAAAGTGCACAGTCTCCAAATCCCAGGGGGCTTTGGGAGCACATGAAAAAAAGATGTCACAGGTACCCCTCTCCAATCCCAGCGGTAAAAAACATAGTAAAAACAAATCAAATTTGCTATTTGCTGCCTTCTCATGATACTCAAAATCTGCTTCCTGAGGCAGCCACCACACCCTGTCCAAAGGTTGGCTACCTGCTGTCTGTTCCAGTTTAACAGGGACAGTCCCAGATAGTCCCATGTCATTCCACTTTTTCAGCTGTTTTTTAAATGTCCTGGTTTGTCTCTCTTCCCCCTTCTCCCTTTGTCCTCAGCTTCCTTCAGTTGCTGCAGACTAAACTCAAAGTGCAGAAGTAGTTTGTAGTCAATTGACTCAGCAGGGAGGAGAGGAGAGGATGAATTGGGATCTTGCCTTTCCCTGTAGACTTGGGCAAAAGGAAACTGCTGCAGCCCTTTCCTAGCTTGTGTGTTCTTGTTCATTTTGCTGTCTTGAGCATGCTGGGATGTTGCTCAGCCACATGTACAGCCTCATCTGTGAATTGTCAGAGGTTACATGGTTGGGCTGGCCCTGGCACCTACCCTGTAAAATCCTTAACTGAGATGTTAAGAACTTACTCCAGAAGTGACAGGTTGGTCAACCGTACAAAAGTGATTAGAGGGATTTCAGGCTTAGAAGGATGGTTGAGTTAAAAGCCACACTTGGGTGTCCAGAGAAACGAGAAACACAACTCTGCTCTGAATGCCTGGCAGCTCTTTGACCTTCCTCAAAGGGGTGGTGATTGGACTTTGCCTTGAAGTGGGGCAAGAGGCAGCGGGAATACATCTGAGGACAGAAAGTCACTGATAACATGGGATGAATGAATGTGTAATAATACCAAATTAAGACGGGCAGAGCTGATCTTGATGCTAACAGGACCTCTTGCTAATTAACCCTTCTGAAACCCCTATTTAAAAATAAAGGGGTTTTCAGTTCCCTGTTGAAGTGGCCTATTTTGTTTTCTGTTTTTTTCTTATGAATCAGCACTGTCACCTTGGCATATGATGTGTGGAAGGCAGCTATTTCAAGCAAGGTATGCTATAGATAACTGAACTGAAAGCAAGGTGTCATTTTCCTGCAATTAGTCGGTGAATTAGCTCAGGTGAAAACTCTCTGTTGTTAGCTCCTTTAGTCAGAACCTCCCCACCCCACCCCCATCTTGAGACTGATGCGCAGGATAGCGCTTCATGAAGAACAAAAATGTGGTCAGTTCCCAAGCCAGCATGGTTACAAAACAGGCCCATTCTGAATTCACAGGAGCACATTCCTCTGGGTTACTTGCAGCATTGTTCCAAAGTTGTAAAAGTATCACCAGATAAAAATGTGCCACATGCTGGCAATTGTTTTTCTTCTTAAGATTCTCAAAAAATCTAGAACCCTTGCTGCACAACGTTGCCATCCCGGCATGGCAGTGTGTTGCTGCCAGTCTTGTGCCATTGCACGTATTGTCGGGATCCCATGCCTGTCAGACTCCCAGCCACTGCTGTCACGTAGTGTATCATTACTGGGGGAAAAAATCCAGTAACGGTCCCCTTTCCCGCAATGATCTCATTGCTGGCAGTCATGCAGGAAGCAACAGAAGTGTTATCAAGTGCTTTCTTCCAGAATACTGTGCTGGAAGAGGTGTGCTGTACTGCTGAAGAAAGGAGTGTGTCCCTAGCGCTACCCAGCCGCCGGCAGCCAGCCAGATGTGGAGGGGATCATCCAGTCCTGAACCCATCCCGGCAATGACATTACCAGGATAAACCCAGGATGTTGTGGTGTCAAGGTATGGGGCAGAAATGGCCTTGGAGAATCTGGGAATCCTATGTTTCTGAGATCTACCCTGAGCAGCAGAGTAAAATCAGGCTTAATGACCACATTATCTGTGGTCTTCTGGACATTGTAAGCCCCTCACAAAAAATTAAATTTCCACACTCTGCATATATCAGGGGCGGGAATGGTGTGGCCCACCCATCACATGTTGACCACTCCTATGGCCTCCTAAAACAGTCCATCTTGTCTAAGCCCTCAGAGCTCTTTAAACAAAACCAGAAGCAAGTGCATTTATCAAAAACTGAAAGGGCAGCCTATAGGCTCTGAGAAGAAGGAGGGCAACCCCTGGACACTCTCCAACTGTCCATCCTTCTTTCCAGTGACCAGGAAGTAAGTGCTGGCAGTTATGTATTCAAAATAGCACTGTTCATCCACAAGAAAGAAGTACTAGCAGACTTGGGAAAAATTGAAGGTATATATATTAATGCAAAGAATTTTAGGAGGAAACTCTAAAGATCCCCAAAATAGCCCAGTGAGAGCCAATTATTGTTTGGGGTGTATAATGCTGCTGGCTGCTGGAGGGGAAGGTCAGAGAATATTGGGAAATGCATGGAATTGCAATTATGTGAGCTGAAGCCGTATGTTCGTACCAGCCCTCAGGTGATGATAGTGGGCTTCAGTCTCATACTCTCAACTGCCCAAGTTTGCCAGGTTAATCTTCCACCGTCTCAGTTTCTCAGCTGCTTTCAAAATGACCTGGTTTCTCTGGGTGCCTCCCATTTCCCCAATTTGTCTTTGGCTTACTTCAACTGCTGCAAACTGAGTGGAAGGTGATGAAGTAATTTGCAGTGAATTAACTTAGCAGGAGAGGAAAGGAGAGGATGAGGTTGAGTCTTGCCTTTCCTAAACTCAGGGCATAAATTCCAGAGTGTCTCTTCTTAAAACAGCTGCTTCATATGTTAATAACATTTGCCCTTTTGTTGCTAGGTCAACAATTTTGATCATGCTCTGATGTAGCGTAGACATACCTATCTCAGTTTCCGTCTATGAGATGCCAGAGAGCATGCCATCCAAGGGCCTAAGGTCTTTCCCAGCACTCACTATATAGTCCTTTTAATGAGATGCCCAGGATCACATCTACAACCTTTAGCATGCAAGAAATATCCACCATTGCTGATATATTCTCCTTCTCCAAACACAGGCCATTTCCGCACTGCACTGTTATAGTGCTATTATTCCACTTTCAACATCCCGTGGAATCCTGGGGTTTGCAGTTTAGGGAGGGGGCCTTTAGAATTCTCAGCCAGGGAGCTCTTTGGCCTCAGTAAACTACAAACCCCAGAATTCCACAGGAGGTTGAAAGTGGAATAAACAGCACTATAACAATGTAGAGTGGAAATGGTCAAGAGTTTCTTTCCCTTGAACTTCCTAGCCCTCGACATCTGGATGGCCATTTTCCTACAGTCTTGCTGGGGCTGCCAGACATTCTTCCATCCAGCACAGACCAACCATATACACTGGGGTGAGCAACTGCAAAGTGGGAGAGAACAATTTCTTCCCAATGTCCCTCCAGTTGAGTGCACCATTGTAACACTTCCAGCCATAGTTTGGGCTGATTTTTGGCCCTTTTCTGTTTTTTGGTGGGCTGGGAGATCTGAAAAACTGTCCCAATTTGGCAGACTGTTCCAGTCAGTCCTCTCTCATCCCACTTTTTCCAGATGCTTTCAAAATGCCTGTTTCTTTCTCCTTCTCCCACTTTCTGCTTTTGCCCTCAGCTTCCTTCAATTGCTGCAAACTGGGCTCTAAGTAGTGTGTACTCCATTAACTCAGCAGGGGAAAGAGGACAGGAGGAGGCAGAATCCTGCCCCTTCCTGTAGACTCAGGCAAAAGGAAAGTGATACAGCCTCTTTCAGCTTGTTTTTTCTTCCTTATTAATAACTTTTGCCATCTTGACCACATTCTGATGATAGTTGGCCACATGTGTCCCAGTTTTGATTGGTGAAATGTTGGAGGGTATGATGTTGAGAGCCACGATGGTGTAGTGAATTGACCTGGAGGTCAGGGTTCAGTTCTCTTCTTGCCATGGAAACCCACTGGGTGACCTTGGGTGCATCACACATTCTCAGCCCCCAGAAAACCCTATGATAGTTTGCCTTAGGGTAACCATAAGTTGGAAATGACTTGAAGACACACAACAACAACAATGATGTTGAGGACTCCTGCTCCTATCATATCATTCTGTTGGCCAGACTAGCCAAAGCTGAGGGGAACAGGAGCTGAACAAGTAGAATGCCATCTTTCTTCCAGCAATATTCTATAACAAATCGTACCTTAAATACCTTAAAGATTTATGATTTTTTTTTTTACAGTGCGGGTACTCCCACTACAGATACAGATTGTAACTGATCCACCACATTATTGTGTTCATAGTCATGTGTAATTCATCATTTGATGGCCAACCTTCCACAAAGGAGTCTCTTCTAGTGGTGTATGTAGCATAAACAGTACTTAAGGCAAGCATGGAAGTTGCATTCTTACTTTCCTACCCCTACCCCGCCCCCTTACATGCATGGCTTTTCTGTACCCCATACCGTTGGTGCCCAGGGCACGTGTCCTATTTGCCCCACTCTAGATACACCTCTAGTATCTTCATACTTAGCTAGACTGGTCCTCAGATGGCAGAAACATGCAGTCCACCACCAGAGCCTATACCTGAAGCCTTTCCAGCTTGGTGGAAACTATCAGAGCTCGTCCTCAGCTAGTGTAGATTAGGAAGAGCTTCCTGATGGTAAGAGGTGCTCAACATTGGAATAGACAGCCTCAGAGCCTTGTAGACTCTCCTTCGTTGGAGAGCTTTTGAACATCTTTCAAGACTGCTGTAGTTGTGCATTCTTGCATGGCAGGAGATTGGATTAGATGGCCGTTGTGGCCCCATCCAATTCTATAATTCCATGAGCCTGGATCACCTCTGTGCCATGATAAGACAGCAGGTTAGACTTTGTCCAAGTGTAATCCCTACGGATTATTGGTTTGGCCCAATGGATGGGAAATCCCTAAATAAGGGCTGTGCTTACCAGTTCTGTTCAGAAAAAGAGGGAGAGCTGGAAAGGGGAGGAATGGCAGTTGCCAGGGCTAAGGAGTAGTCTCTTTTCACTTTGAATAGGGCAGTGAGATATTCAGATATGTATTTAGGAGTCACCAAAAGGGTAAATCCTTCATTTCTATATTGCATTTGCATCTATTTTATATTTTTGTTTGGGGCATGAAGGGAGGCCATTACCAGATTTCTTCCAGCAATCGTATTGTTACTGCAGTAGATTGATCCTCTCCTGGGGTCTACAATTTAATATCTAATATCAAAAATATTTCCACATGCCTGAGAGGGTCCCCCGATGAGCAGGCAGGCAGGCATGGCCGAAAGGCCGAAATCAGGAAAACCCGGTCAGGCCAGTAAATAATTTGTCATGTAGCTCCAATCAGACAAGGAACTTTGACATTTTGGAGCTTTGTTCTCCCAGTCATGCAAAGGAAGTGAACATTTTGGAGCTTTGTCTTAGCTCCTCAATCTATTGTTCTCCCTGGGAAAGGATTAGCCCTCCAGGTACATTTTCCTCTATAAAAAGACCCAATTTTGGATCGCTCCAGATCGCTTTCGGCTCCACGCCACTCAGTCCAGCTATTTCCTCAGCCCTCCACGTGCCGAGTCTCTTCTCTCACCCCGCTGCTGTATCCGACTCCAGACTTCAGGACCAGGTACAGTATACCCCAACAATAACCCTCCAAAAACCCCTATCAAATTTCCTCTCTTTTATTTCTCGCTAGGTCTTGAGTGAGTGCGCAAGTGTGAACGTGCACAAGAACTTATTTTTAAATAAAATCAATTTAATAAAATCAATTTATTAGACAATTCTGCTTGGTTTTTGGCTCGGCCTGACCCCATAAAAATTGGGTTTAAAGATCTCACTAGGTTGCCCTGCCTCTCATATTCCTATAGCTTGTGCTCTGGCTAGTTCTCATTCCCCATTTATTGGAGCACATTGAGGTGTCCCCCGCGGGACCCCAGAAATCAGGGTAACAGTATACTATGCGATTGTGATGGTTGGGAATGTGACAAGAGCTGGACTGCAACAACATTGTGCGATGGCATGCATTGCAAACCAGCTTCAACGCATCCCCATGCCAGGATGGCACCATCATGCAGAAATGGCCTTAGCTGCTTTTTGTTGTGTGTTTTCTCCCCACGACTACCACCTTTTGCTTACTTTGCTTTTATGTTCCTGGTTTACCTATGCTAATGCTTCTCACTACCATTACTGTAATGTGTTTCATGGATTTCAAATATCTAAAATGAATTGTAAGTGCTCCAGCTGAAAATCAGAGATACAGACATTTCTGTGCTTCTAGGCTAGCAATCCTACATATACGTTGCTGAGAGTAAATCTCATTGTACTCAGTAAGATTTGCTTGCAAGAAGAGATACACAAGATTGCACTGTAATGGTTACAGAACAGCCAAAGTGAAGTGCAGTTGTATAACCAAAATAATTGCATCAGATCCTCAGTTTATCCTTTCCTCCACTTTCCTTCCTCTTGTCTCTTTGCGCTGAAGTTTAGATTCTGGGCTCTTTGAGGATAGAGAGCTACCTTCTTGTTCTCTGGATAGACAGTAATAAATAAAATGGGTTGTACCCAGGCTAAGTGATTTGAATTAAATTCTCATGAAGAGAGAGTTCAAGTGGAGAGCAACAAAGTTAGAACAAATCTGGAAAACAAATATTCTGAGAAATTAGTGGAAAAGCTGGAGATGGCATTGCCTAGAGAAGAGAAAATTAAGGGGATACAGGATAACAGACTTCTAATAAGCACATAGAAGATGGAACAGCCTTGCTCTCTCTTGCTCCTGCTGGCAATTTAAACTAATGGGTGCAAATTGCACCTATCAGGAGGGAGATGCTAATGGTAGGGGCTATTAGATACTGGAACAGGCTGTCTTGAGAGGAGGTAAGATTGCCAGGTGTCCTTTATTATAAGTTGTTGACTTGCCTTCAAGTCATTTCCAATTTATGGCAACCCTAAAATGACTCTATCACAGCATTTTCTTGGCAAGATTTCTTCTTGCCTTTGTCCTCCTCTGAGGCTGAGAGAGTGTGACTTGCCCAAGGTCACCAGTGGGTTTCCATAGCTAAGCAGAGAGTTGAACCCTGATCTCCAGAGCCATAGGTCATTTCCACACTGCAAACTTTTAAAAAAACTTTTAAAAAAACTTTTAAAAAAAGTTTCTCATGTGCATATGTACACACAGCCTTCGATTTGAGCTGTTGTAACTCTAGCCCTGTCCACACTAAGTGGCTTCTCAAACCTTGTGCACACACACAGTTCTCTTCATCTTCCTTGTGCTTCTTTCCACGAGTGGACACATCCAGTTTCACTCCAAATCCTTCTGAAGGAGGGATGTGCAGCACCAGTCACTTGTCCCTGGGGCTTCGGCTGGGAGCAAACCAGATCCTGAGACCAGGGAGAGCATCTAAGTGGGTAACAGAGCACTATGGGATGGAGACACTATGGGACAGAGACTCCCTGGCAAGGCAGCTTCCCTGACAACCTGCCTTTCCATCTATTCAGAGTTCACAGAAGCCTTCAGATGGGGACTTTTTCCCCTCAAAGAAACAGCATAGCAGAGGGGGGTTACTATTTATGGAAATGGACTGCCAAGGGGTACACAAGTGAAAAAAGGTTGGGAAGCACTGAATTATAAGGACAATATATTAATTTTACAAAGAGCATACAGCTAAGTCAAATGAAATAAATACAGTCAGCTCTCCACATTTGCAGGTTTCACTTTTGCAGATTTGATTATTCACAGATTATTTGCTGTCACCTCTGCTGCCTCCCTAGGCCATTTTTAATAGGAACTGCAAGTCTCATGAGACTGAGAAACTGCAAACGAGGCTAGTAAGTCCCTATTAAAAATGGTGTGAGGTGGCAGTAAGCCCCAGCAGCCATCCACTTCTGCCTTGTGAAGGAACCCTGATGCCTCAAAGGAATCCATGGTGGGTTGAATATGGTGATCGTACTTTTTAGCATGTTAAATATGGTTTGGGAGGGCCTAGAGTTATTCATGTTTTTTTCACGTTCACAGGGGTCCTGTGCCCCTAGCGAATGTGGACGGATGACTGTACTTCTTTTTGTTATTTTGAAGGAACACAAACTTGCTAATAACTACTTCCTGACTGTCAACCCTTCGCATCATGAAATGTGACTATCCCTTATTGCTATTTTGAAAACTTGCCAACACTAGGAGAAAGTGGCTTTTCTTTGTTAGTGGTATTTAAGCAGAAGGTGGACAGCCATCTGTTACAGGACTTGCAGTGGCAAGATTTCTGCATTCAGCAGGGTGTTTCACTAGATGACGCCCAAAGTCGCTTCCAGCTTTATGATCTTAGTTTTAAACACATCCACGCCTATAAATAAATTTAAATAAAAGCTTTTGGGTAGACATCTTTCCCATCTTTGTGTCCTGAAAGGTGGGAACTCAGAGGTTGGAAACCACTGACCATTCAGATATTTTGGATTGTAACACCCATAACAATGGCAACGCTGGGTAAGGGCTGCCAGAAATTAAAGTCTGGCAATCCCTTTGGTGCTTACGCAGGTGCAAGTTCCCTTATACAAGTAGGGGGACCTTTTGGGTTGAAGCATAATAAATGTATTCCTTTGAAGGTTACGAAAATGAAGTTGGATGTGTCATGCCATTGCACCTCATTATCTGTTGTGCATTGCACATCATTGTGCAGAGATTGCCTGTTACATCTCAGTTGTGTAGGATCTTGGTCAAGTCTCTCTTACCATACCTTACACCCACACGCTATATGATGTGCCATTTTCATAATTTAACATACTTATTGCTGGGAAACATATTTTACAGCACACTGATCAGAAAGCATAGAGCCAGGTGAGGTTGACCTTTAACATGGTCAGGTCATAATTTCAGAAAGGATTTGGCAGGAAACCCAGACACTAGTGGATTTCAGTACCTCAGGTTCCATGCACACCTGAATACAACAGAACACAAAACTGCCCAGGTGAAACAATCAGGGGCCATCCCTTAAATCTCATCCTGAGGAAATATTTCCTATACTTCCTGCTCAACCGGGACATTAAGAGATGGTCATGACTCCCATCAATGTTTTGTCACCCAGAGTTAAAGTGATCAGCCCATTCCAGACTCCTCTGTCAGTTCCATGGGAAAGGCACTACTGCTTTGTTTACCCACCCCCTTCAAAGTGGGAAATGGGGTTATGAACCCTAGCTTCAACTCCAGCAAATTGTAGTACTTTGGATGTAATATGTAGAGCCCAGACTGCTGTTCATCATTATTACCCTCAGATGCTGTCTGCGGCATTCCACTTCAGGACTGGTAACCCACTTCACCCTAATCTCTTTCTATTCAAACTTTCATTCCTCACTCTCCGATAGCCTTGTATGGTTCTTGAAAGTGTCTTGTATGCTTGTTAATTCCCAATAAGATACTCCAGGGCTTTCCAAACCGTGCAGTGACATGTTATTGTGTCACCTGAAGTGTGTAGGTGTGCCACCTACAATCTTGGAAATGCATATTATTATTTATAAATCATATATTTTTAAAATATATATGAAAGATTTGAGATATTGTATTCCCATACATTTTGTTATTACAATTTATGTATATATCTGTATCTCTTATAAGAGGTTAGTTTAACCTCCGGTTTGCTAGTAAAACTGAATTAGCATGTCACAAAATGATGCATGTCTAAAAAATTGTGTCACCAACATGAAAAGTTTGGAAAGCTCTGAGATACTCTGTTAACTTTTAACTGAAGTCCTCCCTACAGTTAGTACTGATATACATAAGTGTATATGTATATGCTGTATATGTGTATATGCTGTTACCGTCCTCTCACAGGCCTCCTTTGAGCTATAATTCCCACCCCCCAAAATTCCAAGGAGACACTTGCATTGTGGGTAGACCCAAAGCCCCTCACATCTTAGGGTAACATCTCAAGACATCTGAAAGGTTACATGTTCTCCATCCCTGCAGTTCTTTGCATGGTAGCCCAGGCAAGTAACTTTCCAAAGCTCCGGTTGAAGGGATGCTGAAGGCCATCCTCTCACCTGAATGTCCCTAAGTCACTGTTCTCAGTCAACCAGAACTTGGCTGGAGCCAGTAAACAGAGAGGGCATGGGAATCTCTGGCCTATTGGGCTATGGAGTGACGAGGTCTTCCATTCAATAACTCTTCAAATCTAATTCCCAGTCAGATATTTTAAAGTCCAAGAACTAGTTGCATGGAACTGAGCTCAGGCTTGAAGTCCAGAAAGCTGTCGTACTGGGCCTTACTCCCGAGCAGACATGCATATACTGTGTTTTCTATGCTTGATGAAAAACTGTCTTAACTGGCAATAAGGACATCTGACTTTCATCCACTGCTGGAATTCCGACCACAAGACCCTTCTGAAATTGGAAGTGACTGGAAAGGGTTTCCTACTCCTTCCCCCTCCCAATATTCCAATCTCTCTCTGTGTGTATGTGTGTGCATGTGTTTGTGTACTGAAGGTCAAAACAAATCCTAGCCTTAGAATCATAGAGTCTGAAGGGGCCTCATGGGCCATAGCGTATCAATGCCTCACATATCAATGCCTTGTTATATGGCTTACAGACTGCGTTGGAGTAATTGTGGACCACAACACCCATAATCCTTCATCTTAAATTGTACTGGCTAGAGCTGATGAGACCTGTAAGCCAGAAACAGCCAGGCACAGCTGCTCTTGGGACAGGTGTATAAGGCCAGGATAATCCTTTCATCTGAGCACCAAAGGTATAGTTATGGGGTTGGAGGCAAATTGAGGGCTTCTTTCTCTCCCCCGACAAAAATGAAATGATCTTGCCATTCCCAGATTTCTAGCATTGTGGACAGTGAAAACTATACACACCTAGATTTCTTTTATTTGCTATGTTTGCATTCCCTTGACAATTTTGCCTGGCCCTTTTCTTTGGATGCCTGAACTATATTTTTAAATGCTCAACTGAAGTTTTAAATTATTGCAATGCTAAAATTGCTAATGCTAAAATCTGCCCCATCACTAGATCCCTGCTCAGAAGTCTGTTCCTCTGCTGCAGATACTGACCTACTGTGACAGGCAGTGGCTCTCTCATCTCTCCGGTATGAATCCACCCAGCCTTCTTCTCTGTTTCACTGCATGGCCTCTTCCCACAGCACCAGCTGAGGTATGGTATGGTAGTCCACAATAAGATAGCACAACCTTTCCAACCAAGTATCCCCCACCCGTGGTTGCTGGGCTGCAACTCTCATCCCCAAACACTACCCATACTGGCTGGATAGTCACTGTCTACACTGACTGGCAGAAAATCTCCAGGACTTCAAATAAGGATCTTTGCTAGCTCTCCCTGCAAACTACGTGCTATACGAATTTGACTGGAAAAACTGTGCCAACATCTCCCTCCATAATCAAGTATGTCTACTTGTAGTCTAACACCAGGGGACTCTAGGCCCAGAAAGGCTGCATTAGTAGCAGGTGATGCTTGCTACATACCTATACACAGAGAGAACAAAGCAGGAGAGAAAAGTGCAAAACTTATATAGATATATATATTTTTATTGAATAGTTGCTTTGAGGTGGTTCAGGACACCACCCATAGAATTATTTCTTTCATTTCAGCAGTGGTTCAGTAACAGTTTAATTAGATTTGTAAGAGAAAGAGGGCTGAAAAATAAACAAACAGATGCACAACTAAGGTTATAATAAATAGGTTAGGATGCATTATTTTAAAAACTTTTCAAATAAACTTCTCAAATAAATATTTTGCTTTTTTTTAATGATAGAGTGTGATGAAAAAATATATACAACAAAGAAGGTATATTATGAGCAGATATTATGCCTTATATAAGATGAGCGGGGAGAATTCCATCTTAGACGACACACCATACAGAATGCCTTTTGTATCTGAGAATGCTTCATCCCATGTTACCTGGGTTCTACGTACTCCTTCAATAGACAGAGTTTTTGTGAAGAAGAAATGATGTGCTCAGAGCATAAGCCACACAGAAACAGGATGGAGGCCTTCAGGAACAAGCTGAAGGTAACAGAAGAAAGGCAGGGGCAGCAGACAGACCAGGCAACATCTCTGCAGAGAACTGTATGATCCTAGATATACTAAAAAAAAAAAAAAAAAACCCTGCTAATGCTACACACACATGAGGGTTGAGAATACAACATCCTTCTGCTCAGCCACCTAGTTCCCACTTCTGAATGTACCTATGAAGCCAGAGACCTTAAAAAGACTATGAATGAATCTTCTAGCTCAGGGGTGAGCAACCTGTGGCCCCACAGATTATGCTGGACTGCAGCTCCCATCAGCAGCTACATGTAATGGGAGCTTCAGTCCAACAATTTCAGGAGAGCCACCCTTCCTTCAACTCACCTGTATCAGAGCCCATTGCACTGGTCTTGAAGGAAACCATGACTTATTCCCGCACACGAAAGGAAAAAAAAAGAGGAGAACGCTGTATTGGAGTTGGAAGACAATAAAAGGAGGGAGAGCAATAAGTGGACGAAGCTACTGCTTTTGGATCTATGAGAAGGAGATCGCTTCCGAAATACCACCAATCCTTAAGAAGGAGTAGCCATCCAAACTTGGAACAGCTGCATCCATCTCTGATACTGTGCAAGGAACCTTATGGAAAAATCTTCCAAAATAACTCCAATAAACTTCAACAGTCTTGAATTGGCATAATGCACAGAGCTTAAGAAAATCATTTTGCCAGATTTCGTATATGGCACCATTTATAGCAGGCTGTCACAGATATGATTCGCAGTGTAGTTCTAAGCTATCATAGGAGGTGGGAGAGAAAACACAGAGAGAAAACCAAGCAACTGGAAGAACTTGTAAAAGTTTCTCAGTTTTACAATCCATGCTTCCTCTCCCCCTCTCCCATTCACAATGATCTCAGGAGGAGGAAGCAACAACTTATGCCCCCTACAACTGTTTCCTTCATTGGAGTTAGGAAATCATCTGCATCTGGTACTAGTGTCCTCCAAACGTGTCCAATTATGAACCTTATCATCCCAGGTGAGTATACCAAATTGCTATGCTGACTGAAAGGTGACTGGATAGTCCAATGCAGGTTAGAAAAGGCTGGTCTAAAACATGCTTGCACCACTGATGGCCCAGAAAAGGAAATCTTGAGTCCCTTATTGGCTTCATCTCCACACACCTGGGACTGCAGAACCTGGGGGGTGACAGTTTGTTCAGTGGATCAAAAATGTACGTCTGTTTTATGCCATCTATCTGTTCAAGAACCTGTGGTAGTAACCTGTTTAATTTTCATTTGACTTTCACACCCTAGGTTAACGTGTCAAGAACCAATGAATTTGGTCAACAAGCATCACAAGAATAAGGATCTTACCCATACATTTCACCATCTTCATATATTTTCCAGACTCCCAACTACAGGGATGGGTAGCTTCTTACGGCCCCCCAGATGCTATTGGGACTGCAACTCCCATCAGTCCTAACCACCGTTGCTAAGAAGGAAGAATGGTGGAAGCTGCATACCTGTAACATCTGGAGGGCCAGATGTTTTTATTTAACAGAGAAGAAGAACTCAGAAAAAATAGTTTTTAGATTACAGCTCTGAGAATTCCCAGACTGGTAGCCATCCTGGCTGAAGGGTTCTGGGTACTACAGATTTTAAAAAATGCAAATTCTTCAAGCTCTATAATGAAAATACAGATTGACCCACCACCTGAAGAGGTAGAGATCATCTCCAGAGCTTTGTTATCCTACTCTTCACTTTAAGGAAATGCTCATAAAAGAACCTGTCCCCTATATTGATCCATCCATCTAGTCATGTCTACACTGACTGGCAGCAAATCTCTAGGACTTCAAACAAGGATCTTTGCTAGCTCTCCCTGCAAACTATGTGCTATACTAATTCAACTGGAAAAACTGTGCCAGCATCTCCCTCCATAATCAAGTATGTCCAAGGTGCTTTATTTAGGCAGGGAGGAATCGACAGCACATTCACAGTCCATTGCAATGAACATGTCCCCTTCATCTCAGAACTCCCAAATTGAAAGCAACGCCATCAATGAAAGCCAAAGTTTGTGCTAGTATTCTTTCCTCTGAGCATTACCCCTCATTTTCCCACGAAGAGAACAAGTGTCAGGACTGCTAACTTCAAGGCTGTTGTCCTGGGCACTGCTTATTTGTAGAACAGGGCATGAGTCTGCATGATACACCAAGCAGAACTTTATAAAAGTTTGTTTTTTTTTTGACTAACACTCCCAGAATCCCCCAGCCAATATGCCAACTAGCTATGTTAGCCAGGGGGATTCTGGAAGCTGTACTCTAAAAATGTAACTTTGCAATCTCTAACCTCAAGAAGGTCTAACAGGGAAGCCTCCCCTCCTGGGACTGAAGGCAAGGGGAGGACATATCAGTTAAAGCAGTGACTTCTGCCAGTAAGTCATTAGAATGAGCTTCCTATTAAATCCACCAAAAGGAGTCATCTCAGGCCTTAGATTCAGATTGTTTGTGCTATCTGGTATCCCATCAGCTTAGGAGACAATGATACCTGAGACCTTAATTTATATTCTGCCCAGGGCCAGCCCAACACATTTTGCTGCATGAGGCAGAAAGTAAGATAGCACCCTTCCCCATCTGATGGAGTGGGCAGTTCAATACTGGTGAGTAGGCAGCATTCTGTGCCAGTTAAGGGAGCCTAGACAGTTTGGGTGGCATCTCAGTTCTGTCTGTCCACAGAAAACAGCCAAGGAGTCCAGGAGGAATGACTGGGAAGAGATCATTGCTCCACGCCATTTGACTGCCTTACTCTAATAAAATAGAGCTCACTCTAATTCTGCCTTCTCTCCAAAGCTTGAAGGACCCAAGGTAGCTCAAGGTAGACATGACTCCCTCTCCCTCCCCCTATTTGATTCCCACAGCAGCCCTACGAGGTAGGTGAGGCTGAATGAGAGTGACTGTGCTAATGTCACACAGCCAATTTCACAAATGAATAAGGATTTTAACCTCAGTTGTCCCACTCACAGTCCAACGCTCTCAACTACTGTATTCAACCGAGCTCATCTTATTTTAAGCTAAACCAACTCCTGATTATATAATGGCCTCATCTCCAAGATACGATAGTGCTTGAGTGCAATACTAATTTTTCTTTTTTTAACCCACCACAGACAAATAAGGCATTCTGGAGGTCAGAATCCTGAGCCATCCCACAACAAACTGCACCTTTTCCCCCCTCCAATAACGCATGCCTGTTTCCAATTTCCTCCTATCCTTAAGCCATTGTTGAAATGTGCAAAGCTTTAGAAGCCCATCTTGGCCACCAGGGATAAGCGGTCTCCTCCACTACAGAAGAAGCATCAACAACTCAAGTGAGCTTCAAGATCTGGCCAGCTTTGGCCATGCCGTCTTTGCTTCATCCCCAGTTGAAGGTTTTTGGCTGGAGTAGTGGAAAGAAGAACATGTGAAGATGAAGAAGAAGAGGACAAGGGACAGCCATTTTCGTCTCCCCCGTTCTTGAGGAAGTCATACTGGTTTGTCCAAAGTCTTGGGTAAAGTGGCTCCACTGGATGAGGAGATCTTCCTGCACACAGTGTTGGTGTGATGCCGGCAGCGACAGCCAGGCCGTTTCACAGCATCGTAGCCCCGCTGGCAAAGTTTGAGGCACCCCAAGGTAGGAAAGTAGCAGCATAGGCAGGGCATGAGCACAGAGAGAAAGCTCATGGCAACCCAACGGACACAGCAGGATCCCGGGCCACAAGAGCAGGGGTCATCAGCGCAGGTGTCCTCATCATCCGAGGAGCAATGGTAGAAGATGCCCTTGACGCAGCAGAGGCAAGTGCCATAGTCAATGAGATTTTCCGGGGAGCAGAGGCAGCGCTGGTTGCAAATCCAGCAAGAGGGCAAGCTCCGGGCAGCTGCACAGTGGGCACACTTGCAGTGGCCACATTCCTCACAGATGAAGAGGTGGCCCGAATGGAAGGTTGGCGTTTTCCCGGATGCCCCCTTCAGCAGCTCCTCAGGCTTCAGGTCGCCTGCCCGGGGTTGCGTCCGGATGAGCGAATGCCCAGAGTGCGATGGTGTGATGCCACCGAGCAGCCGTTGCTCTGAGGCAGTGGTGCTGTGGGAGATGGAGCTGGCGGTGCTGGAATGGCTCAGGGGCTGCTGAAGAGGCAGCATCTGGTGCGGTTGGCCAGGGGGAAGGTCCTGGATGATGGAGGACATCAGGCGATCCTGAGTCACCTCCTGTTTATGGATAGCCTGTGGCTGGGATAAAGAAAGGACGGAGTGTGTTTGCTTGAAGCAGGCAGGTCTCTCCACATAGTCATTGGTGGCACGGATGGCATGGATCTGGTCAATGGAGAGGACTTGCTGGAACTCCTCTGGGATGGAGTCCATGATCTCTTCAGGGCTGCGCTCGGTGATGCTAGATGCAAGAGGCATTCTGGGGAAGGAGAAAGGCTCAGGTCAACAGCAAACATCAGAGGAGCCTACAGAAGAAGGAAAGAAGAAACCAAAAGAGACACCCCTGCTGTTAATGACAATAGTGATGCAATCACCCAAGTCACTGATGGCACAGGAAAAAAAAGAAACCAAAAAACAGGTTGTGTTGGACCACATCCTCCAGAATATGAGAAATATGGGATTCTCAGAGGGGTAGTCCAGTGCAGCTGGTGGGCACCAGGTTGCAGAAGATTGAGCAAGAGCTCAGAAAAGAGCTCTGTGCTCAGACAGCCTCAGATCAGGAAATTTTACAAAGGAAACGGAAGTAACTATCCATGTTATCATATGGTGGCTTAAATCTCCTATGAACAAAAACTCCTGGCTGGTGATCTTGAAAAAATGTTTGTGGCAGCAGGCAAACCAAGTATTCTTATTGATACCTATAGCAGTATTTATAAGATATAATATAGCCCAGAACCTTGGGAAATTCTGGATTGCCAGAAATTTGTAATTAAATTGTTAGGCATTCTGGCATGATATCCTTGCCCCAGGTAGGAGAACTAAATCATGGAATGCAGTGGTGGGAAAGCAGGGAGAACAGAGACAGGCCTCACCACACAACCCTTCCCCTTCCCACGACAGCCTCCCTTCAGCCACCACCCTCCAATGCTGAACTACAACATCCACCATGTCCCACAACTGGATGGGGTGATAGGAGAGGGTGGTGGGGAAAGTTGCCACACAGAGGGCAGGAGACCGCAGCCTTGCTGTAGAAGAAACAAGAGGGAAATGCGCTGGCTTGAATAATTTAGGCCATGCTTTCTTCTATTTGAAAATCTGAATCAACTTACAAGAGATTTCTGATTCAGCTCCCAGATGAGATGTGATCAGGGCCACACCATGTTCATTTTGGCAGTACTGCAGCTGTGCGTACTGTCTAGTAGGTAGCAGGACAGTGTATGCATACACAGGAAATAATCCCACACATACACAGACACACGCACACATAATTCTGCTGCTGCAGAGCTGAGCCAGTCACAGACTGCAACCCCCTGACCACACTCCTTCCTTCAGCATGATGAGCAGCCCTTCACTTGACCAGCCTGTACAGAAGGTCACAACCGATGAACTTTTCAGTTCCCAGGCAAGGCCAGCCCAGTGTCCCCAGTGAGGCAACCACTTGAGGCAGGTGATGCTGAGGGCCAGCAGCAGCCTCACAACCTCCCTTCTGAAATCCCTCTCCAGCAATCCCTTTTGGCAGGAGGACAAAGCTGGGCATGCCACACAACCTGTCCTGCACCACATAAGCTAACCTGTTGCTGGAAAGGATCTAACATGTATAGCAGGCTAAAAAAATAATAAACAATGACTCATCAAAGGGAAGCCAATGTGTGATCTGGAGAAGATGAAATGTATGTTGATTATGCTTGTATAACTGTTGCCTTTAAAAAAGGGGGGATACACACACACACACACACATTAAAAAAAAACGTGTTGCCCTGAAATATGATGGAGAACACAATCACATCACCAGGACTAAAACAAAGGTCGCTGCCAGTCCAGGTTGTATCAGACCAAGGAGAAAATGAAATTTTGACTTTTTTTTTTTCACTCCAGGCTGCTAAAATTGCCAGCCTCTTTTGCTGGTGATTCCCTTTCTCCTTCTTGTTGATGCATAAATGGTGCATTAGGCAGTGCTGTTACTACCTCTCCTCATACACTTTCTCTCCCCAGCCAGCCAGCTAACTTCTCCCTTTCTCTCCTTCCCTCACCTGCACAGACCATGGAAGAAGACCCAGTCTCATCCTTCATGGTAAGATCAGTCTGTCTTCTGCCTTTAAGAGCCAGATATTCAGGGCTGCCGGGCTGTCTGTCTATCCACTTGCACATGAATGTACACATACACAGGACAGTAGCGCTGGGCTTATCCCCATATGGGGAGTAGAATCAATGTAGGGTCCCAAAGGCCCAGGCTATCAGGGAGAAGATAAAATATGGGTAGCCAGAATGGCAGGTTTGGTGCAATCCAGTGGCTGCTATTATTATTGTTATGGTTATTCTTAGCTTTATTTATATCTGAGTCTTTCCCCCACAAATAGGGATTTGAGGCAGCTTACGATTTAAAACCAGCACAATACAGATAAAGACATGCAACTTCTCTCCAACTCGGGTGCTCTCTCCCACCCCACCCCCTTTTAAGGTCAGCCAACTAATGCCTACATAGGAAAGTGAGGCTTGAGTCAATGAAGCCAAGACGCAGCTGGTAACAAAAGCTGTCTGAGCAACAGAAGGGGAGGGAGAAAGGAGGCAGTGGGACGATTGATTTCTGTTAGCCAGTTTGACCTTGAAGAAGCACAGAGATCAAGAACTGTGTGCCCTTGATTACTAAAAGCCAGGGCTAAATTTGGTGCTCCTCCCCTGGAAGAAAAAGCAGCCTGCTCAGATTCCTTGAAAAGATCTTGAGCTTCCAGGATAGTATGTGAGCAGGAAGGGAAAGGGACAGGTATGTTGTTAGGCACTTGAAAGGTTGAGGAACCCAGGCCCATAACACATATTTGCATAATATTTACATATGCCAATGTACGGCTGAGATCCTGTCATTAACTTATAATGATAGAATCATAGAGCTGGAAGAGACCACGATGGCCATCCAGTCCAACCCTGTGCCATGCAGGAATACACAATCAAAGCAGTCTCAACAGATGCCCATCCAACCTTTACCTAAAAACCTCCAAAGAAGGAGAGTCCACCACACTCTGAAGCAGTATATTTCACCGTCAAACTGTTCTTACTATCAGGAAGTTCTTCCTAATATTTAGGTGGAATCTCTTTTCCTGTAGTTTGAAGCCATTGCTTTGTGTTCCAGTTTTGGTAGCAGCATAAAACAAGTTTGATCCATCTTCAATATGATATCTTTTCAAATATTTGAACATGGCTTTCATGTCACCTCTTAGGCCATTTCCGCACAAGACTGTTACAGCACTATGATTCCACTTTCAACATCCTATGGAATCCTGGGGTTTGCAGTTTCAGGAGGGGCCAGGTGGCCCCTCCCTAAACTGCAAACCCCAGGATTCCATAGGATGTTGAAAGTGGAATCAAAGCGCTGTAACAGTCTCGTGTGGAAATGGCCTTAACCTTCTCTTCTGCAGGGTAAACATACCCAGCTTCCTAAGCTGCTCCTCAGACAACACAGTTTCTAGACCTTCCACCATTTTGATGGCCCTCTTCTGGACACGTCCCAGCTTGTCAATATCCTTCTTGAATAGTGCTGTCAAGAACTGGACAACATATTCCAGGTGAGGTCTGACCAAAGCAGAAAGAGTGGTACTTTTACTTCCCTTGACCTAGGCACTGTACTCAGAGTTGTATGGCAATTGTACATTAGGGAACTGCAACACTGTGCAACTGAATATGCAAACAAATGTGAACTGCACGATTGCAATGTGCACTGTATGTGAAATGGGCAATGCATGATGTGCCTCTGCATGTGCATTTGCAAGGGCACCCCAGGCCCTTCTGCGACCTTCAGCTGAACACAAACTTCCACATCAGACAAAAATGTAGGGCGTTGCATATGTGGACCTCTCTAGCAGGACACCAGCCAACATCTGCGTGGGTGGCTGTTAATATTAACAGTTATGGGGACTAATTTCGTGCTTTCTGGATCCCAGCCCAGCTGTACCCCATGCTACCAATGACTGCTGCCAAACACCAAGGGCATGCTGGCAAACCAACCCAGTTCTGGTTGCCCAAACCTCATTTTAAAATTACAACTAGGTACTCTGGGAATTGGTGCCCTGTCTAAGAAGAGAATCTCCCTCCCCAGAGGCTTCCAGGAAACAGGATTCTTTTCTGAAACAAGACACTCACTCCTGGAACTCCTTGTTTTAATGCAAAAAAAGAGAGAGGTGCTTTTTGGCATGTTGTGCTGCTAGCACTGCCAAAATTCAGCACGATGCTATTCATTCAAGGAATATGGCATGGACCATCTGTGGCGAGGGGGATGCATGTTCCTCACCTCTAATACACATTATCCACATCCAGGATACATCCAGGGCCCTGAAAAAGAGATTGAGGGAGCTCCACAGGTCCAGACCTAGCAACACCACTGGCAAAGCTGGAGCTTAATTTGAATCTGGGGCAAGTGCTAGAATTTTATTCTCAATGCCTGAGCACATGGAGATTGACTTTCCTTCATCACAGTCACTACAGAATACATTCTGAGTGCAGGAAATGTCTTGGCGGTCTTTTCCTCCAGTGGATTCTTATTTTTAGAAAAGGTTTTTAAAACTCTACAACCAAGGGCATGCAACACAGAAGTGCCCAGAAACAAATTCCCTGAGTCCAGACAAAGGCCATGGTGGTACATTTCATGTTCAAAGGGATTTGTTACCATTGTAACATTTTCTTCTTAACCCATGCTGTTACACATCCAAGACGGAAACTGTCAAGCAGCTTTGGAAGGTCCACTGCCCATTTCTGGTTCTACTCCTCCATCAATGACAGCTGTTTACCTCCTCTCTCTGAGGCCATTTCCGCACTACACTGTTATAGCGCTATTATTCCACTTTCAACATCCTATGGAATACTGGGGTTTGCAGTTTAGGGAGGAGCCTTTAGAATTCCCAGCCAGAGAGCTCTTTGGCCTCAGTAAACTGCAACCCCCAGAATTCCACAGGATATTGAAAGTGGAATAATAGCACTATAACAGTGTAGTGTGGAAATGGCCTGAGAGAGCAAGAAAGAAAAGAAACCAAGGGAGGAATAATTACCATGACATATATTGCTTCCCTCCATTGGCATTCAGGTCTCTGGGAGATGGCAAGGATTGGGCCCAAATGAATGATTAGTAGCATCAACAGCAAGGTGGGTACATGAGGAAGACACCATCCCACTCAAGGAGGCAGCTTTCCTAAGGATCTTCCAAATCTTCCTTTGACGGCTGGGAAATTTTGGGAGTTGCTGTCCAAAACAATAACTTTCCAAAGCTTTATATCCATTCTTTCCTTTTGTTTACCGTACTTTGCCTAGGCCACAGTTCTTACCCCTCCTATCTCCTCTTCTTCTTCCAGTTTCAAGGCTTTAGTTCATGAAAGCTTTTGCCATAATAAACAAACACGTACATTTTAAAGGGGTTATAAATGAATGGGTCCTAGATCACATCTGGCCTGAGCTCTCAGTAGAAAGCAAGCTGACTAAACTGAGGCTGTTGTGCTTTGGACATATCATGAGACTCACTGGAAAAAGACAATAATGCTTGGAAAAGTGCAAGGTAACGGGAAAAGAGAAAGACCACATTACAGATGGATTGATTCAATCAACAAAGCCACAGCCCTGAGTGTGCAAAACCTGAGCAGGAGTAATGATGACCAGGATATTTGGAAGCCTCTCATTTATAAAGTCACCATAAGTGGGAGCCAGCTTGAAGGCAAATAACAACAATAGCAAAATCTCCTTTGATTGTTTTACTGTCCACTTGCTATCTCTTTATGATTCAGCAGTTCAGTTTCTATACCTTCATGCCTAGGCACACACAGATGCTCATGCACACCTACTTGTCTCTATTCCATCTCACCAAGTTTGGTAGCACAATACACACCAGGCTTTTACTCTTCCATGAATTCACAGCAGTAAAAGACAACTGGGCTGCACAGCGTAGCTACCTGTAACAGGGTTGAAGAGATGCTGCCAGCTCCGCTTCACCACATACTTTTCAATGGAGGGAGGAGCAGCAGAAAGAGCCACAGCGATGTAAGAATACATGAATTCTCTAATCCTCTTCTCCAATCCACTCTCAATGGGCTTACATGGGACTCCAATGTTCCCAAAATCAGAGCCAGCCCTATAATTTCACATTCTCCAACATTTCACAGCTGAAAACCGGGACGTGTGTGGCCAAACAACATGGTCAAGATGACAAAAGGTATTAGTTAGGAACGGCAGACAAATCCAGGACACATTGCAGCAATTTGCTTTTGCTGAACCTACTGGGAAAGACAAGATTCCACCTTCTCCCCTCCAGTCCACTTTAATTGGGTGCAAGCTACTTAATTGAGAGCCAGAGTGGTGTAGGAGTCTGAGAGGCCAGGTTTCAAATCTATGCCCAGCCATGAAAATTCACTGGGTGACCTTGGGGCAAGTCATATTCTCTCAGCCTTAGAGGAACACAAGGGCAAACCCCGTCTGAACAAATCTTGGTAGGAAAACCCTGTGATAGATTGGTTATAGGGTCACCATACATCAGAAACAATCTGAAGGCACACCACCACCACCACCACCACCACCAGCTTAATTGAACTCAGTCTGCAGCAACCAAAGTAAGCCAAGGACACAGGAGAAAGTGGGAGGAGAAGAGAGAAACTGGGACATTTTTAAAGCAGATGAAAAAGTGGGATGACAGAGGATTAATCAGGACTGTCCCTGCCAGACTGGGACAAGATGGAGGGTATGGAATGTGTAGCCACTACGACCACTAACCAGGATGACTGGAGTAGCATTACTCCAAAAACCAAGCTCTGCTCCTAATGATGTGGCAAAAGGATGAAAAAAAAAATGAATATGCAGAATTTCTGTTAGGCCAACTGTGGCCCTCTACTTATTTCAGCCTATGAGCCTGATTCAGAATGGGAGATGGGAGACCACCCAGGAATACTAGGGCTGTAGGCTACATTTTAGTGGAAGGAACTGACAAGACCACATATCAGTATTCCTTGCCTAAGAAAACTCTTTGAAAAAATTCATGGGGTTGCCACAACTTGACAGGTGACTCGAAAGCATGTACACCCATACGTCCCAGTGTAGACGGATTTGAACAAACAGAGAAGACAACTACTTAAGAAAAGGAGGGGGAGAAAAAAATCAACATCCTAAAAGGGTTGCCAGATGAGGAGCATTCCAGGCCCTGAAATTTCAGGGTCCAAACCATGAGACGTAGGTCTGTCGCATTGCTTAAGAGAGGAAAGTGACAAATGTGAGCTAAATGAATCCCAGGAGAGTATAAAGAAGAGACCACCACACATAGGTCCTTTCCGCACGACACTCTTATAGCGGGATTATTCCACTTTCAACCTCCTAGGGAATCCTGGGGTTTGCAGTTTTGGGAGCGGCCAGCTGGCCCCTCCCAAAGCTGCAAACCCCAGGATTCCCTAGGAGGTTGAAAGTGGAATAATCCCGCTATAAGAGTGTCGTGCGGAAAGGACCATAGTTATATCTGTGTGTGTGTGTGTGTGTGTATGTATATGTACACACACACATACACACACAATTCAAGGCACTGCTCTTGCCTGAGATTCCTCCCTCTTGCCTGAGGAGACTGGAGAAGAAGGACCAGGCCTTCAACAGACCATTCCCACTACAGAGTTATAGTGCTATGATTCCACTTTAACTGCCATGGTTCCATCCTATGGAATCCTGGGACTGGCAGCCGGGGGAAGGGCATTTAGAATTCTCCCCTAGAGAGCTCTAGTGCCTCCCCAAATTACAATTACTGAGAGTTTTAAATTACCTTTTCAGAACCAGAGCTGTAATGCTCAAGTTGCTGAAAGCCAGTGCAGTCTACCAGCCTGTCTATTACACAATAGAAGTAGGAAATGTGTGGCCTGCCACGTGTTTTGGACTTCCTTTCCCAGACCCTCACACCATTGGCCATGCTGGCTATTTCTAATAGGATAGCCAGTCCAACAACATCTGGAGAGCCACAGTCATCTGCCCCCATCCTCAGGTCCAGCTTTTCAGATTACAACCTATGACCATCTGAACTGGAGATGATGAGAGTTGCCTTACAACATATCTGAACGACATTCAGTCAGGGAAATTTGGACTATTTCCCACCATCTCACCTTCTCAAGCTTGTTTGGTGGGAACAAAGTTCCCAGAAGTTGGAACTCCCTCCCTCCCAGGATAGTTTCATCGTCAGTCTCCTTCTGCAAGCAAGTTGAAACATTCCTGTGCCTTCAGGCTTTTAGAAACTGAATGGGATGATGTGCTGTGCTGTTTTTGCAGATTTGTGCAGTCTTTTAACTGATTTTTTTAAATTTTATAAATTGTTTAATCATCCTTTATATTTATATTTGAAGTCTGTGTATAATTTTTTTTAATTTATATTGTTTTAAAATATGCTGTAAGATGCCTTGAGTCCCATTGTTGGAAGAAAGGTGGGATATAAATGAATAACAATAATTCTCACAAAGCAAATTATGGGGACTTTTTTAATAAAATGCATGGAAAGTCATTTGTTTAATATGAGTGCAATACTGCTACTGTGAGACACGCTACCCAGAAAATCCCCATTTTCATGTACAGTTGGCCCTCCGCATATGCAGGTTTTACTTTCACAGACTTGATTATTTGCAAGTTCTACAACAACTGCCGCCCACCATCACCTCAGCTGTTTTTTTCCAGGGAAACCTTCCCTCCTGGTGAGTCCAGCCAGCCAGTCCAGCCTGGTGAGTCCAGCACATCATCCCATTCAGTTTCTAAAAGCCTGAAGGCACAGGAATGTTTTAACTTGCTTGCAGAAGGAGACTGACGATGAAACTATCCTGGGAGGGAGGGAGTTCCAACTTCTGGGAACTTTGTTCCCACCAAACAAGCTTGAGAAGGTGAGATGGTGGGAAATAGTCCAAATTTCCCTGACTGAATGTCGTTCAGATATGTTGTAAGGCAACTCTCATCATCTCCAGTTCAGATGGTCATAGGTTGTAATCTTTAAAAACCTGCCTCTGATCCTCTTCCTCCTCCTCCTTCACTTGCCACTACCTGGTCAGGAGTTTGACTTTTCAGCATCACAAACCTTTTTCTGATGCATACCCACACCCAAGGAAGGAGATGGGTGAGAGAGAGAACCTATACGGCCACCATGCCAACCCTCCTTCCCTCTACTTTCTCTGACCTGGTTTAGACCAGGATGTCTGTTCTCCCCACCATGCTGTTATCCTCTACCCACAGACAGACACATTTTGATATTTGCAATTTTTCCACTTTTGTTAGCATCCTACCCCATAACCCTAGTGAACGTGGAGACCCAACTGTAAATCAGCAAGACAGCTGTAACTATAGATAGGCATCTCCAGTTGCTCTTGAGATAGATTTTCAGTCACTAATACACCTGTGTGTGAAAGAGGCTACCACAGATGCATCCTTACGCACAGAAAATCCCAGGCTAGCCTCTGGCTTCTCCAGGCAAGGAAGAAAAGTTGGCAACTTCCACAGAATGGTGGCCAAGCCGTGTAGACCAACCAAAGGCCAATGGAGCTGGGAATGATGCCAAGTTGCAGAACACCACCTCTGGAAGGCAAGGCTGTTGTAGATAGTGCTGAACTAGATGGACCAAGGAACTGACAGCCACAGTCAGCATCTTATGTTCCAGAGACACAGACCTCCAATTTATTTTTAAAAAAACAACAACAAAAAACCTTCCACTGATAAGCAAGTTTTGACCGGACGGCCTTTAGGACCCAGCATTATTCTCCAGCACCAAACAAAACTGGGGATGGGGAAGGCAAGAGAAAGAGAAAGGATTGAATGACAATAAATTGTTCACCATTCCGGATGCGATGAAGCCAGCAAGAGGGACTGAAATAGATACTGCAGTAAAGGGAAAGGGGGAAGAAGGAAGAGGGTGAATAGAAGGGAGTTGGCAGCTGCATCAGCTGGGTATGGAAGCCACGACAGAGCAAGCCATTGAGAATGAGGTTAAAAGCAGTCCTGATGGACGGATGGTGCTTTGCTGAAGCGGCAGACAGAGACCTCTGCCTACACTGACCATGATCTCAACCCCGGACAGGGATAGCTGATGAGGACAACTAATAGGGCAGTTTCCCAGTTGACATAGGGCTCGATTTGTGCCAATGGTCAGTCACGAAAGGTGCTGTTCAAGACCAGAATATACATACTATCATTGATGCCAGAATGTTCACAGCAATTGCTTCTGGCCTGTGTCAATAATATAATTGTCATTTTCCAAATCCTATTTTGCTTACATCTCACTTACTTCCATGCATTGTGTGCATACATATTTGGAGGTCTATTATTGTACCTATCTGGGAAAGTTGGTTGCAATCCACAAAAGCCCATACTAAAATAAATCTGTTAGGTGTAAATATGTCACAAGGCTAGACTGTCTTTCTGGAATAGACTGACACTGCTATCGCTTCCAAAATGTCAGAACATAAAAGTAGAGTGTCCAGAGCATATTCTCCACTATGATTCATTAGACTCACCCCGTATCACTTATGACAGAGATTATGTACAAGGGACTTGCAAACAGGTTTAAACACCTACCTCCCCCTCCCCGCAAAAGATTATAAACCAGAAACTGTGTACTCGTTGCAGCATCCTTTTGATTTTTAAAGGCTGGCCTTTAAAACAAGAGGGGGGTGTGAAGTCTGACATAAAAACACACTCAAGTTTCCACAGATGTATGGAGAAAAACAAATAACTTACTTCTATTGTCTTTACACTTGGGAGAAAATGGGAAGCAAAAAAGGATTTCTCCAAGCCAAAAGAAAGCCACCCAGGAAAGCCTTCCACCTATTTGACACCTTTCTAGATTTAGCCCCTTCCCAATTTTTCACACAAACTGTTGCTAGCTGTTCAGCTGCCCATACAAGTTTTAACAAATCCAAGTTGTATTTCAGACCTAGTAGTCTGAAGCACTGACCTAGTAATGGATGCAAGCTTTTGACCTACGCAGGATATTTCTCTTTTGAGCAGCCTGCCACAGCCAGGAGCTTTTCAGATGTGTTGCACAACAACTCCCATTATCCTCAGTAAGCATGGCCCATGCTGGCTGGGCTTGACTGGAGGGGGTTGACTTTTTCCCCCGGCAATAAGGAACTAGGAAGGGAGTGCATATTCAGATACAGAGAGACAGAAGCCTAAATGTAAAACATTTCTCCCCATTTCAAATACATGGAATTATTTTTAAAAATACTGCAGCCCTCCAGATTCAACAAAATAACCATTTTTCTTTCTTAAGAGCATCTTCTTGACTACCATCTTGGTTCCATCTAAAAGGGTGTGGCCCAGTGGAAAAGAATTTGGATACTTTTGATCTTGATTGCATCTACAGCTCAGGATCAATGAATGTTGGTTTAGCACCAGCTAAGAGCACTACCTACAAACTGAAAAGCTCTCAATCAAATCTTGTCTCAGTCACAAACTCACCAGTGCTGTAATCCTATGCATATTTAATAGGAGTAAGCTCCAAGGAACACAGCCTGAATTTCTTCTGAGTAAAGGTACACAGGATCACACTGTAAGCATTTCAAAGGAAGCCACTACCTTTTCTTTGTCTCAGCTCTCATCTGCAATATGAGGTAATATTACTCGCCTACCTTGCAGGGCTGTTGCTAGGATGGAGCAGTACTGTATATATAATGCATTTAGAATGCCTATAATGCATTGTGGAAATGCTACATCTAGAGTTGTTAATATGTATGGACAGCAAATTTACTGAACTCTGCACTGAGCTAAGAAGGAAATGTCTTTCAGTCAATTTAAGCTTAAATCATAAACAGTCTCTCTCCTGTGTATGCACATTCCCTTGCCTTATTATTTTATACTCCTCCAAAACACACATAGTGGCCACTGCCCACAGGATCTAAATTCTCCAGTATGTTGATGTCCACAAACCTCCCTGCACCCCACTAACCATTTTCATCTCAGTTCATCATGGCTCATGGTGGATCTCTCCATCCCATCTATGTATCATTTCTCCGGCCACCCTTCCAGACTGTGTGGAGGACCATGCCATCCTCTTACCGGATGCCTCAAGAATCTCAGAGTTTGTGAATATCATTTTAAAAATTTAGGAAAACTTCACATCTTCCCCTTTCCTGACTCAAACATTGCTTCCAGACTGCTGGAGGCCCCTACCCGCAAATGGAATGGTGGAAGTGATCACCTACCCTACAGCTCAGAGTCCCCAAACTTGTCCTTCCTTTTCCAGGGCATCCAACACTCACCAAGGTCACATTTGCTCAGCCAGAAAAACAGCAGCCTTCATTCACAGAAAAATGTAAAGATGATTGCAGAATCAGATCAATGGTCCATCTAGTCTGAGGGTATGCAATTCTGGGCCTGCCAGATGTTAGCAGGTTGCATATCCCATCCAGCAAAGGCTGATGGGAGCTGCAGTCCAACAACAACTGGAGGACCACAAGTTGTCTGCTCCAGTCTAGTTCCACATCCTCTTCCAAATGGGCAGCCAACCAAGACATTCCTTAGAATCTCACAGGCCTTCCTCTAGTTGCCCATTTCCTTTTGCTGTTTGCTCTCAACTCATACCCAGAAATATTCAACCTTTCAAGGTGGAGGTTTCTGTTTGCTATCAGGGCCAATAACCGTAATATCTGTTATCGACAATGCCGGCCACTCCTTCAAGAGCCACAGACACAGAGGGCAGAAAAAACTAGTTTGGAGGAAGAGAAAAGCAGGCAAATAGCCTCACTCCAAAAGAAAAGATTCTTCCTTACTATACAGCAATGTGGATGGAAGGCAGATCTGCTGCGAGATCTATGGGTGATCGCAGTAGATCAGCACTGATGCAGTAGATCAGCACTGATGCGAACTCCCAATTCGTTAACAATTGCAAGAAGAGAAGGATTGAACCGGACTTCAGAAATGAACAAAACTTAGGATAAACCAACCGTGGGGGTTTCTGCGGAAGACGTATGAGCTCCATTCAGTTCGGGGACTCATAAGTTCAGCCCAGATCCGAAGCTCATTCCCCCCCCCAACCCTTTTGCAGCAAGATCCCGGGTTTCTAAGGCTCAGTTCCACCAGACTGTAGTTTGATTTCCCCCATAACGCTACCGAAAGTTTGGAAAACTAACCGAGCAGGGGGAACTATTGAGGACTGTCCCTGGGAGTCAGGGATTTTCCCCCGGCCATGGGGCAGAGAGGGCCGGCTGCCAGGACGCTCGGCGTTCTCCCCCGACGGAGACCAAAGTCTCCAGCCCAGGCTACGAAACGGACCCGAAAAGAGACAAGGAAGACCGCAGAAACAAGGGCCATTTCCGCACTAGCCCGTTATAGCGCGATGATTCCACTTTCAACCTCCTCTGGAATCCTGGGGTTTGCAGTTTCGGGAGGGGCCGGCCGGCCCCTCCCGAAACTGCAAACCCCAGGATTCCAGAGGAGGTTGAAAGTGGAATCATCGCGCTATAACGGGCTAGTGCGGAAATGGCCAAGGCGACGAGGGTTCGCCCCCCCACAGCACTCTGCCCCTGGCCTCCTCCTTCCAAGGAAGACCCCCGACGGAGCCCACGGCCAGACCTTCCCGCCCAGCTGGAGGCAGATCGAGCCCGAGCAGGGGCCAGGGGGGCCAAGGTCGCCAGCCCTCTCCCCCGAGCCCCAGCGCCGCCTCGCCTTCACAAAGAGACCCCCGCACGGAAGACGCGCCTTCGCCCCCCCTGCCCGGTCCCATCCCGCTCCCACGCCCCCCCCCGGGCCTCTCAAAGCATCCTCGGGGGGGTGGCGGAGGATCCGTCCCTCCAGGCCGGGCAGGAAGAAAGCCTTCCCGACCCTCCCCGACAGCCCCCTTCGCCTTCCAGAAGCGCACGTCTCGGGACAGGAGAGAGGGAAGGGGGCGACGGCTTGAGCCCTCGGCCACTCTCCCTCCAGCCGAAGAGCTCTGTGAGATCCGCAAGATGACGCCGGCGAAAGCGCCTCTTCGGACCCCCGGCAGGTGCCTGAGGCGCAAAAGCGGCCCCACCTGATGGAAGGAAAGCTCGGGAGCGCCCCTCGGCGTGGGGGCAAAGCGGCCGTCCTCCGGCGCCTCCCTGGCGCTGCCCCCCAGACGGCGGGAAAGAAACCTCCGGCCGTGGCCGCACGAGCCTGTTAGCGCGCGATTATCCCACTTCCAACCTCCTGCGGAATCCTGGGGTTCGCAGCTCCCCGGCGGAGAATTCTAACGGCCCCTCCCTAAAGCGCACAGCCCAGGATGCCATCGGATGTTGAAAGTGGAATCATAGCGCTATAAGGATCTAGTGCGGAAGGCTTCTCTCTCCCCCTCCTCTTCCACCAGCAACACCGCCACCCTCCCTCTCCCTCTCCCTCTCTCTCACCTCGATGCACCTCCCGGTTGGCGAGCAAGCTGTCTGTCTGGCTAGCTGGGCGCTCCCACGGGCTCCATCGCAGAGAAGCAGCGCCCGCGCCTCCAGCGCCGTCTCCGGGCCGGCGAAGCCGCTCCAGACGGGGAGCCACCAAGACCCTCCTCCGGGGCGGCGCCGGGCTTCGAGGGGGCGGCGCCGGCGGCGGCGCGTGGCGCTGTTTTTGTGAATGTAACCCGCTCCCTCCCGCCGGCTTGTGAATGGAGGAAGCCCCGGGGAGGGCGGGGAGAGAACGCCCGTGGCCCCGCCCCCGCTCCATCCCCCCTCCACCCCCCCACGCACTCCCGATCCGCCCCTCCCTCCTTTCCCTTGTCTTCCCGGAGCTCTTAATGCTACCGAAGTGGCGTCATTCCGCTGAAATGGAATCGGCCCATTAGACGGCCCCAAAGGGACCGCGCTCTTGCTGCTGCCGCTGCTGGTCCGCGCCTTCGAAGCCGGGCTTGCAAAAGCAGAGACAGAGGAGAGAGGGAGCGGGAGGGAGAGAGGGCGGCGGCGGGACAGGAACGGCTTCGGGGACTGAGGCCATTTCCGCACTAGCCTGTTATAGCGCGATGATTCCACTTTCAACCTCCTCTGGAATCCTGGGGTTTGCAGTTTCGGGAGGGGCCGGCCGGCCCCTCCCGAAACTGCAAACCCCAGGATTCCAGAGGAGGTTGAAAGCGGAATCATCGCGCTATAACAGGCTAGTGCGGAAATGGCCTGAGACCTACCTCTCCCCGGCCGGCTTCCAGGCTGAAGAGCCACCTTGGCATCTGCGAAGTTTTTTTTTTTTAAAAAAAACACACACACACATACCTCTGAACATGTGCAAAATTCCATCAAAGCTCGTGGAAGATTGGGAAGGAGGGAGCTGAGAAATATCAATGTGCACTCGCCTCTTTAAAAAAAAATAAATCAGAAAATTAGAGTTTTGCCCACCCCACTCTTCCTCCCTTTCCTAACCCGGATTGCTCGCTGTTAGAGATTTCACAGTGATATGTGCCTGGAAAAGGAGCCATTTCTGCACTACCCTGGCCATTTCCGCACTAGAGTGTTATAGCGCTATGATTCCACTTCAACATCCTATGGAATCCTGTGGTTTGCAGTTTAGGAAGGGGCTGCCCGACCCCTCCCAAAACTGCAAACCCCAGGATTCCAGAGGATGTTGAAAGTGGAATCATAGCACTATAACACTCTAGTGCGGAAATGGTCATTGTTATAGTATTATTCCACTTTCAACATCCTATGGAATCCTGGGGTTTGCAGTTTTGGGAGGGGCCTAAAGCTGCAAACTCCAGGGTTCCATAGGATGTTGAAAGTGGAATGATAGCTGTAACAGCTTAGTGCAGAAATGGCCAGGGGCTCATAGTTCAAACCTGAGGTTCCCCAAGGGAAAATAGAAAGGGAAATAAAGGGGGACGGATGGCTTTTGGGTACACACACTTTCCCACACTCATCGTTCAGCAACATCTCAAGCAAAAGAAAGAGGAGAGGACTGGCTTCCATCAGCCTCAGGAGACTTCCTTGTCTGTAGTTGTGCGCCTGCAAGCCATTTCTGATTTATAGAGATCCTACGGTGACCTATCACAGGGTTTTCTTGACAGAATTCTGTTCAGAGGGGGGTTGCCCTAGCCTCTCTCTGAGGCTGAGAGAGTGTGACTTCCCCAAAGTCTCCCAGTAGGTTTCCATTGCCAAGCAGGGATTTGAACCCTGGCCTCCCAAGTGTCCTGGCTGAACACTGAAATCACTACACCATCCCAGAGGAGACGGCAGGTGTTTAAAAGGCAGTCTGTGCTCTCCAGTACAACCATTGGAATTTAAGTGCCAAATGTGGAAGATGCACACATAACAGGGTCCTTTGTCCTGACTGGCGTTGCCCTTTCTTCGTCCTTAAGTGGGCATGCACATGGACAGAGTTAGAAAAATGAGTTTTGTGGACTGCAATTCCTGATGGCCCTGTGGCCATGCTCGTGGGGAGATGGGAGAAACTCACTTTTCCAAGTTCTGCACTTTGCAATATTGGCAGCCTAGAGAAGCTGACAGAAATATTCATTCCAAACGCTGCCACTCTTTTTCTGCTGGGAAACAGAGGGCAAAGACATTTCTTCACTCAAGAGATTTTTACATCTGACAGCTCTGAACCCCTTGGTTCTATGGGTAAAAAAATATATTAGTATTTGTAGACCACTTTAGGTACCAAAATAATGCATGGGGAGCTGTGTTACCCAGAAAACAAAATCCAGAATAAACATTGTGATATCTTTGTTAGGCCAACCAACAGGCACAAAATACTCCAAGTTAGCCTCTGAAGCCCACTGGCTTCTACACTGGGCAAAGACAAAGTGCCTGCGCTTCCCTTCATCGTTCGGAGAAAGAAAAGTAGTATGTTTCCTCCACTACTTACTTTTAAAACCATCTTTTGTCTGATGAAGAATCCAGTGGGCCTTGAAAGCTAGCTTAGTGTACTTCTGTGCCTTTTGGCTGGCCTAATAAAGACATCACTGCAATGTTGACTTGGGATTTTAAGTTTAAAACACCCTGAAAGTACCTCTCTTTCCCCTTCCTTTTAAAAAAAAAAAATCTTTCTTGCTTCCTGTCATACAAACAGTAGTCTCATTTGGTTACAGCATCATCTTATATTTTGTCATTATTTAGCTAAAAGCATCCACACAGGAAAAGAGTCAGCAGTCCTGGGATATTGCAAAGTATGGACAAGTACAAAATTTGGGTCAAGGTCTTAAGTGGTTAAAAAAAAAAAAAATCAAATGCCCAGAACAACGCAATGGAGAATGGAATAGAGTATTCTCCAGAAAAGCATAGCTATCCAGAACCTGGGAAAGGTTCTCCACCACCATTTCCACTGGTCATGATAAATAGGGGATTCTGGAAACTGCAGTCGGAAAAAAAAAGTAACCTTTCTGAGTTCTACTGATAACTGGCTGGAATCCTGAACAGGGGAGAGCCACACTGCAATACATTTTGTTTTAGATTCTAATGTATGTTCAAAGATTTCTTCCTCTGTTTATCCTGTATAATCTATGTTCATGCATGACTATGCGTAACACACGGAACGGGTTAAAGAGCCATGGTTTTTATCTTTTGTGTGAACTTTCATTCAGCTCATTGTGCACAGGCTTGGAGCTGGTATGGAAATTCACAGCCCAATCCTACTTATATTTACTCAAAAGGAAGTCCATTAGAGTTTAAGGGGTCTCACGCTCATATCAAACGAGAGGGGGCAAGCAACCTGAATAATCCCTGGAGACCACCAAGAATAGGAGAGGTTCAGCAGGGGTTCTATTGTATCTCTTCCCATCTCAAGAAGCTAGATTGGACAGTATGTAAGACAGGACTTTCTAGGTAGTGGCACCTCAGTCGCGGAACTTTCTCCCAAAGAGAAGGGAGCTTGTCAAACTTCTGGCAGATGGTCAAAACGATAATTCCGTTGGGCCGCTGGCTTTCTAAATTAACTCTTTTTAAAAAGGATATTTTGTTCCTATTGTGCTTTTGCATTTTATTGTACATTGCTTAGAAGACCCAATGCTCAGAAAAGTGATTGATAAATTTATTTAATAAACAAATCGTAAAATTATCAGTCTTTTACTTTTTGCCTACAATAATAGTTAGAAGTAAGAGCCAGTGAACTATTTATTTTAGTTTTGAGTCTGATTTTCTATGGTTTGGATCAGGATCTACCTTTTGAAAGGGCTCCACTCACTGAAAATGATTTCCCCCCAGTTTTCTGGATTTCCCTCCCCGTACCCCCAGTTAGCAGGTTTTCCTGGCCATCTTTTTACCAGTTTTAGGGGGCCAAGGGTATGTATGACAAAGAAAAGAGAAAATTTCTTTTCTACCAGCCAGAATTTCTGGCTGGTAGAATTTCTTTTTCTTCCAGAGCTTGGATGTGTGTATGTGCCTTCAAGTCCCTTGTCAACTTATGATGACCCCATGAATTTCTTAGGATTTTCTTAGGCAAGGAATACTCAGAGGTGGTTTGGCCAGTTCCTTCCTCTGAAACACCTGGTATTCATTGATGGTCTCCCATCCAAGTACTAACCAGGACTGACCCTGCTTAATTTCCAAGATCAGACAGGATTTGGCCCCTTTAGGGTATTTAGGCCTGTTACACACACCTACCTCCGGATCCACCCAATCTCCTCCTTCTTCTGCAGTCATGAAGTTCACTCAAAAAGACAATGTGCTTCTGTTTATAGTATAAGCGTCACTTTGTGACCAATAGACAACCTAGGACTGGGTGTATGAAGCCCTTGGAAACTTCATATCCCATGTCACCTTTCCATCACCACTGAAGTCTTTGTTTAAAACAATGGGTTGCACATCCACAAGGCATGATCCTTAATTTCACAGCTGCTTGCAGCTGCTGCATCCCAGAAGTCCTGAAACAGCAAAGAACAACAGAAACATGAAAATGACCAGAACATCACTTTTGTTTTCAGTCAAATGGCAGGGTATGTCTTGCAGGGGTTCAGATGGGCCAAAAAGAGTGGTGGATACAGCTTTGGTCCCCATTCTTGGTCTGAAGGACGATAATTAAAATAAAATTATCAAAAGAAAATAATTTTGTTGTAATCCTTGATCAGTTGTGGGTTTTTTAAAAATAGATTTAAATGATTTCCTATACGCTCTTCTGATTTGGTAGATCGAGTTAATTCTGACCTCTGGATCTTAGCAATTTCCTTTGCTCTGTTTTCATTTTATTTTTGAAAATGCTCACCAAAAAAAAAAAAAAGGCAAAGCATCTAATTTTGGAGCCAAGAATCCTGCTTAGTTCCAAGTTTCCTTGTCAAACTAACAAAGGGAAGGGAGAGCTTAGAGCTATTTCCGAGATCCATTAGCGCTCTGCTCTCGCCCGCTTTCCTTCCCCTCCTCTCCATTTACCTTCCAGCGCTAGTCCTGTGTTTGCAATCCAATAATTAACTGCCATGAATCAGCCCAAATGCTCCTGGCGGGGGGGGAGGAATATTGGGTGGTACATCTAGGGTGGTCATCTCCTACCATCACTTCCACCATGGGCAGTGGAAATTGTTTGTCTGTGCCTCATGATTTGTAATTAATTAGAAGCAAAGCCTGCTTTCAAAGGGGGTGGGCACAAGGTAGCTCTGAATCTCTGAATGATTTGCAACAGACTGGAAAAAGTTTGAAGCAGGAGCAGGGGCTCTTTTTTACATAGCCTCTAGCTGTGCCAACTTGGCAGAGACAGTCTAGATTAATCCTCTGTTGTCCTACTTTTCAACTGCTTTTAAAATGTCCCAGACCACTTCCGCACTAGCCAGCTGGCCCCTCCCAAAACTGCAAACCCCAGGATTCCATAGGATGTTGCAAGTGGAATGATAGCGCTATAACAGTCTAGTGCAGAAATGGCCCCAGTTTGTCTCTTCTCCTCCCACTTTCCCCTCTTGGTCCTCAACTTACTTTAGTTGGTGCAAACTGAATTCAAAGGGAAGAAGGAGGAAAGGAAAGGAGAGAAGAGAACCCTGTCTTTCCCAGTAAGGTCAGGCAAAAGCAGCCAGCTGCAGCCTGTCCCAGCAGATGTGTTCTTTCTTGTTAGGAACTTTTTTCCATCTTGAGCCCACTCTGGTGTTGCTTGGCCTCACATGTCCCAGTTTTCATCTATGAAATGTTGAAGGGTATGCTTTTAGTGTGAGAGCCAAATATAATTTTAGAAATATGAGGGAGTGGGGTACACTTCCAGGTGTGGATGGAATACGAAAGCAAAACGATGAGACCCAGAATGCTGGCCTGTTTTACTTTAAAGCCTTTCTGCTAACTGTTAAGTTTAGTGGTGGCAGCACAGGGTTTCAGACTTGGAGGTGGGAGCTGTACAAAAACTGAGAAACCCGCCGTTGGTGTCATTAGTGGCCTGACCTCCACAAGGAAAACAGAGGGCTGGATTCAGCCCCAATGCCTCAGGTTCCCCATCCTGATCTAAAAAATGCTGAATGCTTAATCTTTACAGCAGAATGAACAGATTCAGAGCACTCTGGACTACTTTAGTGATGTATGTCCAGTGATGTAGACTCGAGTCAATTGACTCAGACTTAAGTATTAAGTATTAAGTATTAAGTCAGACTTAAGTCACTTCACTCAGACTTGACTCGGCAAAAATTACACACTGACTCAACTCGACTTGAGACTTGCATGCTTTTAGTAAGTGACTTGCTGCCCTTGGTTCAGTAACATAATACATTCCTCCAGAAACCTTACCACTTACTGGTCACATGACAATCTGTCTCAAGCCCAAAGTGTGGAGGGAACAACAAATGGACATGAGGTGGGGTTGAGGTCTGCTCAGCAGCCTGTCCTTGCTTCATATAGGAGGAGCTTTCTAAAACTTTTCCTAAGAGCAGGAGGCAAGCGTTGCAAATGGGAAGTAAGAAGGATCCTATTCCCCTCTTCTGAAGCTGCAGATGGCAAAATCGCAAAAGTGGAGGGCCAACTCTCCTTAAATTGTTAAAACTGACTTTATTCAACTCTGTCCAGTAATTCTAGAATACAAGTTGGGGTATAAAGTTGGCTCCCAGACTTCAGACTTGACTTGAGACTTGACTTCAAAGTACCTTGCAAGGACTTGAGACTCAAAGTAGAGACTTGAGACTTGACTTGAGACTTGGAGTAAAAGACTTAGATACATCACTGTGTATGTCTGTATGACAAAGGATTGGACTAGATGGTCCTTGCCAACCCTTCCAACTGTATGATTCTGTGACTCCACAGGTTGTCTTTTCATATTAAAAGTGAATGGTGCTTACAGCCCTTCTGGGCAAAACCCTACTCCAGTTACCAAAAGCTTTCTTCATCTCAACGGTACAATGCAGGGCTGGTCAGCTCTGGGTGATGGCAGATCTGCAGCATGCCATGTACAGTCTTTCCTATAATCTCCAGCCAGCTTGACCCATCTAGCAGGGTGTTTAAGAGCTTCTGCATGGGATGAAGCATTTATTCTGCCCTTAGTAAGGGCTCTTTTGCAACCAAATTAATTAACATTATTCTTTAGTCATCCTTATTGAATATTCTCCCATAGTTTATATGTATAGCTATGAACAGAACTTGGGGGAGTTAGTTCTCTGGACTACAGCTCAAAGACTCTCCCAACTTAAGAGATTTGGGAAATTACAGTCCCTAGTCATAACTTTCCTAAAGTCTGACCAACAGAATTACTCCCCACATTGGTAAGAATCACAGAAACAAGCAACTCAATGATGAGTATCAGTTGTGGGTAGCTACTGAGATTCATGAGAAAATATTTCCCATGTGGCAAGGGATGAGGCAGTCTATATATCATCTGTTTATATTTATTCATTTATAACCTCAGTAAGCCATCCCATCAGGAAGTTCTCCAAGTGGCTTACAATAAGCTAACACAAAAATAATTTAAATGCAAACCAGATGATTGAAAAATGGGCACTCAAAAGCAGCATAAAACATTACTGCCAAACAAAACTAATGGCAGTTCACATTTAGGCCATTTTCACACTAGTCTGTTATAGTGCTATTATTCCACTTTCAACATCCTACGGAATCCTGGAGTTTGCAGTTTAGGGAGAGACCTTTGAGGACCTTTGATTCCATAGGATGTTGAAAGCACTATAATAGGCTAGTGAGGAAATGGCCTTAGATTCCTAAACTTTGAAATGGAAAATCCCAGGCTATATGTCTGACTTAATAGGCCCAGATGAAAAGTTTAAAAAAAAGTCTTCCCCTGGTTCCAAAGAGACTGCAGTGATCAGGGACAACCCTGTTATAAAGCCAAGTGAGGCAGTCACATGAGACAGAAGATAATAGCAGGATGCTGAAGAGAAATATCTGCCATCTAGCCTGCCCTTTACCTCTTAAACTAGCCTGCTTCTTTCAGACTCGAGGTTGGAAAAGATGGCTAGCATTGGGAATTGTAATCCAAATATACTCTCCACCTCCCTTTATTTCAAACATGGTAGAAGATGTTGTCCAATCAACAATGTCAAAGAAATATTCATTTACCAATTCACCTGGCTTTTGTCCACAGAATGAACGGGACATCCTTTACTCTTTGCCTCCAGCACCAAAATTTCCTGGGCCAGCCCCAGCTAGGATAGTGCCTCTCAAATCTGTCTGGGAAGGCTGGATTTCATGACAGGGTACCAATACCCAAAAAGTCAGGTATGTTGTTTGATCTTCATCTTACTTCATTTGGCATGGAAAGCTGCTTAGAGATTGCTGTCCGACCAACAAACAGAAAAACCAGAACACTCTTTACTTTATATCAACACCAATGCTGACTGGCTAACAACCTAGGCAGCCAAAGAAGAGGACTTCAGGATTCACATAAGTACAAACAGGATTGGGTATTCCTTCTAAACACTGTGAGGCTATGGCCATTTCTGCACTATACTGTTACAGTGCTATTATTCTACTTTCAACATCCTGTGGAATTTTGGAGTTTGTAGCTTATTGAGACCAAAGAGCTCTCTGGCTGAGAATTCTCAATGCCTCTTCCTAAACTGCAAACCCCAGGGTTCCATAGGAGGTTGAAAGTGGAACAGTAGCACTATAACAGTGTAATGCGGAAATGGCTTATAATGCCACCATTTTCCATGTATGGCCAGAAATGCAGTGGAAATAGTATAGCTGGCAAAGTATATGAAATATGATCAAATCTGCCCAGAGGAGCTAATAATCAATCAATGCAATTTTGGACCAAGGGTGGTTTCTAAGTTGTTTTTAAAGGCAAGCCAACATGCAACATGCTGCAGTGTCCCAAAGCCATCTCTCAAACCGGTTGATATCATTTGCTTTCGCTTTGCTTTAAACTAAGATTGCATTCTCAAAAAGTCATTTGCCCCGTTGTTGCTGGGATGGGACTGGAGATCACTCCTTGCAAAAACCATTCTGCACCCTGGGTGAGGAGGAAAGTCCATTTGGCACCAGACAGGCCTGGTTTGATCTTGCAGACAATCTCCTCATGCGAGTCTGGCCCCTCTTTGACCTGTGTCTTCTGCCTGCTGGAGAAGCAGCTGTAAAGCCCTTCAACCAAAGTCAGGATGCCAAAGAACTTCCTTAGGCTCAGCACTTGAAAACTCAGAGAGCCTACCAATGTGGCCAGTACTTCCAGTGTGCAAGCGCAGCGCATGCAAGCATGAATGGGTGAGAGGGAGCTGACATGAAATTGCTCACCCACTCCCCCTGGTCTCATGGCAGGCCTGGGATCTGGCAAGCACTGAGCATCCTCAACAACGGCTACCTCTACATTTATGTACTTGGCTAGAAATCTTAAGAATAAGAACAACTGGAAAGCTCAGGAGGAAAAGTCCCTGTGAAAGCCAGGAGCTCCTACAACAGAAGTGTGAGACTATCCTACCAGTCCAAGAAGCAGGGCAGGGGGAGACAGGACCACAGCAGCATCTGCTGACAGAATGTTTTCACAGCTGACATTGTAGCTGGGGCTAAATATAGCCATTTGGGGCTTCTTGCCTGTTAAGCTTTAATAAACCTCTCTGCTCCGGATCACACTTCCTTCCTTTTCCTTCCATTCTCTCTCTCCCTCTCCCCATCCCTATGAAAATAACACATGCACATGTTCCTTTGATCCCTATTTGCTGTGGAAGAGGTCAGTGCAGGCTGGTATTTAAGCGTGTTGGACTAGGACCATTTCCACCCTACACTGTTATACTGCTATTATTCCACTTCAACATCCCATTGAATCCCAGCTTTTGCAGTTTCCCAGCCAGAGGGCTCTTTGGCCTCAGGAAACTACAAACCCCAGAATTCCACAGGATGTTGAAAATGGAATAATAGCACTATAACAGTGAAGTGCAGAAATGGCTTAAGACAGGTGATTGCACAGCATTCTTTAGCTTGCTTGAAGGCATCTTAGGAAATTATAGGGCAGCCTATTCAAATGCTTCCTTTCTTCAGCATCAAGATCAAAAGGATATCATTGGAAGCACCCTAACTTTATATCTACACAGGAGATACCACTGTTCCTCTTTCTTCTGCCAGCCTCTGA